>CM052539.1:113662862-113687167 GCA_028533065.1 Trachops cirrhosus | reverse complement strand
TTCAGCACATTAAAAACTATTTATCTGCTGCCTGTATGTATACAATGATGGATAGACTGAATATAAAAAGTCCTTAGGTCTCTCTTTCTGTCCTTGAAAATTTTGTAGGTTTTTATTCCACTGCATTTATGGTTTCAAGGTTTCTGTGGAGAAGTCGGAAACAAAACTATTTTTTATCTCTACAATAAGTGATTTGATATTTGGTCTGGCTACTACCAAAATATTTAATTCATCTTTCAAGCATTATAATTTTCTTGTGATATATCTTTGAGTTGTTATTTGTGGTCAGTTTTCTCTGGGCTGCAATGTAACCTTTTGATATGTTATCTAAGTCTTTTTTTCATATTGGGAAAGATTCCTTGACTTACACCTTTACTAATTTTTTATGTCCCATTACTTTATTTTGCTTCTTTGGGAATGTAAATCTTTCATATATTGAATGTTTTTGCTTGCTTCCCATTTTATTCATTTTTCTTATAATTCTTTTAAACTCTTAATCACTCCTCACTTTTATTCTCTATTTCTGATGTTGTTTTTTACTCCAGAATTATCTTTTTTTCTCTTGTTCTGCTTCTTAATTTCTTTATTTTGATCACAATTTCAGTTTTTCTTCCCTCCACTCCCATCCAAGTTCTGCCTACTTTGGGGCAAAGGTTAAAAATTTATAGAAACTGGAGTGCATAGTACCCAAAGTTCAATTAGAGAGTGTAATCTCAAATTCAATAGTTTTACCTTTTCTGTTTTTATTTTTGTTCCTGCTCTAAAGAGAATATTATTTTACTATTTTTTTAAGTAGTAAAATTTGGGACAAAATGGTGGGTGGTGAGACCAGTGTGACTTTGGGACAGCCGCATCTTTCTCATCAGGATCTCGCCACCTTGGAGGTTACCAAGTTGACTCCACTCTCACAAGAACTTATCAGGAGACAGGCCACAATTAACATAGGTACAATTGGTCATGTTGCTCAAGGAAAATCTACGGTTGTCAAAGCTATTTCTGGAGTTCACACCGTCAGGTTTAAAAATGAGTTAGAAAGAAATATCACAATCAAACTTGGGTATGCTAATGCTAAGATTTATAAACTTGATGATGCAAATTGTCCTCATCCAGAATGCTATAGATCCTATGGAAGCAGTACACCTGATGAGTTTCCTACAGACATTCCAGGGACCAAAGGAAACTTCAAATTAGTCAGACATGTTTCCTTTGCTGACTGTCCTGGCCATGGCATTTTGAGGACTACTATGCTGAATGGTGCAGCAGTGATGGATGCAGCTCTTCTGTTGATAGCTGGTAAAGAATCTTGTCCTCAGCCTCAGACTTCTGAACACCTGGCTGCCATAGAAATTATGAAACTGAAACATATTTTGATTCTACAAAATAAAATTGATTTGGTAAAAGAAATTCAGACTAAAGGACAATATGAACAAATCCCTGCATTTGTACAATGTACAGTAGCAGAAGGAGTGCCTATTATCCCAATTTCTGCTCAGCTAAAATATAATATTGAAGTTGTCTGTGAGTAAAGACAATTCCAGTACCTGCAAGAGACTTTATATCAGAACCCCAACTTATTGTTATTAGGTCCTTTGATGTCACTAAACCTGGCTGTGAGGTTGATGACCTGAAAGGTGGTATGGCAGGTGGTAGTATTTTAAAAGGAGCATTAAAGGCGGGCCAGGAGATAGAAGTCAGACCTGGTATTGTTTCCAAAGATAGTGAAGGAAAACTTATGTGTAAACCAATCTTTTCCAAAATTGTATCACTTTTTGCAGAACACAATGATCTTCAATATGCTGCTCCAGAGGGTCTTATTGGAGTTGGAACAAAAATTGAGGCCACTTTGTGCCATGCTGACAGAATGGTGGGACAGGTGGTTGGTGCAGTTGGAGCATTACCAGAGATCTTTATAGAGCTGGAACGCTCCTATTTTCTCCTTAGACGGCTTCTTGGTGTACACACAGAAGGAGACAAAAAAGCAGCAAAGGTGCAAAAGCTAAGAACCAAGTGCTTATGGTAAACATAGGATCCCTGTCTACAGGAGGAAGAGTCAGTCCAGTCAAGGGTGATTTGGGCAAAATAGTTCTCACTAATCCTGTGTGCACAGAAGTAGGAGAAAAAATTGCCCTTAGATGAAGCGTTGAGAAACTCTAGCGTTTAATTTGTTGGGGTCAGATAAGAAGAGGAGTAACCACCAAGCCAACAATAGATGATGACTGAAGAATATCAGTTAAAAAAATACATTTGGGTGAATTCAGATTTCTCTTGCCAACCTAAGGGTGTAATTTCAAAGTAGTCCTGCAGAATACATTTCACAGCTTGTACCTTAGAGGATGTAAGGTTATTCTAATTTTTTAGTGTGTGTGAAGAAAACTTAGTCCCTACTACTAGAATAAAAAATAGGATTTACAGTAAATATCAAAATTAGTATACAGATGAATTCAATCCACATTTTATCAGAAACTGATCATTGCTAAAGTGTGAAATTAGTACATCAATTCAGTTTTGAAATAAAACTGTTAGAACAAGACTTTGCCTATAGCACACACACAACTGAACCTGTTTAAAGTTTTTATTTTTCATGATTTGTCTTTGAATTATAAGTAGCCTTTGCTTATAGCACATGTACCACTAAACCTGTTTGAAATAAAGTTTTTCTTCATACTCTTTCATAAAAAATAAAGAAAATAAAATAGTAAAATTCATAACCAACAATTTCAAAATATTCTTCTCCTCTGAAACAACAGATTTCTGGTGTTTATTTATTTATTTATAATTCTTTACTTCCTTTTGTTTGTATTATTTTGTCCACATTCCGTTTATTCAAAATTTTCTGATTTATTTATTTTTATACAGTACTCTTTATTGAATGATTTAATTTCTTTCTATACAATCTATTTGTAGGAGATTGAGATTAGATGAAGAATGATACATGTAATAATACCAAAATTAGGATACTGTCCCTGTTAGAGTCAGCCTACTCTGGGTCCTTAGTGGTAAATAGTGGAAAAAAAAAGCATTGGATAAGTATTGGATTATCAGACTTCAGAACTTTATATACCTAACTCCTTCTTAAGAAAAAGAATCATCATTTGATTCTGAAATAGACCTCAATATATTCATTTTTCTAAGACCAGTATTGAATGTAAGGTGCAGGTAGGCTTAAGGGCATCAATTTCACCATCACCTAAGTTTAAACTTTATTAATTTTAAAGAAATCTGAAGAACAACATAATGTATCTCCAGCCTTTGGTGGTCTCCCGATGGCCATTGTACAGAGTCAGTGTTGGTGCAGTTGTAGCCAAGTAAGTGATCCAGGCCCAAAATAGACCCTACTCCTATACTGCTGCTGATTAGAGTCTGCATTTCAATATTATGTGTATTAGGGCAAGTGGAAATTAAATCTTGACTTAACATCAATAACTTGATGGGCCAAGTTATAATTTCAAGTGGGGTAATAATACTTTACATTTGTATTATTGTTACATTTTCTCACACTCATTTCATTTAATTTTCAAAATCACTTGAGAAGGCATTATTATTTATGTGTTATTGATATGAGCCTGTATTCATATATGTTATGCCTACATGTTTAAGTATAAGAGCTCAAATTTGTACTCTTATCCCATTCCTGATATCATAGATGATTAAAAGTACCAAAAAAAATTAGTTCAAGAGAATTTGGCAGGGTAATAAGGCAAGAGTAATGTTTTAAGGTAGGATTGTCTTTTACTAGAACTAAGTTATATTACATTCATTTTTAATTTTTTTAACTTTTTAATTGTTATTCAATTACAGTTTTCCCCATTACTCCCCCATTACTCTCCCCAGCCCTACCCACCTCCCACCTCCCCCATTCAATTCCACCCCCCCGTTGCCTTTGTCCATGGGTCCTTTATACAAGTTCCTTGACTTGACCCTTCCCCTTCTTTCCCCATTTTCTCCCTACCCTATCCCCTCAAATCACTGTCGGTTTGTTCATTATTTCCATGTCTCTGGTTCTATTTTGCTCACTTGTTTGTTTTGTTGATTAGATTTCACTTATAGGTGAGATCATACGTTATTTGTCTTTCACCGCCTGGCTTATTTCACTTAGCATAATACTCTACAGTTCCATCCATGCTGTCCTGAAGGGTAGGAGCTCCTTTCCTTCTGCTGCATAGTATTCCATTGAGCAAATGAACCACAGTTTTTTTGATCTGCTCCTTTACTGATGGACACTTAGGCTATTTCCAGCACTTGGCTATTGAATATTGTGCTGCTAGAACACTGGGGTGTTTCAGGGTTCTTAGGACATAATTCCAGCAATGGAATTGTCATGTCAAAAGGCAGTACCATTTTTTAGTTTTCTGAGGAAATTCCATACTGTTTTCCACAGTGGCTGCGCCAGTCTACATTCCCACCAACAGTGCACTAGGGTTCCCTGTTCTCCACATCCTTGTCAAACTTGTTTGTTGATTTGTTAATGATGGTCATTCTGACCAGTGTGAAGTGGTATCTCATTGTGGATTTAATTTGCATCTCTCTGATGGCTAATGATGCTGAGCATCTTTTCATATGTCTCTGGGTCCTCTGTATGTCCTCCTTGTAGAAGTGTCTTTTCAGGTCCTTTGCCCATTTTTTAATTGGATTGTTTGTCTTCCTGGAGTGGAATCATGTGAGTTCTTTATATATTTTGGAGATTAAGCCCTTGTCCAAGGTATCATTGGCAAATATATTTTCCCAAATGGTTGGTTCCCTTTTCATTTTGCTGATGTTTTCTTTATCCATGCAGAAACTTTTTAATTTGATGTAGTCCCATTTGTTTATTCTCTCCTTTATATCCCTTGCTTAAGGGGACATACATATCAGTGAAAATATTGTTGCATGGAATATCTGAAGTTTTCCTGCCTATGTTCTTCTCTAGGACATTTATGGTGTTGTGACATCTATTTAAGTCTTTTATCCCTCGAGTTTATTTTTGTGTATGGTGTAAGTTGGTGGTCGAGTTTCATTTTTTTGCATGTAGCTGTTCAGATCTCCCAACACCATTTGTTGAAGAGGCTATTTTTACTCTATTTTACACTCATGCCCCCTTTGTTGAATAATAATTGACCACAGAGACATGGGTTTATTTCTGGGCTCTCCATTCTGTTCCATTGATCTATGTGTCTGTTCTTATGCCAGTACCAGACTATGTTGATTACAGCAGCCTTGTAGTACAGTTTGATATCAGGTTTTGTGATCCCTCCTACTTTGTTCTTCTTTCTCAAAATTTCAGAGGCTACTCAGGGTCATTTATGATCTCATATAAATTTTTGAAATGTTTCTTCTATATCTGTGAAATACATCACTGCTATTTTAATAGGGACTGCATTGAATCTATGGATTGCTTTGGGTAGTATGGACATTTTGATGATGTTAATTCTTCCACTCCATGAACATGGTATATGCTTCCTTTTATTTGTGTTTTCTTTAATTTCTTTCTTTAGTGTTCTGTAGTTTTCTGAGTACAGGTCTTTTGTCTCCTTGGTTAGGTTTATTATTAGGTACTTTATTTTACTTGTTGCTATAGCAAATGGGATAATTTCTGTTTCTGATATTTCATTGTTGGTGTATAAAAATGTCTTTGATTTCTGAATATTGACTTTGTATCCCACTGTTTTGCCAAATTAATTTATTAGGTCGAGTAGTTTTTTGCTGGAGTCTATAGGGTATTTTATATACACTATCATATCATCTGCAAACAATGACAGTTTTACTTCCTCCTTTCCAAATTGGATGCCTTTTCTTTCCTTTTCTTGTCTGATTGCTGTGGCTAAAACTTTCAGTACTATATTCAATAGAAGTGGTGAAAACAGACACCCTTGTCTTGTGCCTGATCTTAGTGGGAAAGCTTTTAGTTTTTGCCCAGTGGGTATGATGTTGGCTATATGTCTCTTATATGGCCTTTATTATGTTGAGGAATGCTCCCTCTACTCCAATTTTGCTGAGTGTTTTATCATAAATGTATCATACCTTAACAAATGCTTTTACTGCATCTTTTGATATGATCATGTGGTTTTTTTCTTTCCTTTTGTTTATGTGATGTATTACGTTTATTGATTTGTGAATATTGTACCATCCTTTCATCCCTGGGATGAATTCCAATTGATCATGACTTTTTTTGTCATGACTTTTTTAATGTATTGTAGGAGGAAGTTTGCCAATATTCTGATGAGGATCTCAGTGTCTATGTTCATCAACAATATTGACCTGTAGTTTTCTTTCTTTTTTGTATCTGTATCTGGTTTTGGGATTAGGATGATGCTGGCTGCATAAAAAGAGTTTGGGAGTCTTTCCTCTTCTCGGATTTTTTTGGAATACTTTGAGAAGGATAGGGGTTAGCTCTTCCTTCAGTGTTTTGTAAAATTATCCTGAAAAACTGTCTGATCCAGGGCTTTTGTGTGTAGGCAGTTTTTTGATTACTGCTTCAATTTCACTAACTGTTATCAGTTTATTCAGGCTTTCTGCTTATCTTGACTCAGTTTTAGATTATATGTTTCTAGAAATTTGTCAATTTCACCCAGGTTTTCAAATTCCTTGGAATATAGTTGTTTGTAGTAATTTCTTACAATCCTTTGTATTTTATTTATTTGGGTCCTTTCCCTTTTTTCTTGGTGACTCTGGTTAAAGGCTTGTCATTTTGTTTATCCTTTCAAAGAACAAGCTCCTGGATTTATTGATCTTTTGAATTGCTCTTTTTGTCTCTATGTCATTTAATTCTGCTCTGATCTTGCTTATTTCTTTCCTTCTCCTTTCTCTGGGCTTTGTTTGTTATTGTTCCTCCAGTTGTTGTAGCTGTAGGGTTAGGTCGTGTGTTTGAAATGTTCCTATCTTTTTTAGGTAGGCCTGTATTGCTATGAACTTCCCTCTCAGGACCGCTATGTCCCATAGGTTTTGGGCTATTGTGTGTTCATTTTCATTTGTTTCAGAAACTTTTCAATTTCTTCCTTAATCTCATTATTAACCCATTCATTGTGTAATAACATGCTATTCAGCCTCCATGAATTTGAATGTTTTTGAGTTTTTTCCTTGAGATTGGTTTCTAGTTTCAAGTCCTTGAGGTCTGAGAAAATGCTTGATGTGTTTTCAATTTTTTGAATTTGTTGAGGCTTGTTTTATGTCCCATCATGTGGTCTATGTTTGAAAATGTTCCATGTGCATATCTTCCATGAAAAGAATGTGTATATGCTTCTTTGGGATGAAAGGTTCAGTCCATTTGATCTAAAGCAACATTCAGTTCCACAATAATCTTGTTGATATTTTGTTTGGAAGATCTATCCATTGTTGACAGTGGGTTGTTAAAATCCCCTTCTATAAGTGTTTTGCTGTCTATATCTTTTTTGAAGTCCTCCAAGATTTTCCTTATACATTTGGGTGCTCCTGTGTTGGGACATATATGTTTACAATGTTTATACACTCTTGATGGATTCTTCCCTTGAGTATTATGAAGTGTCCTTCTGTGTCCCTTTTCATGGCCTTTGTTTTGAAATCTCTTTTGTCTGATATAAGTATTGCTACCTCAGCTTTTTCTTCCTATTATGTTCATTTTTTAAAGTTGATTCAATATAATTACAAAATTTTAGATTTCAGTATTGGTAGGAACTTTAAAGCATTTTAAGCCAAGCCCCCCTTTTGTTTTTCAGGAAAATAAGAACAATTTCACCAATTACCCAACTTTAAAAAAATAAGATAAACCCTTTCTAATGTGGCTCAGTGGATTGAGTCTGACCTGCAAACCAAAGTGTTACCAGTTCTATTCCTGTCACGGCATATTCTTGGGTTGTGTGCCAGCCCCCAAGTCATGTGAGAAGCAACTACACATTGATATTTCTCTCCCTCTCTTCCTCCCTCCCTTCCCCTCTCTAAAGTAAATAAATAAAATCTTTTAAAAAACAAATTAAATAAAACTCATATAATTTAAATGAACTAACCACTAGTAAGTAGTAAGTAATTAAATGGAGAACAGAATTTTAGGTATTTTAATTTCTAAATGTACTTCATTATAAAAATATGTTGTGTTAATATTATTGACCAAACTACAAAAATATATTCACTCTGGCTGGTGTGACTTAGTTGGATGGAACATTGTCCTGTAAGCTGAAAAGTCACGGATTCGACTCCCAATCAGGGCACATACCTAGGTTGCAGGTTTCGTCCTGGATTGGGGTGCATGTGAGAGGCAATCAATCAATGTTTCTCACATTGATATTTCTGTCCTTCTTTCTCCCCCCCTTCCCCTCTCTCTGAAATCAGTGAGCATCTCCTTGGCTGAGGTATATATATATATACACATATACATGTATATGTATATATATGTATATATGCATATGTACATATGTATGTATATATAATATTCTCTATATAGTCTACATTATAGAATATATATTACATCTTATATAAGTATATGTAATATAATATTTACTTATATATTGTAAATGTAATATAATATTTACTTATATATTTAAATATAAGTACATACAATATATGTAATATACAAAATATATATTTATGAAATATGAAATATATATTCTTACATTTAGGTAGCTTTTAAGCTGTATTTTATTGATACTTTAAGTTTTGAGAAAAACCTGAAAATAAGAGATGAGAGATTTTGCTAACTAAATATACTTCAAACCCACATATTAAGATTAAAAATCAATCTATTGGTGTTTCAGTCCAGTTTTCTCTTGAGATGGAATGAGGAACAACAAAATCAAAAATATAAAATCAACAAAAAATATTTCTGTTCTTAAAAATTAGGTTGATAATTTTCTCTAAGAGACTGTAAGTTTTGTGTACTTTAACAGAATTCTCGTAGTTTAAAAGGAAATAAATCAGGAACATATTGACAAAGATATATACCTATATTTGTTGAATGTGTTTAATAAAAGAGGTAATACTAAAAGCAAAATGATTGTCTTGGATCTTCAAGTCATGGAAAGTGGGCCAAAATATTTTTAAATTCTAAATAGAATCCTTTGTTATGCTTCTCAATTTAATCTTCTGCAAAAGGAGACAGTGACAGCAACCTTATCACATAGATTTTTACAAGCTCTAAATGAGATAACTTAAGTCAATCAGTTAGTATAATTACAGGCACATAGTAAGTACTTGATAAGTGTTAATTATTGTTGTTTAGCTTGTTTCGCCTTAGAATGCAAACCTTAATGAGTCTTTTATTTAAAGAAGAAGAAGATAAAGAAAAACAGACTCTGGAGAAAATTGTGATATTTTTGCCCTACCCACTAAATGCGTATATCAAGCTGCTCCCTACACATTTCAGTCTTTAGCCAAAGCCTCATGTTGGGCAGATGTTCTCACATAGATTTTCAAACTTTTTACTTTTTTCTCTCTTCACATCTGAGTATTTATCAAAGTTTTAATTTTCTTTGTATTCCATTTCCAAGAAGTCTCTCAGTATAGCTGTGACATCTGTACCAGTATAATAAATGGTAGGCTTGATTTGGATCATTTAAGTCTTGCCCTAAAACATGCAGATATAATAACAGGGTCCTTGGAAACAATGTCCTGATGTGTTTCTTTAGACTCCATAAGTGCCTTTTGGGCAGTTGGGGTAGACCATCTGCATGTAGGTGTGAGAAAGGTGGTGGGCTGTGGGCCTACTCTCCTCAATTTAACCTGTTTTATATATTAGAGTTCATGTCACATCATACCCAAATTAAAAGTCATAAACTGATTATGGGAGTCTGAAGTGACATGTGATAGGATAGCTGCTTTTCTGGAGATGATGATGGTGGGGGGTATCTTAAAACATATTGGATACCTTATGTTCTGCCTGTCTTTAGGATTGTTTTCCGCAATCCTTTAGGATTGTTTTAATAGTCATTCTAGTTCATTGAGATATCATTTAAATTCTGGTTCTCTCACTTTTGTGTATTCTGTGAGATTCTGTAGTATTTAAGCACTCAACAAATATTTAATCAATATATTAAATTCTTCACACTGAAACATCTGATTAGGGCAGTCCAAAGTGCAGCAATATACTGTCATAATATTTTTAACCTGCTATCTCTCCAGTTTGTATCTATACATGTACTAGATGGACACAAAGTCTATGAAGTCATGCACAGGCTTGCCACAATTTTTAAAAAGATTTTATTTATTTATTTTTTAGAGAGAGGGGAAGAGAGGGAGAAAGAGAGGGAAACATCAATGTGTGGTTGCCTATTGTGCTCCCCCTACTGGGGAACTGGCCTGCAACCCAGGCATGTGCTCTGACTGGGAATCGAACTGGTGACCCTTCAGTTTGCAGGCGGCACTCAGTCCACTGAGCCACATCAGCCAAGGCTAGTTGCCACAATTTAATGGCAACCAACATCATGATAAATATAAAATTTGCTTCTTATAAGGAATAAGCATGTCTTCTACTGCAGAAAAAAAATACTGTCATCCTAGGTTTAAAACTAAGTTTTAGCTAATCTTGGAATTAAAAAATGACTTAGTAAAATATTCTAACACTGACTGGTACTCATATGGCCTCAGACTGTTTTCAATAACAAGTCTGTTATGAATATACAATGACATAAAGATGAACAGTAAAGGCTGTGGAGGGAAGTGGCATTTCCATAAAACTGTTTTAATGACATCGTATTTGGTGCAGATTCTGGAGACAATTATGAATCACATCAAGCAGCAAGAGCATTCCCCAAACAGAGCTTTCTGTCCAGTCATTTCTGTCTCAACTTTAGTCCTAGATGAGAAGAGTTTGTGTGCCCATGCTATTAAATGTACTATCATTATTTTTAACTTCACAACTTTTAACTTTTTACAACTTAGGCTGTAGAAAAAAAGAATATATAAAAGTGAAGCATAAAAGCATATGAAATTTTTTTCAAAATATGCACATATATATTGACACATCAAATAAAAAGAGAAAAACTAAGGAAAGGCAATGGTTCTTTTTAATTTTTTAAAGTAGACTGGATCTGTACAAAAGGGATTATTGTTAGAATCTTCTGGGTATCCTTACAAGTATTACTGGCAATATTATTCAGATTTCTATGACTGATTCTCATCCTTCTCCTTAAACCTTATAATATAAAGATTCTGAGAATAACTTGAAAGGACATAAAGAAAATTAAAAGCAAATAATAGAAGAAATATTTTAAAAATTGCTGGAACGGTAACTACAGTTTCATGATTAGTTACAAATTTGATATATCTGTACACATAAAGGAAAACTCAAATTACAAAATAATATGTGTATACCCGTGTCTGTGTGCTGAGGATACACACAGATGCAGTGAACTCAGAGTGCCTATATATTGAACTAATTACCATAATTGAGGCTCTAGGGAAGCTAGAGTCTGTGATTTCCATCAATAGGCATGGATATAATTAACCAATAAATATGGAGGATGTGGTTCCACAAAATAACAGATTTTTTAGCAGCTGCCAGAGCACATCTGTTGTATTATTCTTTATTGGCACATTGTGATTAAAAATCCAATACATTTTAAGATATTGCTGAAGTTTTTACTTCTATATGTTTACACACTTATAACATCACCTTATCTCCTTCTTTTACTCTGAAGAGTAGTTCTTATGTTCCCAGGGCTGTCCAAACTTTTGGCATCTCTGGGCCACACTGGAAGAATAAGACTTGTCTTGGGCCACACATTGAATACATTGTGACACGTAATCATACAAAAAGTCCCATAATTTTTAAAGCAAATTTATGATTTTGCATTGGGTTGCATTCATAGCTATCCTGGGATGCACATGGTCCGCGGGCCAAAGGTTGGACACCCTCTATGCCATTGCTTACATCTTTTTATCTGCACACTCTCTCTTTCTCCATGTCTTCTTTATTATAAATTGTACCAAAACAAGCACAATAAAAACTTTTCAAAAGGCATGTGTGTATACAAATGGGCTCTTCTATTTCACTGTCCACCATCATTTATCAATAATAAACATCAGGCTGGACTGTTGGACTTTGGAATCCCTACAGTTTTGTGAGGCTCACGTGCACATACTAAACCGTTTTGTGAATATCATCAGTTATTATTTATTTTCAATATATCAGTCACCTAATTGCTAGCCCTAAACAAAAACTGTCATAATGAATCTAATGTTCTGTGTTTTTATCCTCTAGTAATCTGGGAAAAGTGGGGTGTCTGACTTCTTTTTCTCCACCTCGCTTCCCAGGCATAAAATATACTCATACTGCTACTACCAGAATTACTGCTGCTGTTGTCGCTAATACTACTATTACCGCTGCTACTACCATTAGTATTCCCACTATGTGGAAGTCCCTGGTCTAGATACTTGGGAGATATAAAGAAGAATAAGTTCTCATCCCTGCCTTAAAAAATTGCTGGGATGGAGAAGAAAGACTGAACTCATAGAAAGTCTTCTAAATTGAGACAGAATGAAGCGAGTGGATGGCTGAGTGCATTATGTTGGAAACTCTGATGC
This sequence comes from Trachops cirrhosus, assembly GCA_028533065.1. NCBI lineage: Eukaryota > Metazoa > Chordata > Mammalia > Chiroptera > Phyllostomidae > Trachops > Trachops cirrhosus. The sequence continues at coordinate 113,674,702 of CM052539.1, read as the reverse complement.
GCTTGGTTTTCTATGCAGGACAATAGGCCAAATGGAATTGAAAGACATCAATTTATACATACACAAACTTGGTAAAATACAACTTCTAGTAAGTGTATTTTTCTTATTAAAAATTAGCTTTAAAACAGTCATTTTTCACCAATCTTTGTATTAGTTTGCTTAATTTCAATTGGAATTCAAAAACCACTATGGATCTTTGAAAGTAGATTTGTAAATATGTTATAAGTATGTTAATACTTATTACTATGTTACTATTACAAAAATGACTCATAGCTTCTCACAAACTGAAGAGTACTTTAAAAAAAGTAAAGGTATATTAAAAATAATATAAATAACTACCATATATTTTGGACGATAAGACACACCTAGGTTTTAGAGGAGGAAAATAGGGGAAAAATTTTTGAAGCAAAAAATGTGGTAAAATATTTAATAACATAAATAACATAATATTTCACCAATGTAAATGTAAACAGAACTCAACAGCGGCATTAACAACCATTATTCCTCCCAAATTTTGGGAGGGGGAAGTGCATCTTATAGTCCCAAAAATATGATATATTCATATATATGAAAAATATATCAGACAAAGTAATAATTACTCAAGAAGTTAATGTTTCTTTTTGTCCTTTTGGTTTGTATTCTACATGTGATTTTTTCCTAAAAATAATCTTTAAATATCTTGATTTAAGATGCTTAAATAAACTATTTATGGCACACACTTGCCAATTATCTAGAAAATAATTTTATTTGTCCATTTCCTTTTCAATGCAGAAAACAAGTCATAGAGTCATATTGTATTTATTTTTTAAATATAAAGGATCGCTATATTAGAATTAGGTTATAAAGAAAGCATAGACATATGCTACCTTCTTAAATTGCTTAGATAACATGTATTCAAAAATTTTATTAAACTGAGAGAACCAAATCAGAGTGCTATAATTTTAGGTACAATATTCTTGGTTACTTTAGGCTGTCAAAAGGACTAATGACTACATACCAGGTATTTTCTAATAATAAAGAAAAGTTTTAATGTTTATTTAATTTTAATATTTTAAAAATTTTATTCCTTAAATTCCAAATCATTCTGAATATCAATATAATTTTATTGAGCCAAATCTATTTAGACAACTATATTTCCTTCCCAGATGTAAGTTAAGAACTGGGTGAGAGAATAAGAAGCCAAAAGTATATTTGTATGTATATACAATTAAATTTTTGCTACACAGATATGATTGAGACTAAATTCATAAATTTTGATTGAATGGAAAGCTATGATAAAGTACTTATTATCAGTAACTCAATGTAAGTTATATTTTTAAATTAATAATAAAATTGTCAATATGCCTCAGGGGATGAAAAGAATATTTATATTGAATGATAAAATCATGTTGAACAAGATATTTAAATCCTTAAGTATTACCAATGGTGATATGGTCATAAATTAAATAGTAATTAGACAAATAATAAATAAATAAAGAAGCTAATGTTGTTTATAGTCTAATACTGTTTATATATAAGCATGTTTAAGTAAAGCTCTCAAAAGAGTAGATAGGTTGGTGTTCAAGGGAAAATTCTAATAAAGGGGCAAAATGATTGAATAAGAGATAATTTTAGCAAACCTGGTTTTCTCTACCAAGGAGAGAAGCAGTTATGAAAAGGCTTGTATAGTAAAAATCTTTGGAACATGGAAATGTAATAATATTAAAAAGTATAAAACTTCATATTTCTGTATAAGAAGAGTGAATTTATTTTTAATTCAAATTCAAGATAAATGTTTATATTTCCATGGAGAAAAACATACTTTGTGGCAGGACATTTTTGAGGTACTGTTTTATGTCATGCTATCTTTATTTTTCTTCCATATCCCATTTAAAGAAGCTAACTAGAACCTATTCTGCCTATAACATAATCCAGAAGTACAGGCAGGAAGCAGGAACTACCTGAAGACATAGGTGTGCTTGTTGCCAAATTTTATAAAGTGAAGGTCTAAATGGACTGAGGAGGAGAGGAGAAAGAATGATTTGGAGGACTGAGGAAGTGGGCACTGGAGAACAGGAGATTCCTGGATTCTGGAAAACAGCTAAATTCAGCACCCTTTGGTTGGTACTCTCCTCTGAGACATGCCACAGGAAGATCACAAGATCTCAGAGAAAACTGCTGTGTGGAATGCATGGGCGTACCTCTGCCCAAGGGACTCCACGTCAGCAAAATCCTATGCAAATAAGAACTGAAGTTTATAATCTGGTTGGGTTTTTGTTTGTTGTTTGTGTGTTTATTTGTTTGCTTATCTGGAGGAGATGGGAAGGAGTAAGATAGGAGAGGAAGAAGCATATCACATAAGGCTCTAGTAGAGAAAAGGTCCCTTTTAAGACTGAAATTGAATGTTCTCCTGCTTTAATGGGATGAAAGCTTAGAGCTGAATTTAAGTAGGCTTAATGCACATAAAGGAAGTAATATATATTTTTTCACATTTCTTGCATGACTGAGTTTGAGGACTGAGACTAAGATTACTTTTAATATTAAGTTTTTGAACTAGGTACAGTGGGGCAGATCATATCCCACAGAAGAGAGTGAAACAGAAAGACCCACACAAAGAGAGGGATTCCTGAAAGAGTGATTCCTGAAGGAAGGATTACTGGGTAAAAGAAAAAATTTAAAATATTTCTATCATTTCTCAGACTGAATGCTTAAAGTAAAATTTATGAATCAGGTGAGGATTAATAAGAACAGACTGAGGAATGTCTGTGCTCAAACTAAGGACCCTTTCAGGAAAATATGTCCACCAGTATATTGAAAGAATAAGACCAATGATAACATCAAACACAAAGATCAGGTGAACCTGACATTTCAAGAATAAAGATGTTATGGATCATACTACACTGCAAAGAATTTCTCTTACCATACTTCAGCAGTGTTGTATTCCTGTTCTTATCTAAATACAATCTTTCCTTTTGGCAATTAGATGCCATCTCCCCTCACTACCAAAAAACATTGGTCCAACAATTCTCCTTTTCTCTCTTATATCATTAATTTTCTCCTTTCTCCACTGGATTATTCCTTGTGTTAAGAAACCACTGGTATTCCTTATCTTAAAAAAAAAAACAAACAATCAATCAACTAACCAACCAAACAAATAAACAAAAAACAAAGCCAAACAATAAATTCTTTTGAGCCCACTTCCAAAAGATTCTCAGTTCCCATTTACAGCAAAATTCCTAGAATTTGTTGTCTCTGCTATTTTCACTTTTCTTATATTGTCTCTTAACCCCACTCTATTTAATTATTGCATCAATAACTCTTTGCTCTTGTAAGATCCCCAAGAACTTAGGTAATGCTAAATCTATTGGTCAATTCTCATTTGGACAGTCAGTAAAATTTGACACAGCTGATATTCCCTGTCTTGTGGACATTTTTTTCCTCTTGGCTTCTAGAACATCACCTTCTCTGTCTCTCTTCCTATGTCATTGGCCATTCTTTCTGTCTCCTTTGCTTTTCTTTAACGTGCTAGGAATTATCTTAGGACTTTTTCAGTGTCTTATCCACAAAATCAGGCTGGTTTTGCCCAGATATCCAGCTGGTACTAATGCCTTCAATTCCTTACCTCAGTAAAGCTTAAATTCACTACCTTTTTAAAGAAATATTTTATTTATTCATTTTTAGAGAGAGGGGGAGGAGGGAGAAAGAGAGGGAGAGAAAAATCAATGGACCACTGCTGAGGACCTGGCCCAAAACCCAGGCATGTGCCCTGACTGGGAATCGAACTGGTGACCCTTTGCTCTGCAATTCAGTGCTCAATCCACTGAACCACACCAGCCAGGGCTCATTACCCTTTTAAAAAATGCAATTTCTTGTACTCCATTCTTTATCCACTTACCTCCTTTATTTTCTGTTCTACAGTCTGTTACTATCTAACTTAGTATATAATTAGCCTAATTATTTTTTTATTTTCTCATATGTGCCCCCTTTCATTAGAATATGAGTTCTATGAAGGTACAGTCCAGTGCCTTGTATACTCCTCTGCTCCTGTTAGTACATATGGGTTAGTTCCTACAACTCATTTGGAGGTTATAGTTCCTTTCCTTTCATATCAGATTGCATTAGTTAGAGTTCTTCAGAAAAACAGAACCAATGGTGTAATATTCAATTTATTATGAGAAATTGTCTCATGTCATTATGGAAGCTGAGAAGTTTCACTATCTGTCACCTGCAAACTGAAAACCCAGGGAAGCTGGTGGTGTAGTTCCAGTCCAAGTCGAAAGGCTTTACTGATGTTCTAGTTTGAGGACAGAAGAAAATCGATGCCCCAGCTCAATCAACTAGGTGACACACAGAGAGGATTCTCTTTCTCCCTCTGTTTTTGTGTTATTCAGGTCCTCAACAGCTTATACAGTGGTCATCACCAGATGAAAGCATGTGGGAAATGCTATCTGCTTTACCCAGGCTACCGATCCAGATGCTAATCTCATCCAGAAACAATATTTAGCCAAATGTTTTGATATATAAAATTAACCATCACATAGGTCAACTCTTCTCCAGTTAGGTCATGTTGACCTAGGTGGCAGAGGGTGGAGGACAGATTCTAAGGTGGAAAAGGTATTTGTCATCTTGCCAGGAAAACTGAGGTTTCCAGATCTTCAGGTGCACCATTTCAGATGCCCTCATCCCATCTGTTAAGTTCCTGTCTTTTTCAGCCATTATAGCAGAGCTGCCTAGGTTACAAGTTTGACCCTTCTCGGAGTTCTGGTATTTTTATGTTGAAGTTCTTGATCTTATTCTAGCTCTCTATGCCCATAGTTACAGCAGATGAGAGCTTCTTTATATGCCACAAAGGAGGTGTTAGAGCTTTTACACATATACTCTTTTGTTATGTTTTCTATGCGTTATTTGAGCTTAGCCACAGCCACTCAATTTGGCAATACTTATAGTTTCTGTTTCTTCCATATTTTCAAATACCTGACATATTACCCTAGCCAGCGAATTTGTGTTCACTGGGCTAGTATCTTATTTTATCTCTAATAAAAAATTTAATATTCATATTGTTACTTTGCCTGTGCTAAGGGCTCTATGAGCTCAACCTACCTGTGATGTGATCTTCATTGCCACTATGGTGATAGGTGATTTGGTTTGAAAATCTCACCATCATCTATTTTCTCAGACCATGTCCAGTTCCAATTACAATGGCTTGGGGGGTCCCTTGGAAAGGGATTGAGGTGAAAATGAGCATTCAGAGTGTTATTAGGGAGTGCTCTTGAAATTGCCATCTGTACAAGGGAAGGAAAGGCAACAGGCTTGGGCTAAGGAAGAAGTTAGGCTGCAGTCTCAAAGAAGGCCTTAGTCAACCCCAAAGGAGTTTTGAACCTGGTACAGCACTGTGAGTATCACAAGCCGGGATGAGGGAGCCAGGGCTTTATGTTCTTAAGTTAGCCAGGCACCAGTCACAGAATATGGACTGCCTGAGGAGAGGGACATGACTTTGGGTGACTCTAACCAAAGCAACTGAGCAGAACATTGATGTTTGGGAATTATTTACTCTGAGTACCTGGAGGAATGAATCCTTTGGTCTTGAAGAGGGATCTGTGTGGTCCATCTCAGTATCCCCTGCAAACACCTTCTATTTCAGCTTCTGTGAGTATTGATAGATGCTCCAAATAATACTGTGTACTATGTCTGGTATCTTGCATTTTCTCAATGATTTGTTATTGAATATGTGAACAGCTGATACACACACACACATATTTCAGAAATTTAATATTTGGCTATGCCCAGTCAGCAGGCTTGGCCCAGATATATCAGTACATCCTATGTATAGGATAAGTGATGACTTGCAATAGCACATAGCTAGATAGCAGCACCTAAGTATAGTAACATGATCGGTGTTCAATTTAGATGAAGTAAAATGAAAACCAAATTTCTGAGAAATTACAGGAGAAATTCCTTGGGAGAAATTAGACACTAACTAAAAGCTTAAATTGTAGAATTAGTTTTTATTTCTTGGCAATATGTAGCATTCTGAGACAATAAGAATCAGCTAAAGTTGAATTTGAATTTTTAATGATATTTAGGAACTAATTAATTTTATTGGAACTAAGTTCAATAAACAGCAGGGTGTAGAGTGTAGGCCTGAAATATAACTGAAGAAATCTATCAAGAGATTAAGAAGACAGACACAAACCAGTTGATTACAACCCGGAAAACTGAAGCTAAAAGAGGGTTAAGTAAATTAGAATAATAAACTTAACATGTTTTACTTGTTCCATGATATGGCAATTATTAGTCTGTAAGAAAAGAGTTCTATGGTCAGAAAAATGTAAGTTAAACTGATTTAAATAAAATTAATTTTTTAACTATAAAGATTTCTCAGACTCAAAGATTTTAACATACTGTGTTAGTTTGAGGCTTCTGAGAAGCAGACACCAAGATAGGATTAAACATGCAAAAGAAATAATTCTGGTTACAAAAATCTATAAAGACTAAAGAGGGAGGAAGCAGGATAAAGCCAGAGGAGCCTACATACCATGATGGGGTTCTGTCACCTATAAAAGGCGGGGGAAAGATGGAGGATGGGGAAGGAAGCGCTCCCTACTGCCACACAGTTCAGAGAAAGTCTTGACTTGACAATGGGGAGCTCCTGGGGCAAAGACTGTTCATTAGTGGGTTCCTACCTTGTGTTGTAATGGCCTGAATCTACTCTTGCCATACTTGACCTCTGGCCACAGTCCTGAGGACCGTATGGCTTTTGGTGGATGCTGATGGTTCTAAACGTGTGGTAGCTGGGGACTGTCAGTCCATTATCTTTGCTATTTACTACAGGTTTTCTTGAAAAAAGAGGAGTGGCCACACTTCAATGATCACCACATAAACGAATATGTTTAACTGTAATGAATTTAAAAGATAGAAATATAGAAAGCACTTTCCCCTTTTTTTATTTTTGCAACATAGCCCTTATAAAACCAATGTTCTGTGACGTGGGCATCTGTTGTAGAGAAGAAAAAATTGTTATTTCTATTTAGAATAACATATAAGCAAAGGCAATTGCCAAATTTTTACAGGCAAACAAAAAATAACAATAGGTTATATCGCCAAAGGAAACATTTATATTATGGATTAGGAATGCCATCTGATGTGGTGAAAGGGGAAACTGACTTAAAAGCATTTTAGAATTTCAAATCTTGCATTTGATGACTACATCATCCTCCCTAAAACTTTTTCCCCCCCAAATAGTCAAATGCATCTCTTTCTCTTGACTCTCCTCTTATCTCTATGACTTTTTCTTCTCGGAATCTTTGATTCCCTAGTCTGTCACTGGGCAGCCACAGAAATGCACTGCTCAGATCTCCCGCTGTGGGTGGATGGGTGGCTGACAGCCCCAGCTGAGGCCCTCTGCAAACTGCCTCCTGCCCTCACCCCACTCTCACCCTGCACTGAACTGGACCCCTTTTTATTCGAGAGGGATGCTTTGTCTCAGGGACTGTGCATCGGCCTGGTTCAAACTTTCTCATAAAGGAGCAAGAGTTTGAAACTATTTCTACTCAATCCTGTTTTCTCTCCTTAACCCTCGGAAGGTGTTTTCCCCAATATGTTTCTTACATGTCTAATTCCATTTTGGTGTCTGCTTGTCAGGGGATGCAAGACAATGCAGTCGCTTACATGTACATATTCTCTAGCATTTTATCACTGGTTCTCTACCTTTCTCACTTTAGCTTTTTCATCATTTTACCATCATTTTATACTAACAAATCCCAAATCAACTGTTTAAGATCCTTAGGAGCTAATTCTGGTTCTGTTTCTTGTTTCCACCTCTGAACTAGGTTTCCTTTCATCTATTGTCCACTTTTCTGCAAGACTGATTTTTTTTCTCCAAAAATAGAAATTTAAACTGTTTACTCCTGGATTTAAAATGTTTTGGCTCTTTTTTTTTTTTTACCTAATTACATAGTTCAAAATCCTTTGTTATGGCATCTAAACTCATTATGACCAAACCATTATGAAATTTTCCTGCTTCATTAGCAACCCCTCTTCCACTCACTCTGTGCTTTGGTCTAACTGAACTGTGGCCGGCTTCTGGAACATAACACGCTGTCACGCCATTACATTTTTGTTTCTTCAGTTTGGGATGCTTTTCTGCTTATAATCTTGGAAAACTACTTGGAATTCAAGGCTCAGTTAAGATTATTACTGCTTTGAAGCATTTTTTTTACTCCCTTTCTTATTCCTGAACCTTATAACCACCATCTTCCTCCCTTTTTGTTCACTTCATGGTTAGGCATTTCTGTTGCAACTTGTCCTTTGCTCTGTTAGAGCCTCTACATCAAGCCCTGTGTAGTGTTCATTGATATCCCCTGTCTGAAGACTATGAGGTCCTTGAAGGCAAGACCAAAGCATTCATTTTTGTACCAAAAATGTTAAGGATTGTGCCTGGGACTTAGAAGATGCTTAAACAGTATACTGAATAAACTATCCCTTCTATCATATAATTATGACAAAGAGGACAATGGTTTTAATTCAAGAAAGTTGAGTGCCCAACATGAGAAAAAGAGTACAATGTTTACTAATGAATCTTAAAAAGGAAAAAAGAGAGAAAAATCTAACAAAGAAAATAAATAATTCTTTTTAAAAAAGGAAATTATAGACATTAACTTTTTACTAATGTTTGAATCAAATTATAGAATATTCCTGAGGAATAATGTCTATAAGGTTTTCAACATTTTATTTAAAGTCAAAGCATTCTTGTGTATTCTTAAATAAGAAGAAACCTAAAGAATGTGGCTTGTTTTTAAACACAATGCATGCTTTTGTTGAGAGGTTTAGTTTTGGCATGCTAACCTGCATGATAAATTTCCTACAAATAGTTGTGGATGTACTCTTAGCAACCCAATAACAACTACCCAGGAAGGATTAAATTACAATGGATTTTCAAAGGGAAAAATGAGCACATCAATTTTTCCCCAGAACATTCACTGAATACAAATAGAGTCAAGATACATTAGAAAAGAAAGTTAACTAGAGGTGTTTCAGAATATGCAAGTCAAAAGTAAAACTCTTTAGTAATGAGAATGAAGGATGGAGAAGACAAATTCATAACAGCAGTGTCAGCATTAAAAGATTGTGTGAGTAGTCTTCTGCCTCCATGGAGTCTGGCTATGGGTGCTCAGGAAGTTGGGATTGAAGCAAACGTTCCCTTCCATTTTTTTTATGGGCAGAAAGAGGTTCCAGATTCTGTCCATGATGATAGTCTTTCTTCTTTTCTTTTCTTTTTAGAAATGAGGTAAAATTCACATAACATCAATGTAATCGTTACAAAATGAGGAATTCAGTGGTACTTAGTACATTCATAATAGTCTACAATCTTTATCTAGTTCCAAAACATGTCATCACTCTTAAAGGACACACCATACCATACCATTAGCCAGTTCCCCATATCTCTCTTCCCTTAACACTTGGGAAGGCTTGCCTTGTTTTCACCTACAATGTGCAGTTCCCAGGAGCATTCGCATATCTCTACATTCCCACGTTCAGACAAACCAACTATGAATATTTGGACCAATTTCATTTTCTTCAAATTTGCAGATTTTGAATAATATAAGCAAGAATAAAACATTATGAAATTAGGGATAAAGGGCTTTATATAAAAAGAATTTTCTAATCATATTTATTGGTTTCATTGAATTTGAACATAATATGTACTGACAACAGCTTAATGCTAATGTTAATGCCAATGATGCATTATACATAGCATGATAAAATGTTTTCGAAGTGTTCTTATGCATTGATCTCTCTTTTTCCACCCTAATTGAGCAAACATTCTAAGCCATCTCTATCTAGGAATTAGCCAAGTAGAACACTTCAGATAAGAGCAACTGGGTTTATGATACTTGAGCAATATGAGCAGATTTAATGGTTTTCAAAATGTTTCCATAAATGCATAAAAATTATACATAATCATATAATTCTATTGGTTCAGTTTTAATTCACATATTCAATACATTGCAGAGATTCTAAGATAAAACTTTTATAGAGTTACACACTTAGATATTGCATTGGAATTATTCAAATACTTGCATAAATCTTTGGTATGTGGTTTAAAATTATGTAGAAGCTGAACTCACCAACATTTAGAATATGTGCTTCCTAGAGCTCTATATTATAATTGTAAAACTTGTTCCATTATTCAAAAGAAAAGTACCAATCAAAATTAAAAATGAAGCTCTGGCCATTCATTATACTTTCTTTAGCCTAAGATTTAAAATAGACTTTAAAGGTTTTGTTAGATAAGCTCTAAGACCTCCTTTAGCTTTAGTATTCTATATTTTATGTTCCCGAGTGATTAGCATGAACCCTGAATATTTCCTTCTTTTGGCAAAACCAGAGTTCATTCTTTTCCCTTCATGTCAGTTATCACAGTTAGCAATTATTTAGTTCATGATGTGTTAATTAACATCTGGGTATTCCACTGCTTTGTAATAGTCATAAGAGCAAAGAATGTACCTGTTACTTACTATTCATTCCCAGAACATTGTATGAGGCTTAGCCCAGCAGTTACCCTGAAAGTATTTATATAAGATGAATGAATTAACAAATGAATGCAACAGACCTGTTTACCCTGTAGAGAGAAAGATCCTTGGATTTAGAAGTAGCAGTCTAGTTTCCAAATATCCCACCTGATTCCATCCCTGGGTACACATATGTCTCCAAATCCTTCTGCTATCTTGATCCAGGTCTTTGGGGGTCACTTCTGGGTCCTGAAACAGTTTCCAAGGGATCTCCTACATGACCTTGGGCTTATCACAGCATGGCAATGAAATCTACAACTACTCACAGAATAGATGCAGGCATTAATAGTTGCTTATCAGTAACTACTGCTGCACTGGTTCCCAATCTTTTGAACTGTTTTTCTCCTGCAGAAGTATTGAGTCTATGATAGCATCTCCCTGAGGTCACCAGCCTGGCAATCAACTATTTTGATCTGAGTTTCCTGATTCATCTAACCAGGTTCTGGGGAAAAGATTTTGCTATCCTGGCAATCATCATGAACAAATAATTATAGTCTTAATCCTCTTAAAATAAAGTTCCTTCTTATCTGTGTCCATCAGCTAAGATCTTCTACGAAAGGCTTTACTGTGAATCACCCACCTTGTACATGTGGCTTGGACACTGGCTTTCTGAATACCTGAACTCTCTATGACCCTCCCAAGTAATATAAGCACTGGTTTGGCTGTTGCTCTGGATGCCAGATGGGCAGGAAGCCCATCTTGTCTATAAAAGGATACTTAATAAATACACATATATTTTACTATTATTTTTACCTGTCATGCACTTTTTATTTTACTAACAGAAACACTGTATGTAATATTCTTAATCAATCTTTTAAGAAAAACACATTGCAGTGAACTATAATAGGATTTTTCAAATGAAAGACAAGTAGAAAAAGCAGAAAACATATATCAAACACCTATTCTTTCTTGGGTGTCATGCTAAGCAGTATATATGATGTGTAGCAAGAAAAATATTACTATTTAAGCAGTAACATTCTATTGTTCCATTACAGTTTTAGTCATATTCATTCAAATAGATGATTTCTCTCGGAGATAGCACATTATTCTAGAGGTAACTAAAGAAAAGCAAACTATATGAAGCTACTACTGATAGATTTAACCCTGCCTTAAAGAGAATAACTAATGAATTGCACAGAGTAACATTTATATTTAATCCCCCATATACATAATTATGAGACTACTAATCAACCTTCAGAGAATTAACCCACTTGGAGCTATTTAATCCATTACTGTCATTGATTTTCAGTGATCTTCACTAGGTCCTCACTTTATTTCTTGGGATATATT
>CM052539.1:113591562-113662362 GCA_028533065.1 Trachops cirrhosus | reverse complement strand
AGGTCCAAATTTGAGTACTGCTGACCTAGTTAACCAGGAGCATGAATGCAAGCCGTGTTAATTGGACTTACTTCAGTGGCAACCAGATAACAAACTGAAGATGTTCAAGATTGTACCATCCACCCCCAGAAAAAATATTACCTAAAATATCCACACCTCTTGCTGTTAGACAGGCACTGAACACAAGCTCTGAGGTAAGGATTCACCTGTCTCCCTTTCACACAAGAAGATACAGAGATCACACAGCTAGGAAGTGTCGGAAGTGAGGCTACAAACTCTGGAGGGCTAGTTCTGACCACTAGGCTATGCCTCCAGGTGAGGACAAGGCCCTCACTGTTTCGAAGCATGTTTCTTTTCTTCAAATAAGAAGCCTAATTAGTATTCATTTTCTGATTTCTGCAGAATATACTTGTTCCCATGAAAATGTGAGTAGTGGGCTTTGGTGGATAAAAAAAGTGACAATACAATAGTGATTAGACTTGTAAGATGAAAGAATTACTCTTAAATTCTGTTAATGAACTAAAGTCATAATTAAAACCAGGGGCAGTCAGTTTTGTCCTCCATACGCACTCGTGTGCTGTGGGAACGTACTGCCCATCCGGACACTGAGCACATTTCGTGCCTTCTGTGACAGTTTTCTGTGTCAACTCAGCTAGGCTCTAGAAGCCAGCTACCCAACTAGCTGTTGCTGTGAAGGTATTTTGTAGATACGGTTAACATCTACGATGAACTGACTTTAAGGAAAGGAGATTATTCTCAATAATGTGGGTGTGACTCATCCAATCAGTTAGGAGGCCTGGAGAGCAAAACTGGTTTCCTTGAGGAAGAAATTCTACATTAACACTGCAACATTAGTTCCTGCCCAAGAGTTTTCAGCCTGCCATCCTGGCCTACAGATTTTAGACTTGCCTGCCCTCCTCACAAGACTGCATAAGCCTGTTATTTGGGGGAAAAGTATATATATATATATATATAGTCTGTCCAGAAGGTATCCAGCAATGTGATACAAAAAATAGAGATTTTTTTGAAAAAATTACAAGATACAAAAAATATTGCACATAGGACAATGATGCCTCAGTCCCCTTCAAAGTAGGCACCTTAGGACCTCACACAGTTCCCCCAATCGCCATCAGCTGCCCCATCGTATTTTCCTGAATCTCATCAATGGTCTGAAATCTCTTCCCTTTCAAAGGCAATTTTAGTTTTGGGAAAAGCCAGAAGTCACAGTGTGCCAAATCTGAGCTATAGAGAATTAGTTGAGTCACATGGGTGATTTGATGTTTCACAAAAAATTTCTGCACAAGATGTGATGCATGAGTGGGCATGCTGTCATGATGAAATTGTCAGTCACCAGTTGCCCATAGAGGTGGCCTTCTGAATCATTCAAATAGTTTCCATGGAGGAATGTTCAAGCTAAACACAAAATTTGATGCAGATTTGTTGCTCTACTCACTCAGTTATTTTGAATGCCAGAGCCACAAAGTATACACACTCACTCAGTTACATCTACTGCCCCCACTGACTAGTACAGTGAGGTCAGCATTGTTCACACATTCACATTCCAGTCCACTCCCCTTGGCTGCCAGGTTACATTGATGTCATGCAAATTGTTCTTGTGATATTAACAATGGCTGGACTTTTTCTGGAGAGTATATATATAAAAACAGAACCAGTATATATCTATACTGGTTGTTTATCTGGAGAACCCTGACTCTCTGGCTGATATACCCTCTCACTGGGTTATAATCAAAATTGTTTAATTTTTCTTAAAGACTTTTAAGGTATCTATTAGGATGTCTGTCATATATATTTGTTAGAAAATTTATCTTAAAACATTATATATGTGTGTATATACATTCAATTTTTAATTTTATTTATTATTTTACCTTTTATTTTTAATGAAGAAACCCTCTTGCAATGTCTGGAACAAAAATAGGATATATGATAGACTTAACACTCAATTTTGGATTTCAATTTGTGCTGACAGTTTTGAAATATTCATTCTGTTCATTAATATTTTTATTTAGAAAGTAAATAGAATCAATCTGTATCACTAGATTATAAAATAGCATTACCTTCTCTTAATTTGTTATCTCAATTTTGTCCTCTAATAGGAATAAAATGTCAACTTTTAGTTTTAGATGAATATATTTTGTAAAAATGCTTAAGGTATTTAGAGTAAAGGCATATGTAGATAGAAAACAGCAACATTCTCATTCAAATCTTCACTAATCCTTATAAAAAGTTTGGTTTACACACAAAAAATGTAAATACAAATGAGTCAATTATTTTTTATCATTGTTATAATTAATACTTTGTTAAATAATTAAAACAGGGACTTCCATTACATATAAAGTGAATTCTTACTATACTTTAGGTTTCATATTTTAAGGAAAATTTCATGGTAACTTAATTGTAAAAACTATATCACTTCTTTATTTAATTTAGAAAGCCAACCCATGGTAGCTGACACCAGCATTGGGGCGTGCACTTTTAAAGTTATGGTCCCTCTAAGAAGATTTATCAGACACTTTCCAAGAAAGAAATGGGAAGCTCCTTATTGATTATTGAAAGTAGTTTAGTCGATGGAAAATTTAACTTTTAGCAAAATACAAATGCATTCTAACAGTTAAAATAGCCACTGTATTTTTCCAATGATTGTATTCTCTATTCAAAACTCTTGCACTAATTTTCCAGGCCCAATCCCCTTTGGTTTATCTTCCTGATTGTGCCATTGGGGTCAGTGATGTGAAATGATTAATCATATCCAAACAATAAAAAGACCTTCAGAAGTGTACATGGCTGCACCAGACATCTGGTGTGTTAACTCTCAGCACATCAGCCACACAGCAGCTGATGACAGCAGACAGGACTCCAAAACAAGAGCATCAACTCCAGGTGCTTATTCACAATGCAAGACTCAAGGCGTGCATGCTGCCTTGAGAAGGCCTGGGTTTGGGCTGCTGTGAAATGGCACTAGATGCTGTCAGGCAGCGGTTCCCAAACACCTAGTAGCAGCATAAGTGCCATTTCTCTGACTGACTGCTAGAAACACACCAGGAGACAAACTTCTAATAAGAAGCATGCAGAACTGGGTTTAAGAAAACTCCACACTCAATTGATTAATAGCATTATATTAAAAAGACATTTATTTGTTAAAGGGGATCATGTATGTATAGATAACTACAAGGCATTTAGAAAGCCAGTCTTTAAAAAGATGTATTTTAACATCTTTTTTTAAGAAATGGTTTCTTTCTTTTATTCTTACAAATCCACTAAAATATTTCCCAGGGCTATTGCTCTTTGGAGTGTATTTGAGGAAGTCCCAATAGTGGAGTACAAGCAAACAGAAAGTCCAGACTTCCACATATCTTTTTATTACCGCTGACTGTAGACTTCAGATAGTAGCAGATAAAGTTCAAAACAGTAATTTCCCCCAGCAAATAGGAATTAGAAGCCTAGAGAGTTAATAGGGCTTTTTCATCTCAACTCAACTCTCTGATCTAATTTCAGATAGTAGGAAATATGCCAACTTTTAGTGGCTAATTAGAGTTATTCAATGGAAATTATTTGCAGCCAACCATTAATCTCATACAGCAAAGTGTACTACTGACAATGTTAACAGCATGAATGTTGGAAAGGTTCTCAGGGAAGGGCGCAAGGCAAAATAGTTGCATTTGTATTATGCAATTTGCTTGGCTAAAATAGTTTACAGACTGTGAGATGCTAATTTTGGCTAAATTTAGCCACAGTTCACATTTTCCCACTTGGATGCTGGCATCCTTATTTGAGGGGAGGAGGGAACTTTACTGGGAGTGTCTTTCTCTCACAAATCTCAAAACTTAATAATTCTGGAGCAGACTGGCAGTTGCATTGCTAATTAGGACTTTATTAGATTTATTAAATTGGAATTGCTTTAGGATTAAACTAAAAACCTCTTTTTATGTCGACACAATTATATTCATTTGTTTAATGCTGTTTTACCAAAGGAGATCCCACCCTAGTGTAAACTCCATGAAGTCAGGAAATCTTTCCATTTGATTCCCTACTGTGTCCCCAAAGCCCACTTTAGGGTCTGGCACATACTTAGGCACTTCATGATATATTTAGAGATGGTTGAATAAATGCATGAGATTTAGTCTCAACTGAAGTAGAGGATGCCACTGTATTAAGATCAATGGACAAACCTAACTAAATACTTGGTTTTAAAGAAGCTCACTGTCTCAGTGTCAGGAACACCTGGATCTCGACTACACCAATGTGTTTCATCGCTTCCTCCTCCTCATTCTTACTTCTGTTTATGGGAGAAACCTGGTTCTTCTTGCTGCTGCAGTACAGAATTACATATCAGCAAGCCTATTAGCATGCAGGCAAAGTTTATTAGTGCTAAGTTCTAATGGGAAAGCAAAAGCAAGAGTGGCAAAAGCAGGGTGGCCAGAGCCCGGGGGCCAGTGCTTGGGTGGCCAGAGGCTGGGTGGCCAAAAATGAGCAAGTCCTTTGTTCTCATATAGTTGGCGGGATGGGAGTGAGGGAGTTACCTTTTGAATAACGAGTAAAGTTGATGCCAGTTTTCCCCCAGGGAGACGTGACTACCCAAACGTAAGTATGTGTGTAGGTCTGTTAGCCCAAATCCTTATATTCCTCTGGTCTCTATTTATTCATTTGGTGTATGTGATGGGAGGCAGGCAGTTGACCAAAGTTGTTTTATGGGCTTTTTCTTTGGGCACTGTAGACACTTCCTAGCCCTCCTTCGAGGCCTTGGGACGAATACACAGTCTCAAGGTTTTCCCTTTCCCAGCTAGAGGAGATGATACACACAGACTTTCAAGGGCTTCCCTCTTCCTGCCCTCTCATAGTTTTGCTTGTTGTTCAGAATGCCTGGCAGCCTAATCAAAACAGGTCAAGAGTGCTGAGTCAGGATGAGACCTGTCTCCCTCCTCTTCCTTGCCTTGGTTTACTATTTATTATACCTAAATGGCAAAATGTGTTGCCTGGCAACCAGGACACTAGCTGTTGGCCAACAATAGCAGCACAGTCTGTGCTATCTCTTGCATCACTTCTACTTTAGGAAAAAAGGTTTCGTTTGAACTTTTTACAAGTGGGAAATTTTGGCAGAGCTAATGAACGACCTTTCATACCATATTGACTCTAGGACAACAAAACTTACTTCTCCACACAATATCAGTGCCTAAGGCAGGATTTTTAAAAATAAAGATGAGTTTTAAATCACACAGGAAGTCAATTGTATCCAAAAGGGACCCTTATAAAAACAGCAACAATAATAAAAACAAAAGCAACAAATATATAGTCAGCATACTTTGTCTTTAGCCCTCAATAATTCAACTTATTATTTTTCTTTTTTTATCTTTTCCTGTGCTTTTTGCCCCAAGGCACCCATTTCTTTTACTTCACCCTCTTCCCCCAGGAAAGGATTTCATAACTCATTCACTTTGAATTATAAATGAAACTTTATCTATTACTATTCACAGCTATTTTACTCTCAAATCAAAGGAATCCACTTCTAATTGGGTAAGAGTATTTTGGAGTTAAGAGGCCAACTCAGAATTTTTGAAATCTTATTACTCATTTGCTGTTATATTACTGAATATAAGGTAGCAACAAATAGTTAATGGTTTTGTAGTACAAGCAAATGTGTAAAACAAATTTTAATGACCTATGACTAGTACTAATAGTGTATGTGTAATGTGACTACTTAAAAGGGGGTGATAAATTTCCCTGGACATTCTGGAAAAACCGTTATTACATGAATCAGCCTTTTAAAATTTTTGGACAGCTTTAATAATTAAAAACATTTATCCTCTTGTTGAATTTAAGACTTCTGCCATCTGTTTTACATATTAGTCAAGTACAGACTCCTGGTGTAGAAAAAACCACAATTCTTCAAATGTTTGAGGTGAACAAGATTTTTTTCTTTAGGCATTGCCTAGTTCTTCAACATTTAAGCAGGTCATTTCCTTATCTATTTTTAACCATAGCCCATTCTGATTAGAAGCCCTGGATCTGCCAGCATCTGTGCTGACTGAGCAAGCCCCTATCTAACATGGCAGCAGCTAGTGGAAGCAATGAATTTGCCTCTAATAATTGATGGACTATCACTCACTTGGTAACACCTCTGCTGTTTCATATTAGAAGTGAAGGAGATATCACATTAGGGGCTAGAGATGCATAATTTCAAGCACAAAGCTACTTTTAGGATAAAGACCTAAGTTATTGTCTGTGGCATTTGACTCTCTGCTTGCCATCTACAGCGATCTATCTCTGCAATGGGCTGCATGTCTGAAAGGAAGAACATAACATAAAGCAGGCTACTGAGTTGTTTTTAATATCTAATATTCTAATGGCAATTTTACTATAAATGCTAAATATAATAGGACTTTAAGGACCTTGAAATTCCCCTGAGAAATTCAGATAAGAAATAAATGGATAGTTGACATTTAAAATAATGATAATATGAAATGGTAATGAGAAGATGTATGTTTACATGCTACTGGTGGGTTCAGCCTTCTGGGAGATGATTTGGCAAGGTATCAAAAGTCTGAAAATGTGCCCATGCTTTGACCCAGCAATATCCAGAGTACGACAGGGACTCATGCAAAAATTCCCTCTTATAACTATATATATAGCAGCACATGTTATAATAGCAAAGTATTGGGTCAATTAAATATTTGACCCTAGAAAATTAATTTGTTTACCCATATGAGGGCATGCCAGGAGTCACTGAAAATTAGGCTGTAGAATACTTAATGACATGGGAAAATACTCATTAAATATTAAGGGAAAAAATCAAGTTGCAAAAATATGTACCATGATGTGATTTAAATTATGCAAAAAATAATGTAAACAAAAAATTCAATATATTGATGTTTATGCATTAATATTTAATATCTGATTCCTTAGGCATAAGGATTAAAATATGCTTTTTTACTTTTTCTCTGTATTTTTCTAAAGACTCCATATTTTATACTAGGATGGGTCATAAGAATTCACTTTTATTTAACTGTGTATGATCTGCAAATGTCCATTTCATAAGGTTCAAGCTTATGTAATTAATATGAATTATTTTGTAATAAAAAGTTATATTGGCCCTGGCCGGTGGTTCAGTTGGTTAGAGCCTGATCCTGAGTACCAAAAAGTTTTGGGTTTGATCCCCGGTCAGGGCACATACCTAGGTTGTAGGTTTGATCCCTGGTTGGGGTATGTACAGCAGGCAACAGATGGATATTTCTCTCTCTCTTCCTCTCTCTCTCTCTCTCTCTCTCTCTCTCCCCCTCCCTTGCTCCCTTTCTCTCTGTGTTAAAAAAATCAATAATCATATCCTTGGGTGAGGATTTAAAAAAATGTTATATTCTTCAATAAACGGTGTTGGGAGAACTGGACTGGTACACGCAAAAAAATGAAACTAGACCACCAACTTACACCATATACCAGAATAAACTCAAAATGGATAAAACACTTAGATATAAGTTGTGATACGATAAAAGTCCTAGTAGAAAACAAGGCAGTAAACTTTCAAATATCCTACGTAGCAATATTTTTGCTGATATTCCTCCTAGGGCAAGTTAAATAAAGGAAAAAATAAACAAATTGGATTACATCAAATTAAAAAGCTTCTGCATAGCTAAAGCAAATATCAGCAAAATGAAAAAGGAACAAACCATATGGGAGAACATATTTGCTACTGATACATTGGACAAGGGTCTGATCTCCAAAATATACAAAGAACTCACACAAATCAACACCAGGAAGACAAACAATCCAATTAAAAAATAGGTAATGGACCTGAACAGACACTTCTTCAAAGAGGACATATAGATAACATATAGGCATATGAAAAAAATGCTCTCAACATCGATAGCCATCAGAGAGATGCAAATTAAAACCACAATGAGATACCACCTCACAGCTGTCAGAATGATTATCATTAATAAATCAACAAACAACAAGTGCTGGCGAGGATGTGGATAAAAAGGAACACTAGTGCACTGTTGGTGGTAATGCAGACTGGTGCAGCCACTGTGGAAAACAGTATGGGATTTCCTCAAAAAACTAAAAATGGAACTGCCTTTTGACCCAGTGATTCCATTGCTGGTATTACACCCTAAGAATCCTGGAATACAACTCAAAAGAATTTAGGCACCCCTATGTTCATAGCAGTGCTATTCACAATAGCCAAATGTTGGAAACAGCCTAAGTGCCCATCAGAAAGAATGGATTAAAAAACTGTGGTACATTTACACAATGGAATACTATGCAGCAGAAAGAAATAAGAAGGAATTCCTGCCTTTTGCAACAGCATAGTTGGAACTGGAGATTGTTATGCTAAGTGAAATAAGACAGTCAGTGAAAGACAATTACATATCTCACTTATAAAGGAATCTAATGAACAAGATAAACTAAAGAGTAAAACAAAACCAGAGACACGGAAACATGGAACAGACTGACAGCTGCCAGGGTAGGGGAGGTGGGTGGAATGGCAGAAACAAGGGGAAGGGATTAGTCAAAGAATATGTATGAATGACCCAGAAACATTGACAATGGTGTGAGGATTGACTGTGGGAGTGAGGTGTGGTCTGGGCAGAGGAGGGCAAAGGAGGAAAAATTGGGACAACTAACAGGATAAACAAGAGTAAAAAAGAAATATAAAACAAAACAAACAAACAAATGAAGTTATATTGGATTGTTTGCTAAGGAAATAATCTTCCCAACACAGAGACTGAAACACTGATCTCCCAACACTTGTGTTTGCGGCAATAGCTGGAACGCAGGCCTGTGCTTGTGTTTCCAACACCTTTATTTTCTAAGTGCCTATAAACTAAAAAAGCATGGCAAACACTGGTTAGATCAAGAAGGCATTTTCTTTTTCTTTTATTTTTTTTTCTTTTTATTGTGGGGGGAGTTGGTATGAGAAACACAAAGAGATTTTTAGTATTGAGATTATTTTTGGGAAGTGTCTCAGATTTAGGAATTCCCTTTTTCAAAGAATCTGTGACAGCAAAAAAGGATTACTTTACCCTGTCTTCAAAAGAATTTTCCAGCTCCTATCATTAAAAGGGGGACCTGTGCTCATAAAATGACATTGAAATATAAAACTCTCTTTCCACACATCCACTCACCCACCCATCTAACCACACTCTCATTTGCAAAGTCACTCACTTCGCTAGCCATCACTGAAATCCTCACTGTAGAGTGACTGGGCCAAGCTGTGGGACTGTGGCATTTAGAAGTGCAACTCTAGGCCTGGTGTCATAAGGTAGTCACAGCATTGCTAAAGCAGTGAATTGGATCATATGACTCTTTGAAACTTTAAGAAGGGGAGGTACCAAATGGCATGGCTCAAAAAGGGCATAGCTTACTAGGGTAATTTACTTTTCCTTTATTGGATTACTAGAACAGCTGGTAGGTTGTGAGCAATTAGCTAAACTTAGAATTGTGGTCAATAGGCGGACATATTCTGCTTAAAGTCTTGGCTGTGAGTCCAGATTCACATTGGAATAAATTGTGTAAACATTAACTAAACGAAGAATTGGGCAACTTTCCACATACATTTAGAACAGAGTTGGAAGAGTCCTTGAGGTTTTTTTAATCTACCTGCACCCAAAGAAGAAATCTTCACTAAAGAATATTTGATGGATATTATCAGTCGGTCTCTGGTTGAATGAACTGAAAGTTTACTGCCACGTGAGTCTGCACTTTCCACTGCCAGAATTAGAAAAGGATTCCATATTAGGGAGCTGGTATCTGCCTCGCTTTTCATTTTTACACGGTCCTAATAGTGTCCATCTAAAGCAGAACTGAGTCACCTCCCCTTTCAAGTGTTAGATTTTCAAATACTTGCAGGAAGAAATACTATGGTTAAATATTAATAACCAACAGAAATGAGAAATCTTGAGAAACAGGGTACACAAGCATGTGTACATTCAATGTAAACAAAGACTGTATTTGCTTTTTTTGAAATATTTTGAGAACACTTTTAGATTTACAAAATAATCAAGAAGATAGTACAGTAGGCTCCTATATATTTCCACATATTACACACCCAGTTTTCCCTATTATTAAAAACTGACATTATTATGGTACATTTTTATAATTAATAAACATATTAATATATTATGGTTAACTAACACTGTATATGTATATAAAATATTAGTTTATACTTTCAGAATTCTTATACTGTTTTTTACTTTTAGAATCTCACCCAGGGCACACCATTACATTTAGTTGCTGTGACTTCTTAGGCTGCTCTTGGCTGGAGAGATTTTGAGTTCCCTTGATTTCAATGTCCTCGACAGTTGTCAAGAGTATTGACCAATATTTTTAATATATCCTTGTACTGAGATTTGTCTGATGTTTTTCTCATGGTTAGGCTGTAGTTATGAGTTTTTGGGAGAAAAGTCACAAAAGTGAAGTACTATTTTCATTACATCATATCAAAGGTATGTACTATCAACATGGAATCACTGTTGATATTGATCCTGATCTCCTGGTTTAGGTGGTGTTTGTCAGGTTTCTCCACTGTGGAGTTATTCATTTCCTGCCTTTCCATATTGTACTTTTTGGAAGGAAGTCAGTATATGCATTCCACATTTCGTAGGTATGATTTTCCCTTTTTAGGGTGGACTATATAAAATGTATTAGAATTCTTGTGAATAAGATTTGTCTATTCTCCACCATTTATTAATTTATTAAATCATGTATTTCTATCAGTATGGATGATAAATACTTATTTTATATTTTGGGTCTTAATTCAATACTACTATATTAATTTTGTTGCTGAAATGGTTCTGGTTTTGGCCATTATAAACAATTTTAGCTGGCAGTTATGTCCCTTTTAGGTACCTTCATCAATGTAGGTTAGTTAATGGGTTTTCTTTTCTTTCCTTTCTTCTTTCTTTCATTCTTTCTTCTTCCTTATAAAATGCTCCAACAGGATTATCTTGTATATCTAATCCCCCACTGCTAAAATCAGACATTTCTCCAGTGAGCTCTACTTAGTTTGTTT
This sequence comes from Trachops cirrhosus, assembly GCA_028533065.1. Classification (NCBI taxonomy): domain Eukaryota; kingdom Metazoa; phylum Chordata; class Mammalia; order Chiroptera; family Phyllostomidae; genus Trachops; species Trachops cirrhosus. The sequence goes on along the minus strand of CM052539.1, from coordinate 113,651,342 downwards.
TAACCAACTCAGAGGTAGTGAGTTAAACAGATTTACCCAGTGTGTCAGTTAGATGCCAGCAATAATAAGAAGGCAGCACTGTGGAGAAGAAAATAAGGAAATAAGAATTCTACCACCTAACAGGTGTCATTGATGCCATAATTCTTCAAAGAGAGTCCACCAAAAGTTTTCTTATTATTTCAGAGACCAGGTATCCACGTAGCATACAACATCTTTCTTTCTAACCAATGGAACTAGTTGTTCCAGCAAAGAAAGAGCACCCAGTTTAGAGGCCATTTGTTGGTAAGACTTTCACAAACATAGATAACTGACACACTTATGTTTACCAGATGTTCGCCAAAGCCTGCTGCTGAATTCCCTCTGTAGCCATGCCACAAGTGCTTCCATATTCTCTTTCAATGTCTTCAAAGAGAAGAAGGACAAATTGTACTGGAATAAATGCCTGACTATTGGTCTGGAGATCTGGGTCCTCATTCCGGTTTTGTCAATTATTGTCTGTGTGCCTTTGGGCAAGTCACTGACTATGTTACCTCATCTGTAAAAAAGATGGACCTTTAAATAAGGTCCAAGTTCAGTCAAGCTTTTAATGATTTTCAGTTGGTTAAGCCTGTCTTAGTAATGTTAGTTCTTGACTTTTTTTTCATTATTAAAGGAGGAAAAGAAATTTATTATCTTCAAGGAATTACCTTTTATTCATTCTATCTAATGAAATTCAGTTCATTGTTAAGTGCTTTCAGCAGACCCATATGGCCACTAAAAAAGCAAGATGGCTCATGGTGGATGACCATGGACTACTGGGAACTGAACAAAATAGTGTCCCCATCTGTGTGACTGTGCCTGACATTGCCACCATCTTATATACTTTGGCCATGGTCTTAGGAGTATATCGTGCTGTACTAGACTCAGCAAATGCTTTTTTTTAGTATATCCCTGGCCCCTGAGTTACAAAGTCAGTTTGCCTTCACACAGTAGGGGCAACAATGGATTTTTTAAGTGTTTCCCCAAGGCTATGTGTACAGCCCCACAATATATCATGGGATGGTAACCTGAGATCTGTCTCTTCTTCTTCCTCCTCCAATCATTAAAATGGGCCTGTTATATCGATAATATAATGTTTACATGTGAAGATTTGCTTCTTCTGCAGGACACTCTTCAGACTTTTCTGTAATATTTGCAGAGGAGAGAGAGGATGGATGGTGGACCCACAGAAAATTTAAGGCTCAAGCACTGATGTAAAGTTTTTGGGTGTCATTTGGTCGGGTAAGACATGAATTGTTCCAAAAGCTATGATTGAAAAGGTACAAGCATATGCAATCCATAAGGACATGAAAAAGGTGCAAACCTTTGTAGAGATTTGGGGGTTTTGGAGGACTTGATTCTCCACCTGGCACAGTGCCTCCATTCCTTACAGCACCTGGTAGAGAAAAGGCATGTGGGACTGAGGGTCAGAGTAGCACAGTTCCTTGGAGAAGGCAAAACTATAGTGAAGCACTTTAAAGCTCTGGGCATCTCCCAAGCAGTTATGCCATTTGAATTGGGTGTTTCTGGGACTCCAGGAGGTGTGGGCCGGGCACAATGGCAGAGATGACAGAAGAGGAGAGTGCCCCTAGGATTCTGGCCGCTGCTCTGGAAGGGGCCTGAAATCAATATACCCACAAAGCAACAGCTCCCAGGAGTGTACACAGCGCTTCTCCAAGCAGAGTCTCTCATGAAGGAACAGCATATCATGGTAAGAACTTCCTGTCTTAGGAAGGGGAAGGTTGAGAACATATCCTATTGACCTACCTCTGCCATGGCTCTAACTCCCACTTTGACTAATCAATATGCCTATTTGCAGCAGAGGAGCACCCTGTTTGTCAGCTCACTCTTTCTAGAAATATTCGTGCTCCTAGGCCCTACAGAGGATATAGATCCTACAAACGGAAATCCCCATTTTGGGACAGTAGTAGCCCCTGTGGCCTTTAGAGGAGTAGGGGAAATTCTCACTGATGCCTGATATACTGACAAGTCTGGTTGGGGCAAACCACCCACATGGACAGCAGCCACAGAGCTTAGTTCAGAGACTTTTGACTAGTGACAGATTGCTCATGAGCCCTGGCCTTTAACACTTTGTGCTGACATTTAGGCTGTTCAAAAGAGAGTAAGTCTATGGCTTGGACTGAAAGGGTGAGTAACTGTAAATAAGCCCTTGTGGGGTCAGGGCATGTGGGAAGGTGTTTGGGGTCTATTGCAAAAATCTGAGGCAATCCTCACAGTCTTCCATGACCCAGCTCATAAGGCATTGATACCTCCTTCCCACCCTGGCAATCAGAAAGCTGGTTCCCTAGCTTGGGTACAAACCCTAGAAACTGACCCTTCAGTAGATGCAGCAGATTGGGTACATGGAAAGAGCAGCCACCAGCAAGCAGGTGAAATGACATATTGCTACGGATGCCAGATTGTCCTTGAAATACAGTGACTTGGTTAATGCAGTTACAAGCACATCCTGGGTATTTTAAACCATGCCAAGGCAACTGCCTAAGGAGTCTGGGACCATTCCCAACCCATGAGGGACTGGCAAATTATACTGGTCCCATCCCTCCATGTGAGGATTATAAATACAATTTGATTTGTATGGACACTGTGTCTCTCCTAGCCCGAGGTTTTCCCTCTCACCATATAAATTCAGGCTGCTGCCATTAGAGTATTAGAGTACCATGTAGGAATACCCTCCTCAGATGACAGTGATCAGAAGTGACATTTCAATGGTTACGATGTGCAAGAATGGGTAAAAGAATGTGACATTGAATGGGGGCTCCATTTCCCTTATACCCTACAGGCTCAAGAGAGCAATCTGTTGTTGAGAACATCTGGACAGAATACAAGACCAAACCCAGGTAAGGTCTCTATGTAAACTTTTAAGATTCTGACAGGTGGATACAAAGGTCTACTCATCTTGTGGTGTCTAATAAAAACCTCACATATAAGTCCCTTGCTTATTAAAACTGCTACCTACCAATCTGGGGTCCCCTGCCTTCTTTCAGATACTCCTTGTACTCTGCAGATCGGGGTCAGTTTTGGATTTCGCACAGGAAGCTCCAAAGTTTGTCAATCAACATGTCTTTGAGTTGTCCTTTTAGCTTCAGCCTGAATATAAATATTCAGTATTATTGGAACAAGAAGACCCTTCAATCAGCTTGTGACTTTGCCTGCAGGGAGGACTGCCTGTTGTAAGTGATAACAAATTCTTAATTTACTGTAATCTCTGCTTCAATCGAATCTTCTGCTACAGTCTAGTGTCCAAGCTGATAGCTCTCTTATCTGCACTACCCCAGAAAATAAAAGGTGGTAAAGATGATTTGCTGCCAGTCTTCTTCCAGCCAAGCCCTTCTATTCCAAAGATCAGGAAGGGCCAACCCCCTGTCCAGAGCACCTCCAAACATGGCTGTGGGGCAGAAGCTAAGCACGAGGACTTACGGACCAGAGAAACACTGATTTTAACTTTGAGAATACTCACAAGCCATTTAAGTATTAAGCTCCATTAGTCATGCCATAGTCAAAAATGACTGTGGTATTGGTGTTAGACAAACAGAAAATGATAAATACCACATTTCCTGTTGAATAATGGTTACTACATTAATGTGTTAAATTTCTTTTGAGATCATGTTTTCATCTGTCACCAGGCTAATTCTGAATTTATTTGTAAATCAAGCAAAGAGTTGTATTTCTTTGTGAACTGAGTAATAGTAAATTGTATATTCTGCCATTTTTTAGGGCTCAGCACTTAACTATACTTTCTAAAATGCTTCCTCTTGGCTTATGTTTTTTTGTTAATTTAAGAACCATTTCCTTGGCCATTCTTTTGCCTTCCTCACCACAGTCTTATGGTTTGGGCACATGTTCTGTTTTCTGACAACCTGAAGACTTGTTGGTCCACATTCAAGTGTCAATGCAGGGGCTGTTGGCCTTAGTGAAGTCCTGGTATTAGCAGTTGTTGGCTGAAATTGTAGACTAATCTGTACATTCTTGTCATTCCTTCCTCAGTTAGTCTACTCTCTTCCCTTAGCTAAATAACCAGAAGGTCTGAAGAATATAAATAATGTGAAGGTTTGGCAACATGGGTTGGAAGAATGACCTACAATAAGTAAAATGTTTCTTTTTGAGGGGTGGGTAGCAGTGGAGCGAATACCACAGGTTTGCAGTGGAAGAGAAATGGCAGTGCTAAATAGAGATATATGTTGTTTTCCTGACTGAATTAATATTCTCCTTCAACCCATTTATGACACAAACTGATTTCTGAAATATCATCAGGAAATATGACCAGTTTGCCAATGTCAGACTATATTTCTTTGTTTCCCCCTATTATGAGAAATCTTTTGTTTAAGGTCCTTCTAGTTCCTGAGATATAAATAAATGTATGGTCTTAAACTTGGGCCTCTTGACACTGCTTTAGTATAAGCAACAACCACAAAAAAAAAGAGGCGGAAATCTGTGAAGAGAGTCCTCATCAGCAGATGTTGCAGAATCAACCAGTATTTATGAAATACTTACTTGTGGCTCCAATCACAGGCAATGACATGGTAACAAGTAAAAAGTGTAAAAGATGGCCCTAGAGAGATCCAAGATGGTGGTAGAGTAAGTGCATGTTACACATACCTCCTCCCAAGACCAAACTGGAATTACAACTAAATTATAGAAAAATCTCCCTGAACGATCAACTGAGGACTAGTTGAAGTCTTATAACCAAGGATTTACAATTAAAAGATGGGCAAGGGACATGAATAGACACTACTCCAAAGAGGATATAGAGATGGCCAGTAGACATATGAAAACATGCTCAATGTGACTAATCATCAGAGAAATGAAAATTAAAGCCATGATGAGATATTACCTCACACTGGTCAGAATGGCCTTCATCAATAAATCAACAAACAAGAAGTGCTGGTGAGGATGTAGAGAAAAGGGAACCCTTTTTCACCGGTGCGGCTACTATGGAAAACTGTATGGAATTTCCTTAAAAAAACTAAAAATGGAACTGCCTTATGACTTAATGATTCCACCTCTGGGAATTTATCTGAAGAAACCCAAAACACAAAAGAATATATGCATCCCTATGTTTATTGCAGTGTTATGCACAGTGGCCAAGATTTGGAAGCAGCCCAAGTGCCCATCATTAGATGAGTGGATAAGAAAGCTGTGGTACATTTACACAATGGAATAGTACTTGGCCCTTAAAAAGAAGGAAATTTTACCTTTTCTGACAGCATGGATGGATCTAGAGAGTATTGTATTATGCTAAGTGAAATAAGCTAGTCGGAGAATGAAAGGTACCATATGATTTCACATACATGTGGAATCTAATGAACAAAATAAGCTAACAAAATAGAAACACACTCATAAAGGGAGAGAAAACACAGCTGTCAGAGGCAAGGGAGCTTGGAGGGGGTGGGTGAAAAATATTAATGGATTAAAAAAAAAAAACCTAATAGGCACAGAAGCAGTATGGTGATTACCAGAGGGAAAGGTGGGTGAGTGGAGGTCAAAGAAGATAAAGGGGGGACAAATGGTGATAAAAGAAGACTTGGGGTAGTGAACACAGACCACAATATACAGATGATGAATTATTGAATTGTACACCTGAAACCTATATAGTTTTATTAACCAGTATATGTTACTTCAATAAATTTAATTAAAAAAGAAAGAAACCCTATGTAAATTATGTAAAAGAAATGATATCAGATCTCAAGAAACTTACCTTTAACCAGAAATACAGTTGACCCTGCCACCACCCCCACCACCAGCTTCTGTGGGGAAAGAAGGGAAGCCCTCTCAGAAACCCAGCCAGGAAGCAGCCAGGGATGCAGATGCCAGCAGGAAAGCAAAACCCACGTTTGTGGTTGTGGATGCTGTAAACAGTGATGCTGCCAAACCCAGGCAGCTGGGAGAGGGCATCAAAAAGCCCATGCTCCTGGTTTGCCAAGGGCTCAATCATCCACCAAGTCAGTAGTGACCCACAACCAGCCCAACCCCCAGTTCCTCCACTTTGCCATCAGCATCCTCTGCCCTGCCAGGGGACCAGCCATCCTTTACAGCCCTCATCCCTCTCATATTCACCCACGTGTCTTTTGGAAAACCTGCCAACCTCCCTAGTGCATCACCAAAAAAACATCACCAAGGGTGTGGTTCTGGACAGCACCAAGGCCCCGTGCCTCACCATCTCCAAGACCTCAGCAGATGGCAAGCCAAGGTGTAGCGCTGTGCTAGGAGCCGGCAAAGACCTCTACACATTCTGTGTGAGCTACCTACACTCCATCCAGCACATGACCAACAAATTTGCCTTACATGAGGGCCGTCAACTAACTGTAGAAGGATCTCCAGGAGCTTCAGATCTGCCCAGCAACAGCAGGGAGTGGCCTGGCAGCTACTCAGGACTTCAGCAAATGCCTCAGTTCCGTGAAAGAGATCAGTCACATCATACAGAAGTAGCAGAAACCAGGCGTCAGTGTTACAGAGTGCAACCGAGGCGGGGCCCCAAATAGGGATTTGGAATGGGGCCCAGAGCTCAAGGTGTCCAGGAAATATTAAGATGTCCTCAACCCCCAACCCTGCTCCCCCACAGGTGTGAACTGGGGGAAGGGACAAATGGAGCAGGGCCATTGAGAGCTGTTTTGCATAGCAACAGCTTTGCAGCTAACCTCTGGTGTGGTCATTTAACATATCTATAACCTTTAACTGGTTACATAGATATGTTAAATAGCTGTGGCCATGCTCTCAGTCAGGGGAATGGAAGTAACTTCCCCACCAAGATGTAACTGGGGGCAGGTCCCCCAAGTTACAGTGCCTGCGTGAGAGCTTGGAGATGATTGGCTCCAGGACATGGGGCCACGCCTGCCCAAACTCACGAGGGCAGTCCAGTAAAGCTGGAAGGATATGAAAGTGCTGGCAAGTGTAGCAGATTGTGGGAGGAGTCGGAAATGGGGCTGCAGAGGAAGATTGGCTAGGGGATTTAAACAGAGACTCCGCAGCCATTGAAGGGAGAACCACACAGTTTTGGCAGAGTGGAGACTCCCACAGCCATTGTGCAGGGAGAACCACGAGGCTGTGGCAGTGCAGAGAGAGGACCACAGCCAGTGCAGGAGGAGAGAGACTTGGCAGCCATTGTGCAGGAAGAACCACGCGGCTTTGGCAGAGTGGGGACTCCCACAGCCTTGAGAGAATCACTATGCGGCTTTAGCGGAGAACCGCCACTCGGCTTTGGCAGAGTGGTGACCCTACTCCTTGCAGCCATTGTGGAGAGAGGACCACAGCCCTGTGGGGGAGAACCACGTGGCTTTGCCAGAGTGAGGACTCCTGTGGCCATTGTGCAGAGAAGACCACACAGCTGTGGCAGTGAAGGAGAGCCACATGGCTGTGGACATGTAAGAGAGCCACATGGCTTTGCCAGAGTGGGGACCCCCCCACCCCCTGCACCTTTAGAAGGGGGAACCACCATCCGGCTTTTGCAGAGGTCCCAGTGACACAGCTGATGGTGCTGGAACCGAGGGAGTCCTACCAGCCAAGATGGATTGTTGGGAAGAACCAGGGGCTGCCTGAGCCATGGACTTCTATTTCTTTTCCTGAGATACCGTACGCCGGACTGGGCAAAGGGGGAAAGAAGGACTGTGTGTGTTTGTGGGTGGTTTAAGGGACTTTGGGATTTTGATGAAGACATTAGGTCACTACTTTAAGTCTGTACAGCATTAAATAAACATTTCTTTTCCTTTTCACGAATCTCTGGCATTGAGAGATGTCTTTCCTATAAGATAGCAGACATAATGAACCTGGGGGGTTCCTCTCAGTAATAGTATATTGCCCTTCAGCCCCCACCTTGACCCCTTGTTGTCCTGTAACATCAGGTCAGCTGGAGCTGCCTGACCTGTGTGAGGGCTTCGCTGTGCCCACAATGGTGGATGGTGGCTGACAAAGGACCAGTGAGTGGGACCTAGGCCCGGGAGCTAAGGGCCACCATGGAGTCCAGCCCTACTACCAACTACCATTGTGCACCAACTGCCCTCCTGTACTTTCCTCCTCCTTAGGCCAGCTCACCAAACCCTCTCCCTTCTGAGTTCTGTCTGTGCGGTCATGCTCATGGACGGCAGTCGGCAAGCCAGCCTCTTCCCCATAGGGTGCTTCGAGACTGAACTCTTCAGGCCAACTGGGGTGGTGTGTGAGCACTTTTCCTTTTTGTTTTCCTTTCGGGAGGATTTTCTCTGGCTACGTCTTCCCCTTTATTTTCCCCAAGAATAAGTGCTCTGTGTCTCCAGGCTTTGCAAACTGTCACCTTCACTCACCTGGTGAGGGAGCCTATGCCCTCATCCTCCTTGTGCCTCTGGTGTTTAAGATATGTTTCCAGAACAATGTCCTGAAAACTTCTGTCCCCAGGTCACTATGTATATATGAGACAGTCCTCAGGAGTACGGAGAGTTCTGTGTCAGCTTTTTTAAAAAGGCTGTATAGACTTTATTATTTAACCAGCTTTCCATTAAAGGACACTCAGATTACTGTCAATCTTTTGTTATTACAAACTCTGCTGCAATGAATTTACCTCTATATCCATCATTTTTATGAGTTTATCAGTAGGATGAATTTCTTAAAGTGGAATTACTGGCACAAAGTATATATACATATTAAATTTTTATAGATTGTGCTAAGTTTATTTCCATAGAGGTATAAAAATTATATTCCAGTCAGTAATGTAAGAGAACTTCTTTCCCCCAGTTCTTAATAAAGGAGTGTTATTAAGCCTTTTCATCTTTATCTCCTTGGTGAGAAATGATATCTCTATGTAGCTTTTGATTTGCATTTCTCTTATCAGTAGGGTTGAGGATACTTTCTTGTGTTTAGAAACTACGCTTTTTCTTCTGCGGACCTCAGTCGTGCTTTGCTCCTTTTACCAAGTTGTTGATAGAGTTCTACTTATTTTTAGGGGTTTGTTATATATTAGGGAATTTGGCTAGTTTTTCTATAACATAAGTGGCAAGTAATTTTTCTTGTTTATATTTGACTCTGATTTTATTTGTAAGTTTTCTTTTCAGAAAAAAAGGTTTAAGTATGCAATTAAATTTGTTACTTTTCAAATGATTTCTGGGTTTTGTTTTAAACTAAGATAAGCCTTATTTAGTCTAAAATCTCTCAAAATTGATTTCATTACTTTTATGTATCAACTTTTATGGGATTAAATTTTTGATGAAACTGTATTACCTCATGTATTTTTTCCAACAACATGTACTTAAGTACCACATTTATCATCTACTAAAGTCTCATGTCTAACTGAAAACTATTTCTGTATTTTCTATTTTATTCAATTGATCTGTTCATTTGTATACCACGTACTGCACTGCTGTAATTATAACTACTTAATAATATGATTTAGTTTTATTCTTTTTATAATTCAATTTGTTATTCCTACATATGTATTTAAGTGAACTATAGAATCAAGTTATATACCTTAAAAGTTTTTTCTCTTTATTTGTGTTAGGGAAAGTGGGTGCTTCCAGACCTTTTATATAGAAGGCCTTGACTGGAAGAAGACTGGCATTCCATATGTGAAATAACTCACAGGATATTAACATTTTAATGCTTCCTATCATAGAACATGGAATCAATTTCTACATGTTAAAGTATTATATGTTCTTCTCTTACATTTTAATGTTGTCTTCATATCTTATTCATTTCTTTCTAAATTTGTTGCTAGCTATTTTATCTTTTTAATTGCTGTTGTATATGAATCTTTTCTTTCAACATGTAACTTAGTGGTTCTTTAGTGCAGTATATATGGCAACTATTGAATCCTATATTTTCATTTTCTTTCCTACCACTTAATTTTTTTACCATTAATAATAATTATTCAGCTAATTATTTTTTCCTTCTAAGTAACAGCCATCTAAAATAAGTAATTTTATCTCCATTTTTTCTATTTTCATAACTGATTTTTCCTCCTTTTGCTTAATTTCACCCACTAGTAATTAGGAAACAAAGTTAAATATAGTAATAAAATCTATGATACTTTGTTTCCAATCATATTTGGAAGGTTTCTAATGTTTTAAATAATGCACAGATATAGAATTTTATCAAATAACTTTCTAATCTGTAGAGAAGATCTAATTTCCTAATTCTATTCATACTTTGAAGTATATTAATATATATTTAATATTGAACTGCACACATGTACCTGGCCATCATTGTGTATTATTCTTCATTTTACTTCTAGATTCTGTTTGCTGATTTCCAGTTAAAAATGTTTTGCTTGCTATTTATAATGTTTTTGCTTGCTATTTAGGCATGTTTTTGTATTATGTCTCTCATTTGTTTTTCTGTTTTGCTTTGGGGTTTTTTTTTGGCTTTGGTATTAATGTCATAGAATTTTCATTAAAAATAGGAACACTTTCTTTTTGTATATGATATAACACACCTACAACATTTTAAAATTTATGTTTACATTAATGCAGTTGCTCCTCAGTGGGAAACACCTTGGCTTTAACAATTTTGATAATATTCACACTCTTTCCAAGAAGGGATCTTTAGGACACTGAATCATAAGGACATTGAGAGTTCCAGAGACAAAGCATGATGAGAAATAGGGGAACACGGGAGATACTGGTGGCAGGCACCACTCAGTTTCTAGTATCGCCTATTCCTGGTCCTGCAACTGGTCTCAAGATGAGCAAACATTCCACCCTGTACAATATACATGAAGGAGCAGTTACATATTTGTTTTCATAGTTAATTGAATTGTACACTTTAAAGTGTAGTTAAATACTCCTTTATCTGTCACCTGTCTGTCTATCTATCTATCTATCATCATCTACCTATATTCAGCAAGTGCATATTGAGCATCTGATATAGATTCTCAATAGAGCACTAGGGACTCTGCTAAGTGCTGGGCTATGAAAACCTTGTTATAAATCTGTGAATGCAAAACTAATCACTTAACATAATAAATTAAAAATAAAAGTGTATTCAGTCTTTATTATCGCCAAAGAAAGAGAACAAGAACATTTAGAGATGTGAGTAGAAAACACCAGGCAGTAAGTGGCTCTCATCCCTCCACACCTGCCTCCCCAGTGCAGACGTGCGGGAGAGTGTTACCAGGGCAGCGATGACGCTAGTCACTTCTGACTCTTCCCAAAGTGAAGGAAAAGGAAGATGGAAGCAGAAGTAAGATGTTATCTAATAGTTTACATGTAATTGGAGAGAAAACAAAAGAGAGAACAAGCATGTTATTGCATTTTGTGTATATGTGTGTATGTGCTTTTATTGGTTGTGTCCCATACATTTGATAGTGGAGTCTTGCATTGAGAAAATAAGACAAGTAACCTAATAGTTTCTTTATTAGTTCTCTACTCCAATTTTTTCCAATCTAACATTTGTGTATTCTTTATTTTTTTAATGTGTATGTATTCATTTATTTATTTTAAGATGAATTGACATATTACAGTATATGAGTTTCAGGTGTACAACATAATGCTTTGCTATTTGTATCCAGTGCAAAATAATCACCAAAATAAGTCTAGCTCACAGCCATCACCACACATTGTTGCACACCTTTTTTTTGAGATGAGAATTTAAGATCTACTCTCCAAGCAACTTTCACATATAGTATTACTAGCTATAATCACCATGCTGCACAGTATATCTCCAGGACTTATTCATTTTATAAGTGGAAGTTTGTGTCTTATGACCCACTTCACCTGTACATATTTCACCCACCCTCCTCCTCTGCCCCAAGCCTCTGCCAACCGCCTGTCTATGAGTTCATGGATTTGTTTGTTTTAGATTCTACATGTGAGATCATATGGTATTTGCCTTTGTCTGTCTGACATATTTCACTTAGCATAATGTCCTCATGGTCTGTCCATGTTGTGGAAAATTTGCAAGATTTCCTTTTTATTACTAAATAATATTCCACTATGTATATATCCCACATTGTTTTATTTATTCATCCATTGATGGACATTTCAATTTTTTGGCTATTGTATATTTCTTAGCTGCTTGGTGGTGATGATTTAGTTAAAAGAGCTTAATTAGCAAAACATATTTATTTGAATAGGAGTTTGACATAGTTTGGGAAGATAATAACAACATTACTTTAGCAGCCATAAGCTTTGGTATAGATACAGAGTTCAATGTAGATGTAGACATGCTTGTAACAGGCGCAAGTTAAGCAATTATGTAAATTCTTTTCCCATGTGGAGAAACTCTATAGCAGTCAATTTGGGAACACTGACATTCTAGAAACCCTTGTTTATTTTTGTCCTCTTACTTTGAAGATGGAAAATGTTTATTGCTTTAAAAGAACTGAAATATGTAATAAACAACCTGCTATAACTTCAAGCAGTATCAACTGTTTTCACATAGTATGTCATGATAATGTTGGAATTAAAGTCTAGCCATTATGACTAACCGGTCTGTGTTGCAATGTTCTTTCTCACTCAGAAATTCCCACAAAGTGTCTGCAGCTACAAAAGTTAGTGGTGGAATGAAATCCTTTCTAGAAAACCTTGCTGTACAGAAAGTCCTCTGGGAATTGTGTGACAGGAAGGGATTCTGACATAGATTTCCTCCTCAGTGAATATTTAAAGAAATATCCCCTTCAAACCTCTGAACTTGTCTCAGCCATGATTTACAAAGTGAAAGAGATTTGCAGAGAAATCTACTTCAAAAGAAGAAAATTATTAGTCTGTCTGACCTAAAACCTCAAATTACCCAGATACCAAAATAAATTAGAACTACACATTTTCTCTTGATTTCCCATCCATTGTTTTTTTTTCTTGTAAGCATATGGCAAACTTCAAAAGAAACAAAAGCACTACTTGAAATTATTAAAAGTTTAAAAAACACACTCTGGTTGTGCCCCAACCCCTCATGTACAGCAAGACTACTGATGCACCAGAAGCAATTAATTTAGAATCATTTTTATTTGGAGTTGATAACATGCTCCTCTGATGACTTTCTAATTTAAGATTTCATTAGCTTCTAAGAGAGATGGGACAGTATGAACTTAGACCAATGCGCTTCCCCAAAACCAGGCGAACAAAGCTATTGCTGCTTCGTGATGTTGTACCGGTGTCTCCTCTGTGATAGACACATCTGAATTCACACATTTTACAGACTTGGCTGTATTATCCTTACTGACTGAAAGGAACCTGAAGTATTGACAAAGGAAGAAAAACAAGTAGCCTTTCCTTATCAGGACATTTTTGTTAACTTGTCAGACAGCGAATGGATGCCACCGGGTAGTTATCGTACGAAGATGCAAAGCTCCTATGAAGTTACATGGCATTCTCAGAGAAAAAACTTGTTAAAAGTACCTAAATACACAATGGGGTCTCCATTACTTCCATCTCCCCTGTAATACCTAGCCCAGTGCCTTATCTACACAGAGTTATTCTTAATGTTGCTGACACAGCATATAAATACAGGTTGTGTTGTTAAGAGGGAGTGGGGTATTCCACATAAAATAATATTATACACACTGAAATGTAACTGTTTATTAGGCATTACAATAACAAAATTTAAGAATGTAGCTTTTGGAAAGATGATTAAATTCATTATTAATTCCTTCATGTTATTTCTTAACCGTTAGAATGAGTCAAGATTATTATATTGGTCTCCAAAAATAGCCGTACTCTCAGAGACGCTACATTAGGATACTTTTCCTGTCACTAGATGATATCATATTGCTTTGTTTTCTTGATTTTGAATTTGCTTAGTATTTTTTCTCTTTCTACTGTCCTTTCTTGTTATTAAATTATATGCCTATAGAAGTCAGGATCAGCTAGGTGATGCTTCAAGGGGCTCAGTGTCCTGAGAAGTACCAGTAGAGAGGACTACATGCAGTGAGCAGTTAAAGAAACAAATGAAAGTTAACCCTACCATTTTTAGCATAGAGTGTGAGTAGGATAGTATGTATGGCATATATTGCACATGACTGCATTTAATTTCTACAATATCCTGCAAGATTGATGTGATTATTTTCACTTTGCAAGGAAAGAAATTGAATCTCATGGAGATTAAGTGACTTCACTACATTCACCCAGTTGTTAAGGGGACAATGTTGAAATCTAAGGTCAATGCCATGTGTTTGCCAGTTCCATAGTCCTCCCTTCCCTTTGACTTCCCCTCATCTGCTATGTCTTAGAAACCACACACCTGTGAAAACATGAGTATGTTATACTTTGTTACACTTTGCTTATTTTCTAGTTCTCGGCTATATTCCAGATAGTAAGAATTTATAAATATATACAGGATGGGCAAAAGTAAGTTCACAGTTGTGAGTATACAAAATACAGTTCATTCTTGTATTATTTATTTATTTATTACTGTATTATTTGTTGTTATTATTAGTAGTAGCAGCCTACTTTTTCCCAACCTGAATTTAAACATTCTTCAGGTGTGGGCCAAACCATAAGATATGTAGATCAAATTAAAGGTTTAACACATAAATAGTTTTGAAGATTATGCATGTGCACATATAGTTGCTCTAGGAAGGCTTAACTTTTTTTTAAATGAAAACCTCTATTTTATTTTTTACCACCCTCCTTTACATTTGTTTTGGTTTATAAAGTTTGATTTGTAGTCAGCATTTTCAGATATGTATGTCTGCACACATAAAATATCAACCATGTTGCTCATAGGAGTGGTCTTTAAAAAATATCCTTTATTTTAAATACACAAATATTTTATTTTTATTTCTGAAACATTATTGCTCATAATGTTGATACATTACAAACTCAGAAAAATGGCAGCCAAATGTGCTGCATTTCTTAAATGGTCAAAAATTCTTTTAATGCCATCTGAAGTTTATTTAAATAAGGACTATCACTGACACTTTCCTGGGCTGTACTTTGCATGCACCATTATCGTTAAAGAATGGGGTGAATGTTAGGAAGGGCTTTGCTTTCTTCCAAATTAAAAACAAAATGCCATTAATGCAAGGACTATCGACTACTATCTATGGAACCAGACGCTCTCAGAAGCTGGAACCGAGCCATTGAGTCCCAATGACAGCAGCAGCCTTGCTTTTCTACTGTGGGCCGAGGATGGACACCCAGGGTGAAGAACTGATGTGGCCGAACCTTAATTTCACTTAAGATAATTTATTCGTTTCAATTACTTTAGGCTCTGATGAGCACCTACAAAAGTGTCTTCTTCCCTCATTCCCTGTGAAATTCTCACTTTCCTCACAAATGTCTTAATTACTGCAAGGGTGTATGGGACAAATCCTAAGTCATATTTGAGTTCGCCAGCTGCAGAGTACGCTCAGCTGAATTTCAGCAGAGAGGCATGGTGTTGGTCTTAACTGATTAGAAGATTAATACAAAAAATAGGAGAATTGAGAGCAATCCAGCTAACATGAAAATGGGACAAATTGACTCTGTTGCCAAAGTGTAATATTATGAATAAATAAATTCTTCCTTAGCAACCCCCATAAATGATTTTGCCTTATTTTAGCTAAACTGTAAAAAATGCAGTTTAATCTGATAATATGTATAGAAGTTTAATCAAGGGGGAAAGGATATGTAGCTAGAACATGAGTTTTTAACTAGATCAATAATACTTTGCTCTTCCCATCTACCCTATTGGCAACATTTTCCTGAAATTCAACTCTTTTTCCTTAACAAAGAAAAAAAGATTACTCATACAGAAAGTTTGGAGGGTGTGTTACTGAGATTAGCCTAGGGTGTGCCAGGGTAAGTAACCCAAATCTCAGTAACATAACCTAATAGTTTACCACAGTGCTAAGGCTCTTCCAGGCAATCCCAGTAGTGACTCAGAGATTTATTCAGGTTGAATATTTTGTGAGCATCAGCTTCCAGGTGATGAGTTAGAGAAGAGAGAATCTGAGGAAACAGACAGAATCTTAAGTGCTTTGGCAGGAAATTTACGCACATCAATTCTGCTCATAACCTACTTACCAAAAACCAGTTAAATGGTTCCAGTTATCTTCAAGTGGGGCTGAAGATTTTAGAAAAGCACATCAATATTTGGTAAGGGTAGATGAGTCTACCACAGGGAGCCAGTTTTATAATTAACCAACATGGAGTAACAATATACAAAGTTTGTCCAGAAGGTATCCATCCATGCTCTATGAAAAAGAGAGACATTTATTGAAGATACAAGAAACACTGTACATAGAATAAGGATACCTCGATCCCCTTAAATGTAGGCACCTTGGGACCTCACACAGTTCTTCCAATTTCCATCAGCTGCCCCCTTGTATTTTCCTGAATCTCATCGATGGTCTGAAATCTCTTCCCTTTCATAGGTGATTTTGGAAGAAGCCAGAAGTTGCAGAGAACCACATTTGAACTGAGTCACCTGTGTGATTTGATGTTTTGCCGAAACACTCTGCACCAGACATGAAGCATGAGTGGGTTCGTTGTTGTGATGAAGCTGCCAATCACCAGTTTCCCGTAGCTATGGCTTTCTGATTCAGTGGAATAGTTTCCATGGAGGAATGTTCAAGCTTAATGCAAAATTTGATGCAGATTCGTTGTTCTACTCACTCAGTCATTTTGAATGCCACAGCCACACAGTACATATGCTCACTCAAGGGCAACTACCACCCCCACTGAGTAGAACAGTGAGGTCGTCATTGTTCACACATGCATATTCCAGTCCACTCTCCTTGTCTGCCAGGTTAGCACATTTTCCTGTGTATAATGCGCACTTATTTGCCCAAGTTTTTGAGGAAAAAATAAGGGTGCATATTGTGCGTTGGTAGTACTAATTCCATATCTACATAAATGTTTTTAATTTTTTTATTTATGCTTATGTGTTAAAAATGTAACTCTAGAAAGCAATAATGATATCTGTATGCAAAATAATACCCTGGAATATGATAGTAAGTTTTATTTCTAAATATAAATAAATAAATAAATAAATAGAATTTAAAAATTAAAATGGAGGGTTTTTTTCACTGAAAGTTTGGGCCAAAAAACATGAGTGGTCACTATACATGAGAGCACATTATACACAGCAAAATACGGTACATTGATGTCACAGAAACTGTTCTTGTTATATTAACAGTGCCTGGACTTTTTCCAGGCAGACCTCATATATAGCAAGAGAGGTGTAATGAGAGTATTTCATTTTTAAAGGATACTTAAATTTTAGAATAGAAGAAAAGCACTTTTTATCATCAGAGAAACATGCTTTACCAACCACTAATGTTTACATAAAGCATTTAATTCCCCAAACTGTCAGTACATTGTTAATTTTAAAGAAAAATTGCTGAGCAAGATGTAATCTGTCCCTTTTCAGTCATTAGAGACATCTAGGATTTTTCATTCCTCCATTTCATTCCTTTTTATCCGATTCCTAAAGCTTTCATCTAATTAATCACATGTATAAGGAACAATCTCAACATTCCTGTCCTCCAAACCCTATCCCTCACTTTAAATTGAAGTTCAGAGAGCCTATTTCAGAAGAGCTTCTCAGGGGAAATTTCTCTCAATTAACTTCGGCTTATTCTTTGATCTGCACAGTTCCTTCCTTATCACTTTATGTCAGAATATTTCTTTGTATGTATTCATATTCATTGACTACCTACCTATCTCATCTCTTTTGAAAGACTATTAAATTTTCAGGGCATAAGTCAGGTCTAATCTCAACAAGATACTTTCAGTTCTGATTACAGTGCTGAGCATCTGTGTGTACTCAGGAAATGCCATTGACCTATTTACAAGGACTTGAAATTCTATGTATAGATTTTGGAATTCCCTGCTTGACTGTATTAAATTCTTTGAATAATTTTCTCCAGTTTTTCAAAAAAGTGTTTTTCAGCGGATGAGAAATAAATCATTTAGCAGCATCTGTTTAATCCTGGTCTTCAGCTTTGTAATAATTAGGAAGAAGTTGAAAGAAATGTTGATATTCTAAGACACTACTGTATTCACTGGACTCCAAAATGTATTGTGAGTAATTCTAAAGAACAAATGTAGTTAGCCTTAACCAGCAAATAATAAACACAACCCCATCTTTAGGAAACAGTATGTGCAGAATGTTAAGGAGTGTTTGGGAAAGTGTATCACCAGGATCTGAGTTTATTTTCCAGCTACAGGAGCTTTTGCTATAAATGTTATGGATCTCAGTGGCTTTTAACCTAGTCCTGTTTATACTTTGAGAATAGTCTATCAAATGATAAAACAGAAACCTTTTGCCTCACTCAGTCTTATAGAAGTATTTCCTTGCTTTGCATACTTTTATTTCTTTTTTCCAGGATCATATAAAAATCATCTAAATTGTTTTTCTTCAACTAAAGAAGAGAAAAACAATACAGCAACTGCATATGCTGAATCAGTAGTCCCTAACTTTGGCTGCCCATTAAAATGACCATGGAGGTGTTTACAAATATATCCTTGCTACACCTTGTGCCCAAAAATTTTGTTTTAATTGATTCAGGGTAGAGTTGGGCATAAGTACTGTTTTTTAAGTTCATTCAGGCTTTCCAATTGTAAGCGGAGATCTTTTTTGTGTACCAGATCTTTTGTTACTAAACCAGCAGCTAGCATTTTCCACCTTTAAAATTGTGTTGTTATAATCATACTGTGTATATACTTGGAAATGATGCTGCTTAAAATTTTTCACTTGTGTATTTTATATAGTAACAGTATATGAATTCATTACTTTTTCCTATAACTTTGCTACTTGGCTTTTTGTCTATGCACCTACCCCCCATATTTTAGTTCTTTAAAAACATTTGCGGTACTAAGATCAATAGGGAGCAGAACTGACCCTGAACCATTCAATCTCCGGGAGCCTAAATAGTGGAAAGCTCATTCCAGCGGTTCCCTCTCAAACTGGAAGATGAGATCTTTTGCACTCTGGAAGGTTAATGTAATAACCTGTGCTCAAGAAGGTTCCACTCTGAGCTGTCTGGCTTTAGGCCATCCTCAAACCAGAATAAGCACTAATTATGAAGTTGGGGTGTGGAGACAAGGAACAAAACCTCCCTATGTTCCCATTCTCAGTGGAAGATGCTAGTCTGTTTCTGGAACCCACCAGTTATCTATAAATGAGCTTAAACCCGGTCCTTAGGCCATTGTTCTTAGGCTCTCCTTTACCTTCCAGCCTCATTTTTAAATCCATCAAGTTGAATGCCACACCATGACATGTAGCCGTCTATTAAGAGGGAAAAAATAGTAATTAAAATGTTCTAAAGACCCAGCAGTAGGTTTGACTCTTTTTCTTGTGATTGGCTGAAATAGATAATAATCTATTTCAAAACCTACCAAGAATCACTGCCACCTATTTCAGTCTGATAGTTTAGATTCTGAGAGTAAAGACAAATAAATGCAACTGGAATGTGTCCAGGTGACAACAACTGGGATTTCGTGAAATCTACTACTGCCTAGATTTATTTACTTGACTATTTCTGTGTGTGTGCATATTTTGGAAGATTGGTGCATTTGACAATGGCATAGAAAACAGAAATATGTAAGCAAAACATATTAGCAACTTAAAAAGGTGTTAATATTTACATCAGAAATGGGCAAACTGCTTATTTATCTGCTTTGTTTGATACTATGTATCCTATTCCATTGCAATATGTAGTATTTCTTTATAAAGAATTAATTCATAAAAATCTCTAGTGATTACATTTTTCCCTCTCCCTGTTATCAGAAATATCTAAAAAGTATTGCAGAAAGTAAAAAGCACTCTCTCTTTCTGAAGTTTTACATTGCATATTATCACCATGGGTAACTTTCCAAATCTTTCAAGTTTGGGAGCGATAAAAATGATTTTCTTAATATAAAACAACAAGATCATAGAGAGTTAATATGCAAATTTAAAGGTTTGAATGGATAGGAACTGCAATTTTTGATGAAGGGCCAGTAACTGGGAGTAAAATGAACCATAATATAGCCTTTTGGAGGGAGCTTCTCAAGGTTGCATATTCAGGAAGGTAAGAAACATAGAAGAAATCTCCTGTTTAAACCCTGAACTCATTATGAAGTTATAGCTGACTAGGTTCCATCATCCTGGTTGGTTGAAGGTTACGTAAGAGAAAGGAAGTCAACAGAGGATAGACCAAGAATTACCCATCAAAAAGGTGACATTACAAGCAGATCAGGATGGCAGAAGTGAAATCAGGAAAGTGTACCGTGAGAATAAGAGGTTTGGAGTATCGGAGCAGGAGGTAGGTGGAGGTCAGAAGAGAGAGGAAAGGGAGGGTCAGTAACAAGAAGGTGAGGTCATGAGAAGAAGGGTGAGAATGAGCAAAGGGGACCCATGGCTGTTTGAGGAACTACTCTTTAGGAAGTTACTGTGCTGCTGGGCAGAATCAGCAAATAGGCAAAATTAGACAATGAATATATGAGAATGAGCCTTATATTTATTCATTCCTTCATTCTTTACTCAGTTAATAGTTGTTGCATTCCCAGTGTATACTAGGCACTAAGTTGAATCCCAAGGAGGTACAGGTGAGTGAGATGCACCTCTAAACAGCGTTCCTTCTCTATCACCCACTACCTACAGTCACACATAACTGGGGATGGAAAATGTGTCTAAGAAGAAGACAGCAATACTTTCATTCTGGTAGCTTTGGGGAATGCAGTTTCCTTAAAGGTTTTTCAAAAGCTTTTTTGTCTTTTTTAAATGAGTAATGATACATAATGTGTAAGCTTTAATAGTTGCTCCATTTGAGTTTATATTTGTATAGGTATATCCAGTATCATTTGACGCTTTCAAGTTATATTGATTTTAAAAGTTTGTTCTTGATGTGTATAGTTCTTAGTTTCCCTCGTGGTAATGGGCACATGAATATGACTGATAAAAAGCCCAAACTCCTCCTTGAATATCCTGTCAAAAAAATCTGACCAAATGAAACCATCACTTTGAGCAAATCTGCAAAGAATTAATTAAAAGGGACTGTCTTTGACAAGAATCACGCACGGGTGACATGGGTACTCTTTCCACAGATAGCAGGAGCTTCTCATTCTCCTGTGAGCTCAAGTACCCACTGGTGACAAGAGATAATAGCATCGCAGGAAGGTCACATTTTTGCACCTTTCCTCCTTTCAAATCCCTGACCCTATGAGAACTTAGGTAATTGGTCTAAAGGAGTATGGCAATACAGACTACATGCTACAGACGTGCACTGATTGGCTATATAAAGCAACGTTAATGCTGTGTTGAAACACCAAACACAGGGCCTAAGGTGTAGACATACAAAGTCTGCTTCTTCAGGTGGGCAAGGAAGCTACCAATATATTGGCAGGACACGGGGCAGTCCCATTTCCTCTTAGTCCTGTGTCACATGGTTCTCTGAGTAAGGTCACATTATTACAGTTATAGATCCTAGGTATCATGAAACTGTTCCATTATAAAAAAAATTAAAGATTATATTTTTGGCTGAGATAAAAGACAAAGATATGAGTATTATGTTGCAATATTCTCTTCTACCTAAAACTTTACTGTTTTCTTCTGACCTTAAAGGAAATTAAACCACTTCATGGGCTCCTGAAAGTATTTGCGAGACCAGGCACTCGGTCTGATCATGCGATGGGTGAAATGTCTGTGCCCCTCAGCCCACGCCCCTCACCCTGCTGGCATGTGCTTATTGTGCCATCTGATTTGCCTTTGATTTTCTCTTAATGTACTTCAAACTTTAGGGGGTTTTGGGAGTAAAACAGGCTCTTTTATGTTTATGAGGTCATTTCAGAGTTGTATAAATTAGTCTCCACCCCACTTATGTTTTTACTCATCTCCGTTTCCCCACATTCATTCTTGGCTAGCACAATCAGGCAGAAGTATGAGAAAAGGATTTGGGGTTTTTTCGTTTGTTTGGGGGATTTTATTTATTATTATTATTATTATTATTTTGCATCTGTAGTGGTGGAAATTTTGGAAGTAAACATTAATTGCTCCAGGTCTGTCAAGCAGATGCATTTCCTTCATTTTTGATTTTCACCAGATAGAACAAAACTTTGCTATCCAAAGTTGCTTTAAAACAACTCTACTGAAGACTCTACTGAACTAATATGAACACACTGCAAAGGTAAAGTGAAACACAGCAGTGGTATAACTAAAGGCACAAAGTGGCTGAAACATATGGAAGACAGAAGCAATAGAGAGAGAAAAAGGAATAAGCAGAGAGACATAGACAAGAGCCAGAAAGGAAGAACACAGACCAACTCCGGTAGTAACACAGGGGAAGAGAGTGGATAGGGCTAAAGGAGAGAAAGTGTGAATTTCCATGTGTCACCTTATCTTCTTTCTAAGAACCATTGCTTCTAACCACCTGTGCACAAACATCTTTCCAACAGTCATGTTGTCACCAAATCTTTATTTTCACTTGTCATCAGTAGAAGAAATCTCTAGGGAGATAGGACTCTAGGGGGATTGTTCCAATTATGGCTGCTGCATATACACCACCCCACACCTAAGGGTTTAAAACAACCATTTTACCTTGTTCATAGCATCCATGGGTCAGAAATTTGGCTCCTCTATGCTTTATGTGATCCAGACTTCGGCATGGGGGCTCCGTGGCTCCATGGAGATGACTTAGTAGGTTGGGGCTGGGTTCATCAAGACACTCGTGGATGCCAGGCATCAAATGGAACCTCAGTGGGGGCTGTTGATGGAGGGACCTACACATGGCATCTTCATGGGGCTTGTAAGCCTGGAAGCTTTAGAGTAGCAGGACTTCTTACCTGGCAGCTCAGAGCTCTAACATGGAGTATTTCAAGAAAACCAGAGGGAAGCTGTGTGGCCTTTTCTTACCTAGCTGTGCAAGTCACATGGCATCAATTAAATCATACTCTATGGGTCTACAAAAAGTCAGATTGAAGAGAAGGGAACATAAGACCCACCTTTCAATGACAAGGAGTCAAATAATTTGTGGACATATTTTAAACTACCACAGATTTTAACTAATCCTTTAAACCATTATTATTATTATTTTTTATCTGAATTGAATGCTGTTAAAACCATTATGCTCAAATACTACTACCTAGCCTTCTCTGAAACAAGAGAGTCTTCCTGGTCACTATCTACCTTTCTTATGTAGAATAAGAATTTTTACTCCACGAAAGTACCTCCAAATTAGGGGACCTGCACAACCTGGTTCCGGAAGTAGAGCTGTTATTGATCAAATGCCCACTTAATCAAAGGCCTTTTGGTATCATGCTATAAAATGCAGGCTATAAAGCTCAGGGTTGTCAATATAACAGTTAAAAATCACTTAAAAATCATTATGACTGTGTACATTAGTAAGAATGTTAGGATAAAGCTACAGGCTCAGTAAAGCACTGTAGTAAATTATAATGGGGTTATTTCAAAAAGAAACCTTCCAGAAAAAGGTGACAGAGGAAGACTTGACTTGGGGTGATAAAAACCCTACAAAATACAGATGATGCACTGTAGAACTGTAGAAGTGAAACATATATAACTTTATTAAGCAATGTCACCCCAATAAATTCAATAAAATAATAATTAAAAAATGAGAAAAACTTCAGTACTATTCTCAAGATTTTTAGAATTAATTCATCTGTGATCCTTCCACATTTTAGTTGAACACAGCTTAATACATATAATTAACAAAATGGTCCCTGATTTTTTAAAAAAGATTTTATTTATTTAGTTTTAAAGAGAGGGGAAGGAAGGGAGAAAGAAGGAGAGAAACCTCACTGATGCAAGGGAGAGACATTGATTGGTTGGTTGCAGAGATGCCCCGTCTGGGACCAAACCTGCAACTCAGACCTGTGCCCTGACCGAGAATCTGACTGGCAACCTTTCATTTTGTGCAAAGATGTCCTGCCAAATGAGCCACACCTTCCTGGACTGGTCCTTGATTTAATACTAACCTGTCAACTCCTCTAGAAGACACATCTCTTTCTACTTGTCTTAAATATTTTCCAGAGCCTTAATTATATCCTGTGTACTTGATAGTCTTAAACTAGATGAATGAATAAATGAATGAATGAATGAGTTTACTCTTTGCAATGATTTCATACCCATTATTCTGGTTTCCAAGATTTTAAATTCTACAGTGATAAATTGTATCACTTAACTTTGTGTTTGTGGTTGATAGTCAATATTTCTGTTTCAGTCATTGAAGCTTACATGCTGAAGTATATACTTAAGAAGTGAGTGATACAATCTTTATCATCGTAGAATTTAAAACACAAAGGTCTACTTACAAGTGTGCTGGAAGGTGGTATGCTGAGTGGAAGTCCACAGAAATGCAGATATCTCATTTATAGCAAACTGACTTTGAGTTGGGAGGTGAGGTAACCTGCAAGGAAAAGGAAATGTTAGTTCCTATTTCCGTTCTGCTGAGACTGGATGTGAATCTATTTGCTGGGAAGAGAGGCCCGTCTGAAGAAAGGGAACTACACAGCCATCCAGCCTAGAGGTAGGGGTAGAGTAGGGGTTAGGATGATGAAAAGAAATCTGTTCGTAATTCAGATTCAGGAATAAAATCTTACTCCAAGTCCCAGGGGACTTCTAGTTATCACCATATAAGGAAGTCACTAAATGTAATACAGATGATGACTATAAGAACATAGTAAGATTCTGGGATTTTGCAAGTTTTCTATGCTAGGTACTTTTATTATCCTCTATCTGCTTTTCTGCTCTGATTAATAGCAATTTTTAAGCTAAAAATCACTGTGGCTTAGCCAGTGGCTTATTCACTGTGACTTAACTTTTCTGACCCATTTTATATGGTAGGCTTGGATAAAAGGTAAAGATACAGAAACGTAGAAAGACTAAAAGGAAGGACTTTCAGGTGACTGCTAAGGACAAAGAAATAATTTGTAGCACAACTTACCCCCCAAAATGAGTAATAGTACAAAAACAAAACAAACAGATAAGTGAATGGCAAAGACAACACCCACGCTTATTTCTACCTCCTCGACTCACAACTTCTAGCAGTTTGTCATGCTTTAGCCGACAACTACGATAGTGACATAGGCAGTGACAGTTTAGCGCTGCTTAGGAGCCAGGGCAGAAGTGCAGAATTCCAAGGGTTTTCTGATAATTCTCACAGGCTCCTGTTCTCTTTTCCTTAAGCTTTTTTTTATGCCATCATTTGAGCATGTGAGAGTTGCTGCTTCACAGCTGTGGCCTTCGTTAGGCACCTCTAGCAAAAAGGGGTTGCGTGGGCACCTGGAAGGAGCTCCAACTTCTGTTTAATACCCTTTTCTTCTCCTGACCCCAACGAGAAATATGGAAAATAGCACTTTGTGGAAAAGAAATCAAATGTATGGCTTATTTTACAAACATGTCTAGATCAAGAATGGCTGTTTGGAAGCAAGGTGTCTCCTGTTAGTTAGTAAAGGTAAATTCTGCCTTTAGCCAGGGAGCCTCTGTCGTGCATTACATCAGAGCCTTCAGACAGGACCATCAGTTGTCATTACTAGCTCAGAGTTGGCCCTTTCTTCCTGTTGAGTTATTCAGGCCTGAGCACCAGGACTGATGTAAACGCTAAGGCTTAATCCCCTGACACTTCATTCTGGGATCTTTGTCTTTCCCTCAACCTGGTGTAATAGGTTCTTCTGAGAAAGCTTTCTCCTTAACTCTCCAACCTACGATTGATTTAAGCAATCATCTAGAATCAAGTACTGAAACACATTTCAATTTAATTTAAATCAATGTAAGATTCAGCCCCTCTGTGACTTGCTAAGCGTTTTTTGGAAGAAAGAGTTAGTCTTTTCTTTCTTTAATTGTGTTTTTTCCATTACCATCTATCCACCTTACACCCTCTTCCCCCTCCACCCACGCCCCCCGCACCGCAATTGCCACACTGCTGTCCATGACCTGCTTTTCCACATTTCACAACGTCTAGTAGTGCACTCACTGAGGATATGTTGTTGAAGGCCAGGTTTTTGAATTCGTGAAATTCCCCAGGATCAGCTGCCGTGTTTGTGACGTGATCTAGTTTAAGGGTGGACCATGTCTGTTTGAGGCTAGTATGTATCTTACCCAAGTGGACAGAAATGTGCAAGTCACCAAAGACGTGCCATCGTGGGACACTGTTACTCTGAGGTGGTGCGAAACCAGACTGGAGCGAGGACGGGGGCCAGGCAGCAGAGTTCTGGGTAAAGGATGGGAAAATGGCAATTGACAGAGCCTCCAGCTGGAAGGATGGTAGTTTTTCTTTCCGCTTACCCACAATTTCACTTTTTTTCAACACAAAAAACATTTTACACATATAAATTTGAAATGTTAAGAAATGGTCTCTGATTAAAGTCTGGAAAACATCTAAATTTCAATTAGAGTAATCCCATATAGCAGGGGTGTCAAACTCATTTTCACCAGGGGCCACATCAGTCTCAAGGTTGCCTTCAAATGGCTGAATGTAATTTCAGTTCCTTAACAGTTAAGGAATAGTTACATTTATACAGTCCTAAAATTATTTTGTGAGACTGACATCGTCCCCAGTGAAAATGAGTTTGACACCCCTGCCATACAGTATCAGTGTACTTAACTTTAATTCACAGGTAAAATATTATATAAGTTAATAAGTAGTAACCAAACATGCATGCATTCTATTGTATTTTTACATTTCTCATTTATTTTTGTGCTCAGCCCTCCTCATTCCCAGTTTCCTAACTTCCTCACTACCATGTTAAACTGCCTTTTCACTATAGAATGTACCCTTTCCCCTGTTTTTCTATATTGATATGGTAACATGCAAACATACGTATGTACCACCCATGCAAAGACACACACATATACAATGCAGAATTTCAGTTATTGTTTAATTTACTCAAACAGATTATCCAATACCTACTTTTCTGTATCTTTCTATTTTCACTAAGTAACAAATCATAGAAATCATTCTAAGTCAATTGTCCGCTGGTATAGCTTTAATTCATTCTATTTTAATGGTTGAAAAATAGTCTGTGATATGAATTCACCTTATTTTCAGTCATTCTTCCAATGAAGAGCCATCACTTCATACTTATTACGTGACTAATATGAACACACTGCCAAAAACAACAAAAAACCCCTCTTACTGGTGGCTTTTTCTTTGATTTTCTAACAAAAAGAGGGCACTTCTGTGTCAGAGAGTAAACACATGTTTAATTTTTACAGACACAACATTCCTAAATGTCTTTAATACTTTAGATTTCACACTTGCCACCCTTTCAAATTATTGTCAGCCTCACAGGTGTACTATGATACTTCTTAGTGTACTTTGCATTCATCTGAAAAACAGTTTGAGCATCATTTTCATATAGTTGATCATTTGGAGATAATCTCTGTGAATTGATTCTTTATCCTTTTTTTTTTCTATTGAGCTTCTATTTTCATCTGAAAAAAAACCACACTCTTTGTATTCTCCAGTGCTCATTGTTTTCATATTCTACTATATGTCTTTTTTTCTTTGTTATCTTTTGCTATGAGTTATTACCCCTTATCTTTTACAGTTTCTGGATTTTCAGTCTCAGTTAAGAAGGTCATACTTGCTGTTAGCTAGTGTATATGTCATCTCCTAGATTTTTGTATAGCTGTCATTATCTCAATTTTACAAATAAGTCCTTCATTCATCTGAAATTTTTTTTACATGGTATAACATGCAAAAGAATAGCTGATTGTGCCAGGGCTAATTATTAATAATCCATCATCCCTCTGAAATGAAATACTACCCTTGTCAAACTTAAAATCTTTTTTAAAATTTAATCTCTACATATGTTTTTCCACAACAATTTAGTCCATTTCTACCCCTCTCCCCCCAGCAATCACCACACTGTTGTCCACATCCATGAGTCCTTTTACCATTTTGCTCAGCCCCTCCACCCCCAAATTCTCACTCCCCCCAACTAGCTGTCATCCTGGTCTCCATCTATGAGTCTGTCCCCATTTTCCTTGTTAGTTCAGTTTGTTCATTAGATTCCACATATGAGTGAAATCATATGGTATTTGTCCTTCTCTGACTGGATTATTTCACTTAGCATAATGTTCTCCAGGACCATAAATACTGTTGCAAAGGGTAAAATTTTCTTTTTTCTTTTTTTACTGCCCAGTAGTATTGTAGTGTGTCAATTCCCCATAGTTGTTTTATCCATTCATCTACTGATGGACACATGGGCCGCTTCCATATCTAGGTGATTGTAAACAATGCTGCAATAAAGACAGGGGTGCCTATGTTCTTTCACATTAGTGTATTGGGTTCCTTTGAATATATTCCCAGAAGTGAGATCCCTGGGTCAAAAGTTAGATTTATTTTTAATTTTTTTGAGATATCTCCATACTGCTTTCCACAGTGGCTGCCCAGTCTGCATTGCCACCAACAATGCAAAAGCGTTCCCCTTTCTCCACGTCCTTGTCAGCACTTGTTGTTTCTTGATTTATTGATGATAGACATTCTGACAGGTGTGAGATGGTATCTCACTGTGGTTTTAATTTGTATTTTTCTGATGATTACTGACATTGAGCATCTTTTCATATGTCGATTGGTTATCTGTATGTCCCCTTTGGAGTGTCTATTCAGGTTCTTAGGTCATTTTTTTAAATTGGGTTGTTTGTTTTTTTGATGTTGAGTTTTATAAGTTCTTTATAAATTTTGTATATTAACCCCTTATCAGATGTATTGGAGAATATGGTCTCCCATTCTGTGGGTTGTCTTTTAATTTTGTTGATGATTTGCTGTGCTGTGCAAAACCTTTTAAGTTTATGTAGTCCCATTTGCTTATTTTTTTTTTCTTTTGTTTTCCTTGCCTGGGGAGATATAGCTGATAAAATATTGCTATGAGCAATGTCTGAAATTTTGCTGCCTATGTTTTCTTCTATGATTTTTATGATTTTGGGTCTAACATTTAAGTCTTTGATGCATTTTGAATTTATTCTTATGTGCGGTGTAAGTAGGTGGTCTAGTTTTGCTTTTTTCTGCACATATCTGTCCCTTTTCCCCAGCACCATTTATTGAATAAACTATCTTTAGCTTATTGTATGTGCTTGCTTCCTCTGCCAAATATTAATTGACTATAAATCTTTGGATTTATCTCTGGACTCTATTCTGTTCTATTGATCTATGTGTCTGTTTTATGCCAGTAACATGCTGTTTTGATTGCTATGGCCTTATAATATAGTTTGGTATTATGTAGTGTGATTCTTCCAAATTTGTTCTTCTTTTTCAGGACCTCTGTTGCTATGCAGGGCTTTTTGTGGTTCCATATAAATTTTTGATGTATTTGTTCTAGTTGTGTGAAATATGTCATTGGGATATTGATAGGAATTGCACTGAGTCTACAGATTGCTTTGGGTAGTATGGAGATTTTAATGATGTTAATTCTTCTTATCCATGAACATATTATGTGCTTCTACTTATTTGTATCTTCTTCAACTTCTTTTTCTTTCAGTGTCTTATAATTTTCTAAGTACAGGTCTTTTACATCCTTGGTTAGGTTTGTTCTTTGGTATTTTATTCTTTTTGAAGCAATTGTGAATGGGATTATTTCTTAATTTCTCTGTTAGCTATTGGCATATAAAATGTAACTGATTTCTGGATATTAATTTTGTATCCTGCTACTTTCTGAGTTGGTATATCACATCTAGTAATTTCCTGGTGGAATCTTTGGGGTTCTCTATGTACAGTATCATGCCACCTGAAAATACAGACAGATTACTTCTTTCTTTCCAATTTGGATGCCTTTTATTTTTTTCTTCTTATCTGATGGCTGTATCTAGGGCTTCCAGTACTATGTTGAAGAAGACAGGTAAAAGCAGACATCCCTGTCTTGTTCCTGATATTAAGGGGAACGCTTGTAGTTTTTACCCATTGAATATGATGCTGGCAGTGGGTTTGTCATATATGACCTTTATTATGTTTAGGTATGTTCTCTCCATTCCCACATTGCTGAGAGTTTTGTCTTCATAGATGGATGTTGGATTTTATCAAATGCTTTTTCTGCATTTATTGATATGATTATATGTTTTTTATCCTTTATTCTTGTCATGGTAATCACATTTATTGAGTTGCAAAAGTTGTCCAACCTTGCATTCCCATAGTAAATCCCATTTGATCATGGTGTATGATCTTTTTGATGAGTTGCTATAATCAGTTTGCTAATATTTTGTTGAGTATTTTGGCATCTATATTCATCAGGGATATTGGCCTATAATTTTCTTTCTTTGTAGTGTCTTTAACCAGTTTTGGAATAAGGATAATGCTTGCCTCATAAAATGAGTTTGGGAGACTTCTCTTCTCCTGAATTTTATGAAATAAATAGTTTGAAAAGAAGAGGTGTCAGTTCTTCTAAGAATGTTTGGTAAAATTCACATGTGAAGCTATGTGGTCCAGGGCCTTTGTTTGTTGGGAGTTTTTGATTACTGCTTCAATTTCATTAGGTGTAATCTGTCTATTCAGATTATCCAATTCTTCCTGATTTAGTTTTGGAAGATTATATGTTTCTAGGAATTTAAGCATTTCATCCAGGTTATCCAGTTTGTGGCATATAGTTCATAATATTTTCTTAAAGTCCCTTGTACTTCTTTGGTGTTAGTTGTAATTTCTCCTCTTTCCTTTCTGATTCTATTTATTTAGGTCTTTTCTCTGTTTTTTTCTTGATGCGTCTGGTTAAAGGGTGCCAATCTTGTTTATGTTTTCAAAGAACCAGTCTAGGATTTGTTGATCTTTTGTATTTTTTTTACTCTATTTCCTTTATTTCTACTCTGATCTTTATTAATTCCTTCCTTCTACTCATTTTGGTCTTTGTTGTTCTTTCTCAAGTTCCTTTAAGTGTAAAGTTAGATTGTTTATTTGAGGTTTTATTTTTTTTGGTAGTGCTATGAATTTCCTTCATAAGATTGCTTTCCCAGTATCTCACAGTTTTTACATTGTTTTGTCCTCATTTTCCCTTGTTTCAAGGTATCTTTTGATTTCTTCTTTGATCTCATTGTTGACCCATTCATTGTTTACTAACATGTTATTTAGCTTCCATGTCTTTGCATGTTTTCCAGTGTTCTTCTTGTGATTAATTTCTAGTTTCATAGCATTGTGCTCAGAGAAGAGGCTTGATATGATTTCGATCTTCTTAAATTTATTGAGACTTGCTTTGTGTCCTAACGTGTGATCTATCCTAGAAACGTTCCAGGTGCACTTGAATTGTGCACATTCTGCTGCTTTGGGTTGAAATGCTCTGAAGATATCAATTAAATCCATTTGATCTAGTGTGTGGTTTAAGACAATTATCTCACTTATTAATTCTCTGCCTGGGTGATCTATCCATTTAAGTCAAGGGAGTGTTAAAATCGCCACTATGACTGTTTTTCTGTTAATCTCTCCCTTTATGTCCTTCAAGATTTGCTTTACATGTTTAGATGCCCCTATATTGGTATGTAAATGTTTTCTAGGGTTATATCCTCTTGTTGGATTGTTCCCTTTTTCATTATGTAGTGTCCTTCTTTGTCTTTCACTATAACTTTGGTTTTAAAGTCTATTTTATTGGATTTACTCACTGTTACCCCAGCTTTTTTATTTTCCATTAGCATGGAATATCTTTTTCCATCCATATACTTTTAGTCTGTGGGTATCTTTCAGTCTGGGATGGGTCTCTTGGAGTCAGCATTGGTTCTTGTTTTCCTATCCATTCAGCAACGCTATGTCTTTTGGTTGGATCATTTAAGCCATTTACATTTAAGTTGATTATTGATAGATATGTATGTAGTGCCATTTTATTAGATTATTTTCCTTTTTTCTTTCTCTTTTTATTCTTCTTCCTCAAGCAAGCCCTTTAACATTTGTTGTAGCACTGGTTTGGTGTTAACACAAACTCCTTTAGGTTTTTCTTATCTGGAAAGCTCCTTATTTTTCCTTCAATTTTAAATAATGTTAAATAATGTTTAAATAATATTACCCTTACTGGGTAAAGTAGCCTTGGTTGTAGGTCCTTGTGTTTCGTCACCTTGAATATTTCATGCCACTCCCTTCTGGACTGAAATGTTTCTGTTGAGTAGTCAGATGCCAGTCTAATTGGAGCTCCCTTGTATGCACCTACCTGCTCTTCTCTTGTGGTTTTTAGGATTCTTTTGTTGTCTTTAAGCCTTGTCATTTTAATTTTGATGTGCCTCAGTGTAGGCCCCTTTGGGTCCAATTTTCTGGGGGACTCTCTGAGCTTCTTGGACTTGTGTGACTTTTCACTTCACCACTTTCAAGAAGTTTTCATCATTATTTCTTCACATAGGTTCTTGATCCCTTGCTTGCTCACTTCTCCATCTGGTATTCCCACAATGCCAATGTTGTTACACTTCAGGTTATCTAAAATCTTTCTTAAGCTCTCCTTATTTTTTTTTAATTCTTTTTTTTTGTTTTTGCTACTCTGCCTGAGTGTTTTTTTCTACCTTGTCTTCCAAAACACTGATTTGCTCCTCTGCTTCATCTAACCTACTGTTTATTCCTTCCAGTGTATTTTTCATTTCAGATATTGCACTCTTTATTTTTGACTGGTCCTTTTTTATGGTTCTATGCCTTTTTCCATGTCATTGAGTATCCTTATAATTATTACTCTAAACTCTCTATCTGATAAATTGTTCGCCTGCATTTCATTTAGTTCTTCTGGAGAATTCTCTTGTTTTTTCATTTGGGATTGTTTTTTTGTCTTTCCATTTTGGCTGCTTCTTTGTATTTGTTTGTATGTATTAGGTAGATCCTCAAAGAATCTGGTGTAGGTTTTTGTTAGTCACTGCTTGTGACTGGCCCTGGTCAAACTGTTTGGAGCTCTCAGTGATTCATAGGTTGTGGCTCCCTCTGCTTGGCCTGGTTTTGAGCAGAAGGAAGCAGACTGTGCACCAAGACTAGCTTTTATTAGCCTCTGGCCTGGAAGAGGGTCAGCTGAAATCTCAGAGCTCTGCCTTAGTTGTTCAACTAATCTGTGATATAGCTTCAAGTAGTAATCAATAGCTCAGCTTAAGCACCACAGTGTGGGCAGGGTAATTCCTGTGGGTGGGACTACTGCTTCCCCTTAGGCTATTGCCACTTGGAGAGGAGTGCTTTGCCTGAGAAAGGTGGTTTCTACACTACGGTGAATGACTCAGCACAGGGATCCTGGTGGCTGTTCCTTCAGTTCTCTCCCCAGAGCCACCAACCCCAGACTCTCCTCAACCATCTCTAGTCCATTCTGCCCTCCTTCTGCCAGAGCCTAGGGTAAGTGGCTGCAAAATAAATTTTGTATGTTGGCTCTTTAAGAGGCTCTCTGTATCTCCAGCTATCCCTCCCTGGCAGAAAGAAACTTTGCTGCTTTTCACCACTGGATGTTATCTGGGTTCCTTTCCAACTCTGGTGCTGTAGTCTGTGGAGCTCAGCTTGGGGTTTAGACCCCACACTTCTCAGGGAAATCCTCGTCACTGAAATATCTCTCTAGAACTTTAGCTGCCAAATGTGGGAGCGCAGCCAGCCTTTTCATACCACCTCTGCACTCCTTATCAGTCTCACTGTGGTGAAGTGGTTTCTTCTATCTGTCCTTGGTTATAAGGATTCTCTCTAAATAGTGTGCTGTTGGTTATTCAGGATGATTTCTCTACAATTTAGTTGAAATTCCAGATTGGTCCTGAGAGGAGGTTAGTGTAGTTTCCACTTATTTATCATGTTATGTTGATAAAAGAATAATTGTTTATAGTGTTTCATAGGATTTTTTATGATTCTGTTCTCTCTTAGTGTATATATATGTATGTGTGTGCCCTTGTTTCAGATTTTGATTGGAATTGACTTGAGCCCATATATTAGAAGCACAAATAATTTTTATTATAGTGTTTCTCATCCAAAAACCTGATTTGTCTTTCCATTTGTTGAGAAACTTGTTTTATATTTTTTAATAAAATTTTGTGTTTCTCTTTATGTGTGTTCTAACCATTAAAAATATTTTTCTAAGTATATAAGACCATTAGGTATACTTTATGAGAGTTAACTCCAACAAATCTTTTGGGATCTAATGCAATAAGTTAAATACATGTTTTTTTTTGTGTGTGTGTGTATGTCTATATGTATTGTGCTGTGAAGGCATATACATTTCTTTTATACCACAGTCTAAGTATAAATTATGGGTCTTTCTTCTCCTTTCTGTAATTACCTTAATGTGAATAATTGATGACCCCATATCTCTTCAACCTGTTCTCTTTGGAGTAGATGACCTTAGGTTATCTCCACCTACTCCCAATTACCTTATTAGTAAGTCATCCTCTTTGCAAAAGAAGTTATTACAATCACCAGTTCTTTTCATTTAGGACCAGAACACAAGCTCCCAGCTGACTCTTAGAAGGAATGTAGATTCCATGCTTTATAGAGCAGATTTCTATCTGTTTGTCTATCTATCTATATCTGTCTATAGCTATCTCTCTATCACCTATTTATATATGTGTGGTTAATCTAAAATACACAATATATCCCAATTTCAATTAAAGTTTGTGAAAATATGCCAGGGTCCAGCCTCGGTGGGTCTCAGGGTCTCTGAAAGATGAACAGCACAGGGGAAGAGACTGGAGCGAGACACCAGGTGGGGTGCCAGGCTTTTTGGGCCCGACTGACTCACCGAGAAGAATCAATCTTTATTTTTATAGGGAAAGTTACACAACATTCAATGCATAGTGTGATTATTAAAACAGAAACAGTTACCATAGAAATAATTTGAAAAAGTACAGAAAGTTTTATAGATCAATCATGTTAAACAAAGAAATAACCAAAAAGTACAGGAAATCCCACAGATCAACTATATTAAACAAAGGTTATTTTGACCAAGAGGGTTATCAGTCAGATAGCCAATGAAGATATATGGGCACAAACTTTCAGGTGCCAATTAGTAACTAGGTGTCTATTAAGATTCTAGGGATTGGTCTAAATCAAAAGGGTGCAAGGGATGGTTTATAGGTTATATAGAAATTAGCTATTGTCCATTGAGGTTAGATTTGTCTCGGTTAGGTAACTGGTTTCCTGCCTAGGTCTTTTGATTTATACATCTTGCGGGGGGGCATGTTTTATATTCATTTCCATGTATTGAGATTATTATCTTCAACTAGATCTCCTTGCTTTTTTTTACCCACCTGGTCCCATTAATAAGCATTCCTGTCCAGGGTATGGGAGGGGTAGTGGCTCTAATAAATCTTAAGCTTTTAAGTGGTGACTCCTTAAGAAACATTCTCAGCAACAGCTTCCTTCAGTGTTCTGGCAGTTGGTCTGCCCATAGTTTGATTTTGTCCTTAACTTTTCAGGTGGGGGAAGTAGGCAGCATTAGGGTTATTAGGGACTTCTGTTCTGTGGTCATCAAGTCATTTCGCACAGAATCAGAGGCATCGTGCAGATTTTTTTGTTATAACGCACAGGTATCCAAAAATCCCACCACCTATTGCTAGCAGGGACAGGCATACAGGAAGAGATAGACAGGAGATCCGGCCACAGTCACCTCTGCTGGGCAGATGCGTCTCATCTGTCCCGACTGTGTCAAGGGTCAGCTGTGGGTTGGCTCCTGACAAAAATATTATTTGGATGATGGATCACTTAAGAAAACACAAGTTTGGATTTTGTTGTAACAAAAAGGAGGGAAGAAGAAGGATATGAACAATATTCTAAGATCCAACTAAGGAAACATACAACAAAGCAAATGCATATCTAAGATGTAAATTCTACCCCAGCTAGCTGGTGACCAGAGACTGGGGACTGTAATTGAGCAGAAAGAGTTTGTCTATCCAGTACCAGCAGAGCCAAACACTAGACACTGAGGATTGCAGTGGAGAAATATTAGTTATTTTATTATGAATGGTGCCATTCAAAAGAACAGGAAGCTAAAGTTCAGTAGCCCATGTAGGTTACAGAATATATAGGGCAAAATCACAAAACACTGTGGTCAGCTGATTGGTCAGAGGTGAGGTAAGGGTAATAAATCATTTCTTCAAATCTTGAGGACAGCTCTGAGGTCTGTTTTGGAGTCCCTCAGTCTGGTTTTATGGGAAAATAGCCAGAAGATCATTCCAATTAGGGCTTAGGAACTGAAACAAAACTTAGGTCAAGATGTTATCTTTAGCCTGCCAGAGGTCTGGATGGTGTAAGAATTAGTCAGGTCCAGGCTTCTGTCTTCTGCTGTCTCAGGGGTTGCTGATTATGTGGGGAAAGGCTTCAGGTCTCTGACTGGTAGAGAGAAACAGAGAGAGAAGGAGAGAGAGAGGATTTCTAGAGCTAGGATTTAAAGCTAAATTTACTTAAAGTCATAAGGACCGTTTCCGGACCACACAGCCACACCAGTTAAATCCCTGCTTTGTACTAATAGCTATTTTGACTCATAAGCCAAAGTCAAAATGCTATAGGAACAATGACATTAAGGAAAATGTGCTGATAAGTGTCTTACCATTTAAATAAGTGTCCAACCATTTAAATGCAACCACTTACCCTCAGGAAAAGCCCTTAAAATGCACTTTGCCAAATACTAAGAAAACAAATAAAACCCAACCATCCCTATACAAAGTTTCTGTCTTGCATTCTGTAACTTTGATCAGACATGCCACCATAATATGGCATCTTATACAAAATGCCCTCTTAAATACAATAAAAGGGAAAAAACCCACACAGTCACTGAATTAATAATTATGTATTCTGAAATACCAAAAGGATGTAAATGTTGTATGTGCCACGCCCTGTCACACCACGGAGACTATTGAGTGGCTACAATTTAACGTCAGTTCTTCCTTGGCTCTTTCAAGGTCTTTGGTTTGCACCAAAACTTTTGGGTTAATGAATAAAACCTGAAGCACTTAACAAAAGGAAAGAAGGATTTTAGTTAAAGATTAATAGCAGATCAGCTAGGCTTTCCTGAGTTTGTACTTAAGCAATTCAGAGCACTGATTCCATTGATGTTAAGACAGAGTGTGGTACCAGCACCAGCAGCCTTGTCCTCATAGAGAGCTCTTTCAAAATGCAAAGACGCAGGCCTCAGCCCAAGTCTCCTGAATCAGGAACTCTGAGGATAGGCCCAGCAAAGGGTGCTTCACCACTGCCCACCAGGTGACTGATGCAAAGTGAAGTTTGTGAAACACCATTCAAAAAATTACCCAAGAAAAACAGACAAGAGAGGAAGATGCCTTGTAGAAACTACTCAAAGTGAATTTTTAAATATGGATTTATTTTTTACCCCTCGAGGAGGATTCAACCTACATCTACTTTTGCTGAGGGGTCTTTATTCTAACTAAAATACAAGGAATTAATTTACCCAAATTCCCATACTCAACTAGACTTGCAGTGTAACTGATAGTAAAGGAGAAATTCCCTAACTTGGAGGACCTTCACTCAAGACTTCCTCTGGCTGCAGCATAGGAAGGACCACCTGGTGTGCGGGAATAAAGGGAGAATGCTGGGTTTGAGCAAAGTCTCTACCATGTAGAGTCAAATGACTTTGAACAATTCACATTAACCATGTTATCCTCAATTTTCTGATCTATTAAAAGAAGTTTAATTCATAGGGTTTTAATAAAGTATAAAAGTAAGTAATTGCCTGGTTCATACGTATTTTTAAGAGATAAACAAAACCCTCAAGAGGATGGATATTTATGGCCAGCTAAAACATTTCCTACCTCTGTAGATGCTATATCCTCTAGGAAAGTCAGGTTATCAGAAGAGGGCTTAAAGAACACAGACACAGAAAGGGGGAGTTATTTATATGTTATGAATGTTTCATGGTCAAGTTAAGATCACCTAATACATCCATCTCAGTAATAGCTACCACTTATTGAGTGCTTACTGTCAGGCATGGTACTAAGCACTTTACATACATAGACACACTTCCTCCTCTCAAAAATCTTATGAGGGACATACTACGATTGTCTCTATCCTACACATGAGGACACTGAGACACACAGAATTTAAGAAACTGGCTTGAAGTCCCCTGACAAGTGAGTGACAGGCGTGAGCAGGAACCTGAAAGCGGAACCCGATGGGTTAGCTCCTATGCTGGGAATGCTGCTCTTGGCTTAAGTCTCACAGGTGAGTTGTTTTTCTGAATTGACTGATAACTCTTGGCATAGGATTTTTACTTTTTATTTATTTATTTTGCTTCTCTGTTTTTTCCTTAAGCAAGTTCAACCAGTTCTTCAGGTTTAGAAGAATTCCTAACTAAGATTCCATTCAAAGGTCCAGATATTAATCAGACAGTTATTCTGGTAGACGGGGTGGCAGTGGAAGCGCCTCCCTCTAGCTCAGCCCAGGTAAGGGGAAATGAGGGCCAAACAGGAAAAGAGCTGAAGTCAGCATTTGGACTTTGATTTGAAACCAAATCATAACAGAGTTAACTCTTCCAGCTATTTGTAATTCTTAAACCTTTATATCTCAAATTGAGAAAAGAAGGATTTTACTTCATGTAGTCCTCAGGCAATAGTACTAAATCTTTAACTTTGTGGGTCATAGATACTGGTTCTAAAAGTAACAGAAAGAGATAGAAAGATACAGAAGACAAAGAATTGAAATCCTATTTAATCTATTCTATACCTTTATTTTTCCTTGGTTTCTTTATAAAGTACTTGGATATGTGCAAATTCTTAAAATTGCACTTACCTATACCTAATTAGCTTTTATAATTAAAGTACTCTTAACAGATGAAGCTAGTCCCTGAATCAACTATTCTTGAAAAATGTTGCTATGGCCAAGCATCTGCCATAGGGCATATTCTGAGCTTTATAAAGGGGTACTGGTTAGGTATCCCTTTATATGAAAGAAAAGAAATGAGAGAAAAGGGAAGCACTCCACCTGGAATGTAAATTGCCAGATTTGCTGGAGGAGAGGAAATTTGGTAAACTTCTCTGGCAGTGAAACTCTCTGGCATAACTTCTACAAATTACCAACCCCTGCTCTAGTTGTATAATAGAATGTGCATAAAGCAGCACCTGATCACTGAGCTATCAGCAGCTAGGTGGATTATGGAAGGGGCATTTTGTTCAAAATATTCATTGCTTATATAAAATATTACCCATAATCTTCTGGATACTGGGGGTACAGCAGTGAACAGAATTGAGCAAATCCTAACCCCAAGAGAATTTAGATTCTTAATGATCATCAATGAAACCACACAGCTGTTAGAAATAAGAAGGACCTCACTCTTCTGGAGTCTCATGCAGCATAGTAGCTGGAATTTATTACAGAATATTTTCTGTGGCTGTAGGACAGTAATGATGCAGTTATGGAACACTTATATTGGATAATTTCCTCTTCATCTATATCTGAGTATTTGTATTGGGGATAGAACAAATGTGATAAGTTTAGTCATCAGAGATATAGAGATTACTTGAGTTACCTTTCACCCTCATTTTATAATATAAAAGAAACACAGGGACACAGAGAACTTGCTCCAAGTCACAGAGCTAATTAATAGTTAATTAGTATCAGTGACGCTATAGTTCAAAATTCACTCTATATAGTTCTTTGATGAGAAAACCAGTAGAAATGGCCAAAGCTTGAAATAAAGACATTCAACAAATATAACAAAGTCAACCACATGATGATACCTTTAACAACATTAATTCTGGGCAAGAAGAAAATTAATTATTATGTAGAAGTGCAAACATTGAACTAGAGGTAATTAGAAGTAAATATGATGCCAGGTAGAATCTTAAAGGAAATGAAAGTAGAGAGACAGACACTGACTTTTCTCTGAAGGATCTCAGTAATTGGCAGAAAAGAAGAATACATTTTGGTCACCTGGAGACACATCTCTTTGGAAACTGAGGCACAATGGCATAATGGAATGAACACAGGAACCAGAGTTATGAATAAGTTGAGGATAAATATTAGATAGCCTAGCAGTTTTTCTTTTTTTATCCTCATTGATGATAAGTTTATTGATTTTTAGAGAGAGGGGGAGGGAAAGAGAGAGAGACAGAAGGAAACAGAGACAGAGAAAAAAACATTGATGTGAGAGAGACATCAATCAGTTGCCTCCCACATGTGCCCTGACCAGTGATCGAACTAGCAGCCTAGTTATGTGCCCTGACTGGAAATGGAGCCCACAAACTTTTGATGTAGGGGATGATACTCCAAACATCTGACCCACCCCAACAGGGCAATATCATAGCAGTTCTAAAATAAATCATTGAAAAAGTGACAAGATATGACAGCCATCCAAAGGGACTATTAATATATTGGATGAAGAGAACCAAAACCAAATACATACACACATAAGTACATAAATAAATAAGGTTCTGAGAAGAGAGTTGAATAAATTACAATGAGGACCATATGTTACTTTTCAGCAAAAGCTTTCATGTGCAGTGGAGAATGGAACAATCATTGGAAGGATTTGCAAATCTTGGTTTTTGAGCATTAGGGAGAACTAAATAGTCTTTAGAGTTGAAGTAAAGCAAACAGGGAAAAGAGGAGAAGGTCAATTAAGCAAATACAGAATCCATTCAAAAATCATTTCAAATATAGTTCTAAATTTTGATTGTTGGTCTTCCATTTAGTTTTTGAAAATACTAATTTTTCAGTTTTTGTTTTATGTCATTCCCTAGGTAGTCCTACCAAAAAGAATCACTTAAACTTTGATTTATTATCATGCATAATGTAAGGATTTCATTTAGGCAAAAGAAAAGTGCTTTTATAAAATCCACAATAGTTTCATTTAAGGGGTATGTTTTTAGGAAAACTCAAAATTTCTTGAAACTTCAAAGTGAAGGGATTTTTGGAAATCAAAGCAGAGGCAAGTTCATTATCAACACTCAGAAAACTTTCAACCTTAGTCCCTACCAGCAGTTATTTTCAGTCCTTGTTTTAACTACTAACAGTGATGTCTGACTGAAACTAATTTTGTTTAAAGAGTTTTTCCCTAGTAAATTAAGAACAGTACTTTTTTTACTAATGAAGAATAGCCTCTAGGACTATAAATAATGGAACTGTCCCATCTTTTTCCCAGTACGCCTTCGACATCCATGTACACTACAGCAAATATTGGTAGTGGTTGTTGAGGATTGTGCTGGTGGTGTATGTGGTAGATGTTTTGCAGCTCTTTCCTTTTTCTTTGGGTGACAGCAACTCTACTTCTTTGGGAATCACCTGTTCCTCATTCCATGTGATTCTCTTTGGACTTCCAATCTTTGCACTCCTGTGATTGCTATCAGTGTACAATTAATGACTGATCAAAATATTTCATCCTCCTGACCACAGAAATTGGTTCAGGTAAAGTCGTATGACACAAGTTACACAAATTAGAGTCTCATCTGGCACTTTATATAGGTACTAAAGGAAAAATTTACACTTTCCCTTCAAATCATGTGCTACTAAAAATGTGATCCCAGCCCTGACCAGTATGGTTCAGTTGGCTAAACGTGGTCCCACAAATCGAAAGGCTGCCCGTTGGATTTCCAGTCACTGCACATTCCTGTGTCACAGACCCAGTCCCTGGTTAGGTGCATCCAAGAGGCAACCAATTGATGTTTCTCTCCCTCTCTTACTGACCTCCCTTCCCCTATCTCTAAAATTAAATAAAATCTTTAAAAAAATTTTTGATCCCAGACCAGAGCTGCTGGTGAGCATGACCCTGTCACATAAAGGAGACCCTGAAAAAATTCTGAAGCAGGTACTTTAATCATGGTTGCTTTCTCTACTTCTGTTTGAAAATTTTGAGTGCCTATTTTATGCAAATACTAGGTTAAGGACAGTAAGAGACTGAAAAATAAATATGATGTTCTTTTTTTAGTCTGTGATAGTTCAATCATCAGAGTTTATTCAATAAATCTTAAATGAGAACAAATCTTCCAGTTATTGGCTACATCATATAAACATACTCCTTGGACTCATGGAGCTTCTGGTTTCTTAAAAGAAAAACATAAATAGCCACAGAAATATTGTGATGCTGTTATTAATATTCTGGGGCAAATCCAGCATATTTGTAAAGAGGAATCTACTTAAGACTTGGTGGGGGGGTTCGGTGGTGGTGGTAATTTAGTGAGACTTGAAGGCTAATGTTGGAAGTAGGTGAGGCCTAAATCCTTAATGTTGCTGCTGGGCCCTAAGGAGACATATAGTGTCATGGCACTGGAACAGATATGCTGCCTTTGACCAAAATGCTCAAGGTCTCTGCCACCATTCTCTATTCTCCACCTGGACACTCTCTGATAGCCCAAGAAAAAAAAGCAAATGAGACTGAGGCAGAGAGGCTATAGGGACACATTCTGGAAGCTCAAAGAATGTGGACTGAGAAGCGGTGATCCCTAAAACCTTGAGACTGGGGGTTGGAGGATGATGAGGTTAGCAGAGTCATACCTAGGGAAATTGCTTCAGGCCAACTGAGGGTGAAGAATTGTTAATAATAATAAAGTATTCAATGGAGAAAAATGAGATTACTTTTCACAAATACAATTAATAATTGGAGAGGCTATTATAAACAATCAGCATATGAAGCTTGCACCATCTCAAAGGAAAGCAAGGGGTGCTACATTTCTTCTTGAAATGCACTTCCTAGACAATTATCCAGCAAAACACTGAGAAAAAACATTTGAGGGAGCAGAGAAGATTCGTCCACTCAGCATATTCTACCATCTATTGCAACACTGCTAGTAAAAGTCTTTTGATATCAAACTACTGAGTCTGGCATGGGTCCTGATGTGTAGTAAGTACTCAAACAATGTGTTGAAC
Source organism: Trachops cirrhosus (assembly GCA_028533065.1). NCBI lineage: Eukaryota > Metazoa > Chordata > Mammalia > Chiroptera > Phyllostomidae > Trachops > Trachops cirrhosus. The sequence continues at coordinate 113,608,774 of CM052539.1, read as the reverse complement.
GAATGACAGATTACAATTAGAAGTAATTCCTGTGCTTATATTTAATAGCTTTGCCTAAATTTCTAGGTAGAATGGCTTTTTATCCTAACGTCTTCCTTTTCAAGTCCTTTTTCTCAAACTATCTCTTAATCAATCTCTATCAGAATCTCTATATTTGATTCTCTTGACTTATTTCTTTACTTGAAAAATTGTATTAATATAAAATAAATGTCAACTATATTTCTAGTTAGTTAAAGAGGTTTCATAGTAGGTTTACCAGAATCTTCTAGGTATCTCACATTGCATAAGAGAGAATTTAAATATTCACAAATACTTGAAGGATCCAAAGAGTTAGGCAATAAATAAATAAATAATATTCTGAAGATAAGGAGGAAGATTAATAAAATTCATGCGTAGGAAAGTGGAGTTTGATTTTTAAAGATCTCTACAGCTTTAGAGAATGTAAATATTTCAACATATTTATAATAAATTTTAATGTTAACTGTTTCCAAGGAACTCTATTCTCTGACCATTTATATTAATTTCTATCAGGAAACAAACTGTAATCTGGAGAATACCCATATGGTAAATAAACTTTGCTTGTTAGACCAAATGTCTCTAAATTACAACTTGGTGAAATTTTTCTATAATTAAAGATAATAGAGAGGGGAAAATAATAAGTTCAAGTTGAAATTGGAACTTTAAGGAAACTTGATTGAGTTAAATTGTGAAACATTTACTGATTTGTGGTTATGAGGTTTCTTTCATGATTACATCACACAGCCCATGTTTATGCTCTTTACAGTTATCAACGGCGCCTCTCATAGCTCCTTCTCTATCTTTCAAAAGCTTCAGGAAAACCCTAGTAGACTGACTGTAAAAGCAGAACAATTACATTCAAAAGAAAAACAGTACACTGTTAAATAATTTAAAGTAATATGAAATAAAAGAAAGTATAATTTAGAAGGCAATAGGATGGGCAATTTGGGTCATTAGAAAATAAAAAACAGAAACCTTAAAAGGAATAAAGAAACAATGAATAAATACATATAGAGGTATTTATATACCCATCCACCCCCCAATCTGACTCCAAACTCTCTACAACCCAGAATAATATTCCCAGGTACCTTTTAGACAACTCTATCAAGACCTTACAACTTTCTGTCACAGTAAATTGAAAGCTCTAGCTTTCATTTAATTTCCCAAGACAGAGAACTCAGAGTCATTCTTGATTCGACATTCTCCTTTGCCATTCATACAAAATTGATCATCAAGTCATATTGATTTTACATTTGAAAGGTCTCATTTGTTTTCCCTTTTTGGAGACACTATCATAGATCATTTCTTACATGAGTTACTACAATAGAATTGTAACAGTTTTCTGATTTTATTTCACAGAGTTCTTCTAATTCATCTTATTTACTGATGTTCAATATATTTTTCTTTCTTTTTAAGAAAATCTTTTAAGTACACAAGGCATTATAGAGTATAATATAACCCAGGACCACATTTTTAAATTGTGAATATTTTGTCATATTTGGGTTAGAAGCTTTTTTTTGAGGAGTAAAATAGTACTGATACAGCTGAAGACTCCTTTGAGCCCTTCTCTGTTTTCATTTCCTTCCCACCATTCCCAAACAAATGCAGTTCCCTAAAATTCTGTGTATACTTCCACCCATTTAAAAAAATCATGTTATGTATGTGTACATCTGAAACCATAGTTTATATAGTTTTGTGTATTTTTTAAATAAAACTGCATCATATTATACCATGCATATTCTTCTGCACCTTGCTTTCTTCACTCAATATTACTTGATGTCACTTCAACATTTTTTCATTCAGCATTGTAAGATTTATCCCTGTTGACACAATTCATCTGAAATGCTGTGTAGTAGGACATATTTCCACCTTTCCTATTATTTATTTTCAGTATTTTACTTTCATCTTGTTATTAACCATTACCTCTTCCCAACTGGGTATTATTACTATTAGTAATAGAAGTGGTTGTAGTAGTAGTACCAGTCAGTGATTATTTAAATTTGCAAACATCTCCATCAGTCTCTTTGCTAATTGCTCCTGGCATCTCACTTCATGTTTTGTCAGTTTCCTTATTAATACATTTTAAAAGTAGTAAGTTCTCAGAGTCTTTGCCTGAAAGTATCATTCAACCTTTTTCTTAACAGAGTCTGTAGCAGTGAGAGGAGTTCTAAGTCAACAGTAATTTTGCCTCAGCACAGTGGAAACATTCTCTGGAAGCATCTTCAATTATAGCCTTATTAATATTTTTAGAATTTTAAATAAGTGACTGTGGGTGGGCATAAACATTCAGTGGAATGTATTTTTAGGGGTAAAAAAATAGATCCTAAAAATCAGGGTAAAAAACACAATATTCTCCCACAAATAAAACAGAAAATCTTGACAACAGAGCTTTCCAGATAATCACAGATTTGCTGAGAGACTTTGAACAGGCTCCCTGCTTTTATCTAGCCTTAGCACTTGATGTTTTAAACCTGCCTTTTGGAATTGTGAATTCCACGGGGGCAGGAATACATCCTACCGCTATTAGCACTAAATAAGTACAGTATTGCAGTGTCAAAAGGTAACCAAACCATCAGATTATTTGGACGTGCACTGCCTCACAGATCCTCTGAATTGTTTTCCTTGGGGATAATAGCAATGTTTGTTAGTAATTGAACACTGTCATTCTAAAGGGAGCCCTAGTCCACAGATGTCACCATAGCTGAGGGGAATCTGATTTGTACCGTAAGTAAAACAAAGTCATTTACTTCTTTTGTTATTCTGGAAGGGTGAATAGACCCAAGCTGCAGCAGCTGCATGTAATTTTAGAATAATGCTGAATGGAGAATGTGTGTGAGCGTGTGTGTTTATATGTATAACATTTAAAGCAGTTGTGAATAAGTAATCTTTTTATTTTTTTAAAATTCTTTCAAGTAGCCAACTTTAGGGAAATAAAAAGAACAAGAGAGAGCTTTGTGAAAGAGCACAGTTGTCATCAATCTCTGCTTTTTATTCCTGTCACCTTTAATTTCAGGATGCATTGCCATGACTTAAGTGATCCTTCACTCAGGCCCTGTGTTTAGGGTATTTGCAATGACAAAGAGCTAAATCTACCACATCTTGATATTCTACTAACAACATTTGTCACAATTCAAATAAACATTTACCTCTTGTGCTAAATGGTTTTCTTGACAATCTCTGGCCTTTGTTCTGACTTTGTTTTCCTTAATCTAACGACACCAATTGAGAGATCAAGGACTGGTCCTATTTAAGCCAAGAGAATAAAAAACATTTCTATTAAAACAGCTTGGAAATATATTCCTCCTCTAATATTACTTAAATAGTTTCTCCTATCACCTGCATTTTCAGTTAAAAAAATAGTCATCATCCTTACAGATGACAAATCGGTGAAATTGCTACCAGAACAGCAATGGGCTGTATGTGAGTTATGTGCTGTTGAGTAGGCTCTGATTCCTGGCAACCCTATGAATGAGTGATGTTCACAATATTCTGTTCTCAGCAGCCTGGCTTAGCTGCTGTAGACTCAAGCCTATGGCTTCTTTTATGGAGTCAATCCTTCTCATATTTGGTCTTCCTCTTTTCCTGCTGCCTTCTATTTTTCCCAGCATTGTTGTCGTTTCCAAAGAACATTGCCTTCTTATGACATCCCTGGAGTAGTAGTTAATTATGCTCTGGTGCAAGCCTTTCATTAAGGTGCAGTTTCCTTCATCAGAGTCCTCAATAAAGCATTTCTCAAAGGGCCCCTCCAGAGTCTGCACAGAGAGAAGCCGTCTATCAGGCAGTTCCAGGTGGGATATAGTGTTGCAGCCTGTGAGGGGGCATTAATGAGGCTGAGTAATGCAGCCTGACAAGGTCTGATGAATGGGAGTCTCTGGGGGGATGGTCTGACAAATGTAGGCTCCATGACAAGCATGGTTTTCTAAACAATGTGAGGCTTCATTTATCAGTTGATTGGTTATGAAAAAGATCTGGTCCAAAAGGAGAATTGGGATTTAATGAAGAACTTGTCCATGGTGGATAGAAGCAAGAGTTGATATTATATATCAACAATGAGTTTATTGTTATTCATACTTTTCATCCCATGGCATCAGAGAACTCTCTGGTTGCAGAGCATTACTAAGGAATTATCTAGTAGGAAACTGGAGTGAAAAAAAATAGTATCTCTGGACTTGTCTTTGTGGGTACCAAATATGTCTAGATATGCCAAAGGTGGGAACTGATACCATCCAATAGCTTTGGCTTCTACCATGTGCCCCATCTTGACTATGATGTTTTGTATCTTCAGTTTAGAAGTCTTCTGGTTGTTTTGTAACGCCCCATAGCTAACGAATATGAGCTTGGAAAGACAATTTGGAAAAGGGTCCTATTTATTCTTTTTTTTCTACATTGGAAACTATTAGAATCTTGACTATAATAGTTTGTTGGTTTTACTAAAGCAAGCATATTTATAACAAAAAGAATAGCTTTTTAAATTAAGATCTTGAAATGACAAAATGTCATTGAGGAAGATTAAGAAATACTCATGTGAAATGAAGAGTTCATACACTTGGATTTCAGTCTTGAGTTCCTCTGCTCTAATCAGTTGACAACCCTTAGTCAGTGTACCTAATGTAATAGTTCTTGTCAGAACATGGCCTGTCCTGCATGATTATTGTTGGAATGTCAGCTTCTTATATCACTAGGCCATTGTTTTTAAGTTTTTGGTATGATTACAGTTTTTAAGCCATACGTTTTGTTACCTTCAGGTGTGCTTTGTAAATGTCAGCCCTAGGTTCACTCTCTATTAACCTGTGTGCTCCGTCCCCATCAGCTGGTGGCTTTATTCTCTTTGTGGTGTCAACATCATCATTATTGTAATTTTTAGTGGAATGACAGAGAAAAAGATGTTTTCTCAAGTCTCTGTTTGCTTGGAGAATGTGAAGGGAAAAGATGCTCAATTATCGGAAGACTTGGAAGCCACAATGTTTTCTATAAAATGCTAGTAAATAAGTCCACCTTTCTTCATCCACCTCACCCTCTCCCCCCACAGACAAAAGTAGGATTGGCAAGACTGCAGTTAATTTTCAAATTTGCTACATGATCTCCAAATCAGTGCCATGCTTGGAATAACATAGTCAGACATATAGCTGTCTCTCTAAAATAATTTCCTACTTCATTTGAAAGTCAACAAGTCTTTTGTCTCCATTTTGGAGTTCCATTATGCTTTTATTTTGAGGCCCCATTTGTATCTGGAAGAGATTTTGAAATATTCTACACATATTTCAAAATATTTTGAAAAAATAATTTCATTAATATCATAACATTTATCTCTTATGATAGCTAAAAAAGGGAAAATTCAACTCTACAAATACAGAGAAGAGGCAAGTTGCAGAAAATAAGTATGAATTTAAAAAGAAAATTTATTCAGTTCTGAGTGTAAATATCCTGATTAATCTACATATTTGCAATAAATTATTTTATTTTTTCCTTTTTAAATTTTTTATTGTTGTTCAATTAGAGTCCTCCTATTGGACCTCAATTTAAGCCTCTTGACTTTTAAATACGTATTTTATTATGTAGCTTATCTTAAATTCTCCCCAATGACAGTGAAATCTTTGAATCTTGAGAAAAGTGTAAAATTGAAATTGTGTTCATATTGCCACTTCAGCTCCTCTCTTTGCTTTTTTTGTGATAGTGTAGAAGGTTTGGCGCCTCTTCCGGGCTTGTCTCATGACTGCGTCCTCTTGGCATTCAGCCCAATTAGTACCATTTTATTTACTCCTACGAAGCATCCCAGACACACTAAGGTTATTCTGCGACTTTGCAATGAATGAAAAATTTTTTTTCTTTAAGTAGCTGAAATTACTTCTAAATCAAAGCCTTCTTTTTAGGTCATTGATAAAAGAAACACATTATCTGGTTTGAAAGAAGAAAAGCAATGTCGATATATAAAATTGTGTGTGTTTACGATGGGTCAGATAAAATAAAGAGAAGATGGTCTCTAGGTGGAAGGTTCTTGATGTCGAAAGCATTTATTTGTTTTCCATAGTGGTGTACATGAACTCTAATAGTTCTCTTTTCCTTCCTGATAGAGTAATTGTATCTAATGTATTCATATGAAGAAAAAAATCCAAACCAAACCTTTGTATCTCAAACTATCCTCAAGAAAACTATTGTGTGCCTTTTTGTTAATCTCCCTGAGTTTTACCATATGCCATCATGATGTTCATATAAAAATATTCAGAGTTGGAGATTTGAATGACAGAGATGGAGTATAAAAATGGACCTAAAATCACCAGCTTCAGAACCCACTCCCTGCAATTATCTGGCCTTAACCACATACATGCACACACACGCTGGGACTTGCCTTTTTTTAAATTCTAAAATTTCTTCCTTATACCAAAATGATTAATTTTGATAAGTGCCCAAATGCTCATGAGTTTTAAAGTAAACATGTGGGGACAGAAAATCTGTTAGAAAATATGGAAAATGTCTATATTTTGCCACAACTGAGCTCTTTTGAAAAAATCTATTCACTCTGTTTCTGCCTTTGGATGAAGAGGCAAAAGTCAGTAAATGTAAGGGCACAAGTGGATTTGCTATGTAACTTTGGCATTATAGAAAATAGTTGTTTCCCACTGTTTTCTTAACTGTTTAGCTCAGAGACATGCTGATTAACAAAAATAACCTAAATTTAAGATTGTAAGTATTTTTGGTGACTTGTTAGTCCTAAGGAACAACTGACAATGAGTTAGATAGCAAATATACTGGCATGTGCACACATGCAGAGAATTTCAATGTAGTATTTGTTCAATGATTAACTTTTGGGACAAGTAATTCCAAAAGGTTTCTGTCTTAATTTGGGCATCTAAAGTTAATTATTTTATGGTCAGAGTTATTAGCAGATTCTTCAATTCCCTAAAGTATCATAGTAATTCATATATCATATGTATGGCATAACCATGTCCTAAATCCTTAATAATATAATGTAGAAAACAAAAGAAATATTACACCAGTGACACGCATTTTGCTGGTGTGAACTTGCACAAACAGAAGGTGGGTGGTAGGTTGACTTAAACAATAAGTGATATTAAGAGACTGAGAAAATCCAAAATGATGTATAAAGTAAAGGAAACCTTACATCTCCACCATTTCAGCAATTTTTCCTTTAAAACATCACTGTTTCTGCAGGGAGGAAAGGCACACCATTTTCCGGGTTTCTCTCTCAAGTAAGCTTCTCCTAGGCACAGACTCTGCTCCTCTGACGGCCCCACATCACTCATCAAGCACAAGTCGTCAGGCAGAGGCGAGGAGAGGGGAAGACTGTTCTCAGGACCAGTTTGTTTCAGCAGTGCTGCCTGAGCATACTTCAGAATTATCTTTAATATGAATGAGAAGCTGGAGCTATTTAAGTAGGCAGATGGAGTTTTGTTTTTTCTCCCTCAAACCATGAACTTGTCTAATTCTTTATTCTCAGTACATTCATCATCTTGGTTGCTATTTTGCTTTACCTTGTTCTACCATTCTTCCCAATTACTTGGTTTAGTATCCATTCCAGGTCAGATAATTAGCTTTGCTTAGCCTTCTTTTTCACACATTTCTATCCCATTCCACACGTAATTCAAGTCCCATTAACTCCCACTTCATTTAAACCAACATGGGGCTCCTGGGAATAGTAGGGCTGTTGGAAACAGGTGCAACTAGCCAGATGGCTGCCTTGCCAGGAGGGTGGAGCAGACGGAACAACCCTCCCTCCCCCCTCCCCTGTCAAATTCAGACCGTCAGGCTGACACAGCAGAAAGGGTTACCAGAGGGCTAAATCCGGACTTAATTGCTATAGTTCTTCTGTTATTGGTTCCTCCTTCAACTCCAAATGCATATTCTTTTCAGGCTTAAAGCCAACTTTAAGAAACAATCAAGTTGCTTATAAAACTTTAGCCATCCACTATTATAATGTATGCTACCCAGACATAGTTCTAGAGTTTATTTGGGAGCTAACTTGCCCTTATGATCAGCTATTTCCATGTCATTTTAACTACTCCCTAAGATTGTCTTACTGTTTTGAACTCAGAGAATACCCATTCTAAACGGTGGATTACTCACCCCTGGTCTACATTCTCTTTTATGCACCAGGGCTACAAAGCAAACTCTTGTGGATCTTGCCCTGCAAATTCATGATATCCAGTGTCAATTAAACTCTGACTTAATTCCACCCTTCACCTCCTTAGTTTTCCAGGATAATCCACGAGAAAATATTTAAACACGATCATTAAATCCAGAGTCTGCCTACTTCACTTTTGCGAAGATGACTGGACATAGAGGAATGTGTAGTCTTGTAATCCATTTTTCCTCCAGCCATTGTCCCTCCATATCTGATGTCCTTTCACCTAATAATATTGTGTATTTAAGGGAAGGCCCGGTTATTTTTCCCATCAATTCCCACTTTCTTGATCTTGAGGTGTTGAACACTAAGTCCATATAAATCACTCTGGAGATATTATGTTTCTACTTGGGCTTTTCAAATAGCAATTTTTCATTTCCATTTAATATTCTGGTGTAATCCTTTCTTTTCTCTTTTTTATTAATGCATTCTGTGCATTTGGGTGTTATACAGGGCTGTCTTCCACACTCTAAAGTTGTTTCTGCTTCTGTTTCTGCTCTTCCAGAGCAAACAGGATAGGCTGCATCCCACGGTAATTATTTTGTTGATGAGTCCCTATTTATGGCTCAAGTTCCAAATCGTTATCTCAATTACATGTTTTGTTTTGTTTTTTTAAATTTTTGACTGGTAAATTTTTAGGACTGGCCACATAGTCTCCTCAGTTTTATGAGCTCAAGGACTATTATTCTTTTTCATTTGTTTCATGTTATATTGTTAATAACATTTTTAAAAACCAAAATATTTTCATCTTTTTCTCAACTTTTCAGATTTATTGCTAAATACTCTGATTTGAATTTTCATTAACATATCCTCCAACTATTACAAGAATTTATACCTAAAAATAATTGACACTATAAACATCATGCAGTATTTACTATGTTGTAGATATCATTCTGATTGAATAAATGCATTTTGTCAGTCAATCTTCACAGTGTCCTTATGAAGTATTATAATTCCCAATTATAGATGCTAACATTTAAATACAGAGAAATTATGCAACTTGCTCTGTATTATAGAACTAATTCAGGATGGAGGGACTTGAACTCAGGGTGTCTGAGAAGGAATAATTAAGCTAGAGTGCCTCTGCTTTCCTTCTTTGTCTCTTCCCAACAAAATAATGTGTTTTTAGAAAAAACAAGGACATCCTTAGCCCAAGAGCCTATAAAAAAAAAGCCTAACTTAACAAAAAAAAAACTATTCACACAAATTAATGTATACCTTTCAAACCCAACTCTTGTTTTTGTTTTTGTTTTTTATAGCCTTCTCACCCCTTTCTTGGAGTTTTGATATCAGTTATCTCTCTGGGATCTGGGTCTACCCTTAGAAATAATTGCCTCATAAAGGAGGAAATACATAGGTCTTAGAGTTAGAGGCAGCACAAGTATAAGAGGTATTTTTCCCCCAAATAAAAGATCCTTGTTTGAAAGCATATAGTTAACAAAAAAAATTATATATTTTATCTTGACTTCAATCTTATTATATTACCCTGCACCACTATTGAAATTCCATTTTTTTTACTTTGTTAATCTTACATCATTAATTTTATTATGTGACTCTGCTAAAAAAGTCACCTCCTCCCTGCTTCCTGAAGGATGAAATTCAATGCTGGCCTATCAGTCAAAACCATCTGCAAACTAGGTATAACCTTCCCTCTTTTATTTTCCCCAATATGCACTCATCACCTTCACCACAGTATTCTTGTCATTATCCTATTGTGTCTTTGTTCACTCTAGTCTCAATGCCTAGTATGATCCCAGCTGTGTATATCAAAAATTCTACACATTTTTCTAAGAGCTGATTATAGTTTTTATGCTTATCTTATAACCAGAAATTAGCTTTTTCATTTCTCAATTTTTATTGGACTTCATATTTCTCTTATTGCATTTACAATATGCTGGTTTGAATTCTTGTTTTTTCTTTATGTACTTTTCTTATCTTTCCTGGTGCATGATAAAATATTAACATAAGGGGTCAGCATCACATACTTCTTTGCATTTTCCCATAGTTTACAGTGGACTGCTTGTAATAGATGCTCAATAAATATTTATTGTTAATATTATAAATAATAAATGTATCATATCTCATTTTATAATATGCTTTGATGAAAATTTCACACTATCAGCATGATAATGATAACTAACAATCAAGGAGTGCCAGGGGCGCACTGGCACTTTGCATGACATCTAATTTTATCCTTGAAACAACCTGACATGGTAGGTATGCTGAATCTTAGTTTACAGTGAGGAAACTATGGTTCAAAGAGGTGAAGCACATACTCAAGACCCAGATAGAAAGTGTCAGAGTTGGTTACAAAATTCAGGCCCACTCCAAAGGCGCATTCTGTCAGTCTTTGTTTTTATATCCATAACCATTTTCTGATAAGATTCATTAGAGCATCTCTTAGGCTAATCCTTTTTTTTTTCCTGTGTTCCCACTACCACCTCCTAATTCTATATTCTGATCCATCTGTATGTTAATTTATAGAACATGCTCTTAACTGATTTGCTGTCCTACACAAATTTCAGCACTGCATCCTGTAGCCCAACTAATTTTCCTTAAATATTTTTTAATCATATTTTTTGTCTAGTCAACGAGGTATAAAATAAGCTTGAATCATTTTTCAATGATCAGTTTGGATAGCTCTAAACTGGAATAATCACATAATCTAACTGAGTTGCAAGTTAGGAATGGATGCTTGAAAGCATGTCTCTGCTTACAGAGTAAGCATTAATGCACTTTAGTTATTATCATTTACATTATATTTTAGAACTAGAATGGCCATGTCTAACATCATTTTCAGAAAAATAAAATGGTATGAGGACAAGAGATTTGCCTAAAATCAAGCAGATAGTTAGAATCAGGTCTAACAGTAAAACCTTAACCTATTAAACCCAATACTAACACTTTTTTTTTGCTGTACAAAAATTACTGGACTTACCCTATTATCTACTGTATTAATATCTACCATATTAATATCTTCCATATTAATATCTATTAATATCTATTATTTTCCACTGTTGTCATGTGTCTCTTGCTTCACATCACAATGTGATCATTTGCACAATTTCATTTTTGTTGTTTCTGCTTTGAAAACCTTCCAAAGCTGTTTTAGTTATCAGCCTGTTCAACTCTCTGGTCCTGTTCGATAAACACTTGCTCTAAGTTATTTTCCATAAAAACCTCAGGTCATACCTATTCATCCATGTCTGACTTTCTCTCAGGTTTACTTTCTACATTATGCATTTGTGATATAATTATATTGTATATTGTTTGTCATATAAATGTTTCATAGTGTATGATACCAATTTTAATTTTACGAAAGAAACTGTTAACACCCAAAGCTGGTTTGAAGCTGAGAGGATTATTGCTGTCTGAGACCTTCTCATCATCATCATGGCAAGACTTGGCTTGTTATTGCACTTGTCCTTCCAGATTGTTTGGAGCAGGCACTGGGCTGTTACATGAATGGGTGAGACAGATTTTCAATATTGATTTTTCCAACTGTTCAAAAGCCAGACCTTGAGTTCAGAGTTGTCATCAACTCTACAACTAAAACTCAATTTACTGCCTCTCCTAATTTGCTACTTCTGAGATTTGTGAAATGCTGAAACATGAAAATGTTTGTCCTCTAAAATATATTTTCAGAAGTGCTCAAGATGGCTGCCAGATTTCCCAGGATTTTTTCTTTTCTGCCTCATTGCACTGCACCCATATTTTCTCCCTTCATTTTATCTTGTCCTGGTGCAGTGGAAGAGTTATGAAGACTTCCCTGGAGTTTGGGGCACCTTCCAGCTCAAATTATAAAAAGAATCCTTCCTATAAACAATTCATCTCTCTCATTCTTCCAAATAATCTTTTCACCATATTCCTCAGAGGTTTCCTGATTAACTGTTTCATGCTGACTGTGGGTCAGCCCAGGACTACATCTTCAGTAGAAGCTGAGGAATACATAATAGGAAATCATGATAGTTATTACTTATATTCCAGTTTACATTAATAGAGCTATTACTTTCATTTGTAAACTATTGTGAGAACTTGTAAATTTATTTTTATTTTCTGCCTATACTACCTCTTGGAATAAGCAATTCTTCAAGTTTTGAATAAGCGAATGAAGGATTAGCACTATTTATAAGTAGTGTGGTATTATGGGTGATTTTATGTAATATTATAAAAACATGATATTAAAAATAATTATGAAGTGATTTTACAGTTCAAGCAAAGCTATTTTAATTTTGATAAAAATAAGGCTTTTCAATTTTTTAGTTGAGGTAGAATTTTATCTTATACATTTTTAATGTATCTCTGTGGTTTTTCCTTGTTGCAATATTTTAAAGATATCTTCTTTATAGTATTCAGTATATTAGCATTTGGTAAAATTGCTTATTTTCATCACTTCTAGTTATAGCAAAATAAAACTTGGAAAGTTTACATAGAGGCGTTATGATGGCCATACAGTTTTATGACACCAGTGTCCCGCTAATTGCTCCAGTGTCATCCATTGCCTAATAGGGAAAGTAGTTACTGTCTGGGAAAAAAATCTATTAAATTCCCCTGCAGATTTTTAAAATAATGGCAGAGAAATATCTTAAAATCAGGACTTTCAATTGCAAAAGTAGTTGTTTCAGAGGAATAAATGATTTTTAATTTCTTAAATCTTAACTAGTAGATATAGACAGAATTGGAAAGAAAGTGGGATGTTTCCTGAGATTTAGATCTATCCTAGAAGGAGAAAAATGTTTGACTGGTCTGTGAAAGATGGTTGATTTGAATGGCAAAACTAAGCTGAGACACCCAAGTCAAGACCTAGAGCAGCAAAGATACAATAAGTAGTCCTTTCTTACCTATGGTTTCACTTTTTGTGATTTCAGTCACGTCAGGTATACTGAAGTCCAAAAATATCAAATAGAAAATTACAGGTATTTTGACAGACCATATTCATATAACTTTTATTACAGTATATTGTTAAAAGTATTTCATTTTATTAGATATTGTTAATGTCTTACAGTACCTAATTTATAAATGAAACGTCATCATAGATACGTATACATAGAAAAAGCTTCACGGGTAGGTGTCATCTCAGGTTTCAGGCATCCACTGGGAGTCTTGAAACATATCCCTGTAGAGAAGGGAGGACTGTTACATTAGAAACTCTAGCAGGATAAGGGGGATCTGAAAACAGAAAATATTTCACAGCAAGACCAGAAAGACTGCAAACTTCTTTGACATATTTCTCTTCCATTGAGGTGATAGGGCAGTAGAACTGCAAGTGCTAAGAGGTGGGATCAGTGGGTGGGTTCACAGGTAGCCTGTTATTGTCAGCACCACTGTTATGGGAAAGGAAAAACCTGGATCATTTTTATAACATTTGAAAGGACTTTGGAAAGGGCTGAAAGTGAGCTACTTGGTTAAGAGCTTTTAGATAGTGGATGTAGAGCAAACTTGAACACCACCCACAACAACAATGGGTACAAATGAGTGACAATGGGGATCAAGTGGGATGTTACCCTTATTAAAGCCTAATGTAGATAGAGGATAATTCTGAATTTATATTCCTCTAATGCCGAGGTCATATATAATCACTTCTGGAGAGCTGGACCTAGAAAATGCTAAGTTAACTGAATAGTTGCCCAAGTCATACGAAGTGTTCCACTTCGTATGACTGAGTTTACCTTGAATAATTAATGTTGAATGTCTGGAAACCTCAGCCCTAGAGAAATAAAACAACTTTGTTCAACTTGTTTGTGACCACGGAGACAAATTTATGGTAATTCGAATGTATCTGAAAACCCACTCTGACTTACGTTTAAGCACCCTTCCCCTTATATCAGGGATTCCAACTAAGAGGGAATACAGCTATGTGGAGATTGCATTGGAGATACATTTAGTTTGGGCTTAATGACACATATGTATGTGGTTTGCATCCCCCTCCATGAAGAGTTAAGTTAGTGCTAGTCTTTCGTGGTGCCCAAAGCACACCTGCTCATGGCACGTGCTGGTGGAGTCACACTGAGAGATGAGTGGGCCCCACCATACCCAGCACTAGACACATGAGGGCTGTGGAGGAGATGGGTTGGAGTCTGCGGAGACTTCTTCCCATCATCAGACGTGTGAACATTTAAGAAGACTCAGCTCTCACTGATGCTCATTCAATGAATAATATTTTTATTATTGAGAATATATGCAATAGACAGTATCTATTCCTATAAATACACAATAAATACCTTGTTTTTTAATTTGCATGAAATAGAAATTATGAGAATTCCTGAATTTTTAGGGCACAAACCTGTAGGTATACAACAGAGTATGCCAGTGGACAGAATCACATGTTTTTCATTCTTTAAAATAAATTGCACCTTAACATTATATTTTTAATGAGTTGTGAAACCAAAAGAAGTTTTTATAAAATATCAATAATTAAAACAAATTTACTTCAATCATTTTAGAGAAAAGTCTGGTTTTTTCTATACTCTCTGCAGAAAATTATACAAAATCATTAACATGTGAAGATGCTATAAAAAAGCATATAGCCAAAATTTTAGGGTATAAAGTATGATAAAGGTGTGTCAGATAGTTTATTAATAGAAGTATTATGTTATTGTCCTGAACTTTATAATGCTTGTAGTATGCATGAGCTTTAATTTTTTTTAATTTTGTAAATTTTCTCGAGCTCTAAATATTTAATCATATATCCAACTTTGCATTTCTAATTTTTTATTCTTTTTTCCCTCAAATACCCTATTCCCAATTATATACACTTCAAGCTACCTACATCGGACTATGACCAGAAATATCTTCATACTTTTTACTGATGCTTGAATGCAAGCTCCATGAGAGCAGAGCTTGTTTTTCTTTTGTTCCCTGCTACATATAAAAAGCTTACTCAGGATCTAAAATAAAAAGGTACTCGATCAATGTTTATGGAATGAATACAGGTCATTGTTTAACCTCCGTGTTTCTAAACTGAAAAAGCTAATGTTTTATTTGTTCTTATTCAGTAGACTTGCTCCACCCGGTTTCCTGTATTAAATTTTTCCCACAAATGTCATGATGTTTATATGGAAAAAATAATAATAAAATTTTTTCTTGCAAAACTCTGGTTATTTAAAAAGGATTTATGTTCTGTGGAAGTGAAAGATTCAGTTTAGAAACTATGTAAACACCAGACTTCCAGAAAAGCATATGATGAGGAAAAAGAAAAATATAAAGAGAAAACAGGAAAGATTATTATGAGAGACATAGGAAAGGTGAGAAAGAATAGGAGTTGAATATGGAAAGATGGCTGAACTCGTCTTTTTTCTTTAAGAGAAACTCAAAGAGAATATAAACATTTTACATTTATCTAAATACCAATGTATGTTATATTCAACTGATAAATGTTTGAAAACCATGATCCTAATCTTTCAATAACATTTACTGAGTGACAAAAACACCCCAAGGGATAAACAGTTCAAGTGACATGCTAGCTCATTTTATACAGAGATGAAAAGAAGCACCAACCACATGTTGCAAATTTGAAATGCTAAATGAAGCTGTGATGTGAGGAGCAGCAAGGCCGCAGATGTTCAGAGGTTGCTTGTTGAGACTGGGTTCCATAAACCAGACTCAACAAACCATGAAAATTTAAAATGTGGGGCCACCGCTATTAAAATATTATAACTTCAAAGAGAGTTTTAAGCTTTTGAATAGTAGCTTCTATTTGTCCAAATCTAGCTTCAGATCATGCTCTTGAATATGGTAGGATTTTTTTTGTTGTTATAGTGATGATATCAAATGCAAACTCATACAAATAACAGAACTGATTGTTTAAAATTTTAAAAACCAACTTTTTTGAAGTGCGTGAGTTAATTGCTTCATTTTCCTCCCCTACTCCAGCCAGACTCCTTGAAGTTACTCTACTCATTAGTGTATTATTTCTTGGTGCTAAAAAATGTTATCCATTTTGCTTAAGTAAACTGTTATCTCCCTCTGTGCTTGTAGGACCCTGAACAGAAATAGAACTCTGTTTTTTATCACCTGTTCTCTCTCAAATCCAATATTTGTGTGTATAAATGCATCTGTTCAGTAGCCATATGAAGGCCACTTTTTCTTTAATTTTATAATTTTTCTAAATGTAAATCTTTCTAATAATTTACATTGTTACCTTGGATAGTTTATTTAACACATTTTTAATCAACAATTTCTCAAATCTTTGGGTATACAGTGATTCAAATCAACCTTAATAACACATGCACACACACACAAAATCCTAAACAGAGAAACATTCTAATCATGAAATAATGGGAATCCGTAAGTTAGCGCTTTTCTATTTCAGTGAAATGTGGCTGAATAAGAGGGTGATAACATTGTCTACTACCTCAAGTTCTCAGTATAAATGAGGCAGTGTCAATGAAAGTAATGCATTTGGAGTTCTTTGACAATTAGTCTGTGTGACATTTGAGGCCCCATTATTGATGATTAAATTATAAATAAATGTTAACTTTTACCTAGTATCTGCTATATTCTCAAGAGACAAGCATCCTTGTATTTAATTCTCTGAACTCTAAAATGAAGTCAATATCACTAGCTATCAGAGAGATGCAAATTAAAACCACAATGAGATACCACTTCACACCAGTCAGAGTGGCCATCATAAATAAAACAACAGACAATAAGTGTTGGAGAGGCTGTGGAGAAAAAGGGACCCTAGTGCACTGTTGGTGGGATTGCAGACTGGTACGACCACTGTGGAAAACAGTATGGAACTTCCTCAGAAAACTAAAAATGGACCTGCCCTTTGATCCAGCGATTCCACTGCTGGGACTATGTCCTAAGAACCCTGTAACTCCATTCCAGAAGAACCTATGCACCCCAATGTTCATAGCAGCACAATTTACAATAGCTAAGTGCTGGAAACAACCTAGGTGCCCATCAGTAAATGAATGGATCAAAAAACTATGGTACATTTACACAATGGAATTCTATGCAGCTGAGAGAAAGGAGCTCCTACCCTTTGCAATAGCATGGATGGAGCTGGAAAGTATTATGCTAAGCGAAATAAGCCAGGCAGTGAAAGAC
>CM052539.1:113556529-113591062 GCA_028533065.1 Trachops cirrhosus | reverse complement strand
AAGGGTTTACAGGAACAAATATAGAGGACACATGGACAAAACTAGGGGGGGTTGGAAAGTGGAGGGAGGAGGGGAGGAATGGTTGGGCGGGCTGGAATGGGAATAAAGGATAGAAACTGTACTGAATAAACTAAAATAAAAAAAATTAAAAAAATAAAAATTAAACAATAAATTGAGAGAAAAAAATAAAATGAAGACACTGTTATTGCCTTGTTTTACTGATAAAGCTGAGATAGTTGGAATAAATTGTCTGAAGATATTGCAAGTAAATTTTAGATTCATTAATTGAACCATGCATGGTCAATCTAATTTCAGAGGACCATTTTTTTCTTTTAGTTTCATTCTTTTTATTTGTGCCTTTTTTCTTTTTAATAGACTTTGTTTATAGAGCAGTTTTAGGTTTACAGCAAAACTGAGCAAACAGTAGAGAGTTCTTACCTACCGCCTGCCCCCTCCCCTCAGTCTCCTGCATTATCAACATTTCATACCAGAACAATACTTTTGTTAAAGTTAGTAACTGTATATTTTAAAAACTTTTTTATTTAAACTAATTTTTGATTTAGAGAAAAGTTGCAAGAATAATACATGGAATTTTCTTATATTCTTCACTCTGCTTTCTTTAAGGTTAATAAGTATATAGCTAAGAGTGGGAGGTTAACATTGGTACAGTATTATCAATTAAACTACAGACTTAACTGTAATTTTGTGAATTTGTTTCACTAATGTCTCCTTTTGTTTCCAGGATCTGATCTACGATCCCACATTGCATTTAATTGTTATTTCTCCTTAGTCTCCTTCAATTTGTAGGCCTTTCTCTGTTTTTTTTTATGACATTTACAGAGATAATTTCTTAATGTTTTCCCAGTTTAAGATGCCCAGATGAATTCAATTATTTTAGTAGTTATGTTATTATCTTAGTGATTATTTTAAGAAAGTAGTACATAGGTAAACCATGGTTTCACAGGTATGATTTTGAGACTGAGACTATTTTAAAAGTAAATTAATTTAAATATAAATATTAAGTAATAGTATAGCTGATACCAGATATGGTAAAATTAGGAAAGTGGTATGTGATTGAACTTCAGGAAACCCTTTAGTGGTCAATTGTATATCTCTAGTCAGTGGCATTGTTAAGTAGCTTCTATTCAGAACTGACACTGGGGGAGATGGATGAGTTCATTTTCAGTACCTACCACATTCCAGGAACTCCTCATGAGAGTTGTGTCCTTATGATACTCCTGGGGTCACCAAGGAACTATTCTCCATGCAGTTGGAGTTCGGTTCTCTCTCCAAATTTACCTGACCTACATTCGTTACTTAAATGTTATGCTTCCTGACAACCCATCAAACAGGTTTTCTCTGTAAGTTTAATTTTTACTTTAATAGCAACACTTAGAAGCTAAAGTATAGGAATGAATAATTATAACTCTTTAAGGCATTGTGTCACAGACAGAATGCTATTTTCAAGTAGGAAGCCTAGGCCCTTTTGATGCTCCTTAAATCATACCAGGTAATTATTTTGTCAAACTGGTCAGGAAGGTGACTCTCCTTTTATTACCAATAGGTGTCATATCATGTTGAGGTACATGTTTGTTTTCTCTCATAACAAGAAAATTTTTCCACTTAAATAGGAAATGAAAATTTCATGACAACTTCATACAATTATTTAATTTTAAACCTCATTGACAACTGTGAAGATTTGGTGAACCCTGACTAATGTGGCTCAGCTGGTTTTGTGTCATCCCACAAGACGAAAAATCGCTGGTTCAATTTTGGTCAGGGCACATGCCTGGGTTGTAGGTTTGGTCCCTGGTTTGGGGCTTATGATCAATGTTTCTTTCTCACATCAATGTTTCTCTCCCTCTCTTTCTACCTCCCTTCCCCCTCTCTAAAAATAAATAAATAAAATTTTTAGAAAAAGATTTACTGAGCATCAGTTGTATACCAGCCGTTATTCTGAAGGTACTGAAGGTACAAGAATTTAGGCACAGTCCTTACTTTTCAGTATTTTGTTATTGTGTGTGTGTGTGTGTGTGTGTGTGTGTGTGTTCTGGGATGAAGCAGAGTAAGGGTAGCAACCAGGGCTGGGGGAGAGACAAATAAATAGATGATTATGTTGCAGCACTACCAGATTTATGGTGGCCTGTCTGGAGTGCCTTTGAGTATATGGCAAGAGGCATTATCTCATTCAGGCCAGGGATGCTTAGAGAAGGCTTCATGAAGGAGACATGTCCTGAGTTTAACGTTCAAGGAGAAGTAAGAATTAGCCAAGCAAAGGATAAAAGAGCATTAAGGCAGAAGGAACAGCATGAGCAAAGACAGGGAAGACAAAGCTATTACCCTTGGGGAAGAACAAACAGTTCAGTGTGGCAAATATTATACTGAACTGGGATTTAAATCCATACTCTTTCTCCTGTGCTATGTGATACAATACACTCCTTACAGACTACAGCCTTGCAGTTTGGAAATCTTATGAGCAAATGTACCCCTTGACACTGAAGCTAATGATCATTGATATAAAACTGATAAAGCTATTGCATTTAGTTAATGGCTCATTATTTAGAATCCTAAAGGCCCCAGAAATATGCTAATTTAAAATGTAATGAATGTAATATATAAACTCTACATGAATTTATTTATATATTTATTTATTTAACAAATATTTATTGAGTACCTGTTATAATGTTAGGAAACAGTGCTGATGCAGAGATGCAATGATAAGCAAGCCATGCCCCATGCCCCATGCCCCTATCACATGACAATAAATACAGTCAGTCATGGAAGGCACCATCCTTCATGGTCTGATGATTAAAGTCAGTCACACAGGAAGTCAATAGTAAGAATGAGGATGTAGCTAATATATACATATATTTTGACACTATTTTACACAATATATTAAAATTTTCTTAAACTAATGAAAGAAGCACAATAGAGATAAAAGGAAGACAAAATTCAAGTTGGAGCAAATAACTTTTTAAAAAGCTTCAAAAGATAGGTGGTATTTGAGATAGACCTTTAAGAGTAATATATGTTGAGAGGAAATTGAAAGTCATTCAAGATAGAAGGCAATAGAATGAAGATGAACAGTGGCCTAGTTGTATACTAAAGACAGGTGAAAAGTCTGGGAATGTGGATGGAGGCCATATGTCATATTAGTGGTTAAGTACGCAGGTTGTAGAGACAGGTATTTCAGCATGCAAACTGTAGCTCACTTTCTAAGTAGTAGTGTCACAGTGTTGATACAAGGTCCCCATGTATCAAGATAGAACTAACCATGCAAGACACCAGTTGGGGTTAATGCCACAACAGGCCTTAGATTGCAATGCAACTCAAGAAAGTTTCTACAAAGTGGGCAAGGATGCCTCCAGCCACAGTTGTTCATTAGAGGTGTCCTGTGTCACCTAGTCATTGACTGAGAGCAGCCCTAGGAACTGTGACTTTGGTGCCACATGGTGATGGATTTCACAGCCCATGGTCTGTTATACTCTTCCACTCAGAAAGTCACATTTTTATGTCTTCCAAAGTGGCCTGGAGCTGCTAATTTTCTGAGTTGCAATTCCACCACTTACCTAGGGGAAACATTAATATTTATTTCATAAGGTTGTTGACAATTAAATGAGTATATATGTATAAAATGTGTAAAAATGGCAGTATAGAAGTTGTGGTTCCAGGTATAATACTGGTGATTTTGAAAATAATAGTAAATAAAAAATGTGAAATTATCAAATTATATTGTAGGAATAAAAAATCAGTTTTTGAGAGAAAAGTATCAGAAGAATAGAGGAAGATGATAAAAGTCTCATAAGATTTAAAGATATAGCAGTGGTAAGTAAATAGAGGCTCTTATTATATACTAGTTTTGTAAAGGAAAGATGAATGAGGGACCCTACCAGAATATTGTCGTATTATAAGGCAATATCATAAGTGGTAACAAAAACTTGAACTCAAATGTTGGCAGCAATCATGGAAAAGAAGAGAGACACAATGGAACATCGAAGAGAATTCATCTATGGACAGGATATCTGAGTAGATATGTAAGGTTAGAGGAAAGAAAGTGCAAAATACATCACCAAAATTTCAATTTAGTGTCTTAGAAATGTTTATAGGGGTAAAAGAAGTTTTCAAAAGATTAAAACATTTAAGTTTAGATGTTTTTCAATCCATTTCGTTGTTAGATTTTTGAAATTGTGGTATTAGCAAGTGAATCATATCTAAAACTGAAGGTAGGAAGCCCCTGAATGGATTAGAACAGTAGTAAATAGATTTGTAACTCCAAGGAATGGAAATAAACTTGTGACTAAAAAAATGCATATGGTCACCAAGAAAATAAATTAAGAGCATAGTGAAGTCAAACTAAGTCAGGGCTTTGACACATTTTTTAATTCAGCTGGTAGGGGAGCCAGAGCTTTGAAAATTAGTAACAGTGAGTGGAAAGGAAAAGTTATAGGGGAAGATCATGAGTTCAGAAATTAAAAAGGTAAATGATGGACACTGACCAGGAAACTATTTCAAGAGAAACTTGGATATTGGTACCAGAATTAAAAAGAAATTAAGTAACTTTGTTAATTGAAATTACTTAGTGATTTTGAGATGTTTCATTAGGTACAGAATTCTAAGCACATAAAATAAGTCAACTGCATGGAAGATAAGGCACCAAGGATACATTAATTTTCTGATTGCTAAAAGAAAATAGAAAGTGATAGATTAGTAAGTATTTTGGGTACAGTAACATTTAAAGAAATTCATTTATATTTTTATTTTTCTCAAGGGGTTGTTTGTTCATACCAAACATATTTTCAGGAAGAGAGAAAGAAAATAGTTGCAAGTAACAAATTAAATAAATATGTGTATAGATGACCGTTAAACAAAATAAGGGCTAAGGAAGCTGACCCTGCACAGTTGAATCTCTGTGTAACTTTTGATTCCCCAGTTGTTCCTTGGTATCTGTTCAAGGGATTGATTACATTCCTATGGATACCTAAATCTGCGGACAAGTCCTTTCTATTAAATGGAATAGAACAGTGCGTACATTAGCCCTTCACATCTGCAGATTCCCAACTGGGGATCAAAAATACTATTTCTCATCCACCACTAGTTGAATCCGCAGATACAATACCTGGGGATACAAAAGGTCAGCTCTATATTTATTGGAAAATCCTATATATAAGCAAACCCATGCAGTTGTTCAAGAGTCAATTGTAGGTAGATAGATGACAGATAGATAGATAATTTTAAAGAACATATTTGATAAATCAAAGCCCTAGAGAACACAGAACAATGAGTATGATTAGAGTATAAGCAGAAGGGTCAGCCTTCATTAAAAAAGATTATTTCCTTCTCAGAGACAGTAAAGTAGAAAAGAGAATGAGCTGTGGAGTAGTTTTATAAATAAAAAGATGGAATATGAGTATTTGCATATGAGAGGGCTTAACTTTTTCAGTAAATTAAGGGGTAACCCCTTTTCTAATGAGTAACACAGTTTCCTAAATATGGTAATTTCCAGTGTCAGCCATAATGTACTGATCACATTTACCCTGCTTGTGCTCTCTAAAAGGTCTGGAAGCTTTTCTACTCACTCTTGATAGTATTAATAAAATGATCTTGTTAAGCACAAATTAAGCTAATATTTTTTGCATTAATTTATTTAGACTGAGTCTGATTACTTAGGTATTATGATAATCACCCTGGAAGCACTTGACTAAAATAGCTCAATGGATTTATAAATTTTTCATTCACTCTTGTCTTCCAGATGTAATAAAAGATTCAGTTTACCCCATTACTAGGAACTTACCAGCTTGGTTTGTCAAATGAGGTTATAGCGACAAACAAAAATGTCACTCATAAGAATTTTCTCTAGAGACACTGTCAAGTCCTTCACATTCACAAGTTTTAGAATAAAGATGCATAATAATGGCAGTATAGGTATATTTAAAGTAATTTTTACTCTGAAGTAGAGTACTAATTCTTTACCAAATTAGAAATAAGTAATTTTGATCCCAGTTACACACTGATAAATACTACTAAGCATTAAATCACTTTATTTTCCTGAAAAACTATACATATTAAGAAATGTTGTCCATGAACTGGTACAGTGACTAGAATTGGCCCTTCTAGTATAGTCTCCTGGGAAAATTAAATAGCAACTTTGTGGTGGAGACATAATAAGATGAAAATATTTATGTAGACTTTGGTATAACTATGATCTTTTCAAATCAGAATCATCCAAGCCAGTCTTCATTTGAGTTGAGACCCAACCAAGATAAAGTTCAGGTGACAGAAGTAACACATTAGGTTGACAAGATTGCCTTCAGTATTTTGTAGGCATGTTTGCAAAATGATATGGCACATTTGCCTAAACTGAAGAAGTGCAGGACTGCTGAGTGCCCTGGGATGAGAAGCATCAGTGCCTCCTGCAGACATTGGAGGCTCTCATGAACTGCATTTTGAAAAATCATACATATCCCCCAAATCCAAAAGTGTCATGGCTTCCTGAAATCTTAGCAACAAACATTTAAACATGAATGACATGGGGAATAGAAGACACACTTTTTTTTTTAATTTGAGGACTTGATGAAAGAAATAGTTCCTGATAATCCATAAATTCTAACTCATATGCAAGGAGCCAGATTTAGAAGCCAGATGAAACAGTGAGAGTACATGCCTGAAGAGAATGTTGACAGCTTAATTAATATCTTAATTCAATAAAATATTATCTTAAATTGTGCCTTTCATTTTAGACTAATGATCTTGACATCATTGTTGCCTTTGGCAGCCATTATCAACACTCTGCAAATCTCTGTCTCTAGTCTCAGCAAAACTCCTAATTCTTATGGGAGATGTTTTACAAAAGTCTAAGCAAGTAGTCATATAATTAGAATGGGCATCCCAGTCACAAGAATATTGGCTGTTGGACTCTGAGTTATCACACTGCTGTGTCTTAGAGCTCCTTGGTAGAGAGAGGGAGAGAGAAGTGTTTCTTCTCAATCCCTCCTTTCTTTCTAGCACTCTCACTAATTCCCAGAAGAAAATAAAAATGAGTCAACAGCATAATCTTATGGTCAACAGTGTCTCATCATAGACAAGAATGAATTTCAATAGAGGACACTAAGAGCAGCCAGATGTATATGCCCATTTGGTTTGTTTGCTACCGACCAATGGTATCATAGGAAGTCAATAGGGATTGCTTTATGGAGCTAAGAACCTAAAGGTTCAGGAACATCAAAAAATCAAAAGCCAAAATGAAGTCTCTGTATTTGTGATATTATATGCTCTTCTTAAAATAAAACTACTGCTTCAATAATTCATAATTTATTTTAAAAGAGATGCATATAACCTGGAATACATGTGTACCAGATATTCACACACAAGCACACACATACACATACACATACATGCACACACAACACAAACATGATACCAGAGTCTCAGCTTAGCCAACCCTCTGGCATTAACTTTCCTTGATCCTGTCTGATTTAGTAACTAAGAACCAGTTAGTACCCATCTGCAATAGTTATTCTGTGGTGCTCTGGGGGATACAGTTTTAAGAGATCATTTTTAAATTATATTTATTCTCTTTAGTGTACTGAAAAAGAAACAGTAGGAACTGAACTATATACATTCTCACCTTCTTGCCCAAACAGTTTGTTCCAAGGAAACTACAGTATAAGACTACCTTGGGCTATTTTTTATCTCTTTTTTGTAGCTATGTTTTTGGCCTTCACATGTTTTTATTAAGTATAATATTATCTGCTTTGCCTGGCTCCTCGAAGCAGCCACCAGACCATAACACCGTGAATGCTGAGAAATGCAGTTAACGAGATCAAGATATACACACAAATCTGTGCTGCCGTCAGCCTTCCTTCCCTGCAAGAAATTATTTGGGACGAAGAAGCAGAGTGCCTTCTTTAAAGCAAATCCATGACCATAAATGTCAACACTGTTACTTTCAACTCTGTCATCTCTACCTTCTTCCATTCCTTTAACTTCCTAAAATGCTGTCTCCTGTTCTAACTTTATCTCAGACCTATAGAGCCTTGACGCCAACTCTACTCTCTCATGGATGCTTGCTTTTTTGCTGTTTGTTTTATTTCTTTTCCCATGTCCTCCTCAATTATATTCTTCCTCATTTTTCTCCACGCATACTGTCATTTCATCATTATCTTCATCCTCCTTTTCCTCTAGCCTTTCCAGCCTACAGATGTCATTCTTTGCATTCATTTTTTATGTAGGGGAGAAAATCAATTGATTTGTATTTAGATAGTAAGGAGTAGAGAGGAAAGGAGAGGATGGGAGGGGAGGGGAGAAAGAGAAAGGGAGAGCAGTGTGGTCTCTTTGAAGTGTTTAGTTTTCAACACATGAGAACGGAGCCAACAATATGCAGACCTTCCATTGGTAGTTGTAATATCTGCATTGTCAACTTAGCTTTCATGTGTTGGAAGCTCCCTGGTGTGCTCTGTCCCAGTTACTAAATTCTAGGTGCTACTGCGAAGGGATTTTGCACATCAAATTATAATCCCCAATCAACTGACTTTAAGATAGATAATCAGGTGGACTTGATCCAATCATATGTGCCCTTAGATTTGAGTATAAAGGTCAGATATACAAAAAGTCAATGATTGAAAGTCCAAAAGATATACTTCTGCAGGCCTGAAGAAAGCTCACACTAGTAAGAAATTACAGGTGACTTCTGGGAGCCAATAATGGTCCCTGCTAAATAGTTAGTAAGAAAATGAGGGACAGCCCTACAATTACAGGAACTAAATTCAGCCGCAATATTAATGAGCTTGGATAAGGACACAGAGACTCAGATGAGAATGGCAGTATGACTGACACATGCTTGGAGCTTTGATTGCAGCCCTGTGAAACTCTGAACAGAGAACTCAGCTATGTCATGCTTAGACTTATGACTTTAGTATTTTATTATCATATAAGATAATCAGTTCACATTGCTTTAAGCCACTAAGTTTATGATAATTTTTATATAGCAATAGAAAATTAATACATCTTTCTTAAATAGATTGCAAAAATGTAAGTTTATCATATGCTTCCTGTTCATGGGTTGGGCTGTCATCTCCTAAAATAATTTTTAACAAGGAATTTTTTATTATTCTAGAAAGAGAAAAGTCTCAGAAGACTTGTTTAATTGGTTAATATTTATATCTATAGGTATAGTTCATATAGATAGTGAAAACAACTATTACATGTCTTTTAAATAAGGAATTCAGGGTGCATTAAACTATTAGAAAGAGATTATTCTTATAACATCACAAGTACTTACTGATCTTAACTCTTGGATTCTCAACAAAGGCCTTAGAATTACTTACATTTTAAAGTAACTATTTGAAGTTCTTTAATGGAGTGCTTCAGCATAATGTAGAAAGGAGGAAAGCTGGACTCATCAGAACTCCTTTCTCTTCCCTTCCATTGCCTTCTCTTCCCTTTCCTTCCCCTACCTTCTCCTCTCCTCCCCCTCTCCTCTTCTTTTATTCTTCTCTCTTTTCTTCTATTTTTATTCTTAACAGGGTAAGTACATGTTCTCTATGTCAATGACAAGAGACAGAATAATGAAACTTGGAGCAGGTTCCATTCTTTGAAAGTTTTCCAGTGCTATTAACCATTGTTTCTCCATTGTATGATAGGTGACACCTAGCACAAAATCCCCCGTTTTCTTTCTTCCTGATAGAAGCCTTTTCATCCAAAGATTTGCAATACTTCTAGTCCTCAGAGGGGTTTTATTTTGTTTAAACATGTCAGATAATGGTATTTCTTAGTCTAGAGGTGGACCTGTGAGTCAAGTTTTATCAATCCGATTGAAGAAGAGGAATATTTTCTTTAAGGAAGAAATTTCCATTTTCCTCTTCTGCTACAATAAATAAGAATTAATGTTGCTCAGACTGTCACTGGCAGCAATATTGAAACCACAAGGACAACCAGCCTTAAACTGAGTACAACAGAGGAGAACAGGACCTGGACCCTTGATTATATCGGGCTTCTCACTACAGCACACGTGGAGCCCATCTATGTCTGGACTTCCAGTTATATTAGGTAACACTTTTTTTGGTTAGCTAAACCACTTTCAGTTCGGGGCTTTCTGTTATATGCAGCTTAATATTCTAACAGATAACATGAGGAATCAATGTTCATTGTCAGTATGCTGTTTAAACTTCAGCTGAGCTTTAAAAGCATTTCAAAGGCCTGTAGAATTTCGTCTCCAGTTTCCCAGGCAACTAACACATGTCACTCATGGATGTTCAAAGCACACAGGTAATATTCCATCTCAAACCTCAATTTTAAATCCAGAGAAAGACAAATGAAATGGTGCCAATAAATCCTCCAGGCTGCAGAGATAAAAGAAAAAAAGAAAATCCAGGAGGCAAAGGCAAGTAAACAATCTACTCTGCTATCCAATCTACCCTTTTCTGCTCTTTGTTTTCATTTCTCTCTTTTAATGCTGCCATGAGAAATCCAAAATTAGATATAAATTTTTTTTGCAGATTAAGTCCTTTTTGCATCCATTTCCTGGGCACACTTGACCCTCCCATACAAGAAACATTGCCTCCTGCAGAGAAAAGATTCAACAATTCCAAATCATAATTTTAAATCCTTTGTTCTTTTCTTCCCCACATCATAAGAATAAAATTCAATCTTAGACCTAAATAGGTATAGTAGTTTTTAATGTAAATAATTTAAATGCTAATATTCTTAGTCTCTAAACAGCTCTTTAATAGGGCTGAATTATATACTAAATAATGGGGGAAAAATTGAAAGATTAAATTTTGTCAGAATGTGTAATGCTGTTTTTCATCATAGGCAATAAGTTAGAAATAATTTCAAGACAGTACTGGTAACTTTATTCATATTTGCTTTAGATAGTAACCAAATGTGACTTTCATTTATGTCACAGAAGAAGTCTCCCAAGACACAAAACATTCAGAAAATCTGAGGACTTCTAAAACCCAAGAACTACTCAGCCAGAACTCAGAGAGTATGAGTCATCATTTCTCCCCTGCACTGTTCATTGGTTCCATACAGACTTCTTGGCTTCCATCATTTGCCTGAAATAGTCTATTGTCCACATACCATCCAGCATGATCCTATTAATTATAAAACAGAATGTGTTATTTCTGCTCCAAACCTCCTACAGCCTTTCATCTCACTCACAATATTATGGCCATGAAGACTCCATATAATCTGACCTTCTGCTAACCTGTTTGATTTTATAGTCTGCCTTACATCCCTTCTTAAAGTCCACCCGGTTCATCCTGACCTTCATCTTGCAAATGCCAAGCATGCTTCTACTCACATCCTTTACCTGTGAAGTTCTTCCCAGAGCTATTTGCTTCACTCACCTACTTCAATCAGGTCTCTACTGGAATGTTCCTTTATCTATTCATATATATTCATTATTCCTTGCCCAGCTTATATAAATCTCACCCTTTGCATCACTCTTCAGCCCCTCACCATGTTTCCTTATTTTTTTCCACAGTATTTGTCATCACTGAATGTATTACATAATTTATTGTCTATTGTCTCCAACTAGAAAGCAAGCTCTCTGATACCAGGAACTTCCCTTTGCTGCTATATCCCAGCACCTCAACCAGTGCCTGGCACTTGATAGAAGCTAAATAACAATTAGGGTGAACAAACTTTTGTTTCAATAAAAGTTGCCAAGAATATGTATAATACATCCAGGTAGAATAATACTGTTTTACTGAAAGTAATTTTATCCTTTAATTTTGCCTAATGAGCTTCAATTGTTTTTAATTGCCATTTCTTTTTAAAAGGGAAGAGATATCTCTTACAGAAAATGTGTATGATGTGTGTGTGTGCATATGTGTGTAAAAATGTAAAAAGGAAAACAAAATGTAGCTATTCCACCCGACAAGAGATAATAACTGTTATAAACTATATAGGAAGAAACTATTTTCATTTCCTGGGGAAATTAAATAATATTTTACTCCATGGATTGAAACAATTTCATTTTTTTTATAGGAAGCAAACCGAGCTAAACACCACTGAAGAATCCCTGAATCTTTGTTTAGCATAATGTTAGGTCTGGTCATTCACAAAGAACACACATTTCAGGATGTCTCAACTAGGAGAAGACTGAGGTCTGCTGGAATTAGAACTGTTACCAGCTTTCACACTTTTCTAGGAAGTAGACTTTAAGAAAACAAGCAAATAAACAAAAAATCAAGAGGCAAAAAAAACAAAAGTAATTAAACCAGAATGTCAATGAACTTCCTATCATGTATCATTCAAATAGAGTTGTTGGTAGCATAAAACAGTATTGACTCTCCTAAATACCTCTTTGTTAGAATCAATTAAAGTATATCTTTTAGAGGAAGCTCAAGGCTCTACAGCTTTTCTTTAAAATATTGCTAACTATGTTATATTAATCAATTATAATTTGATATATTATCTTATATATAATACATGTAAAAATTAAAATGTACATCATATCACCTCTGGCACTGTGGCCACAACTTTCCATTTTTATATAACTGACAATAGTATAGCCCTTTGGATGTTCCTTGAAGCTCATGGTACCTATAGCTAGCATTTTCATAATGCAAATATTCTGGTTAAATTTTGGTCTTTGACTTCCTCAACCTGAATATGAAAATTCAGTGTTTGAAATGAATTAATCTCCATTTATTTATCCAGCAAAGTAGTTAAAATTATGTATTTTCAAATTAACTATTGTTATAAGCTTTCTATGATTTGTTTTATTTGAATTTTCAAAGAATTTTGCAATAGATGTTTGCAAGCAACATATTTTTTCTTCTGGTTGGCATTCTCCATTATGCATGCGTGTGTGTGTGTGTGTTTTTCCCTAATACTCCGTATAATGTCCTCAATAAGACGACTTAAATGTTACTGGGAAAAGCAAAATAGAACAAAGACATGTCAGAGTCAGTGGTTTAGCAAAGAATATTTCCATAGTGGGGGTAATCTACTTAAATTAAATCAGCCCACATCCGAAATTTGAAACACTTTGAATGTTCTTTGACTTTAATCAGTTCAGAGACTTTATTTTTCAAAATTTAATTCCAACCTCCATTTTACCAGCATTCATTCTTCTTATAGAACAAGAAAACCTAGAAGTTCACTGAACACAGATCCTTTTGATCTGTCTAAAGCTCATGTCCAAAACTAAACTTTAGCCATAGTTACTTGGGAAGATATTCTAATAAAGAGTAGAGCAGCTGTCAACAGGAGCCAGGCTCACTAGAGAGAAGCAGGAGCTTTACTTTTCTTCTAGGAGACATACCATCAAATCAATCTACACTATTTTTTCTTAAATTACTGTCTAAGACCAGAGCGCAAATGAATGAGAAATGTAGGTTAAGGCTTGAGCCTCATTTTTACACTTACCATGACATGGCAGAAATATGTTGTATCTCAAACTACCAAAATAGATGCCACATGAAGAAGTTCATGTCCAATAGCATCTAAAGTTTAGTGATAGTGTTGACTCAGTATGCATATCCTCATACACTAAATCTATCTTATTGATTAATGCCTACTTCATGTAAAGCACTCTTCCAGAGGCCGGGGAACCAAACCAAGTCCTGTCACTCAAGGAGATTATACCCAACGATCAAACAAAATCCAAAGATTTAATCAATATGTATCAGCCTTCTCAAAGAAAGAGACAGATGTTTTCAGGGGATGTAATCTCATAAGAAACCAACTATGATGTATACAGACTTGCACCAGTTTAAAAACTCCTACGCATCTCCTGGAATGCTTATAAAATTGCAGATTTCTTGGCCCACTTGCTCCAGAAATGGAATCTGTCCTACTATAGCCCAGATATGCACTCCAATGTCAAGAACTGGAAACCAGAACAAAAGAGAATTTTAAAAAATCCCCAAACTGTCCTCTCCCTTTTCCATGCCCTTGTCTGAATTCAAGTCCCTCTAGGTCTCTCCTCCCTCTAGTTCACAGAGCTGAAAATGTTCAGCTCAAACTAATAATGATAACTACAATCATACAACTTGCATATTCTACCCAGCATGGTGCCATACAGAGAATCGATGGCCTTGTGCGTGGCAGTCCTGTATCAAAGCTGCAGGACCTGTGCAGAATTCAGCAAGTACCAGTGCTCCCCTTCAGTTCATGTTCCCTCTAACCTTGCGGTCTTTCAGTTGCTGTACCAGAGAACAGGTAATTCATCAAAAGGGAAACACCATAAACTACCCTTCTGCCTTCTAAAGTACCTTTTCCCCCCTCTACCTTCTGATTTCAAAATTGATGTTGGAAGTACTTTTGAAGTAGTATGAAATTTTGAGATAGGGTGCAGGGCTTGAGGCCATCAGAATCCTGGACCCAGTGTTTTGGTCCTCAGCTTGTCCTCACCGAGTTGTTCTTATTAGAGAGATCTTTCTTCTCAAGACACTGAACTATGCCTGAGAGCAATCACAAATTGCAAAGAAATTGCATTGCAGGTCAAGATGCTTTTTCATCAGAGTTGGCAAGCAGTCTGGTTCAACTTAGAGTGCCTCACAAGACCTGCGCTCCGGTCTCTAATTATATCAGCACTTTTGCAGGATATTTTATGTGGTGAGTGTGTGTGTGAGAGAGAGATCTTTTCTTTTATGGTTTTGAAAGAGGAACAACAATGACCAAAAAAGACACACAGGGAAAACAAGACGGGGAGGGAATCTGCCACGGAGATATAAAATCTCCATGTTCTTAGCAGCGTGGGAGCAAGCACATGCTTCATTGTTCATGCAGCTACTGGTCCCCTCCCAGTGGCCCTAAGGCAGGGCCCAGAGAGACAGAGTTTTCTAGTTTTGAAGGCAACACAGAGACCTTTATTATAAGTTTATTGGGATGTGAAGCCCAGCTGCTTTATTGGAAATGTTTCCTTTTTTAGTATGCTGAATCTGCTAACAGACTGTTTCATGTTCTTTGCTTTTTGTTAATTCAATATTCTATCACTTTCATATTTGAGATCAGTCCAGAGAAAGCTAAATAATGTTGATGCACTTGACATGCAATAATCAAAATGGACATTGAGTACTCATATCCTAGCATACCTGCAATTTAGTATTTATGGACCAAAAATTGTTGGTTTAATGTTTGTGTACCAACAGATTGTTTTCTATGGGTAATTTCTTAAACTGGATGAAGTTCTAATTCCATTGTCACTCACAGAAGGTCAGTGACAGCATTTTATATGAAAATAATGTGAACCAAGGAAAATGTTATTTTATTGTAGAAATAAATGTACTTAGTAATCAATGCTGTTGAAAGGACACTGTCTTATAATTAACACATGGTGATTCTATATCATATGTAACTTATATGTAAGGTATATGTAATATTTAAAAATGAACAGGGGCACATTTTCCTCCCAATATAAACTAATCATTACTGCTTTTAAAGCCCTTCTGGAATAGTGATTCCTTTATTCCCATCCAGAGGCAACCCATGACATTGAATGACAGTTCCACCAGCTATATCTGTGTCCCTAAACAACACAGTTTGTAGTTTTATGTGTTTAACTTTTTTATAAATGGCATCATACATTCATTTTTGCCATTTGCCTTGTTTACTTAATGTAATTTGTGACATTTATTTAGTTGATTAACAGAGTACACTTTATTTTTACTGCTGAATACTATTTCACGGTACAAATATCACACTTGCTATATTTTCAATTTTTAGTTAGTAGACATTTGAAGTGACTCCAGCTTTGTTTTCTTGTTTTGCTATGAAAAATTGCTTAGCTCTTTTTTCAGACATTGTTCCTCATGTAACAAAATCTAAATCTAGATTATAATTAAATAACAAAGAAATTAATTCCACAAAGAAATTAACTATATTGTGCAAGATTCATTGTTTGATTCTACTTAGGAGGCAGGCCGCAGATGTGTCTTTCGCTTTGTGATTGAGGACGTTTTCACGGGACTTTATGAAGTCTTTTCCCCCCGCTTCTACAATCTGGACCCAGCCTCTCATTCTCCCCCATCACACCTGCTTCCCCCAGAATTCCCAACATAATGGGAAAAAAAGAAACTCCTTTTCACACAAGAAAAAGTAAACATGTCCTAGTAATCATAAAGAAAACAGTAAGAAATTATGCTAAGCGAGATAAGCCATGCAGTGAAAGACAAATACCATATGATCTCACCTTTAACAGGAACCTAAAAAACAAAACAAAGAAACAAGCAAAATATAGCCAAAGACACTGAAATAGAGAACAGGCTGACAGTGACCAGAGGGGAGAGGGGAGAGAATTTCAGGGGAATTTCAGAGGAGAATGGAAAGGGTTTACAGGAACAAATATAAAGGACACATGGACAAAAACTAGGGGGGTTGGAAATGGGAGGGAGGAGGGGGGGGATGGGTGGGTGGGCTTGGATGGGAGTAAAGGACAGAAAACTGTACTTGAACAATGATTAAAATAAAATTAAAAAAAGAAAACAGTAAGAAAATCTGTTTTCTCCATTTCTGACTTAATATTTCATACTGAGTATACCAAAGTATGTGCTTTTACTTGACACAGTTGTGGAATTTGTTAGCAAATTTATGCTTAGAAACTTCTGTCTATTAAGTTCCTCAGCACCAAGTGTCCACTAAAGATTTATTTAGCGCCTGCTCCTCTCTTGGATGTCTGCTGCATCTCCGTGTGGCTGATCTGCTTTTTCTCCTTGGCTACTGAGCTTTACAGTCCATTTCAACTGTTTTATTACCACTTCAAGGATGGAACATACTGCTTTATCAATCAGACAGTGCTATTACTTGTCTAGTCCCTGCAATACTGAACCTCACAGATGAAGTGGTAAAAGCATGCTCTCAATTCTCCTCCAACCACATCTTACCAGCAAGAAATCGTAAGGGGTCCTTACAACTGGTCATTTCATGCATGGATTGGCCTACTCTAATCTTAGTGGTTCAAATCTGGAATTTGATTAGCTGTCACAACACAAATTCTGCCTTCTCCACTTGCTGTCTGTGCATTATTAATCAGTTTGAGTAACCTAACACTGCTTCATTGTATTTATCTATAAAGTAGAACATAAAACAACACTATATTGGTTCGTTCTTGCAGTGTAACAAATTTCCCAAAACATTACAGCATAAAACATTAACCATTTATTATATAGCTCATGGCTCTGTGGTCTGTATGGGCTGGTCTGATGACATGCATTGAACTTGATTGATCTCAGCTTGGTTTATTCAGGTATATGTACTCAGCAGGTAGGTTAGTTGAGGACTGGCTAGTCTAGGAGAGCTTGCGTTGGATTATTCAGCTACGCTGTATATGTTTTCTCAACATGAGTTTGTTCTCATGTCAGTGGCAGGTTTCTAAGAGTGTGGTGCCTAGGCCCAGAATTGGTCCAATTTATTTCTGCTAAAGCAATTCACAAGACTGGCACAGAGTCAAATTGGATGAAAACTACAAAATTATAGCACAAAGAGAGGTCATTATATGGGGTCACCATTTCAATAATTCTACATAATAATATCAATCTCTAAGCATTGCTGTAAGAATTAATCCACAGCATATATCTCACTGTAGAGCAGGTACATAATTAGTGGGGAACTGATGTTATCATCCTAATATCTGGGACTAGAATATGGTATTTTCTTAACCAAAATCTATTTGTTAAATAGAAGGGCAATGACTCCTCCCTGTCTTCCTGATATTTAAGGAAAAAAACTTCCTAAAACAATTGTTACTGCAAAAAATGAGGGCTCCATTCCCAAGACTCTCTAAATTAGGAGTCAGCAATGATTTCTGTAAAGGGGATGCTAATAAATAGTGTAGACTCTGAGAGCTAAGATTTCTGTTGCAGCTACTCAACTCTGCCACTGTAGTGAAAATGCAGCAATAAAATGGGCACAGCTGTGTTCCAACAAAATTTTATTTACAAAAAACAGGTGACCTGTAAGATTTGTTCCATATGCAATAATTTTCTGTTTCCTAGTCTACATAACCTAGCATATGAAAAACTGGGATGCTTTTAAAGAACTTAACTGGTGATTATAATTTATTTCTAGGTTTACTAGTCTTCTATTTTCTTTTTTTATGAAGTTTTCAGTATGACATTGAAATGAGAGTTATTAGGAGGCACATACCTCCAAACATCAAGCAATCAGCATATGAAACCTGTTACACCATTAAATGGCTGTACTATGGCTGAGATATTGTGCAAAGTTTTCATTGCATAGGAAAACCAAAATAGCAAAATGTTTTCACATTGTTTGCTTTCAAAAAGCTCTTAAATAATATAGCATATTTAGATGATTGATATAAGTATCCTACCCATAAATTCAAAGCATAACATTATAAATCACACTTTTTCATTTGTAAGAAGTAAATGATATTCATATTTTGATGTGATTTATTGTTTTGAAGTTGAACACAATGTGACTTTAATCAATAAGTGTGAAGGTGCATTTAAATATGCTATTAAAATCATGAACATTGTCTATACCTATTATTTGGTTCTCTACAAAACTGCAGCAATATCTTTTAGAATGCTCTAAATTAATATTGATTTTACTTTTATTTTTTAATAAAAATATAGATTTTAAAGCTGTGATAACATGGGCCATCATAAGATATGTTGTATTGATGGATCCACCCAGTAACAAGCATGTCCTTCCATTTTCCTAAGACGCATCTTTGGAGCAAAGAACTGGTTTTACCATTTAGTCCTTCCTTATGGCAAATTTCAGGTATAGATTTAGAGAAGAAAAATTATTCAGGAAATATCACACATGTGTTGGAAGAAAGTAAAAATCAATCATTTCATTACAACCATTATTTTACATTTCTCTGGTAATATTGTAGTGAAATGTAAAATGCAAAATTTGAATACATTGTCTTGGGAGAGCTGGTGGAAGATGCGCTGTTGGGTGCCTGGAGTCAGATGTCATTATGCTTTGAGAGTTTATAGAGCACATGAGTACTTAGCGTAGGAACACAATAGGTGAGGAAAGGGAGCAAGGGCATTTGGACATGAGAAATAACATTAGGTTGACTCAGAAGCTGAAATGTATGAAGCATGTTGACATGGATAATGACATTGGTGGTAGATGAGAGAGGTAAATGAAGGGAACTCTCCAGAGAGTATTTTAAATCTTAGATTTTATGTACCAGAGACTTAGCTTATATAAAATAAAAGGTGTTAACATCTTTTTTACAGCATCATTTTTCAAAAAAGATTATTAAATAGCAGAGAAATAATGAACAAAACTTTACTATGTAGATTTGTCTTTGATTAAGAAGAGATTAAAATGCTCCAATTAGCTTTTAATTTGATCGTGAAAGTACACTTTTCTTGTTGGAAAACAAAGACAATATTTTAAACTATTTCTATTTTAATCTTCATGCAAAAATTAAAAAAATAAGGTAAGAAACATCTTTAAACTCAATAATGACATTTTCTTTTTTAAAAATATATTTTATTGATTCTGCTATTAGAGTTGTCCCAATTTTTCCTCGTTTGCCCTCTCCACCCAGTACCCCCCTTCCCTCCAGCAATCCTCCCCTTAGTTCATGTCCATGGGTCATACATATAAATTATTTGGCTTCTCCATTTCCTATACAATTCTTAACCTCCCTTGTCTGTTTTGTATCTACCAATTATGCTTCTTATTCCCTGTACCTTTCCCCCATTCTCTGTCTTCTGCCTCCCAGCTGATAATCCTCTGAATGGTCTCCACATCTATGATTCTGTTCCTGTTCTAGTTGTTTGCTTAGTTTGTTTTTATTTTTTAGATTCAGTTGTTAATAGTTGTGAGTTTGTTGTCATTTTAATTGTTCATAGTTTCAATCTTCTTTTTCTTAGATAAATCCCTTTAACATTTCACGAAATCATGACTTGGTGATAATGAATTCCTTTAGATTTACCTTGTCTGGAAAGCACTTTATCTGCCCTTCCATTCTAAATGATAGCTTTCTGGATAGAGTAATCTTGGTTATAGGTCCTTGCTTTTTATCATTTTGAATACTTCTTACCAGTCCCTTCTTGCCTCCAAGGGTTTTGTTTGTTTGTGTGTTTTTGTTTTTGTTTTTGTTTTTGAGAAATCAGCTGATAGTCTTATGGGAACTCCTTTGTGGGTAACTGTCTGCTATTCTCTTGCTACTTTTATGATCCTCTCCTTATGTTTAACTGGACACTCTGTGCTTTCTGGATTTGTATGTCTATTTCCTTTGCCAAATTAGAGAAGTTTTCTTTCATTTTTTTTTCAAATAAGTTTTCAATTTCTTATTCTTCCTCTTCTCCTTCTGGCATCCCTATGATTTGGATGTTGGCATTTTTGGAGATGTTCCACAGTCTTCTTATTCTCTACTCATTTATTGAATTCTTGTTTCTTCATTCTGTTCTGGATGAATGGTTATTTCTTCCTTATGTTCCAAGTCATTGATTTGAATCCTGGCTTCCTTCCCTTCACTGTTGGTTTCCTGTGGATTTTTCTTTATTTCACTTAGTGTAACCTTCATTTCTTCTCTTATGTTTTTGCCATACTCAATGATTTCTCTGAGCATCCATATCACCAGGATTTTTAACTCTGCATCTGATAAGTTGGCTATGTCTATTTTGCTTAGTTATTTTTCTGGAGTTTTGTTCTGTTCTTTCATTTGGGCCATATTTCTTTGTCTCCCCAACTTGGCAGCCTCCCTGTATTTGTTTCAGTGTATTAGGTAGAGCTGCTTTGACTCTCTGTCTTAGGGCACAGGTTAAGTTGTAAGGGTGGAGCTGTAAGTATTCACCAGGGTGGGGCACCTTGTTTCCTTGCTTTGTGGTGCTGTGTGGGGGTGAGAGTTTGGAGAGGGGATAATGCTGCTGCCTGGCCTCTTGAGGCTTGCCTGGCACTTGCCCTGTTTCCAGTCATTTCACCCACTTCCTGTATGTGACCGACACCCTTCTAGTTGCTGCCTCGGTGATGATTCCCAGAGTGAGACATCTCTATGTCTGCAATCTCTTATCTATTCTATACCTGTGTGATTTGATAGATATTATCTATGAGATGGATTTTATTATTCTTATTTTAAAAAAGAAAATAAAAGTCTCAACAAAAGCAAGTGATTTATTTGGAGGAAAGCAGTATAAGGGGAAGCATAGTACTATAATTTCAGTCCTTAGTATTTTGACTTCAGATTTTCAGAACACTGTAAGTGTCTTTCAGTCAGTACCTCCTATTGCTGAATTCATGAATTTAATGAATCTTTGAGACCTCTGAAGTTCTCCCTTCCTGAAAGCAAAGTAAATTATTAAATAAGCAAATAAATAAATGTTTACTTTAAAGTAGAGAGGTTAAATTTAAATTAAGCCATGACTGGCATTGATTGATTTGAAACTTAAAAAATCATAACATACCCACCTGGCTGGTGTAGCTCAGTGGATTGAGCGCAGGCTGCAAACCAAAGGGTCACTGGTTCGATTCCCAGTCAGGGCACATGCCTGGGTTACAGGCCAAGTCCCCAGGGGGGGCCACATGAGAGGCAACCACACATGATGTTTCTTTTCCTCTCTTTCTCCTTCCCTTCCCCTCTCTCTAAAAGTAAATAAAATTTAAAAAAATCATAACATACTCAGAGTTTCTATTTTTAAAAATAAATGTCCTTTTCCTCCTATTTAATTTATGTTTGCACTGTTGAGTTGTTTGTAAAATAATAATATTAAAGATCAAGAGATAAAAATGAATTTCTTCTCCTCAACAGATAACTTGTAAGTAAGGGTAATATAGATTACCCTCTGATAGTTAAATTAGAAAACTCAATGAATCTAATAAATGAGTTGTCTGGCTTTAAAATGGTTTCTGGCTAATAGTCTTATGAATTTTCATAAAATTATCTATGAGATCCAGAAAAACAGATGTAAATTCGTAAGACCTAAATATTAAGACTGTTACATAATATATTACTGGAATATGAAAAGCATTTCCACTGAATATAAGTCAGGAGGAACTAGGTAGAGGGTGGGAAAAGTTTTTCCTTTGTGCTCTGCTTCATGAAACATAATGATACTCCCCAGCTGAGGGAACATGAGAACACATAGCAGGCTTCTAATGTATAGCCTGTCAGAGCCAGGGTCTACTCCCACAGAGAGCTGTACCATCGCTTACTGCTAAACGGTAGTGATTATAGTTTTTCATATACTCCCCCATACAGCATGTCTGAAAAATAGCTAGTAGGATCAGGAAAAAAATCCCACTAAGAATATGAAGCTCCCAACTGATAACCCTCGTAATGATCTATGATTCTGTCCCTGTTCTACTTGTTTGCTTAGTTTATTATTTGGATTCAATTATTGATAATTGTGACTTTATTGCCATTTTAATGTTCATCATTCTGATCTTTTTTATATATAATTCCCTTTAGTGTTTCATATAATAATGACCTAGTGATGATGAACTCCTTTAGCTTTATCTTGTCTGGGAAGCACATTATCTGCCTTTCAATTCTAAGTGATAGCTTTGCTGAATAAAGTAATCTATGTTGTAGATCCTTGCTTTTCATCACTTTGAATACTCCTTGTTACAGGGATTAAGAAACACAGAATGGTAGGTACAAAATAGACAGGGAGATGTTAAGAACAGTGTAGGTAATGGAGTAGCAAAA
Source organism: Trachops cirrhosus (assembly GCA_028533065.1). Lineage (NCBI taxonomy): Eukaryota > Metazoa > Chordata > Mammalia > Chiroptera > Phyllostomidae > Trachops > Trachops cirrhosus. Next base: position 113,568,471 of record CM052539.1, on the reverse strand, counting down.
GACCTTATATGTATGACCCATGGACATGAACTAAGGAGGGAGATACTGGAGGGAATGGGGTACCAGGTGAAGGGGAGCAAAGGGGAAAATTGGGACAACTGTAATAGCATAATCAATAAAACATATTTTAAAAAAACTATGTAGGATCTGGGAGTTGAAAAGGCTGAATAAATCTTTAGCCTAACCACCACCAACACCATCACCAACAACAAAAAGAATATGAAGCTTCTAGATGAAATGGCTGCAAAATGTGAAAATTCAGTCCAGAAATATGCACACTATCCTGTTCTCAAGCTGACTATGCAGCAGGGATGTTACCTAATATTCAAATAACCATCCCCAAAGTCAGCTTTGCAAATATAAGTTTGAATATACTTGTTATTAGAGGAAAAAATCAATATTCAAAACACCACCAATGCACAACATTGGAGGTCCAAAGGAAATTACATCATGAAAGACAGGGCATATTATCTCTTCAGCTCCAAATCATACCAACAAACAAACAATTTACCAATATTAATTATTTTCTAGAATGGCCCATCTACTTCTACCTTTGAAAACATGGTCCAGTTGCCTCAGTTTTCTCAGTTTTCCAGATGCCTCAGTTTTCTCCTCTGTAGACTGGAGATGATTATTCTACCTCAAACACTCACTCTTAGGATTAAAGGTGATAATACACACAGAGTATACAGAGCCATCATAAACCCTCAATATAGTTTTCTCTTGCTCTATGTGCCTCTCTTTTACACCTTTTATTCTCAGGAGACAATGACTTACAAAACTTCTTTTGATATTCCATATGCTGCTAACAGATGTAGCCACTTGAAGAGAAGCATAAGTTTTTAAGAAAAGAAATTATGATGCAGATATTAGAATAAAACTCCAAAGGAAAAAAGTTAAGTGAAAGTAGGGTTACATAAATAAAAGTTGAAGGAACTTTAAAATTGTTTTGGCAGGATTAAAATAAATAAGATAAGAAAGAGAAAAATTAAACATGTGGGAAATGAATTGGATACTGATTTAACATCAATTCAATGTATAGGTACTATAGGCCTAGCATTGTATCAAACATTAGGAATAAAATGTGGGTGGGTGGGATGGTGACTAAGACAGTACTTGCCTTCAGGAAAATCCATCAGTTTTTCTCTTGATCTCCTCCTCCCTCATGCCCTCACTGTTGGTCTCTCTGTCTGTCTATCTTTCCTAATCTACTAATATCTAGTAGAGGTAGAGTGATTGGTTCAAGGATGGGCCTAAGACCAGGTTATTTCCAACAGAAGGAATTACAGGAAAAATATCTCTTTTGCTGATCTTGAACCTGAGAAATTATGAGTTCACATCTGTTGTAACCACTCCTTCCTTAACCACAAGGAGAGAAGCTTTGAGCATGAAGCCAACACAGAGAATAAGGAGAAAAAGAAGCAAAACAAAAATGAAGTGTCCTGGATGACATTATTGGAGCTTCTATATTAAGTCATACCTGAACTAGGCCAGAAATTTGAGACCATCTGCACATTCACTTTCTACTTAACTTCCTTCGGATTGTTATGTATGTATGTATGTATGTATGTATGTATTTTACTACTGGCAACCAAAAGAGTAATAGTGATGCACTATGGTAAGCCAGGCACTTCCAAAACCATCGAGTTCAAACAACCACTAAAGGGACAAAGAAAAAAATCTGACATTGAATATAAGCATACTAGTTTTAAAAAATCCATGGGCAAATACTGCAAACACTTTGCTGATTATAAATATGCAGTAAAATAATGAGTGTACAATGTTACAATTCTTTAAAGATAATCCAAAAGCTACTCATTTCCTATCCTCCAATTATTCATTTAAGAGAAATCTTGTAACTTTTCTTCATGTGTTGTGAACAATGACTTCAGATGGAGCCAATTTATGGAGATTTATTTATCCTGAAGTGCATGCGCCTGCTGAGTCTAACTGGCTCATTCGCTAGCAAGCTGCATTTCTCCCCTCTAATAGGCTGGGTTTCCCCATGGGAAATGTTTTAGAACATGTGCTTGCCTCTAGAACAGTTTGAATGCTGCCAGACATTGTGATATTATGAATACCCCAAGTACAGGTTGACAGAAACAGGATGGGTACAACTGATTGGTACAAATGGTTTCAAACAGGTAATGAGGCTTCAAGCTCAAAGAAAAATAATAATTTGATGACCTCCATAAGCAGAGGCAGCAAAACTCCACTAAAACTGTTTGAAAGGTATTGAGAAAAACATCTTACCAAATCTTTTCCTAAGCATGGAATTTTTACTATACTGATGATTATTTGAATTTAAAGTCCTCCAAAAAAATGCAAATACTTTTGGGACACACAGCAGTTTGACTGAGGTGCACCAGACACTTGGCAGGGCTCTGTGGACAGGGACTAGGGAGGAAGTGAGGCTGAGGGAGGAGAGCTTTATCTGGGCACACAGGCTACTTCACACCAGTCGTTGTTTAGGTTACACCAACTAGGGCACAGGATTGAGGCTGGAATGGGGCCAACAAGAAGAACAGAACCAGGAGGGAGGGGAAAGCTCACATAATGCAGGGTGAAATGACATATCAACAACATAGGTTTGCTGAGCGCTGGTATTACGTAGCAAAAATGATTCTTCAAAATATTATGCACTTTTTCCCTCCAGCATATTATAGAAAAATTTCCAACACCAATTCCTCCAGATGTTATTCTGGCTTCGTGTAAATAGAGTACACCCTGACTGATTTGAGGGAGATTGGGAGGAGGGATGGAGGGGAGAGAGAAATATCAATTTATTGTTCTCCTTTTTATGCATTTATTGGTTGCTTCTTGCATGTACCCTGAATGGGGATCAAACACACAATTTTAGCATATGGGGATGACACCTTAACCAATTTAGCTACCCAGCCAGGGTCCCTGTTGCCTAATTTTCCTTTCATTCATCCTGAAATCTGTACATAGTTATTAGATGTTGCTATATGAAAGTCAAAATATGCTGGCTTTACAAACAAAGATATAGAATCCAAAAACAATTTTTGTGCCAACTAACAAAGCAGTGTGGAAAAACTTCCTTTGGATACACATGGAATAAATAAAATGATTCCTCTGGAGAACCTATGAGGTAAATTCAGCTTTCATTCATAACAACATAACTTTATTTTACACCAAAATTATTTCATCTGTTCATTCATTGTTGTATATCTAATCTAGGTTAAAGTTCAAAGAAGTTTTAGAATCTTCTCTACCAGTCTTAAGCATTTTTAAAAAGTGAAACTTTTACCAGTGAGAGTTATAATTTCCATTTTCTAGGCTATGAAGTACTTTTAATCCTGGAATTATAATAGATGAAAAGACATTAATGTTTTATTGCTTATTGACTCCCTACTGAGGGTCAGACATCACACTGAGACTTTTATAGATCATTTCACAATATGCATTATGTTTTCCTGTCCTTGAAAAGATTACTCTGATAGTAGCACAAATGGAATGTAGTATAGCCCATGCATTTGTCATTAGTTCTCACTTCTTTTGTTCAACATGGAACCAGGGGTGAGAGCATCAAGGGTACTATTTTGTACCTCACTATAAGTAATAATTCTCAAGAAATCTTTCTCAATGTATTGGTCTTGTGAAATGCACTTGCATTTTTAAACTTTTATTATTATTTAGCTTCTTTAATTCATGATCATTGTCTAAAAGTTAGAGAGCATAGGTAAACTCTCTAAGTATAGATATAGACAGATACAAAGAGACCCTGGCATTTCATCTAACTAATTATCTATCATTTATCTATCTACATCTTTACCTATCTACCTATCCATCCAGTTGGGAGCAAGGAGACTAATACCCTATGCTCACTATTGTCTTTCTTTGGGTCCTTAGCCAATGTATAAAGACCTATTGTCCTCCTCAAGCCATGGATAGGTCAGCTTTAGTTGCTTTTTAACTAGACAATGAATTGTCCATTGACTTAAAACCTTATTCTCCATGTCCCCCAAATAAGTGGCTCTTCTGTGGGAATCATAAGCTCCTCTCCTAGTGCACCCACCATACTGAGTCTCCATGATTCCATTCAGATATAGTTATCTGGCAGATAAAATATTCAGGAGGATCTGAAACATTTCACCTTAAAAAACATTTATTCTCTAGCCCTGGCCAGGTAGCTCAGCTGGAGCAGGTTTGATCTCCAGTCAGGGCACATACAAGAAGCAACAAATGAATACATAAATGGGTGGAACAACCAGCTGATGTTTCTCTCTTTCTCTCCCTTCCTCTCTCTCAAATCAATTTTTTAAAAATAAACATTTATTCCCTAGGCAATCAGAACTGAGCGTTCCAAAGCCCAGCACTCCTACTACAAGCCAGTATGAACCTGACAGTCAGAATTTCCATCACCAACTTCATCACAGGCTGTGCTGAATGCATGTGGGGAACACCATGTTTCCATGGTGTGTCCTGGTACTGCCCCTGTCATTCATTCAAGTACCTTGCAAATGCTATGCACCCTACTAGGCAATGGGGATGCATAAATTAAAATGTCATGGCTTATATCCTTAAGATGCTTGGTCATAAAAGCAGGTATATAGGCATTATAAGCTGTACAGAGAAGCATATTCAAGGCTTTAGCATCCAGCAAGGGTGTCCTTGTTTAATGAAAACTGCCATCCTCTCCAAAGTCATGTCCAAGATTAGCCCCTTCCAGCTCATTAAATTGGTTCTGGCTTCTTGACAGGAGTGTTATTCCAAGCTCTGCTAAAGGGTTTTCTAGCCTTGTCACAGGATCACTACTGGGAAGAGTTGATCTCTTGCAATATGGTTGGAGTGTGGACCACAGGGAACCCATTTCCATAGGTTCCAAGGATTCCTACCTCATTTTCTAGTGTAATGTTTCTTAGAATGTGTGTGGGGAGATGAGGTGATGGCAGGTGCCACTGGTTGTGAGCAAGATGATTTCAGATTGTTTAAGGTTAGGACATCAAAGTAAATTATTTTCTTTTCCTTTTGTCTATCAATACTTTGATCATTTAAAAATAAAAGTCTCTGGTCAGTGACTTTATATATTGGACACCACTCTAATTTCATTAGAGAATGAGAGGAGTTTCAGAGTGTTTGACAAATAAGTACAACTTACTATCATTAAGTTACAATTTGTATTATACTTTTTGCATGCTTACCTTCTATATATGACAATTATGCTGGTTTTCTGTTCAAGTTTAGGTATAAAGTTACCTTTCTAGTACATTTATTTTTAACTTTAAATGTGGATACTTTCAATTGTATGAGTCCACTTAAATGCAGATTTTTTCAATAAATATTGTATTTTCTTTTTCTTATTTTTAATAACATTTTTTCTCTAGCTTACTTTATTCTAAGAATATAATATACAATACATCTAACACAAAATATGTATTAAATGGCTATTTTATCAGTAAGGCTTCTGTCAACAGCAGGCTATTAATAGTTAGGTTTTGAAGAATTCAAAAGTAATACCCAAATTTTTGACTGCATGGGGGTTTTGCACTCCATGTTGTTCAAGGGTCAGCTATAATTATACAATGAATTACTATCCAGTAATGAAAAAGTAATAAACTAGTACATGCAGAAATATTGATGAGCACCTTATACTGTGTGAAAAAAAGCAGATACAAAAGAAATATATCGTGTGATTCCATTTATAGAGAACTCTGTAAGTGGCAAAACTAATTTATGATGAAAAAACAATCAATAGTGTTTTGGGGAGAGGAGAATGACTGAAAAAAGAAGGAGAGAACTTTCTAGGGTGTTGAAAATATTCTATATCTCATCTGGTAGTTCTTAAAGAGATATAGAAATTCATGAAACTCATATAAACATATATTTAAAATTTATTTTTAGATACATTTTGACTCAGAAAAAATAGAGAGCGTGTTTTGGACAAAATGAATAGATATGCTACATTGAATTACACTGCTTTGACTAAGACTAAGAGCTGCCTTCCCAGAACTGCCTTCTCTGTGTGACCAAGAGAGGTCACTGTACAATTTGGAAGGCAAATAGGAAGCAGAATTCACCATTCTTCAGAAGTGGTTGTGGTTAGACACCGTATCTGTCCATCATAGAGGTACCAAGAGGGTCCGAGGTTGTCCTTGCTCTCCTTTACTCCATAGCCATCTCTCTTCTTGATCCTGTTGACCAATAGCAACACTAGGCCCACCCTCAGACACTTAGCTATGCAACCACAGAGCTGGTAGCTCTTTCTATAGACACGCCACACACTTCCCTCACATAGTCTCACTTCAGAGGCAAACATATTTGGTTTCCCAGATATGCGTTCATTATCGTACGGCCAGATAAGATAAAGGACACCCAGCTAAGCTTATATTTAAGATAACAATGGAAAAAGCTTATTATATCTCATATATTGCATCAGACATATTTATACTAAAGTTTATGTTTAATTTATCTAACATTCAAATTTAACTATTTTCAGTTGCTAAATCTGGCAACATTATCCCGCAAGTTTTGACTGGTTACCTGTATTTGTGTGTCTGAGGGAGTGATAGGTGTCTGCCCCGCCTTGCTTTAGACTTTCACTTCCCCAGGTTGCTGCCCACTCATGTAAGATCTAATTAATATAATTAACTATTTGAATCAGTATCATAAATCCCATATTCACATAATTCTTATTGTGGCTTTGATTTCCTGACTGAACTCTGATTGATATGGAAGTTCAGCTTAAAGGGAAAATTTAATTATATGCAGGCACATAGAAAATTAGCTATGACTGAATTCCAGTACTTGGTGCAGCTGCTCTAAGACTGCATGCTTTGCTTCATTTGTCATTGGAGTGAATGGTGCAGATCCCCTCCATAGAGGAGAGGGCAGGATCATTTTTACACAGGTATATCTCAACTTTGGTTTTCCTCCTCTTTGAGCAGGTGATATCGAACCTTGCTGAAGTCCAGAGGAGGCAGCCCGTTACAGTCAAGGAAAAGCCAGGCATTTTAAAGTCTAACAACAGCAAGTATACTTACCAGCTAAGTGATCTTAAGCACATTAGATACCCTTGCTTTACAAATCTGTAACATAGGCTCAATAATCCTTACTTTATACAGTTATTGTGAAGATTGTCTTGAATATGTAAAATTCCTAAAGCAGTAACTGCCACAAAGATAGATATTTTTCTTAAGGTATTTAATCTTGGTGGAGGAACACCTACTTCTATCTTCTAAAAAAACTGATTTTCATTATGTAGAGTCTTACACAAGAGTTGCATAGTCACCTTTTAAGCCCTATCATCCCTGAGAAATATACTCAAATTAATGAAGTCTTCCATTTAGTTCCGAACTTGCAATTCCCCTTCCTCTAGTAGAAAGCAAGCATACTCTGGCATTTACTTTAGGTCTTAATGCCTTTGGACTAGACATGTAAGAGTTGAATTTGATTTTGTTGACATGTTCACATTTTCATGATCATAGAAACTGGTTGTTTCAGATGATTTTAGTTAGTAGTTATTTTGTTTAAATCCCCACAGGAGTTGGGGTTCTTTTATGAAAACCCTAAATTTTATTTGTATTTTTACTTTGGCAGAAGGAAGAAAACCAAGTCTGGAAATGATCAAAATTGAAGACTGATATATCACCAAAATAAGGAACAGATGTGTTATAAACACATACACAAAGATTGAACTGGCCAGATATTTGATGATATTAAAAATGATTACTGTTAGCATGATGATGGTATTCTGTGTATGTTAAAAAGATAAGAATCTTGATCATTTAGAGAGTAAAAAGAAAACAAAAAGATTGGAACCCATCATCGGATCTGACTGAAAAACATCTTAGCCAGAGCAGGGTGGCCCTGGTATAACCAAGCAGAGACACTAAGCATCTTTACTCCCTCTTGGGAGTTGAGGAGATACATTCTGGGTCGAATCAGAAATCAAATTACTCTAAAAACAGAAGTGATAACAACCTTGAAGTAAGGATGTATGCCACCTTCAGAAAATACATAGAAAATGTTCCTGATCTTTCACATTCGCTCTGAACAATCTCCCTGCCCACGGCTACATTGTGAGTCCTCATTCACCCTCTTGCCCTCACCCTGACTTGTGTGTATGTCTCACTACTGCAGCCCCAGCACCTGACAATTACTGACACACAGGCATCTTTCAATAGATGCCCATGAAGTTAATAGTAACAATAAGAATACGAGTTATGCTTTAAAAGAATTTATTATGTGTCAGGCACTATACTGAGCTTATAAAATTTCATTCAAATCTGAAAATAATTATTTAAGGGAGAGAAGTTATTATCCCCATTTTATGCATGAGAAAACTGAGACATAGATATGTTGATCAAATTTTCCCAAGTTCATAAGCTACCAAGTAACTGAATTGCTTCAATTGATTCACAAGGCAACATTTATGAAGCATTTACTATCTGCCAGGCATTTTTGGTTATTGTTGTAGTAGTGACAAGCAAAACAAAGTCCCTGATTTCATGGAAGTTGGGATGTTGGGTGGACTGGGCAAAGAGAAAATAAAGGCAAAAGATAATTGAGTTTTGTGGACCACCGTATTTCAGTATCGTAAGTCCCATTTCCACAGATAATTATTTAAAATAATCATAAAGAAAGTGTCCAAGGAAAGTATGATTACCAGGAAACAAGTACTGCAATCCATCAGAAACAATGTCAAATGAAGCCACTCCTTCTTGTAATTTAACAAATGAATGTCATTCATATATTGCTTTGTGTCTATGCTTGAGAGAGGGCTTCAGATCACGGCAGACATCCAAGCAAAAGAAAGAAAGAGGCAGTCACCAGAGCAGACCAGGGCCCGCCTGGTGAGAATACAGAGACAAGCAGAGAGCTGTAGGTCTTGACAAATGCAATCAAGGCAGAGACTCAGTCCTCCTTGGTCGCTCTTGTGCCGCCAGACAAGTAACACTGTGGGCTTTTAAAAAAATAAATCAAGCAGACATTTATATTATGAAGGGGAAAAAAAAACAGGCCCAGCACAAAAATTTGGGTGCTATGACTTGATTTGGGAGGTAATTCCAGAAAGAATAATGAGAGCATGGGAAAGTAAGGTAGGAAAGGGAGGAAAGAGAGCCCAAAGTGTAAGCTAACTACAGGGTTACCACTATAAGCAATTTGGTCTGAGTCTCACTTGGGACCATTTGAGAAACCATGGAAAGCACACCTCAGAATTCTGGGACCCATAAAGCCCAGCTCTGGGTATTTTATCCACCTACCTCAAGTCCTTACTGGTTGAGAATTGGTCCTGGGACACTCATTCCCCAGCGCTTTTTGTCCTGGTCCTCCTATGGGGTCAGGTTACTCTCTCAGACACAGAGGCTCATGTGCTCAAGGACGTGCAATGGGTATAAACAGAAACTTCCCACTAAAACTGTAGGTGAGCTCCCAGGAGTGCTGAGGGGACATGGCCCAGCTTCAGATTCATCTGCTACAAACCCGGAAAATAGCCAGTCACCCACATTTCTCGGGGAGTCACACTAATAGACTTGCACACTGACCTTAGGGCCAATTCTATAATTTCTAAAAGTTTATAAAATCTCTGTAAATGGGTGCACAGTGGGATTAAGCCTGTGGTCCACAAGATACCAAGTTTTTCTCACAAATAAAAAAATCCAACAGGGAATTTTTCTTTATTACCTGATTCCTCATGGTGAATCAACATAGATATGCTGTGCCCAAAATAAACCTCACACTTTGGTTTGACCTGTCTCAAAAGAAAACACAAGGTAGTCTGTGCCTGTCGTTTCCCTCAGTATAATCTATAATCTAATGCCTGTTCTCAGTGCATGGCCTTCATTCACTCCATGCAGTAAACTAGCATTATTTGTTCGGAGAGATAATCTCTTACTTGGAAAGTTGTCATGAAATAAAATGTATTTATTTCTGTATATCTATACTATGTATGTATTCATAATCTTAATATATTTTGCAAAGGTAACTTTCATCATCTTATAAAACTAAAATATTAGTCTAGTTTTTCTCCATTCACGGCATGAGAAAGATTCCAGAGGCCATCCAATGTGATCAGTCAACATGCTGAAATTTGGTGTGAAAAGCTTCATGTTGATCAAGAATAAAATGCTATGGAAGTAAGGTTCACATTCAAGTTACTGTATTTTGCCATGTATAACACACACCCACGTTTTTGGTTCAAACTTTCAGGAAAAAAGTTTTGTTTTAATTTTTTAATTCAATGTTTTATTTATTTATATTTAGATACTTGGGGTTTTTTTTGCTTTTTCTTAATTATACCTTATTGATTATGCAATTATAGTTGTCCTGAGTTTCTGCCCTTTGCCCCCCTCCACCCAGCACTCCCCATTCCCTCAGGCAATACCCTCACCATTGCTCATGTCCATGGGTCATGCCTGTAAGTTCTTTGGCTACTCCATTTCCTATACTGTACTTTATATCCCACATGGCTATTCTGTAACTACCTATTTGTACTTCTTAATCTCCTCACCTCTTCACCCATTCTCCCCTTCACCTCTTCCTTCTGGCAACCTTCCAGTAATTTCTTTTCTCTTGCTTTTAAAAGTCTCTCTTGATCTTTAACCTTTGGCCTTTTAATAATGATGTGCCTTAAAGTGGGCTTCTTTGCATCCATCATAATTGGGATTCTCTGTACTTCTTGGACTTGCATGTCTATTTCCTTCACCACATTTCCTTTCACTATTTTTTTCAGATACATTTCTAATTTCTTGTTCTTTCTCTTCTCCTTCTGGCACCTTGTGTTGCCACCCTTCAAGGCCAGGCAGATTCATGGTATTCATGTAGATGGAAAAATATTCATGGAACCGTTGGGATGTCTGGCATGCCTTTATTCACGGGTGGGTGAGCCATGCACACTGCAAGCTGCGTGTCTATATGCATGTCTTATGTCATGACCCCTGCTCCCCAGTGTGATGCCCATCATGGCACCTGTCCCCTTGCATGCCTCTCATCATTGACCCCAGCTGGGAGTTCCTACCTGTTTAACTACAACAGGGGAACAAAGCCAGAAAACTGCCAGAACATTATGTAACATAACATAATCCTGTGCATGCGAGCCCCCTTTATGTTATGGGAACAGTGTATCAGCCCCAGTCTCAAGGCCATGAGAACACTGGTTATCAGGCTCCTCCAAGGCTATGGGAACACTGCTCCTCTTAGTTATCCAGACACCTGGGTGAGGAAGCCAGACTGCCTCCACTTCCCCTACACACCTCTATGAAGCAAATGTTGGTCCTCTTAAAGTTATTTCAGAGGTTGTTTATACTATCCTCATTTTTGGAGGGAGATCTTTTTTCTTCTTGTTATTGTTTTGTTTTTTTTTTCTTCCTTATGTTCCAAATCATTGATTTGATTCTCAGCTTCATCCACTGTACTGTTTTTTTCCTGTAAATTGTTCTTTATTTCTATTAGTGTATCCTTCATTTCTGACTGGGTCTTTTTTATGCTGTTGAGGTCCTCACTAAGTTCCTTGATCATCCTTATAACCAATGTTTTGCATCTGATAGATTGTTTATCTCCATTTTGTTTAGTTCTTTTTCTGGAGTTTTGATCTGTTCTTTCAATTGGGTTTCTTTGCTTCTCATTTTGGCAGCATCTCTGTGTTTGTTTCTATGTATTAGATAGAGCTGCTATGACTCTGTGTCTTGGTGGTGTGGCCTAACATAGTAGGTATCCTGTAGATTCCAGTGGCACAGGCTCCCCTACCACCCACGCTGGGTACTCGAGATATTCTTTGTGTGGGCAGAGTATACTCTTTTCTTATAGTTGAGCCTTGATTACTATTGGCATATCAATGGGAGGGATTTACCCAGGCCAGTCAGCTGAAAGGATTGGCTGTGACCACTGACCACCAACCTCTGCCCTCTGTGGAGAATCAGCTGTGCAGGAACAGGGTGGTGGTACTTCATGGAGTCTGTAGCTGTCCACTGTGTGCTTTT
>CM052539.1:113500138-113556029 GCA_028533065.1 Trachops cirrhosus | reverse complement strand
CGCTCTCCACTAGAGAGAGTGGCCGGCCGTTCTTATTCCTCCACAGGACTTTGTAATCCGTGTGTATGTTTCTCTGGCCACACGCGAGCCATCTACAACGTCTTCGGTCCACCGCGGGACGGTGGACTGCAACACCCTGCCTGAGCTGTTAAGCAATCTGAGATGGCTGCTACTTGTTCTGGGCCTGGAGCTTCCCAGATGAAGGTGAGCTGTGACTCTAATCTGGCTCCTGCTAGGACTCACTGAAGCCAGCTGTTGCTTGTTTGACCTAAATCCTATTTAGGAGCTAAAATCAGCCATTCTTATGGAAAAGCAGCTTCGGTATAAAAAGCACCTATAAGTTGGGTGGGGTATAAAAAGCACCTGTAGGTTTGGTAGGGTGGAGTTTCTGGAGATCTTCAAGGTGGGTCACACAGTGTTAGCCAGGTTGATGGAGCCTCAGATATGTCTCCAGCCTATGGGCCCAGTGAGGGGAGGGCTCAGCAAAGGGCCAATGGCTTCTGTTTCTCCTGATGCCAGACATTTCAGCCTCTCCCTGTATACCACTGGTGCCCTTCAGATTGCCACCCCGGAGCTGAAGTTCAGAGGAAGTGAGTCTGAGTAGATGAGTCCATGTGTGAGTTCCCCAAGAGGAACTGCTTAGAACTGCTTAGGTCTTCAGCAGCATCCTCTACTGACTCAATGCCTCCTGGTTTTGCAGAAGTTGTGGGGACTTATCTTTGTGGCACTGGAATCCTGAACTGGGGGACCTGGTGTGGGTTTGGGACTCCTCACTCTCAAGATATCCCTCCCAAATTTTTATCCATGTGGTTGTGGGGCCAGCCCATTCTATGTCCATGTCCCTCCTACCAGTCTGGATAAATGTGGTTTCAATTCCCTAGTTGCCAGACTTGCATTCAGCTCAATTTTGTAGTTGTCAGATTTCCATCCAACTCAATTTCTGACCTTCCTGAGTGATGGTTGTTCTATATTTTAGTTGTAATTTTGATGTGATTGTGCGAAGAGGTGAGCCAGGTGTGCCTATGTCGCCATCTTGAGCAGAAGCCTCTCAAGATACTTGCTTTCTGTATTTTAAAAGAGTTTTAGCATTTATCTTTGGATATATTATGGTACAAGAAATTTTATGTAACAAATAATTACAAAGCACAAGAACAGTTACAAGGTATTTCAGGTACTACCCATGTATAATATTCATCCTTATTTTGCCCTAAAAATTTTGGGCAAAAAAATGAGCATTATACATGACAAGATACAGTATTATTAAAAACTCTAAATAACTTTCAGGGTTTTTAAAAAGATTTTATTTATTTCTTTTTAGAGAGGGGAAGGGAGGAAGAAAGAGAGGGAGAGAAACATCAATGTGTGGTTGCCTCTCACATGGGCCCCACTGGGGACTGGCCCACAGCCCAGGCATGGGCCCTGACTGGGAATAACTTTCAGGTTTTATAAAGAATAAATATATATTTTCTCCTGAAAATTAGCCCATTAAATATATAATTAATAAGTCATTTATCTCATTTTCACAAATTACCCATATAACTTGCATTTAAAATGATTACCATCATCTGACTAGAACTGTGCATTTTTCTTCTTGTTCACAAGTAATTCAGCAATCTCTGTAATTAAAAAGGCATTTTTCTTTCCTTTTGTATTTTTTACATTATCCTTGCCAGCTACATCATTTGGCTTTCATTTCTGTCACAGCAACTATTACAGATATAGACTAACAGTTATAGCATATTTCCTATAGCTATTTGTTCTTCTATAGGGATAATTAATGCAGAGTGATGGCTGTTCAAAACTTGATGGAAAGTTTTCCTGTCCCTGGATGACCTTGTACCCAAGCTTTATTAAGAAAATGCTGTTGAGGTAACTCATTTGGATATAATGGAACCTGGATGGCTCTGGTTTCTGCTATAAAGTCTGACTTGTGCTAAGAGATTCCCCTTCTGACCCCAGTAGGTAGGACGCAGACCTATGACTATTGTTCGTGCAGTCAGATAGTTTTAAAACTTGAATTAAACATCTGAGGATAAAGTTGGGGACTTATTTCCAGTGACATTGACCAATGGCAGTGATGGCACCCTGTATCAGTTGGGAGCTACTGACATAGAGGGAGTGGGTATCCTGATGGTGCCAAGGATGGTGTTTCTGAGACCACTTCTGGAATGTAGCCTTGGCTAGATTTCTTGCTTCCTAAACTTCTGTGATTCCTGACCTCAATTCTCGAGCCTTCTCATTGTTTCCATGACATATCTAATATCTTCCCAATAACTTTCTTTTATGCTTCAGTCTATCCTACCAATTTTTGTCACTTAGAAACTAGTACCTCAACTGACACACATATTTTTAATATTAATAACAATATTAATAATAATGGTCATTTCTTAAATGTGTAAAATTTACCTCAGCTTTCAAAGTACTTTCCCATACATTATTTTTTCAACTTTTCAATTATTGATGTGTAATTGATATACAAAACTGCACTTGTTTTAATGTACACAGTTTGATGGGTTTTCATTTCCCAGTTTATTAGTGATATCGAGTACCTTTTAATATAGCTGTTGGTCATTGCATACATCCATGATGTCATCACCACAATCAAGGTAATGAACTTATTCTTCTCTCCCAAAATTGTTTTTGTGTCCCTTTTCCTTTTTTATGTGTGTGTGATAAGAACACTCAATAAGATCTATCCTCTTAACTAATTCTTAAATGTACAAGGTCATATTGTTAGCTATAGGCACTGTGTTATAGAGCAGATATCCACAATTTATTTACCTTGTATAACTGTAACTTCTCCTCACTGAAGAAAAGCTCTCTTCGTCTGCCTTCACCCATGCCCTAACAATTTCCAATCTATTTTCTGCTTCCTTAAGTTTAACTATTTTAGATACCTTATATAAGTGGAATCATTCAGTATTTGTTCTTCTGTGATTGACTTACTTCACTTAGTATAGTGTCATTAATGCCCATTCATGTTGTTGCAAATGGTAGGATTTCCTTTTTAATGGCTGGGTAATATTCCATTGTGTGTATATATCATATTTTCTTTATTCATTTTCCTGTTGATGAACATGTAGGTTGTTTTCATCCTTTGGCTGTCATGCATAATGCTACAAGAAGCATCTGTACAGCAAAGGAAACAATCAACAGAGTAAAAATGTCATCAATGGAATGGGAGAAATATTCCCAAACCATATAGTTGATAAGCAGTTAACTTCCACAATACATAAGGAACTCCTACAACTCAAAAGCAAAATAACAAATAACCTTATTAAAAAATGGGCAAAGGACTTGAATAGACATTTCTCCAAAGAAGACATACGAATGGCCAACAAGTATATAAAAAAGTGCTCAACATCACTAATTATCAGGAAAATGCCAGATATCACCTCACACCTGTTAGAATGGATATTATTTAAAAAAGAAAACATGTGTTGGTGAGGTTATGGAGAAACTTGAAACTTGTGCACTCCGGTACTCTCTTAGTGGGAATGTGAAATGGCACAGCTGCTATGGCAAACAGTACGGACTTTCCTAAAAATAATTACAAATAGAACTACCATATGATCTAGTAATTCTATTTCTGGGTATATATATCCAAATGAATTGTGCTATTTGCTCCATGATATTAGATGAAAATAACAAGCCCCAAAGAGGTTAAATAATTTAGAAGAGTCATGATGCTAGAAAGTGACAGGTTGCATCTGGTCTCCTGGCACACAGACCAATGTTTTGTTAAACTGTGCTTATTTGTCTAGAAATGCAAAGCCTGTGGCTGGTTTTATTAAAAATATATTCTTCAATTGCCAAATCTTGTCTAACTCAAACCAATACTAATTGGACCAATCAATGGACAGTTAACAAAATGTTTTACACTTTTGTTGGATTTTATGGTATACAGCCTGACGAATGCACACTGCTTTTTATCTCTCCACACTTTAATGTCTCCTCAAGGGTAAGAACAATAAAATAAATGTTGATTTAAAATATAACATCCAAAAGTTCTAGAATGAGGTCACCTTAACTTTTTAGAGACTCAAGCTATAAGGCAATCAGAGAGTTTTTGAATATTAGAAAGATCAGGCAATGCTTGTAAACTGTTAGAAACTTCTAACATCACATAGTAATGTTGGAGTACAGTGTCGGTTCTAGTGTAAATTATGCCTTGTGGAACATACACCAAGAGCTCAGTGGGTTTGTTCTCTGAAAAATATTTTGAACACAGTAAACCTAAGGAATATTTAAATATGGGTAAATTATAAAATAATATAATTACTTTTAGGTATTTGCTTTCTTCATATACCCAATTTTGAGTAAAAATATGCTTACTTATTTACTTTGCTCATAATAACCTCCCCTGAAGGTCAATCATAGTTTAATAGCATCTCTGCTGTATCTCTGGTGGTTTGGGCCTTAAGGTAAGATGAATAAATCTTAAACACACACACATCCTGTTTGAGGAAGGGGGGGAAGTTGCAAGGGGCTCTCTTCTAGGTGATATGTCTTCATGTATTGCTTAGACATTAATGTACAAAATGTCTATTAAGGTGTATGCTTTGGGTTAACATCCGTTCGAAGAAGAAAAAAATAAGATTTGACCAAGAAAGAAGTAGAACAGAAAGGTAATCTCTTTGGAGGCTCTTGATGATTCTGAGGGGAGGACTGAGGATGGGAGGAAACTCAGAGCTATTACAAATTCAAGTAAGAGGACCAAGGCATTATATCCATACAGCTACCTGTCATTGGATGTGGGCTTCCCCACAAAATAGGCATGAAGTTGGGTGAGTTGACTTTCTTCAGCTGAGGTAATCCCTGAAGAGCTGTCTGTCTTCAGTGTCCTGGCAAGTTAGCATAAAAAGTACACTATTTCTGAATAAGGTTCTAGGCTATTCATAGTAGCATCCATCCCAGAATGTTTCTGCTGCCACTGACAGGCAGAGTAAGTCAAGGTCCGATAACTGACCATTGTATTAAGCCTGGTAAGTCACTGGTATATTTTGTTCTTAATGGTGAATGCTCTATATTCTATATTCTAGAATATTTTATACGTTTTCTATATTCTATAAGTTTTAGGCCATATCCTATAAGATTTAGGCCACAGAAGGGAGTGAAAAGACTGTCTCCCATATTTCCTCATTGGCTCAACTAGATCAAAAATTACTCTTCCACTGCAGCCTGGGGCATGTCACTCACAGATTTCCTTTGTCTTGGCTCATATGGCATATTTCACAATTAAGAGTAGAGTTAGTCGACCCTAAAGCATTTGCATTATACATGGAAAGTGGGGAAACTTGAATGACAATAGACATAGTTCCCCAGATAAAGGAAAACATGTACTGGGGAGACATCCACAATGGACATGACATTATTTGTTCTGTATGACCATTTGGAATAACTTATTTCACTAATTTATGCCACAAATCTTTATTTATTACTAACTCTAGACCAAGCATTAAAGATAGAGTGGTGTACAAATATAAAAGGTGTCTACTCTCCTTGATCTTATATTTTCAAGAGGGGAGAGGAAATAAGCAAACAAATAGATAAGCTTATAGATTGTGGTGAGTGGAATGAAAGAAACAAAGAAGGTAAAGTAACTGACCAAAGGGAAGATACCACCTAAGAAATGATGATCATAGAGGACTTCACTAGAAGGTGACATATTTGGCAATTCTATGTTATTTTTCTGTGTTTCTCAACACAGAAAAGGAGAAAAAAGGGAAGGAATAAAGGAAAGAAGGAAAATGGGGGAAGGAAGAAACATTTACTAAAGATTGCAAATGGTGGATCACCCTTTTATACTGATATTGTTATTTTGAAGTATATTAGAATTTATTCTATTAAACTGTCATGAAAATTTAAAATCTTATACCTGTCTCAGATCAGTTTGGAGAAAATTGCTATATATAAAGTTGCTATATTTAAATATCTATCAGTGCTCTTGAAACTTGAATTAGCCTGAGTGGTACTCAAAGACTATAGTAAGGAAGGAAGATGGTGGGGAGGGGTGAGGAGTGGATCATGCTGCTGTTTTAAAGATGTGCACTTCCATAAATATATCATGAAAAGCCTTGCATGAAAAAGTGTTTAGCACGATTGCCAAATAAATGTGTGTATATTATTAATACATCATAAATAGTAGCATCAACAAACACATTGACTACCTTCTTAGTATAATGCTTTCCCTTACATTTTTGTGATTGAAGGGATATTGTATAATTAATGTGATAAAAAATTCTTAGAGATTAAATTCATAAGCACTGGGACCACAGGAGAATGCAGAAGGAGAAGTATATAAAAGTCTTAAATGAATAAGCAATGCCCATAGAATTATTCCTTTGGTGCCTAAAAAACCCAAATTTATTGGTTTGGAAAATGAAGATAATATTATATCTAATATAATTATGTTTTATGAAGCCCAGTCCAATTTAGTTACATCTAGAAAACCATTGCAAAAAATTTAAATAATTTACCCCACTAATAGAGGTGAAAATTGTATTTTAGGAAGTGTATTTTGGGTCCAGAATTAAAAGGGGTGCTCTAGAAGTCAGTGAGTGCATGTATAACTGGTGGGGGACTCTGTGGTAGTTAATTTCCAAATATGATCCCCAAATAATCAAGAATCCTGATCTTGAGCAGTCCTCTTCCATAGTGAATTTGGGGTGGCCCTGCACAATCTAGAAAATACAGAGGAACTGACGCTAAGTGACTTTTGAAATTAGTGCATATCAAGCCTTGCAACTTTTTAAGATGTTCCTTCAAGAGTAAATCAGTTTTACGAAGGGATTCCAGCAACTGTGAGGCTCCTGAGCTCTACAGAGCCAGCTGAAGAGAGAGAAAAAGATGCTTGATACGATCCAGCTATATGAGCCATTTCAATCCAGGCACAAAACATGAAGAAACAAACCCTCTTGGTTTTTCCAACTGCAGTAGAACACATGAAGAGAACTGAAAAACTTAGCTAGGTGAGGGCCGCACTTAAAGGAGAAGGAAGGAGCCATCCCACTAGGCCTTGACGAAATACCTGATCTGCAAGATGACCTCACATAGTAAATAGATCCTTTTTTAACCTACTAATGGTTTTGGGATGGCTTGCTATTCAGGAATAGATTCCAGAACCAAAATTTTTTACCGGAAGTAAGTTTTTGTTATAAAGGAAATGCAAAACACATGCTTTTGGGTTTGGGACCACATGTTGGGTGGTGGTATGAAGAAGCCCAAGTAATATATTTGTGGCCATGCAAGGATTCTGAGAAAAGTGTTACTGGAGGCTGGAGAACAGATAAATTGTGTTACAGAGTGATAGAAAATTTAGCAAAACTATTGACTGCGGTAATGCAGAAATGATTGTTTTAGAATACATCCTCAAATTATTTCATGTCCCCATTAAGGAGGTGAAACTTAATTTCCCTCCTTGAGTGTGGGCTGACCTTAGTGACTTGCTTCTAAAGAAATAAAATGGAAATGTATGACTTCAGAGGTTAAGTCATACAAGAAACTGCAGCTTTTCTCTTGCTCTCTCTTTTGGATCACTTACTCTATAGGAAGACATCTGGGAGGCTAGGAGGACTCCCAGGCTGACCTGAGATACTGACCCCTTTCACCAGTAGCCTGTGCTGAATTGAGGTTTTCTTTAAATAGCTGAGTGAGTGAGATGTCTTGAATGCTGATCTTCAGCTGCAGCCTCTGCTGACATCTTGACTGTAGCCTCATGGGAGACCTTGAGCCAGAAGCATCCATCTAAGGCATTTCCTGATTCCTTATCCTCAGAAACTATATGAGAAAAGAAATTTTGTTTCATTTTTGTCTTAAGATTCTAATTTTGGGGGTCATTTTTGCACAGCCATAAATAATATAGAAGGGAATATAAATTAAATATGGGCCTATGAACTGGAGAATATGGTTCAGTAAATGTTAAGCAGAATATTGAAAGTACCAATTGTTTTTTTTTTCAGTTGTGTATAATAAAATATGGCTATATAGAGATGAAATAAAAGAAACTGGTAACCTCTCAATATGAATTTTGAGGATGTAAGAGAGCCAAGTCTAGATTCAGACAGCATAAGATTCTCAGTTCAAGAAATTGCCTCAAAATAAAGGTCAAATCCAGCACCCTGCCAGGAAAATGGGGCCTCTGCCCAAAGGAGATGAAGTCTTCAGGGACAGAAGACGTGTACTTTGCATGTAAATGGGACGTGGGTTGTGTGGATAGAGAGAGAGCTGACTGTGGGAGATTGCATTGTGCTAAAGGTGGCAACAATATTATCTCTAAAACCACAGTTTCTTCTGCAATGTGACCTTCCTAATTCCTTATTAATAGATGACATTTCTATCTCCACCCCCTAGAATCTGGGTTGACTCTGTGTCTACCATGACAATGTGAATGCAAGGGAAGTGGTGCTCCACTGGCCCTAGGGATAGCTCTTAGCTCGCTAGGCAGCTTCCTTTTATTGCATCTTAGAAGATATACACAAAGTAAGAAATGTGATTATTCTGAAACAACCATGCTGTAAGAAAGACAAGACATGTGGAAAGGTCCTAAAGAACGTCACATTATGTGGAGACAGACAGAGAAGCCAAGAACCACTGAGGCACCAGTCATGTGAATGAAAAATCTATCATGCAAGTGGGTGGTCCGGCCCCGAACAACCCAGCTAAGACGCACCATCCACTGGAGCTCCTGACCCAAAAATGGTTGTTTGGAAGTTCCAAGTTTCAAGTAATTTCTTAAATAGCAGGAGTAGCTCCATACAACACTTGAATACTCCTCTATCAAGAAAGCACAAAGCAAACCTAGTGACTTTATTCTACAAATAAAATAAAGTAGAAGTGATAGGATGCCAAATTGAACATTTAATTATAAAAATGTCCAATATATGACTTCCATATTGTCATACTCTCTCACTTTCATTCTCTATTTCTCCCTCTCTGAGAGAAGCTAGCTGTCATGCAGTGGGGCTGCCTTGGAAAGAGGGAAGCCAACTGCCATGTCATGATGACACTCAGGTGGCATATGAGGTAGCCCATAGAACAAAGAAATGTGTGTAAGCTTGGAAACAGACTTCCTCAAGAGCACTTCAGTGGATGCTTGGATGTGCAGAGCTTGGTTGCTGTCCCTTTAGAGAACTCGAGCCAGAACCATGCAGCCATGGTGCTCTCAGATTATCAACCCACAGAACCTATGAAATAATAAATGTTTGTGGTTTTAAGCAACTAAGTTTGGGATTATTTGTTAGACCAATAGATAACTAATACAATTCTCTTCTTAGATGTTTTTTTCTGTCAAGAAGTCTGTTTTCTGTTTACTAATTGTTTCTTTGTTTCCTTTAATCTACCTTTTACTCTGCCTGCTTCCTTTAATATTTTTACCTTTTTCTCTTATCTACAGCTTTACTACACTACATTAGGTACAATTTTTTCTTTATATTTATCCTTCTTGAGTTCACAGTTATTCTTCAATTATTGTTTTCATAACTCTAATGATTTAGAAAATTACAGCTATGTCTTTCCACATATTGCTTCTATTTAATTCTTTCTTTGCTTAGACTCCAATTACACATACAGTAGATCTCACTGTCGCCCTTAGGTTTATGATGTTGTTTGTGCTTTTTCAGTCATTTTTACTTAGTGTACTTCTGTTATTGTACAATGTTCTGACCTATCTTCTATTTTACTAATGATGTATTCAGGTGTTTGTAATATATTATGAAACTTATCCATTGCATTGTTAATTTCAATTACTGTATTTTTCAATGCCTAGATTTCCATTTTATTAAATACCATTTCCTTCAGAGGCTCAGTTATATCTATTCCTTGGAAAATATTCATGGCACTTATATTAAAGTCATTTTCTAACTCCATTATCTGAAACATATTCTGGATATTATTTGAAAGTCACTTTGTAATTCAATTATCTGAATCTTTTGTATGTGTAGCTCTATTATCCATACCTTCCTTTTTTTAAAAAATAATTTTTTCTCTGTGCCTGATTATTTTTGGTTTAGTAACATAAATGGTATAAAATTAAGCCTAGTATTATGTCTTCTCTTCTTCCAAAGGAATGTATGTCTAGGCTAGGTAATCATCTTCCCCGAATTTAAACTAATTATAGAAACCAAGTAATTTGAAGCTGGACTTTGTTCGCCTGTGAGAGCCGGACCACTTCCGGTTTTTAGCTCCCAGAGCGCAGCCTCCATTCCGTGCGTTCAGAGGCATCGCTGCCTCGGCAGGTTTTGGGCTCTAACTTTGTCTGGCCCCCGAGGTTTTTAAAAGTCCTGCTCAGCTTCTCAACTCATTTGCCTTTTGACATTTTCCAAATATCCAGGTCCTCTTTCTGAATTTTTTCTCCTTCAAAATTGTGAATTCACAATTTTTCAGTGCCTTGTTAGCTTTCTGATACCTTCAAGTAGATTTTTTAAAATGTATTTTGATTGAGTTTTCTATTTGGTCATGGTGAGAGGATTGGTTCACAGTTCCTAGTCACCAACCAAAAGTGGATGTCCCCTGATACAGAGTTGTGTCTTTCCAGTGAAAGGGAATTTATATACTTTGGATGGGAGCTGCTCTTTTGTTTTGGGGGAAGGAAGGAAGTGTCTGCATGTGTCTGTGTATGTACTTGGTTTCAGTAAATGTTATCTTTCAAAAAGGAGAAATGTTGTTCACACATTTTTGTCCCTGTATTTATTTTTGTATCTCTTGTATTATAGCATCATCTTCATTATAATTTTGATAAACTAGTAGAGGCTGTGTAGATGGGGATGGGAGGACATATAGGAAATCTCTTTAACTTTCCCTTAATTTTGCTGTAAACCTTAAATTGCTCTAAAAAATAAAGTCAGTAAAAACAATCTTTATTTGATTATACAACTAAATCTTAACCACATTTGGTGAAAGGGAGTAGGACTGTTTCTCTCTTCAGCACAGAGATGGTAGCTAGCTGTGATATAGTAAGAGGTGGCCTGCTTTGGGAAAATAAATTCATGATTATATTTTTCTGTTCAAATTCAGGGCCACATATTAAAATGGTATTAAATCAGAAACACTGGCAGACTAAATATAATGAAATCTTTGAAATGCTGAAAATCAGGGTCGCCTTAACATTATATTTTTTGTTTGCTTGTTTTTCTGGGTGAGGGTGTGCCTTGCCAATACTTACTATGATTCAAGCACCAAGAAAACCTAAAGTTCATAAATATACCCATAAAAAGAAGACCATGGATTATGTGTAAATTCTTCTAGAATAGTGACTAAGTCAACAGATAAAGGAATTTTGGACTAAAAAGAAAGCAGAACCTCTTTGTACCCCAAAGTTGTCCATCTTGTCAAGTCCTATGTACAATTGTCAACCTTTTATCTTATCAAAGTCTCTGTGACATTGAGTCTGAAAGAGAACGTTTCACTTTGCTGGATTGTAACTCATCCTCTTACTTTTATTGAGTCTTTGTATTCCTTCCCAGTCTCCCTTGCTAGTTTGTATTTCTTTCCTGCGAAGTGTGGATTTCAGTTCTCTTTTTTTTTCTGTATCTGTATTTTCTCTTTGGGTAATTTCATTTGGTCTCATTGTTGGAAATATCTTATCTAGCATAGAATTTCCAAATCTAATCCAACTCTGTCTACACTTATTCCTTGAACTTCAAATTTATATGTTTTGCCTGGTCATGTAAAAGGACATCTTAAACATGTGACCAAAATAGAATCATGAATTTGATACATCCCTAGCTCTTGCTAGAGTTATTTTCCCCAATTATTATCCATCTTAATGAATATTTCCATTAGCCTCTCAGTTGCTTAGTCCTGGGAATCCTCAATTTATTTTTATTTTGAACACATCACATCCAGTTAATCTGTTCCATTACCTTGCTTTATTTCCCTATATTTTGACTGATACTAGCAAATGCTACAAGCTCGTACCATTTTTGTACCGACTGCCATAATTCAGGGCTCCATCACCTATTTTCTTGAATACAGTCTCATTGTTGGGACCTGAGCTTCCATGCCTACTGTCACAGCTTAGTCGCCACATACCTTCTGGAGAAACTTTCAAATGAATGTTTACAAAAATCAGTGAAATCTGGCATTACTTGTGTCCCTCCAATATACTCCACAATAGAAATATCCAAATTATTTTGTATAACTAGCAAAGTATTATATGATCTGCCAGCTGCATAACTCTCTGACATTCTTCTACCATTTTTTGGTTTCACTATGTTGTTATAGCTACTTTGACATTAATTTTGTGTCTTAAAAAAGCAAGCTTTCTTTTTTTGCCTCAGGGTCTGTGCATTTGTTGCTCCCTATGCCTAAAATAGTCTACTAGCAGATTCTCACAGAGCTGATCTTATCACTCAGGTCTTATTTTAAATATAAACTCCTCAACATGCAGTTCAATAGCAGGGTTTTGATATGGAAGGAGCCAAATGTATAATTCTGACATGCTGGACATCTTGATCCACACTGTGAACATGTGAAATTATGCCTCCAAAATGACGGGGTAATACCTTTAATATTAGCAATTTTATATACATTTCGGTGTGTATTTATACTTCATTAAAAGTTAAAAAAATATACTCAGAATCTCCCATGACCACCTATCTGAATAGTCTGCTCAAGCCCTATCCCTCTGAGTCTATTCATTACTCAGCTTTATTTGCTTTATGCAACTTAGATTTCCAAAAATAGTCTAATGTATATAAACTAATACATTCAAATGCTCATATGTTTAGTATTGTCTTCCCAGGGAGACTATACAATGTTTAAGACATACATTTTGCTTGTCTTATATACCATTATATTTCTAGGACCTTGAACAAGTACCCGGGACACAGAAGGAACAATATAAATGTTTGCTTGAATGAATGAAAGCACAGGTTTAGCATATTTTATTATTTTTTTCACTATATGAGATAATACAACTGACATAGAAAAGGACATAGCTACTTTGATTGGACTCCTAAGAAGTGTGGTCACAATCCATTAATTCCCTCTGTTGCCTTAAGAAGACAAAAAGTGTTACATAATACAGCCAGAAGATCTGCATAACATCCCTTTCTGGGAATTTTTTTTCTCTTCTTTCTTAGTCTCACTGATTGAAATTCTATGCATTTTCCTTTTGTAGCCTTCATAAGCCTCCACTGTCTCAAATATATAGACATAGGTGGATATAGATATAGATGATATAAATATAGATGATGATTAGATATGTAGATATAAAAGAATAAAATATATACATATATTTTCAATTTATCATGAATATTCTTTTTCCATCTGGCCTGCATTAAAGATATTTGGGTCTGGAATACTTCCAATTCACAAAAATCTTGAGAAGAGGAAGTGTCCATGTTTATCTTTAATTCCCTTGGTTCCTCAAAGAGCTATGAACATATTATCCTTAATAATTATTTTAATCAAATTTATTATAGTAAAAATATCTCAAGCAGCTAGGTTAGAGGTAGTACCACTGATAATTAAGAGACAGAAGGTAGATCAGTATGAAGAAGGCTTAATTAAAGAGTCATCAATGCAAAATCCTCCTGTCTTGTTTTCCTGTATATTGTCTCAACTCTTCCAGCCATTTCCTCACACCACAACTTACTAAAACCACAAACCTCACCATAACTCTACTTCTCAAAACTCAAGTAGGTAAACCGACGTTCAGAATTAAATAGAAGTTTCTTAAAATGTCACACAAAGCTTTGGCTTCTGCAGCCTACCTACCCTTCCACCACCACCTCATTACTCACAGGGGGCCCCAGAGCAGTCATGTTCACTTTGTGCTGAGAGGATGCTGTGTGTGCATAGAATACTGTCGTCTTCCTCTCTTCACTTGGATTATCCATTTTATTCCCCAAGAAGTAATTCAAGTGTTACCTCCTCAAAAAAATTCTCCCCGACTTTCTTAATTCAATCAGGTATCCTCATGCTGTGTTAAAATAGTTCTGGGCAAAATCTTATTATAGACCTGCCTATTGTATTAGTTTGATTTTTTAAAACTTCTGATTAAGCCACAAGATTGTGATCCCTCCTGTTGGGAACCACCCTGCCTGGTTTCAGAAGCTGTAACCCCCACCAAGGCTAAGGCTGAGGGAGCGACCTTTGGACCATAAGCCACTAAGGAGACAAAGCTTATCTCCCTGGCAGGAGTGCTGCTTCTGCTCCTTTTACTTCATCCATAACTGTCCCTCAATGCTTGGTCAGATAGCCAATGACAGGTAAGATTCCCCAAAGGGGGTAATGACCTAAGACAGGCACAATCACGTGGGAGGCCCCCAGGGAAGGACCTTGGGGGGCTATAGCAAAATGGGGTGATGGATCCTCGCCCCTCAGCTTTGACAAAGCCTGAGTCCTCATTCTGTCTGGGAGAAATCTCCTAATCTCTTGGCTGCCTTACTTCCCCTGATCGATTTAAGCCTGAAACAATGACAGAGGGTGATGCAACCCTGTCCTGGAAAGG
Source organism: Trachops cirrhosus (assembly GCA_028533065.1). Taxonomy (NCBI): domain Eukaryota; kingdom Metazoa; phylum Chordata; class Mammalia; order Chiroptera; family Phyllostomidae; genus Trachops; species Trachops cirrhosus. Next base: position 113,541,574 of record CM052539.1, on the reverse strand, counting down.
GTAGGTTCCCCAGGTGATCAGGCCTAAGAAAGAATATGTAAAATCCTGTGAAACCTGCTTTGTTTAGAATGCTCATAATTAAATGATAAGGGTCCAAACAAGAAGTGAGTTTGTTCCTCAGAGTTTCACAGGTCTTTAGCTATCTGACCCGGACTCAAAATAGGCCCTCAGAGTTCTTTGTTATCTATTGTTTGATCCTTACTGCCTGACAATGATTAATGAGCTTTGTCTGTATTCCTGTTCAAATGAACCCAATAAAAGCCCATTGAGGAACAAGCTCCTGGCCCTTCTCCTTGGAGAGATCAGCCACCTTTCCTCCCCAAGCAGATCATGTCTTGGTAGACTTATTCTCATCCATGGCAGCTGGGGGAACCCTGTGAGTGGAGCCTCCCCCACACCCTCCCTCAAAAAAAGTATCTGGCTGGTTTACTTCCATATTCCTGGTATCTAGCAGAATGCTTGGAAATTAATTTAGCATTAAAATCCTTTCTATTAATTAAGTGGGTGCATGAACAAGTGAATGAATGGATAGATGGGTAAGGTAGAGATGTGTTAATGGTTAAATAACATATTAGTGTGTTACTAGTGTCTCAACATATAGATGAGATTCCTTTTATTTTTTAAGAAAAAATGAGGATATTGCTCTTGGGAACTTGCTGCTACTGTTTCTTATAATGATTTTGACAAATAGGGAGTAATATGTCTTGGTGATGAAAATATACTATAAGGGAGAGTAAACCTAACATGGATGGCCTGAGACTAAACAATTAGCTTAGGGGCTCTGGGAGATGAATGCTTAATACCCTCAATTGATTAGTCATTCTTTTTTTCGTTGTCATTTATCTTTGAAATTGCTGCATCCAGTGGATATTATAGATGCAAGGAGAAGGAGAGAGACATTGTGACATACTCAGTGTCAACAGCATATTTTGAGCTAATGTCACTGCCTCAGCAAAGGCATTGTCAAACATCGGTATCCTGGGTTAGAGCTGCCCCTCCAAACCATGAGGTCTCTGTTTCTCTTGGGCAGGATGCCAGTTCCACCTGAACCAAAGTGGAAATCCTTAGCGCTGAAAGCTGTTCGAGGCACTGCCCTCAAAGCCCCGCCTGCTCTCTGCTGGGCTTGCCTGATACTACACTAGGGCACCCCAGATAGCAGCAATATTACCACTGGCCTGCCTCCCAGAAGATGACTTATTCATAATAATATTTCAAGGGGAATTACTTTTGCCAGATATACAAAGAAACACATGGCCAGTGATTTTGTAAGTGACCTCTTCTCTTGGAGCTTTGATACCTAGCAGTCTTCAGACAAGAATTTTGAGGAGGGGAGTATAAAGGGGACAAACGGTAATGGGAAAAATACAATAAAAAAAGAATTCTCTTTATGAAACAGCTTGAGTAGATACTGGAAACCAAAACTTATGGTCCAAAATATAACTAAATGCTAAATTAATATTGCCTCTAAGTCTATAACATTTAAGAATCTAAGTAAAGATCTTGAAGCAAGAATAACAGGAGAATAAGTGGCAAGTATACAAGTATGGGGGGAACGGTAGAGAAGAGAACACGATTTCCAGACAGATCAATTTCAGAGTAATTCAGTAACAGGACAAAGGATTATACAGCTTTGGCAGCCATCAGAAACTGGCCTTAGCAATCACAACAACATAATTGCACTGGTCACCAGTCCCAAAAGCCTTGAGGACAGGGTGCTGTTTACTGGTGCTGCACATTTGTTATGTCATCAATGCCTTTATTACACAGGGAAGCTATTCGGAACTCTGGATACAAATAAGGAGAGAGTCTCACTGACAAAACTGCTTGAATGATCCTCTTGTTGTACGCTTTCCCATTTTACAAGAATAAGTGGATGTAAAAATTTAGGTTACAAAGAAACATTTTCATGGTAATTACTCAAGTTTATCAGATAATTTAAAAAAATCAGAAGCCAAAAGTGGACATCTCAGCTTGGGACAAGAACAATATAAAACATGCAAAACTGGATCTACATGGGGCTACACATTTTACCTGCACTAAGATTTACCATCAGTTACTTGGTGGAAAAGATCTGGGGAATGACATGGAAACTCAGTTTTTGTATCGTGCAGTGAACTGATTAGAATACTTTTTATAAGTGTAGATTTAGACATCAATATCAAAAAACTCTTTTTTCAACTTTGCTATATTCTGTATTAAAAAATAGCTAAAAGTGACTTGGCATTATATATTTTATATGTAGTTGTTCTGAAAGGGTTGTATATATCTGATCATTGAAATTAAAGTTCTGTGAGGTGAAAGTGTTGTGATGAAGAATAAATGAATTAAATACATAATATCACCATGCCTACTGCAATTATTATTACAAAATTTGTCTTGAGTCTTCTATGTGTCTTGATATAATTTTTATAACACCAAGTGATTTTTTTAAGATTTTATTTATTTTCAGAGAGAGGGGAAGGAAGAAAGAAGGAGAGGAAGAGAAACAACGCAGGAGAGAAACAGTAGTTGGTTGACTCTCGCACAACCCCAACCGGGGACCTGGCTCACAACCTGGGCATGAGGCCCGACAGGGAATCAAATCAGCGACCCCTCAGTTCAGAGGCAGGCAGGCACTCAATCCACTAGGCCACAGCAGCCAGGGCACACTTTTCCTTTTAACTTAATTTATATACGTATATTTGTATATTGCCTTATTTGATGAGATTATTTTACATATGTTACCTTAAATAATAACCATCTGGAGGAACAACTGTCAGTCTGTTACTCAGAAAAAGACAGCATTTATGGAGCCACAGCTACGTGTGAAGTGTCATGACACATCCAGCAAGTAGAAAGAGATAATAAATGATCTCGTCTCAAGGGGTTTTAGTAAAAAGGATAAATTATTTACTTATCTTTTACAGAAAAAAAATCCTCCCCTGGCTGGTGTAGCTCAGTGGATTGAGTGTGGGCTGAGAACCAAATGGTCACCAGTTCGATTCCCAGGCAGGGCACATGCCTGGGTTGCGGGCCAGGTCCACAGTGGGGGCAACCACACATTGATATTTCTCTCCTTCTCTTTCTCCCTCCTGTCCTCTCTCTCTAAAAATAAATAAATAAAATCTTTTTTAAAATCCTGAAGTTCAGAGAGATCATATTGCCCAATCTCAAATAAAAATAAATAATAATAATGAAAAAATCAACTGTGAAATTCCCCTGAGAAGTAGTAGTATTTGCTTCAACAAGAGAAGAGCACTGTGTGTCTGAGTAAGAAAGAAGCTGAAAGAGTGGAGTATGAAGAAGGAAATACTGGTCATTTGAAAGAGATGCATTAAGAAGGATTAGAAACTGAAATTGTAGCATCACTCTCACACATGAATCCTGTCCCAGTTTTCCTCCTACAGCCTTCTTTCTTTTTCTTATTAAAATAATAAACACATAAAGCATATCCTTTCCTCTCTAATTCTAGTCCCGTCATTTTCTGAAAAACTACAAGGTTCAATAACATTGAACATTGCTTGAAGGCAAAAAATAGATTAATTCATACCAGGGAAACAATCACCACAGGATTCCTCTCATGCAAATCTTTAGCACTGGGATGGATTTTCTTTATGTCCTAAAAGCCATTCTGGGAGGGAAAGCTCCTAATAACATTTAAGAAAAGACAGTATTAACCCAATGCTAACTTGAATTTATTGTTGTACTTCTTATCATAATGTTTGAAGCATCAATTGTCTCTTTTATGAGAAAAAGTATGTATTTATGACCCAGGACAGCAAAGACAATTGCTTTCCTTTAATAGTCATCTGGACAAGTTTATTTTTCTTACTGGATCCTTTCATTGTGTTTCTTAATCAGATGTTCAAACCGTTAAATTCTCATAAGTGCCCTGCTCTCTTTTTTTCTCACCCCACCCTCACTTCCCCTACAATCGATAATCACTACAGTATGTGCCTTTTCTTTGTAAAAATCATGGACAAAACCAAGGGGGAGAGCAGAAGCAAGGGAAGGAGGTGGGTTTGGAGGGGGTGGGGGGAGGGGTGGGGAGAAAATACGGACAACTGTAATTGAAAAACAATAAATAATTTAAATTTAAAAAAATAGTAAAGCGAAAATCTCTGCGGAAGAACTTCGGATTCCTGTGTTCTGCAGGCAGCCTTTCCTCTTTCTTCCCCTCTCTCAAAACATCCTCCTAGAAACAGATGCTTATTAACTCTGGCCTAAATGGTAAAATTTCAAATTATGTTTTATAAAAAAGAATTTTTATAATTGTCTAAAAGAAAAAGGCATTGACATTGTTGTTTCCTTTGTAATTTAATATTTTGCTCCTAATGTTAAAGTGTAAATCATTTAATAATTAGATAACTTGTTATCATTTCAATGTGATTAATAGTGAGAAATCTGTTCATGTGGGATTTATTTTTTTCCCCTAAATTAAGTAGATAAAGAAACAAGCTCCAAAATGGTACATGGAAATATAGGAGGAAAACAGTAGACCTTCTGTTTCCACTTACTCTTTTCTTTTAAAAATATTTTTAAAACTCATTCTTTTTAAAATTAGTATTCAGTTGACATGTTGCATCAGCTTCAGGTGTAAAACACAGTGATTTAACATTTGTATACATTTTGAAGTGATTATCATGATAAGTCTAGTAGCCACCTGTCATTAGGTCATTATTGACTATATTCTTTATGCTGTACATTACATCCCCGTGATTTACTCACTTTATAACTGGAAGTTTTTACCTCTTAATCCCCTTTACTTCTTTTAGTGCATCTCCTTCACCCCTTCCTTTTTCCTGAATATATAACTTGGCACTCATTCCTAGTACTTCGATTAAAATATGGCCTTTGTTAAAGTTCTAATTTAGTGTTTTACTTTTTGTCATGGAGATATAGCTAAATATGTTAAAATTCTCACTTATAAAATAATAAAAGCTGGTTAGCTCATATTAGCTTTTAGCCACATACTAGGTTTTTGCTTAGGTGACATTATATCTATATAACTGAATTCAATTTAATTTAGAATGCTTCATTTTGCTCAATACCTCTCTTTCAAATTTTTGATAATTCAGTTTTTATATGCAATGTGGTCATGTGCTACATAACTACATTTTGGACAATGTCATATCACTGATATGACAGTAGCCCCATAAGATTATAATAAAGCTGAAAATTTCTCATCAAGTACAGGTCATTCCCATGACCTGTTGTCATCCTAATGTCATAGCACAACACATCACTCACGTATTTGTGGCGATGCTGGTGTAAACAAACCTACTGTGCTATCAGTCGTATAAAAGTACAATACCTTTTCTATGTTTAACTAGATTTACATACACAAATACTTACCATTGTGTTACAATTGCCTACAGTATTGTACAGGTTAGTAGCCTAGTAGCAACAGGCTATACACTGTAGCCTAGGGGTGCAGTAGGCTATACCACTTAGGTTTGTGTAGTGCACTCTATGTTGTTCACAGGATGATGACATTGCCTAATGATGCATTTCTCAGAATGTATACCAATCACTGAGTAGCACATGACTATTCAATCAATTATGAATCTTCCTCAATAGTCTTCCCTACTTTTTCCTTCTCTTGGGTGTGATCTAAGTTTTATCAGTGTGATAGGATTGCCTATTTGTTGCCTTGGCATTATGGGAAAATTCTTTTCTACCATTGCTTTTTGTATGTACTGGCCTCCACCAAGAGTAACTCATTCTGCCTGGGCTCTATCATTGTATTCTGGTAGCTACTGCTAATGTCCGTGATCCTCCCATGAGTTTCGGCACCCAGGAATATGTCTCCTTGTGACCCATAGATCTTTGGTTCTGCTCATTTGTTCTTAGGAAGTACCTTACTCTTTAACTGAACATAAGGGACTTTCACAGACATTCCTAGATAGTGATGGTATGCAAAGGCCCTCTGAATCTGACTTTAGGCCCATTCCCTTTGGCCTCACCCCTTTCCATTGTTAAAATACACACTCAGAATTTAGTCCGGATATGGCTAGTTTCTCTGTGCTATAGGCTGGGAAGCAGAGCGTGAGTTCCATCTCTCTCAGACCCCGCTGAACTCACTCCCGCGTCTCCCTTTTGCAGTCTGCCCTAGAGAAGATATTAGTCCTCTCTATGGGTATAAAAAAAACATCTGAAGTGTTAGCAACATAGTTTCAAAATCTCTATCTCTCTCCACCTGACTGGTTCTACTGTTTTCAACATTTACTATAGCAGGAAAATAATTTTTATATAATTTACATACTTCCTTTGTGATGTGGTTTAAATGTAATCTCTCTTTTCTGAGATTGCTAGTCATTTAACATTATGGGCCCACCTCCAATCCCTTTGTCTACTAAACTTCTGATATTTTCAATAGAGATTCTCATCTATACCAAGTGTGTTCTATGTTTTAAAACTATGTAGAAAACTTTAATTGATTCTTTGTTTTAGTCTGTGTCAACACTTTCTGTGATATAATGAATGTCACTGATTCACTAAAAATGGTCTTAGGATGATAAGAAATTTTGCTCTCTATAAGAAAAAAAACCTTAGTTATTAGCCCAAAACATTACTAAGTAAATATTAAATTAATTTGCAAATTTAGTATTCTCTCGGCAAGTAAAATACATATTTTTTGGGTGGAGACAGAGTCTACTTAAGTATCTCAATTATTTTTAGAAATAATAAACCTACTTTTTTTAGTCAAAAATAATAATATTGATCTTTAATCCCAAATGGTCTAAGACCTTGTATTCATACCAAATAAGACAATATTTACAATACTAGTGTTGTGGGACCTTGCTAAACCATTTATAAACCAATTGAAGTAGTGGGTAAAGTCCTTAACATTTCAGGGACATATTCTAATCTTCAGTTACCTAGATCTGGATAAGTAATCTGAATTATTTATCCAGATCTAGATAATAATATGCTTGACAATGTATGCAAGTATTCTACTCTTAAAACTTAAGTTCTGTTCTGTTCTTAAAACAGAACAGCAAATTCTATTGCAGCCAAATGCTATAACATGAAATTTTCAGAAGTGTACTTATTTCAAGTAATATCAAATATAACTCAATTCTAGTACAGTAAAAAATTTCAGTAAGACCCCCAATACAATGGTTGGATTTGAAATAAAACACTGCACTTTAACAGGATGTTTTGTCTCCTGCTTCTATATTTTATCTACCTTTTAAGCTTTAAACACGATATCAGCATGACCAATGCTCTAGATAAGTGGATTTTAATTTTTAAAAAGAGTATACAATGTCAATGAAGTTATCTTTCATTTGTGATACATCACTCCACACCTCTTTTTATGAAAGACAAAAATTGACAATTAATCTGATTTTACTCTATTTTTCTATGGATTGACAATCCTATTGCAGACATCAAAGTTTCCCTCTCAGGGTCTTTGATGCACATCTTACCAGCATTGTGCAGCGATCAGTTAGGTTGCCTGTCTTGGTGATAATGGGGAATGGGCCAGCTTTCTTATCATTATTACCAGATTCCTTAATTACCTTGCAGCTATGATCAATACCAGCATTCACATTTTTAAAAAGAACCTTTTCCAAAATTTTATTCCCACACTTTTATTTTAATACTAAATAGAATCAAGCTTATTTCTGTAACTCATCCACCTTCCTAAAGTAAAAACGGGAAAACAAGTCGTATCACGTAAACCTGTTTCTTTCTCTTTCATCTCTCAGTAACGGAACCTCTTCCCGACCAAGCAGCTCCATTACACTTACCACTCACTCTGAAACTGTCCTTTTGTTCTTGCTTTATCCTCATTATAAGAGAGAAGTGCAGTCATTTATAAGCATCTTCATTACATTATTTTCAGTACGTTGGAAGTGTAAGTGGCATCTTTTGTTCTTTTCCATCTGTAACACATATGCCATCAGTTCATGCCTGGAATGCATTTTCTAAAGCATGACTTTATTTGAGTATATGCTAAGCTTGAAAATAATCTCCTAAATAAAGCTAAATAGATAACTATATAAAGCTGACTATTGTAATGATTTTAATGTTTCTACTAAACCAAAAATAATCAAATTAAAATGTTCATTTTGTCTTTATAATATGTAAGGCACTACATTAATTACTGGGAAAAACACTAAGTTATTGCCCTTTGAAGAGTTCATATTCATTCTAATGAGAAAGGCAGACCCAGTACAAAACAAACCAAAGCTCTTTTTCAAGTCAAACGAGACAGGTGACTTAGCTCAGTTCAAGGAAACTCAGTAGAACTCGAGGGAATCAGGAGAGGCTTTATAAAAGGAGTATCCTCTGAGGTGGACTTTGAATGTACATTGAGAATACAATTCCAGCCCCCATGTAATCTGGTTTTATGAGTGAGCCCTAGCTAATTGAATAGGAAGAGTAGAAGCGTCATTTTTAGAACTTGCCTATTAGAACATTAATTACAAAATGCTGTTCTTCCTTCTAATTGGAATAAAGAGAAGCCCATTGGGTGACTTGGAAGCCATATGTGGAAGAGCCTCCAACCTTCTAAATGGCTGTGTAAAAGAAGACTCATGCCAACGGATTGCCTGCTGACTACTGCCTCATAAGCAAGCAATCAATATGTGTTTGAATTACGGTATGTTTTAGGGCATATTTGTGACAGCAGCTAGTTTATCATAATTAGTACAAATTGGAAAAATTCTAATAAGTGATATTAGATGTAAGAGTGGATAGTATTATTCTGGTAGAGAAAATAGTGTGCACCAGGAAATGAAATTAGAACTATGTGGCATTTATTCATGATGCTCCATCTCTCCAGCTGGGCTGAGGTGTAAGTCATAAATAGGGAAAAAGTTTTAAAAAAGATTCAAAAAGTGGAATTAGGCCAATTGGGAGGACACTCAGATATATGAAAGTACATATTTTTCCCTCATTCAAATTCCCATTCATCCATTTTCTCCATTTTCCCTCTGTCTCGAAGTACTTATAATCAAGTGCAGGTGTCTGCACCACAGTCGTGATGAGTTGTGACTGTTTTTTTCTTTTTTCTTTTTTTTGGGGGGGCTTGGCTGTATCCTCCTTCCCTTTCCAGTTTGACTCCTAATGCCCAGTCCAACCAACATGATTTAGAGAAACACCTATACAGGATTGTTTGAATATCCCAAAGGCCCCCAGGGTAGAACAGAAAGCTGGTTAAAGAAATTGAGCCAAAATCATCCCTATTTTAGTTATCTTCCTTGGTTCCCTTGTCTCATTCTCATTCAGAAATCAGGGTTAAACTGGATCTAGAAGCTTTTTCCCCCAGTGTCTAGTGGGATTTTATTTCCCCAGAAAAGTCCTTCTAGTTCAGATCAGCCATCACATCAGTGTCAGTAGTATTACATGAAATGTTTCTAAGTGATGTCAATTGTAAATTACTTTCAATTTTCTTTTAATAAGTATTAATGGTAAAAGCACTCATTAAAATTAACATACAAAGATGCTGAGATAAATACTTTCATATCTTAACTAAGTTTACCCTCATTACAATGGTATGAGGCAGATTCTATTACTTGCCCCTACTTTACAGATAAAGAAGTTGAGGAATTCGGAGAGTGTTAACGTGCTGCATTGTTTATCAGAGCTGATAAAGAACAATCAGGGCTTGGACTCAGGCAGTCTGACTGCCGAGCTAAGCTCAAAAAGTCACTACTGGTGAGACTAGTCACCTGCAGAGCATCCAGTTCCCTCCTGTTGAGCACACGGGAAGATGGCATTCCTCAGTCTCCTTTTTAGTCGGGTTGGGGTCAAACAATTGCTTCTGGAAAGAAATCAAGAACATCCTAAAATGCCATACAGACTCTCTTTACTCAGTGCTCTCCCAACCCGCTGAACGAGGAGACAGGACCCAGCGGAGGACTCTGAGGAAGCCGCAAAACACCGCGGCAAAAACAGGTACAAGAAACCATGACTCCTGAATTGCGGGGAAGAACATCTGCCAAACACCAAGTTAAACTGTAAGGAGAGCACAACATAAACCTTTGTGTGATCAGCACTGATCATTTTGAACTGTTCGCTATAACAGTGTTAATTATGGAAAAAATATGTAGTTTACATTATATAAAAACTACTTAAAATTTGAGTTCTTTAATTTCAGTATATTATGTTTAGCTTTCTGCCTCATGTTTTTCCTTAGATAATTTATTCAGTTATTTCCTATTCATTGTCATTTTTTCTCCTAGCGATATCCTCTGGAGGAAAAAATCTTCAGGTTCTACAACATATGAGCAACAGTTTCTCTGTTCATTAACTACTGTCCTGTTTGAATGACCTGCACAGCTTTCATATTGCAAATGCCTTTGTTAACCACTGAGTTAAAATCCAGTTTCAAAACAGGATTCTATAAATTATAGTACAGGTAATTCTAGTTCGATCTTGAAATCTTATAATAATTTCTAGAAATTTGCAACCTCTATAATTGTCAGAAGAATTTTAGTTTTCAAATATGTTTCTCCTTTTCTTCTACTTGTCTTTCTTTTAGTAGCTGTTAACAATACACTATATGAAAATAGCAGTGAAACTCAAACTGCTTGTCAGAAAAATGTAAGAGAGAAAATGAACTTCACGTGTGTTCTTTCGTGACCACACAGAAATTCAAGCAATTTGTCTGTTGAGCTATTCATTTGAAGGGGTAATTAAAAAACAAAACAAAACAGAAAAACAAAGCTACTCAAGGCCACGTGCTCCTAATTTCCATTTGCCCTGACTTTCCCCATAAGAATATGGTAACTCATGCACAGCTGAATTAGAATCCTCTTAATGTACACATACATTATAAATATTAAGATTTGAAAATGCAATATGGCTTGCTTTCTAATTTCAATTACCCAAGATACAAGGCAATTTAACCTTTCATATATAATCCCACCTACTTTGAATAATAGCTAATCTGGAGTTACCAAGCATTCAACCTAGAAATCAGAGATGTATCTGTAACTCAAATAAAATAATTACCATAATAAAGATATGTAGAGAGAATGTGATTGCCCAAAGAAAGGCACATTGGAGAATAATCTAGTAGGTTACATAGCAATTTTCCAGGCAGAAAGAGAAGAAAATATGTCTAGGTCTGAGGTATAAAAATAAATGGATGTTTAGAAAATAGAAAAAAGACTGTGGTGAAAGTTAGAGCCCATATGAGGAGCCAAGAAATGAGGCTACAAATTACATAGAAGGTAAATGGCAGGACCTTGTAGTAGATGCTATCTGCTGCTTGCCCAAATCTCACATACTCACCCAGCTGTTGTTAGTGTGGGCCACCAGCAACCCATTGCTGCATCCTTCTCAGAACTGCCCCTGGTCTACAAGAGTCATTTTTCCAGAAATGCTTGGAAGTTTACTGCCCCCTCCTGGAGGGTGGCCCATTGTCAATGTTTGGTATGGGGTAGAAAAGAAAGCCTGGTCTCCTTGTCATGTGGGGACAATTCTATAGTGGCATCCCTCATCTAGGGGTCTGTATCATCCAGGGTTTGGGCACAGTGATTCGAAGTAAGTGATTGTGTATAGGCATTAGATACAATTATTAGTGATGGTGAAGAAATCTGTGGGAGACTGTTGACTCTCCATCTGATGGAAGACCTGAAGTTGCCAAAAGTCAGCATAATGACAGTTAGGAAAAAACAAATTGGATATAAAGTGGGAGAGACCAAGAGCAAACTAGAACTGATGTGAACTGACAAGAACCAAAAAGCACAAACTGGAATCCAAGTCTGTCTCCCACTGGAAGGATGTAGATGAACTGTAGATGCAGCTGGAGAAGTGCACTGTGGAGCTACACATTCATCACACCCAGAACTTAGAGAAACACAAAAGCAGATCAAATGGAAGCTGGAGTCTCCATGGACCCAGCTGCTGCCTAGAGCAATGCCTGAGAGCCAACAGATTAGCAACTGTGAACAATCTGCAACAGCATCTAGTGCCCTTCCCTGACCTTCAGAGGAGAATGGCTATTGTTTCCCTTCTGCCTCCCAAAGTGTATGCATATTTTTTTGTGGCCAACCATAAACCCTAAACAATAGAGAGAAGGGGTTTCTAGAAAACATAGTTTCAACTTAACTACATTGATACAGTACAGAGCTAGCACAAGCTTCTAATAGGATCAGCTGAACACTTTCTTTACCTAGAATTTACATGGAATTCAGCTGAGCTCACATTTTTACCTTCGTCTATCCATTCTGTTTCCCAGCACTCACAGGTTTTACATGAAAGCATTGCATCAGCAAATCACTCACAAGAATTCTGCTTAGGTCACTGTTTCTAGATAACCCAACCTAAACAGGCACCATTATGCTACTGAGTGATGACTGTATTGAACAGGCAACAGAGAGATGTTGAATGACTATTTTGTTTTTGATTGGAGGTAAACCAATTAGAAAGGTGACAAGATAATTACTGAATTACTAAACCAAGATGCCAAAGATTTTAAGGTGCACTAGTAAAAAAAAATCACTGCTAATTAAACTGTTAATTAAACAAAGCAGTGCTTTCTGATCAGTTCAAAATATGTATATTTGTGGAAAGGCTATTTTTAGAATTTATTAAACATTGATTTTTATCAGTTATCACTTTGTGCAACATTAAAAATGGATATTATAATGGAAATAAAATGGATAAGGTATTTTCAAAACTTTTTTATAAGAAGTATACAAATATTGAGTCATTTCTCAAATCAGAGTGGTCAATATCAATTTTACAAACTAAATCTCCCTCTGTGCCATCAAGAATGTTGGTAACACAACGTTTCTTAAAGAATTAATAAAAACACTAAAAGCCACTAGTGCTCAAAAACACTAAAAGCCATTAGTGCTAGGATTGAGGTCATGTAAAGCTAGAAAGTCACTTTTGACTTCCTCTTTAGAAATGTTGTTGCACCATTATTCCTGGGGTTTCCCCTAGGTCATTGGGATCCATTGCAGTTACGGTGCTGGGGTGGGGCATTCAATGTCTGGGCAAAGCCTAATAGTCTCATCATGCCTGACCCCTGGCTGACAGTGATTGTAGGAAGTATTCTGATTTCAAAGAAGTTAAAATATGAAAACTGTATATCAGAATCATAAGCTATGGTACCTAAGAGGAATTGAAAGTGGACGGCTAATAATTAGAAAAATTGGCCACATGGTATTCATACTGATCAATGCAAAAGATGACAAGAACCTGTACTAAACCATTAATACTGGATCTGCTACTGAAGGGATTTGAACTGCATTTAGGAAGCAAAACTAGTGTGGATGTTTGAAGTAAAAAAAAAAGTCGTAAGTGAAGATAAACTTGTACTTCTGGACAAGAAGGAGGTATAGCTTTGCTTCCTTGCACAACCAAAAGAAGGATAACAACAAATTTAAAACTGCAGAAAATAGCAGTTTGTGTGGAGTCCAACAACCAAGGAGTTAAAGAAGAAACATTCATCCAGATGGTAGGAGGGGTGAAGACAGGCAGCCAGAGCAGAGAGGACACGGGGGTGGCTGACCGGACCAGGCAGTCCCACATTTATATGCAGATAAGCTGGGAGGAACACCTGGGGAGCGAGAGAGATAACACAACCCAGGGTTCCAGCATGGAGAAACTAAAGCCTCAAAACCTCTGGATGTAAAAACCTGTGGAGGTTGTGGCAATGGAAGAAAACTCCCAGTCTCACAGGAGAGTTTGTTGGAGAGACCCACAGGGTCTCAGACTGTACACAAGTCCACCTGCCCAGGAATCAGCCCCAGAAGAGTCCAATTTGCTTGTGGATAGCCTGGAAGTGAGTGAAAATGGGCCCAGGAAGCGGTATTGTTTTCTGTCTGACCCCTCTCCCACAAACAGCACCACAATGCAGCAAAGTAGGTTGTCTTGCCCTGGCGAATACCTAAGACTCCACCCCTTACAATGTAACAGGTATGTTGAGACAAAGAAATATGGCCCAAATGAAAGAATTGATCATAACTCCAGAAAAGGAACTGATGAGGAGATAGTCAACCTATCAGGAGCAGAGTTCAAAACACTGGTAAGCAGTATGCTCACAGAAGTGATCAAGCATAGACACACAATAGAGGAAGAAGTGAAGGTTATGCAAAGTGAAATAAAGGAAAATGTACAGGGAACCAACAGTAATGAGAAAGAAACTGGGACTCAAATCAATGATTTGGAACAAAAGTAAGAAATAATCATTTAACCAGAATAGAACGAAGAAACAAGAATCCAAAAAAATGAAAAGAGGCTTAGGAACCTCTGGGACAACTTTAAACATTACAACATCTGCATCATAAGGTGCTAGAACAAGAGGAAGAGTAAGAAATTGAAAACTTATTTGAAAAAATAATGGAGGAGAATTTCCCCAATCCTGCAAAGGAAATGTTGATCAGAGTCCAGGAAGCTGAGAGAGTCCCAAAGAAATTGGACACAAGGAGGAATTCAACAAGACTCATCATAATTACATTACCCTAGATAAAAGATAAGGAAAGAATCTTAAAAGCAGCAAGAGAAAAGGAGACACTTACCTACAAAGGAGTTCCCATAAGGCTATCAGTTGATTTCTCAAAAGAAACCTTGCAGGCAAGAAGGGGCTGGAAAGAAGTATTCCAAGTCATGAAAGACAAGGACCTACATCCAAGATTACTCTACCCAGCAAAGCTATCATTTAGAATGGAAGGGCAGATAAAGTGCTTCTCAGATAAGGTCAAGTTAAAGAAGTTCATCATCACCAAGCCCTTATTTTATGAAATGTTAAAGGGACTTATCTAAGAAAAGGAAGATGATCAAAAATATGAACAGTAAAATGACAACAAACTCACAACTATCAACAACTGAACCTAAGCAAACAATTAGAACAGGAATAGAATTATAGAAATGGAGGTCACATGGAGGGTTATTGGGGCCAGGGAGAATGGAGGGGAAAGGTACAGGGAATAAGAAGCATAATTGGCAGGTACAAAACAGACAGGGGAAGGTTAAGAATAGTATAGGAAATGGAGAAGCCAAAGAGCTTATATATGTGACCCATGGACATGAACTAAGGGGGGGGGAATGTTGGTAAGGGGGTGCAGGATGGAGGGGCATAAAGGGGAGAAAAAATGGAACAACTATAATAGCATAATCAATAAAATATACTTTAAAAAACATACTCTTAATACATCTATATTAAAGGTTTTAGAGTTAGAGATTATTTTATTCCAAACAACATACATTTACAAATGGGCAAAATGGATTATGAATATATACCCACACTCATAAATTTAAAGAACTTTTTATGATTCCACAGTTCTTAATGAATTTGTAGATTTACACAGATTCAATTTAATCTATTGCCAATATTAGGGTATCATTAGTGTATGTAAAAAGGGTAACTTCCTCCCATCTGATTTCCATCTAGTAATTAAACACTAATGTTTAACTTCAGTTTCTGTCCATATTCCTATTTATGAATAGCTTAGAGAGTCTTTTTCTATAACAATATCTTTATAAAATATATTAATAATGCTTTGCAATTCAGAACAAAACTGTTCAATTCAGTTACTAATTTAGATTTATTAACTTTAACTTCATGATTAAATAGACAAATTGTACTTTGAAACATACCCATTATTTTTTGTTGTTATGCATTTTAGTGGGTTAAACATCTTATTTGCATTAATATCTCCAGATGGGTGTATATGTCTAATATCAACTACTAAGCACATCCCTGGCATGGTTTTAATATTTTTAAAGCATTGATTACCATAATATATACTTCAAAGCAGTATCTAGTCCTAAAACAATTTTTAAAATTTAGTTACAATTTGTTTATCTTGCACCCTGCTTCATATTTTAATGTAAAATATGATTCTTTGTAGAAATTGCATGATCAAAATTTGAAACACAAAACTTATTGTTGGTTAATATGTTAAGATAAAAGGAAGAATTTAGGTCTCTGCTTGTGCCCCCACATCATTTATAATTACAACCTCCCGTGGGGTAAGTAGACATTCACAATATAAACAAAAAGTTAAGCTGAATAAAGCCTTATGTTTGGAATTTGTCAGTTCTTGGAGCTATTTCTTTTATTTGGTTTTAAAAATAAACTGTAAAGTAGCTGTGAAGAATTAAATAATTTCCTTCTGTCACAACATGTGTCTGTCATGCATGTATTTATGTAATGTTTTTAATATCACAGGAATTTTTAAATATATGTAAAAATAGAAAATAATGTTATAAACTTCAGTATACTCATCTTCTAGCTTCAGCAATTATCAGCATTTGACCATTCATATTTTAATTTGAGTTCTCTCCACAACTATTAGTAACTATCACTACCACCATTTGAAGACTGGTATTATGTGCTAGCATTTCACTGAAGGTTCTACTTGTATTCAGTAGAAAAACACTGGCTAATTTAAGTGGAAAATAGGGTATTAAAAAAATAAAATAATCTATAGAAGGACCAAAATATTCCTGGAGATATAACATTCAGAAACATTGCTGAAAATCACTGTGAAGTTTCCTTAAAGGTCATTGAAAATTAAGGGAATTTTCTATCTTTACCATAGCCTTGTCAAATAAATTCAACATGGACCTTTATTTTATTAGCCACTAGCTTCAGTGATGTGATTACCAACCTCTATATACATACCTGTGCATAGCTGCGAGGGAGAGTTGACAAACTGATAGCTGGCTTCTGCGGTGGAAGGTTCTACAAATCACAAAGTAGAGTATAGAAAAGGGGCATAGCTATTAGAAAATCAAAGATGAGCACTAATCATTCAGGAATCTGGTACTGGGCTATACATGTTACATGCATTTTTAGTTAAATTTGCTGTAAGTTGATCTCTTATCCTCATGTTAAAGATGAAGTGAATGAAGTTAAGTAACTCTCCCAAGGTTATACAGCCACTAAATAATGGAACTTGGATACTAATATTGTAAAGGTTTACCTGATCCAAGGTCTATCTGTTAACCAGAGCACTAATTATGAATTTAAAAATGATTATTTACAAAAGCCATTTATAGCAACCAAATTCATCATCTTACAATGAGACGGCAAGGGTCAGGGAGAATGTTCAAGTGACTTGTCCAAAATTTTATCAACAACAACTTCAGAAGACCTGCAGAGCAGCTCAGACTATTTGACAGAACTTTGATATACAATGGTGCTTGTAATCACAAATACTGCCCCATTAACTGTGAGAATACTGGCATCCATAAATTCAGAGACTATCTTCTCTATTAAAATTATTCTAGAACATTCAGGGTATCAGAATTGTGACAATCTGTGTAGATAAGATGTCTAAAACAAACAGATACTCAAAACTCCACACAAGAAAAAGAAATGGTAATTAAACTCAGGCAAAGATTGACAATAGGCAAAACCTCCATCTCTTTCCAAGGAAAAACACTTGATTTGTTGCTGTGTTTGCTTGAAATCTATCTCAGACATTCAAGGTGAAAGAAACAATTCAATAAAGAATCAATACAGTTTAATGAAGCTTATATACTTGAAAGTATGTCAGGGTCTTTTCACATTGCAGTGTTCACATATCTATAGAAGTATACTGACAACAGGTACATGTGGGAATGTTTAGACCAGAAGACATAAAAATTTATCTGACAAGATTTTTTAGCACAAATAAATTTCCATTATCATTATGAGTACAAACATTTTGTTTTCCTAGATTCTTGAAGGATTTATAATAGTATGAGGTGAAATAAAACTAAAAAGTTTTTAAAAAATAATTATATTTTACTATTTACTTACAGAATTGATAATCATATTATATACTGTACTTTCATTTTATATACTTACAATGTTATATACTTATATTTTTGCACTTCTTCAATTAATTGGCTAGGAGAAAATGTTTTTAGATGTGGAATTTTGAGGTGTAAAGAAATGCATTAAAGTTTTTGGTTTCATCATGCCTCTGGAATTATGCAAAAATACCATGTGGTTGTTGCAGATGAGAATATCTGTTCTCCCACATATTATTTTATTAATATTTCCCAATATAATAATTTAAACATAAGTTTTAAATATTTCTTTAATTTATATTCAGGTAATATATTTTATATCTAATATTACTCATTGGAATCATCTGTTCATATCTTTTCCAATTTTCCTACTCAGGTTCTTGTATGTTTTTTATTATTATGTAAGAATGTTCTTTGTATCAAGAAGCATCAACTTTTGGTATACATTGCAACATTTTCCTATTGCTTTATTCTCGTTTTATATGTTTGTTTGTTTACTTTAATTTGGTATATAGATGTTTTAAACCTATGGTTGATTCTAACACTCATTAGAGATCTGGTATTATTATCATACCTAGAAAAGTTTTGTTGCTTCTTACATTATGTAAATATCCACTCATAATTTTTTATATTGTGTGAGTTTATTTTTCCATTGAAAATTTTAATTTTTATGAAATTCATTTTTATTCCAGTTGAGTATTTTGTGTGAGCATACTGCATATATATGTTCATATTTCCCAAATAGTTGCTCATTTGTCTCTTTACTAAGTGAAAAAGACTTCTGTTATTCCTGAACTAAAATGAAAACAATGATAATTTTATCATATATTTTACCCATATACGCTGTGCTTTTTTAAAAAATTCCTATTCTATTTTAGTGATCTCTCTTTATTTACACATCAATAATATAGTTTTGACATTGTAACTTTTTAAAATACTTTAATATTTTTAGAAAAATACCTCTACCCATTCAAGCTTATTTTTAAGATTTTTATAGTTTTGAGTTTATCAAATTCAAAAAATTTTTAGAAAAAATCAACAAATATATAAAAGTAAATGATTTCTATATATCCTCTGTATTTTTTACATTTAAATATTTGTTGGTCTTATAAGTAGGATTTTACTTATATTTATCACATTTTTAGTATTTTCCTTTTGTTTTATATGGGAACTATTCTCTACATATGCAAAATGAAATTGGACAATTTTTATATCATTTTCTCTTTGAAATATTGGTAATGTTTTTTTTTGTGTGTAAGTAGATACATTTATCATCTGAGGATGTTAATCACTGTGACTCCTCTTGTTTCTAATCTTACTAGTGAGCACTTCTGGAACCAGGTGAGATCGGGGCGTGGCTGTGATGGTCCATCCCTGTGTCTCAGTACCATGCTTCCAGTCCAGTGCAGTGTGATGGAATGAGCGGCTTGCAGATTTAAAATAATGCTATATGTTGAAACTTATTTGTTATATTTTTATTCAGAGAGTTTCACTAGTAGCACTTTTAAATATATTTTGAATTTAGTTAGCTAAAATACATTTTTAAATTATGTGTCTGCATTCATAAGTATAAACAGCTTTCATTTTTTCCCAGGCTTTTATTTTTAATAATTGGGGAGGACTAACAATGTGTATGTTTAACTTTTTAAAGTCTATTTTCAAGCATTATAGTATTCTCATACTTCTTTTTCTTCTTATATTCTTGGCTATAAGCCACAAAATACACTGCTAATATTTTTAACTTTAGAGGGTCAAGTAACTTTTAAAGTAACCGTAAATAAAACAAATCTTTTATATTTACCCTGATTTTTACTGTTTCCAGTGAATTTCCTTTCTTTGTATAGATTCATATTTCCATCTATTATATGCTTCTTGCCTGAAGGAATTTCTTCAAGATTTCTTATAATGTTGAAATGCTCTATTTTAAATAAATTATTTTATCTTTTGGTTTTTTTTTCTGAAAAGGTCTTTTTTCACTGTCAATTTTGCAAGATGTTTTGGCTTAATAGCTTCTTTTATTCTTTCAGTTATTTAAAGATGCTTATTTGTCTCAGGTTTACATTATTTCAGATGAAAATCTGCTATAATTCTTTTTTTTCTCTATAATCAGTGGTACCTCAGCACTCGTCATTAATTTGTTCTTGGACTCATGACACGTGCTGACACCAACAAGCAATAAAGCATTTTCTCTTCCGGGGTGGCATGGTGACTCATTCAAGTCCTAGCACATAGCAAGTTGTGCTGGAGCGAGCGCAGAGTGCTGAAACATGTTTTTCATTCCAAGTCACAAAAGGCAAGGACCTACATCCAAGATTGCTCTATCCAGCAAAGCTTTCATTTAAAATGGAAGGGCAGATAAAGTGCTTCCCAGATAAGGTCAAGTTCAAGGAGTTCATCATCACCAAGCCCTTATTTTATGAAATGTTAAAAGGACTTATCTAAGAAAAAGAAGATAAAAAATATGAACAGTGAAATGACAGCAAACTCACAATTATTAACAACCACACCTAAAACAAAAACAAAAACAAACTAAGCAAACAACTAGAACAGGAACAGAACCACAGAAATGGAGATCACATGGAGGGTTAGCAACAGGGGAGTGGGAGGAGGAGAGAGGGGGAAAAAGTACAGAGAATAAGTAGTATAGATGATAGATAGAAAATAGGGAGAGGGAAAGAATAGTATGGGAAATGTAGAAGCTAAAGAACTTAAGACACATGGACATGAATTAAAGGGGGGGAATGTGGGTGGGAGAGGGTGTGCAGGGTGGAGGGGAATGAAGGCGGGTAATGGGACAACTGTAATAGCATAATCAATAAAATATATTTAAAAAAAGAAACATTTTTTTCTTGTCAAAATGCATCAAGTATCCTGTTCGATGGTTTGTTAAGTTCTGAAACCAATGAGTACTGAGGTATGGGTGCCCTGAAGATTTTCTCATTAGCTTTGGTTTTCTACCAGTTTGACTATGATACATCTGAGTGTGCTTTAGTTTTGTTTTTTCTTTGCTCAGGTTGGTATTCTCTGGGCTTCTTGAATTTGTGGTTTGTTGCCTTTGCATTGATTTTGAAAAATACTTTTTCCCTTTATCTGTTCAAGTATTGCTTCTGCTCAGTCATCCCTCTCTTCTTCTTTATTTGGGACTGCAATTACATGTATGTTATTGTCCCACACTTTTATTTTTTTCTTTAAATCTTTTTCCTTCTTGTGTTATACTTTGAATAAAGTATGTTGATGTTGGGAACTGCCCTTCCTGGTTTCAGAATCTGTAATCCCCTATGGCCAATGCTGAGTAAAGGATCTTGGGACCATAAGCCACTTAAGAGACAAAGCTTATCTTCCTTGTAGGGGCACCACCTCTGCCCCCTTTCTCTTTACAGAAAGAACAGCCTGCCTGGCCCCGGGCAGATGACTGGTTATCCAATGACCAGTAAGATTCCTCAAGGGAGAGACAACCTAAGACAGATGAGGTCATGAAGGAGGCCTCAGGGAAGGACTTGGGGGGCTATAGAAAAAGAAGATGATGGACCCTCGCCCCTGGGCTTTGACGTAGCCTGAGTCCTCATTCTGTCTGCGAGAAGTCTCCTAATCTCTTGGCTGCCTTACTTCCCCTGCCTGACTTAAGCCTGAAACAATGCTGGAGGTGGGTGCCCCCCTGTGCTGGAAAGGGCACATTCCCTAGGGCAATGAGGCCTTGAGAAAAAATGCATAAAATCCTATGAAACCTACTTTGCTAATACCCTCAATTTAAATGATAAGAGTCCAAGCAGGAAGTGAGCTTGTTCCCAAAAGATTTATGACCCTTTAACTATCTGACCCTGACTCAGAATAAGCCCTCCAAGTTCTCTGAATGTTATCTATTGTTTAATCAGTTCTGCTGGACAATGACTGATGAGCTTTATGTATACACTCTGTATTCCTATGCAAATTCAATCCAATAAAAGCTTGTCCAGGCAAGGGTGAGGCACTCTCCCCTAGAGAGAGAAGCTGAGAACCATCCCTTTTCCTCCACAGGACTCTGGTAGTCCATGTGAATTTGTTTTATCTCATCCATAATGCCATGGACCCCAGGAGCTGGGATCTGCATTATATTGATCTATCTTTAAGTGTACTGATTGTTTCTTCAGTTCTGTCCAGTCTGCTTTGGGTTACCCAATAATTTTTTCATCTTTTATGTTGTGCTTTTTTCTTCTGTTTAAAAGTCAATAATGGGGCAATAAAGGTTGGGACTTATACAGTAGATGGGCGGATCATCAGTGTCTTTGCTGGGCATCTGTTAAAACTTTTACAAGGGGAGAAGGGCATCTACACTGAGGGAAGCAAGGGTCCCCTCAGTGTGAAGCTGATATGAAGTGTGGGAGATTGATCAAATAAGTAAATAATGTTGTCAGAGATGAGAGTTACAAATAAAATAAAGAAAATGTCTGCAATAAACTCTGAATGTTTGGTTTAAAACTGAAGTGTTTCAGTGTGAGCTCATGTTTAGATAGATAAATAAAAATATGTACATATATATACATACATACATAACCTATATTATATATTTTAGTTCTGACCCCTGAAAGGACCTCAAATTAGAGCCCTATTATTACAATGAGATCGTTTTACACCCAGATATTAGTTTCTAAATATTGTTCTCCACGAGTAAGGACTACAATTGGTTAATTCCAGGGCAGTCACAGGAATGTACAAAATAAGCCTATATATATGGAAGTACTCAAAGAATGACAAGGACATGGTGCTGTTCCAGTTATCTATTGCTGCATAACAAACCACCCCAAGATTTAACGGTTTGAAACAATTTATTATTATCTCTCACGGTGATAGAAGCTCCCCTGCTGGAATATCTCAAGTGATTGGAAACAAAAACCAGATGATGCTGAAATAATCTGAATTCTGACAAGGCTAGATGTCCCAGATAGTCCTTTCAGACGACTGGCAATTGATGCTGGCTGTGGTATAGGAGCTCAGCTGGGGCTCAGTGGCTCATGTGTCTTCCCTATGGCTACCTCTTCTTACTGAGTGGTATCTGAATTTTGAGAGGAAACATTCTAAGAGTAAGAATTCTGAAAGAAGAAGGCAGAGCTGTAAGACTTCCTGGGACTTAGCTTGGAAGTAATGTGGTGTCAATTCTGTTACATTTTGTTAGTTACTAAGAGCAAGCCAAAATTCCATATGAAAAGGACTGTACTACCATCTTTGCAATCTAGATACCATCACCTGCCCTCTGGCTACAATGGCTTCCGTTCCTCCCACAGGCAAAATATGTGAATCTACTTGACTTACCTTCCAATCCTCCAATCCCCTGTGAAACAGCATCAGGTTTGATATTCTGGTACAGACAGACATGTTTACAGGTGGTTCTTCAAATGCATTTCCCATAGGGCAAGTTTGCAGTGTAACAAACACTAGTTTAGGCAAACTGTGAAATGACTTTAACTGTTTGACCATATAACACCAGAATCACATATTATAAATTGAGAGATAAAATACTACCATATACCTGAATTTAATTAGGAACATTTAGGAAAAATACAATAATAGCAAAATAGATAGCAAAATTAATAGCAAAATAAAAACCAGAAGCTTGCTATAGAAAAATTTGGAAAATAGATCAGAGATTGGTAAGGTTTTCTGTAAAAGGCCATATTGTAAATATTTTAAGCGTTCGCAGGTCATACACAGTAATTGTCTCATACTATTATTTTTTTTCTCATTGTATAACCCCCAATAGGTGGAAATCACTCTCAGCTTGTGAATCACATAAAAACAGGCCATTAGCCAGATTTGACTTGCAGGACACAGATTGCACACCCCTGTGTTAGATCAGTAATTGGGAGATACTAAAATTATGAAAGAAACATAACAATGTTTGTTATATTGTGATTAAAAAACAAACATGGAGTATTTATCAGTAAATTTCTACCTTAAATATTTCTTAGTTGTGTATGTTTTCTACATTTCAAATAAACAGATGCTGAAAATATGTCTGGTTATTATAAAATCCTTAAGTCAAGATTTGATGTATAGCAATTATAAAACTAGAATACTGCAATTCCCCAGAAAAGGCAAATGTAAGGATAATGCATTCTAATATCGAGCCCAACCGTAACATTTTCTGTGATGCATTTCTCCAGTGTATATAATTTCCTTTCATACTACTCCCTGTTTGTTACTAAATATTTCACTTGAACTGCCAAGGGCTATTCATCCACCCTGCAGTCTGCTGAGGAAGCAGATGCAAATTGTGCTTGGTCATCATGCTCTTTGACTTTCTAATGGGCAGACTATAAATGTTATTCATGCAGAGATTGGTATTTTCCTATTTAGTATTGAACCTGGAGTTAACTGGCAATAGACTGAGAGCTCTCTGAGTTTTAAGAACTCAACTGTTGGAAGAAAAGGTTTTTCAAGTTGTCTGTAGAGATGAAAATCAATTCTAAATACAATTACTCCTAGGAGGTCTCTACAGAGTTTGACTCCATGTCAGAGTAAAGTTCTTCCCTGTGGGGGTAAGGGACAATGAACGACAAGGAGCACAAAAGGTCTTGTTCCTTTCAAATCAAAGACTGATGTGTTTCTCCTGAGCTGAGTTGCTTTGAGGATAACAGCACAGGCTCTGGAGGTGGGAAACCTGGGTTTGAAACCCATCCCTATGGGTTTGTTACTTGTGAGATATTGGGCAAATTATGTCTCCTTGTTTCCTCATCTGTAAAAGAGGGAAAACAAGAGTATCTTACATCAGATTCTTGACTGGATTCCATTAGTCAATACAAACAAACTTTTTAGAAGAGTGCCTAAACTTTTATGGTTTAAAAAAGAAAAAAAATGAGCTAATATGGTAATGGAGAATTCCCCAGATTATAGTCATTTATGAACGGCTTTGATGATTTCTATGTGCTCTTTCATGTCCCACCTTCTTGAATTTCCCCCAATAATTGTTACATACATTATTATTTTACTTAATTTTTTTCTGTATATGTAGGTAAACCATGACTTAAATGTAAGCTTAATATCATCACCCTAAAGAAAACCAGTATATTGGCCACAAATAGAAGGCAATAAATAAATGTAAACAAAATAATGTATTTATTCTAACTAGATAATGTTGACAGCCAAATGCACTGAGGTATTATTTCCCTGCTTTATTACTGATTAAAAGAAATGTTACCAAGTATCGCTGTGATGCTAGAAACAAGTTAGAACCAAATTGAGGTCTTCTTGATAAAATTAGAAGGATGAAAAGAAATTGAAAAAGAAATAATTTTTAAACTAAATAATTATGTCTATTAACACTTTTCTGCATATGACTTTAAAATGAAGTCTTCCACAGTTTGGAAAACACTACTATGCAGAAGATTTAGGGAGACCCTTAGACTTTTACTGGGCTTTGGTATGAGGACAGAATTCAGATAATTGTTGGGTTTCAACCCAATAATCTAGAAAGGGCAATAATGTGGGCAAGCAAAGGCACCAAATTAGGTATGTTGTCTAGTGCACTGTCATTAAATCATTGGTTTGTGAGGGTGTAAAATAGTGAAGACCTCTGTCAGTCATATTACACAGGGCCTCAATTCCAGGCTAAGCAAGGCAGGCTGCAAGCAGTAAACATCCCACACAAGCATTCTGAGGCTGGGGTAATATGCAGTTTATGACACTCAGCGCAATACAGTGTAGAGCATGGACTCAAGAAGACCACACCTAGATGCAGGGAAACCAGTGCCTAGGTGGTTACTGTGGCAATAAAAGGAAACCTACATGTCTTTGCCAAAATAAGTGAAGGTTGAAAAGAAAATGTAAGAAATTGGAGAAAATGATGTGTGCCAAGTTTCAAGGTTGGATGACAAAGAGACTGCTGATACCATGACAGAAAAAGAACATTCAAAGAAAACAAAAAGACTTAAGGGGAAATATAATTTTAGTCTTGAAAAATACTGAATTTGAGAGAATGGTGTGGTATTTAAGTACATGATACTTGGTGACAGAAATAGGTTTTACCTGCTCAGCTCAAGGCATGAATGGACATATTAGCCTAAGAAACACTCTGAATGACATACAGTATAGAAAAGAAGAGAAAGGGCAGCACCTGTATTTTGGGTGGGAACATTGAACAGTGTTGATGACTGAGGCTGTGTGACTAGCATAGTGGTGGAGGGAGATGTCAGAATCCAGGGAAATGTCTTGGGACCAAAAAGGAAAACAGAAGTTCAAAGGGAGATTGGATTTTCTAGTGCCCAGTTCTATACAGAGGCCAAACAGATTAAGAAAATGTTAAGCACTGGATTTGATAAATAAGAGGTCATTTAGTATCCTTAGAAGATACAGTGAAGAGGGGTGACAAAGATTAGAATTAGGTAATAAATGAGAGAAAACAGAGGCAGAGAGTATAAATTATCAAATATGACTAATTACCTTTGCATCAAAGTTTTAGTTGTCAAATTAAAATTTAAGTTCCTTATAGGCAGATATCAAAAATAATAATTATACATTTCCCCACCAATTTGACATAATGCCTTGCAAATGAGAAGTACTCAACATCTCATTATGGATTTATTGATGGATTTATCCATTCATTTAACTCAGGGGTGTCCAACTTTTTGGCATCTCTGGGCCACACTGGAAGAAGAGTTCTTTTGGGCCCCACATTAAGTACACAAACACTAATGAAAACTGATGAGCCAAAAAAAAAAGGTCTGTGCATAATTTTTGTGATACCTACCACCACAGATAAGCAAAAATGTCCTCACATAGTAACCCCAATTATGCAGCAGCCTTTCACTAATCTTTTAAAATCGCCAAATAGGTCCCAAGTTTGTGATCACTAATATAGAAAATGTACATATCTAAGTAATAAAACTAAGTACTGCTTTAAGTAAATTTACAACTTTGTGTTGGGCTGCGTTCATGGCCACCCCGGGCCACGTGCAGCCCATGCGTCATGGATTGGACACCCTGAATTTTAACTGATGTACATGAAGTATTTACTGTATGCCTCTCACTCTTTTAGGTGCTGGAGTTCCAACCATTTGATAGGACACAGGTCTGCTTCCCCCAGGATCTCACAGAGTTGAAGTGGAACTTCAGAGTCTCAGAATCCCCAGCAAGATTATACAATCTTTAAGGGAAATGAATCCAGCTCTAGGTCTGGAAAGGTAAGAGACATCTTCCTGAATAAAAGGTCTAAATATTCCTTATTAAGGTGATCAGAAAAGTCAACAGTAGCTGAAGAATCACCAAGAAATATATTTTAGTTTAAAATGAAAGATGATCTTCAAGAAAAACCCGTGCCTCCAAGAATCCCCAAACTGCATCTGTACTCATTTCCCTCCCCAACTGTCCTTCCCAAAGGCAACAGTTTCTAACATCATCAAAATCAAAGGTATAATTCTTAAATCATATTCCCTAAACACCATCACATAAGGTTGTGCTCTTTCTTTTAAAAGTTACATACATAGCTAGTGAGTTCATGTGGCAGATAAAGTTAGTTTCTAAAACGAAGACTGCAAAATGACAATATGACTTTGCTAAAATGACTTTATGTGGTTCATGATTCATTCTACATGGGCTAATTTAAGACCAGGGAAGTAGGTTTGTATTGGAAATTGATAAAATTGTATGCAGAGATGAAGTATCAAATACTTTGCTGTAGAGGATAAAATTTTAAATTCAGTTGCAAAGATATAAATTCACAATGGTACTGCATTGTCACACACAGAGGTATTTTCTCCCTAACCTCTTAGGTTATGACAGAATGTGGATAAAATGAATAGGGAATCCCTTACTTTCCCCATATTTTCCTTCAACATCAAAAACTCAGGTCTTGGCTTATTAGTCTGGCACAATTAAGGAGGTTAAAAGAGGCAGAGTTGAACTCTAGTTCAAACACTACATTTGCAATATTATTATGACTCTTCAGAAGGCACGAGCTTCAGATTTTTTGAAAAGAAGCTATAAACAATTCCTGTTCATTCTATAAAGTACTACCATGTCAATGACTGTAAAACCTGGTTTTGATCACTTCAGACCCCTGCTAACAAGTCTTGAAAGACTCGTATGGTCAGTAAGATCAAACCAAAATTGCTTCGACCTGGAAGCCAGGCCTCCATAGTCAAATTCTAACACTTTGTAATTTCACATCCCAGCACTCCTGTCCTGCTGTCTCTTAAACCAATTTTGTTGTTTCTTGCTCTCATGATTAATTTAACTCACCTTTGTACCTAGTCAGATCCCACCTAATTTCCTCATATATCCAGCTCAAATTTCTCCACAAAATATTTTTAGTCCATTTCAATTAAATATGACCTCTCTTCACTGAACTCCTAAATTGCCATTCACTGTACCATTTAGTGATGGGAATAGCAAAATCATGAAGTCCTTTGCAGTTGTAAAACAGTGGCTAACTTTTATGGAGTACGGGTTTCTTATGACCCACTTTCTTCCTTGGGCCCTAGCCTCCTGCAAGTCTATTCACCCTCCTCTACCCTCCTTTTATTGCTCTATCCACAAAATCCTATTCAAGCTGTGAACCAGGTTTTTATTTAAAACTATGCCCTCTATCAATCCATGCATAAGAACTTTATTTTATCTCCAAATACCTAGTAAGATATTATTTTAAACCACTATTTAAGATGAACTCTAGTTATAGCTGCTTAAATTATATAAATTATTTTTATAATTATATATAACTATAAATAATACATTATACAATGAATTTATATATACTATATATTATAAAGTAATACAATAATGTATTACTTATATATTATTTATAATTTATTATAAGTAAATTATACAATAAATTCATATATGTATAATATATATACACACACACACTAACTTCTTCTTGGAACTGGTCAAGTAATAGCACAAAAGCAAATAACTATCATCCTTAGAGAAAAGACCAGCCTATATTTTGAATCTCCAAATAAAAACCTCTTATGACCATTACAGTGCTCAGACCCCTCCAACTCATCGTCCTCCATGAGCTGAAGGAAAGAAACATTTCTTAGGGGTCTTTGTCTCTACCTAACAATGGATCTCCGAAACAGAAACCACAATTCAGTAATGCAGCTTGGAAACTTTCTAACCACAGAATGACACTTTTCCCCTTAATCCGGGGCTTGGAAGAATCTGTCTCTACATTCTATTTAATTATTGAGCCTCGTTTAGGATTTTTCTAGAGGCAGGTATTTTTCTTCAGAACAATGTGCTACAGAGCTGACACAGGTAGATTTATACAAAGTGGTAAATCTTGACAAAATAGTACACAGCAGTTCAATTAGCGTGCTTCAGGGGAGCCTAATGTAATTGCAGAAATGCAGTCCCTTCAGCTGAGGTTAGAGGGTTTGAAGCTAACTTTATTATCTGAGGGTAAATGCACCAGTGCTAGATGCTCCTTTGGCACTAAACTTGGTACAAAACTAGTCAACAAAATTGCTGAGTAATAATTAACAATAGAAGAATCTAGTAGCTGTCTGGACTCCCCAAATTAAATGGTAACACTAATATTCAGAAAACACAAATCAAAAAAAATATATTCAACCTTTTTTGTTTTTCTTTAATATATTAAGGAAAAGAGTAAGGAACAAGGAGAAGTAAGAGTTAGAAAGAATGAATTTCACTGATGGTCAGATTTAGGAAAGATCAGTTAGATTGGGATATGTAGACTTGATTATGTGGCTAGAGAAAGGTTTACTTTCCCAGTGAGTTAAAAACAAAGTTTTCTAGAAAAGGAAAACTTAAAAAGGAATAGGGTATCTACCAAATGAATTATCACTCCCTTTGCATGTAAATTTACCATTCCAGCTGCTGTGGAAAAGAAGCTATAAACAAGCCCATCCTTTAAAGTAAGTTTCTATACGCAGAATCATGAAAGAACAAGGGACGATGTACTGATGCACCTAACCAGCTCCATCAGGCCAGGTACCCCTTGATATTTACTAATCAAGAGCTACTCCAACAACCACCACTCAGGACTAGAGAACCCCACCCCATCAACTACATTTTTTGTCTTAAAGTACTAGGTTCCCATCCTGGCCAGATGGCTCCATTGGTTGGAGCATCATCCCATGCACCAAAGGTCTGCAGGTTCAATTCCAGGTCAGAGCACATAGCTAGGTTGCAGGTTTGATCCTGGATCAGGTAAGTACGGAAAGCAACTGATAGAAGTTTCTCTCTCACATTAATCTTTTTCTTTCTCTCTCTCCCCTCCTTCCTCTCTCTCTCTAAAATCAGTAAACATATCCTTGGGTGAAGAGAAAGGAAGGAAAGGAAAGGAGGGAGGGCAGGAGGGATGGAGGGAGGGAAAGAAAAAAATGAATGAATGAATGAATGAAGGAAGGAAGGAAGGAAAGAAGGAAGGAGCTAAATTCCCATTTAATAATTTGTTTCTGTGTAATAACAATCAAGGTTTATGAAGAGCACTATAGCACATAAATGTCTCCCTCATCCATCATTTCATTTGTGACTCATAACAATGATCTAAATTAAGTTCATTATCATGTCATTCACAAATAAGAAAAATTTAGTTACTTGCTTAATGTCATATAGTAAGTGGAATCTGAACTGGGATTCTCAATTCCATATTATTTTTGTTTTTACAGAACTGCACAAAATTCCACTATAATAACCTATAAAAGTAATTCTTTCTTTGTTATAATTTCTAAAAACAGCCAGAGATTATTTATTTTCCTTCATCTAAGGTTTAGTGACATCAAATCAGAATTTAAAATGTGGGAGAGAAATGTTTATGGTTATGTGAGACATATGATAAGGCATGAAATTCATGTATCCTTATGAATGAATGAGAATAATTCACTAAAAGTAAGCAAATGTAAATCAAAATAAATGCAAAATAACTACTTATATGTGTTTGATCGGCAATTTAAAAGTTTGATAATAACAAGACTTTATGGAGGAAATAAGCATTTGTAAGCACTGTTTGTGGTAGTATAAATTGTAACATTTTTGTAGGATAACCTAACCATAGCCACCAAACTGTAAAACGGATATAAATTTAATGGAGGATTTTCACTTCTAATGATTTACTTTATATATATATATACTGGTAAAAGTTTTCCTACATGTGTATATGTGTGTGTATATACATACATATGCATGGTACTATACACATGTGTGTATATATGCATGCATGCATATGTATATATACACACATAATACACACATATACATGTACACAAATATATTTACTTTAACATTGTTTTATTAACAATAACATTGCAAATAAAAGGAAATGTCTGTCATTGGAAGGATGGCTAAATGAATTATGATACATGCATATACTGTTATATCCCCAAGATAAATAATTAAAGGGAAAAAGCACTATAAAAATCATTGTCAATTCAATAAAAATCTCCTTTGCTAAAAACAACCTATGTAGGCATATGCATGTTTTTTAATAAAAGTTATGAAAGAAACTGAGAATAATACTTACATTTGGGGAGCAGGGCCAGGGGAGTACAGGAGAGATGCTTACTTCTCAAATGGTAGATACCCCTTCTGTACAGTCACGAATGATAAGTAGGTACATGTATTACTCCCTAGCTAGTGTCATATACTTACAGTAGTTTTCATAATGGATCTTAAGTTGGTTGCACATTCCAGTCTACTATTGAGTCCTGATAAGATAGTTCATAACGTGCTAGGCTGTATCTTAAATATTTGCATTTCTCAAAGTTTATGGACTATGCAATCTGATGGGACTAATTCACTCTATTGACTGGGAAGCTCATCCTTGTCTTTAACAATCTGAAGCATGAAATGATTAGAAACAGCTGCTGAGCTCTAAAGTAAAACATCAATAGATGTCCAATTCATTCAAGATATACCTTCAAACAAACGTTGTAAATATGATTGCCTGCAGTAATACTCCAGTGACACCCAGCAGTGTTCAGGTCTAGACATGATACAAGCTAAACAGTTTCTAGAACTACACGTCCACTTGCACAGGTAATGTTACATAGACTTTCCTCCATGAAAAAGGACATCACCAGGACTGAGGGAAAGAAGCATATGTTAAGGTCTATCGTCCGAACTGTAATTGCTATCTGGGAAACATTTATTGCTACCCAGCAGCAAAAACCAGTTCCAGTATTAAGTAAAAGTCTTGGGCATACATTTGGATAATGAATGCGGCAAATCCGTAACTTGCAGAGGGAGCATTTGGAACACAGATCTGCCTGGATCTGCTTCATTTTGCGTTTATCCACCACAGCACACTGGCGGAGAAGAATCAGTCATCTTGATCTATATGAAAATGATTCCAGGGATAATAAAATAAGGGAAAAGCTAAGGAATCAATTTCTTTCCTATTGCTACTTTTAAAGAAAAATAAAGAAATTAAAGCCTCAAAATTAGAGAAAAAAGATGTTTTGTGATTGAGAAATATGTAGAAATATATGCTTATATAGAAACTTCTTAAGTAAAACTAGCTATCTTTTATCTATTTGTTGGGTATTTTTTAATTGAAAGAAATGAAAATGTGATAGGGAAGCACCTGTAGATGATGCATCTTAGATAATACTCCTGGGAAAACAATTACAAAACCCTCACTTCCATGGTAGTTAAATTTCCTCCACATTAATTAGAATTTTTTTAAAGAAAAAAATTAAATAGTTGAAAAACGGATAACACTCCAAGGAAGTAATTTTAATCAGCTGTTAGTATTTTTAAAAATATCTACAACTTAATAAGTGCTCAGAATAGAAGTTGTCTGGGTCAATGCCAATTGTCAATGATGCGAAACATCTGAAAGAGTCAAATGCAATTTAATGAATATCACCGAGTTAAAGGGAAGTTCCGCTTCCCTTTGTGCCTTTTCAAACAAACAGGACAATGCTAAGGCATCACAGTCCAAGTAATTTAGCTTCAAAGCGCAGGGAAAAGCTCACATTCTTTTTAGTGCCTTTCCAATGTTTACAGACAGCACAATGTTGCCCACTTCTGCTGTAAACATAGTAACACAGAAATGTATTTGTGCTTTTTCCCCAATATATATACACATATGCAAATTTTCATACATATGAAAGTTCACCTAGCTCAGTCCTTACTTGGTAAGATTCTTGCCTCTGTATACCTTCCATCTCTTCTCTGCTTTGACCTTCATGCGCCATGTTACTCAGGCTCCTTTCCTCTTGTCTCCAGCTAGCTTTTACCAGGCTCTGGGAGGACACAGAAGGGTAGAGAGTTTGAAGTACTTCTTTCCCCTACTCCTTCTTTATTCATCCACAGCCCTGGAAATGGTTTCATTCTCTAACATCACATCTCTTGGGGAGATCCCAATTCCATGGCTTCAGCTCTGACCCCTCAAAGCCCAGGAGTAGGTGATATCTTTGACTGTTCCTAGATCTTCACTGATTCTGTTTAGTTCTCTTAACCCTGTCTATATTTACTAGCTGGTTCCTTCATCTAATGTTCTCAAACTCTTCTGAGGGTGCAGTCCACTTTCTACTGCAAACCTGCCAACATCCTTTCAGAGAGTAGAACTTAGGTGTTCACATCTGTATTCTCAGGGTTCGATACAACACCTACAAGAGAGTGGGAAATCACTAACTGTTTTTGGAATGCATGGAAGAATTAATGAAAGCAGTACTAGATTAACTAGTGTGTAAAAGAAAAAATAAATATAAACCTTGACTCTTATCGCAATGAAGGCTACAATCTAAGGAAGAAAACAATGTGTAGGTGCAAAAATTCAACAACTATTCAAGGCTACACATGGTAAGTAATGAATCACAGGCCTCCATGTTCATGTCCCAGAAAAGGTGCAACTTCTGACTGTCAGTAAAGAAAAGCACTGGGTAAAAAAAAAAAATGTTAACATTCAGCAGTCTCACAAATTCCCTAATAACGTAAACCAAGTAAGATAAAAACAACAACCCAATACTTCTCTGCCTCATAGGTGTGCTGGTAGCTTTGTTTGTCTAGTTAATATTTATAAAGCACTTTGCAGATCAAAAGTGATAAACATTATCTAACAGCCCTATAAATGCAAATGTGTCAGGTCTTATGAAACTTAACAGAAATTAGAGAGTGACAAACTACTCACAAGAACAAATGCTCAACTAGGGCTTTGCATTTAAAGAGGCCAGATGGGGGAGGAAAGTCTTTTTCCCTAGGGGAGAAACTCAAGCTAATCTCTATCCCACCTTTACTTCCACCAACACACACACACTGCAGAAATATTTAATTTAAAGCCTGAGAGATTATGCACTTTGTAACGGCATGTAAATCAATGTTTTATTAAAGCCTATGAATTACTATGCAGAAAAATGCAAATCACAGTAAAACACATCACAAAGATTCAGTCCTGCTCTGTTCTCAGTGCAGCAATTACCAAGCCTTGCCTTGGCCAATGGGGATAGAATTTAACTAGAGGTGGGCAGTTTTACCTCCTCTTTGCCTGTGGAAACTGCAGCGCCTCCCAAGCATTTTGTTTCACCCCCAGAAATGCAAATAGTCAAGTTATTTCCCACTGGCCATTTTTTTAAGTTGCGTTTTTAAAACACTTATGCTTTTCTCTCCATTGACTGTATGCACATAACCTAAGAAGCTTGCCTGGTCAGATAACCTTTTACACGAAAGAGAGACGGTTACACACCATAGCATTTCTCTCTAGCTTGTCCATCAGTTAGAAGGTTTGGATTTAATATCTTTAAGCTTGTCTGCAGACTGATTTTATTTATTCAGAGTTTATATATATGTAATATATAAATATATTATAAATATATAAGTGTATTATATATTTATTAAAAAATTAGAATGTCATAAATGTGTCTATGACAGAACCAGATCTATGGCTTTAATTTCAGTGTGATTTTTAGGTTAGGTTGGAACACGAGCTCAGGTTTATTGGGTTTATTTGCCATCGACAGGAAAAGGTATCTAGGTGATTTCCTCTTTAGAGGGGCTGAAGTGACCAGAAAACAATATCCACTGGAATTGAAGGCAAACACAAAGAAAAAGGGGTAAAAAAGAAAGGGATGGAGCAAATGCAATGCAAAAATAAATTCTAAGACACATTGTATGAAAAAATATATTTAAAAAGAGATAGTAAGTCAATTCTTAAAAAACCTTGAAAGTGCAAGTTTTCAGTTACTGAAGGGAACAGGAAGAAGCAGAAACTATTATTTCCATTATAATCCAAAATCTTATTTTATATTTGGGGCTTGCGAATTCTTTCATTTCAAAGAAAGTCTTAAAAAGCTTCACTGCTACACATTATGTTAAATAAATATGGCAGAATAAATAAGCCACAGACAATAATATATTGTAAAAGCTCTAAAGAGTTAGATAGGTATTTAAGGCTCAGTGCTTTTTAATATATAAACCAAGCGTGTGTCTGTGACAAAATAAACTGCAATTGCTCCAATTTCATATTTTTGATACTTTGAACACTTAGTAGCTAAGTAAATTCAGTGGCTATATTTTTTGCTACTTATGAGTAATAGAATACATATAATAATCAGCTTTTCCATTTCTCAAGCATTAGGTTTTAAAGATCAAATGAGATACTATATGTGAAACTGACTTAAAACTGTAACTAATGCAACAAATTTTAGGTTATATTAGGTATTTCAAATAATGTAATACCTTTTAAAAAAGAACAAAATATTGAGCTATCTACATTTCAATTTACAAGCAAGTAGTGATAATAACAATAACCTTTATTCTTTTTCATGAGCTAATCAAAGATCTTTTCCAATCCATCTTTTTGCTTTAAAACAACTTAGAAGCAAAGGCTCCACTTAACAAAATAGAGGACAGGAAGGGAAGGGAACATTTCTTGCCTGGTATCCCTGACTTATATCTCTGTTTTATTCTTCAGTTTGAAATATTTGGGAGTTGGTAAACAATAATGCTTTTATGCAAATACCTCTTTAGAATATGTATCCATTGAATAAGTGAGTAATTCCCTCAAAATCACTATCCCCTTTGCAATGCTCACCTCCAATCCAAGAACTATGGCAATTCTTACATTTTACTTGTTTGTTTGTGTGTTTGTTTTATTGCTGTTCTATTACAGTTGTCCTCACCTTCCCCTAACCACTCTTCCCCTGTCCCACTCCCTGCTCCCACAGTCAATCCCCACCCCATTGTCCATGTTCATGGGTCATTCATACATGTTCCTTGACTAGACCCTTCCCCTTCTTCCCCATCTTATTCCCCTTCCACCTCCCACTTTGGTGGCTGTCAGTTTGTTTCTTGTTTCCATGCCTCTGGTTCTATTTTGCTTGTTTTTTGTTTTGTTCATTAGGTTCTTCTTATAGTTGAGATTATATGGTATCTGTCTTTCACTGCCTGCCTTATTTCACTTAGCATAATGCTCTCCAGTTCCATCCATGCTGTCGGAAAGGGTAGGAGCTCCTTCTTTCATTACGCTGTGTAGTATTCCATTGTGCAAATGAATCACAGTTTTTTGATCCACTCATTTACTGATGGGCACTTAGGCTGTTTCCAGCACTTGGCTATTGTATATTGTGCTGCTGTGAACATTGGGGTGCATAGGTTCTTTTGAACTGGTGTTTCAGGGTTCTTAGGGTATAATCCCAGCAGTGGAATCACTGGAATCACTGGAATCAAAAGGCAGTTCCACCTTTAATTTTTTGAGGAAATTCCATGCTGTTTTCCACAGTGGCTGTACCAGTCTTCATTCCTACCAACAGTGCACTAGGATTCCCTTTTCTCCACATCCTCACCAGCACTTATTTGTTCATTTATTAATGATGGCTGTTCTGACAGGTGTGAGGTGGTATCTCAGTGTGGTTTTAATTTGCATCTCTCTGATGGCTAGTGATACTGAGCCTCCTTTCTTATGCCTCTGGGTCCTCTGTATGTCCTCCTTGGAGAATTGTCTGTTCAGGTCCTTTGCCCATTCTTTAATTGGATTGTTTATCTTCCTGGTGTTGAATTGTATGAGTTCTTTGTATATTTTAGAGATCTATTCTAATAGAGTTATACAGAAAGGTAAAATATGGTATCCTTAATTGTTTATGGAAGTGCATTTTTCCATATCAATGGCATTAGGAATGGTGGCTACATGTATTTCAAATACTTCCATTGACCTATGTATTAGGAATATGTATGACTGAACTAGCTTTCTGTGATTAATATTGAAGAAATTGTTATATGAAATATTTGCTTAATAAAAATTGTTTACTAATCTGAAAACAATTCTTTACAAATTAGCTGTTTTGTGTTGTTTAGTATATTTATATATTGAGAACTATCTACTCAGTAAAATTTACTACAAAAACTCTTTAAGCACCATAATTTTAGTGATTCTTGGGCCAGACCACACTTTCAGGAGCTATGCTAGGAGTATAAGGAAGCTTCATGCTCGCTGACACCCAGTTTCAACTGCAGCGTTCTGCCCATTGACCTGCTGGCATTTCTTTCTCCGGTTGGTGCCCAGATCCCGCAGAGGCTGCGTGCCAGAGACACCCATCATTGTACTCCTCGAGTGCAAATTAGCACCTCTTGTCCTCACTGAACTATTATATGTCCAGGCAATAAAGAGCAGTTACATCTTTTTCTCCAAAATCAACTTATAATTATCTTCTTTTGTTTCTATGCATTAAAAATAATAGTAAAAACAGACTATAATCAATAATGTTTTAATAAATTAAGAAGATCCCACATGAGAAATCAGATTATGATATTCTTTTGGTTAGATTACATTGTATGTTTTTATAAAAGCAAGAAAGACCTACATATGAATTTTATCATTATAAGTAAAATGCAACAAAAGAGAATGAGAGGCTCATGTTTATAGACTCTAAAAAATATTTAAGTGCTCTTTTTAATTTTTTGTTGATATTCCTTTAACTTTATTTAATGTTACTCCAGTACTTAATGTTTTATTGTTGATGAGCAGTGTTTCTTTACCTACAGTCTTGTGTTAAAGTTACCTTTAATTTATGCATGTCTGTGTGTAAAAATACATATAGGATTTGATATCATTTCTTTAAATACCGATAGATGTGCTTGTTCTGTCACATACATTAGAATTAAATTACCCAATTTCAATAAAAATGAAAAACTATTGATGTTGAAAGTCATAAAAGTAGTGAAAATAGAAACAATTGAATTTTACTCTGATATATTGCTATTAAGAAATCAGAAATGCCACATGGAAGTTTCTACTTTGGTCAATGTGGAGTAACTGTCCCACCTGAAATGATATAAAAATTCAGATAAAATTTATAAAACAATGGTTGTCAAGACATTGGATATCAGGCAATATTGGACAATGAATCCTGAGAAATCACCAACAAATGAGTTGAGCTCTATCATTGTCTCAGCTTACTGCATTTTGAGTTTCCAGGCTTCAGTGTAAGGAAGGACACTGAGGCAGAGTCCAGCCCGTGGACTGAGCTGCGGAGATGGGGCAGAAAGTTTCAGGTGACTAAAGACCTAGGGCTCGCATGACTGAGTACTGAAGAGAACTTGAGGACAAAACTCCAGCAACACAAAGGTCCTCCTTGAGTTTTCAGCAGAGTACTGGACAGCACATAGCTACCAGTGGCTCAGGGAAGAATCACCTAGTACTTAGCACTCACAGAAAACTGGAAATGCCTATTCCAACCAGTCAAAGTGAGAAACCTCATCATTGATTGGCAATGGACACAATAGTCAGAAGAGCCTTGACTCAGTAGTAGGGAATAATCAGACTCTCACTACCTGTTACTTTGGTCCTGCCTAACAATCTTAAAAGCAAAACCAAAAAGGATTAAAAATTTTCCAAGTAACTTAATTGAAGTCCAGAAAAAACTGAAACATAAAACCCACAATAAGAAGAAAACTCACACACTGAAATACCCTGGAACTGATACAGAAGATGCTAGAATTAAAAACAAGCACGCTGAAAGAGTTACTCCTTCTATATTTCACATGTTGAACAAGTTAAGTAGACATAAGTAAGCTAAGTAAAAAGATCAAAATCAAAATGTTAGAGATTAAAACACAGTGTATCATATAAAAAATACAATGAGTAGAATTAGTAAAATGTTTGACATTGCAGAAGAAAAGGTCAATAAAAACAAACATTGCACCTCTCCAAAATGAAACATACAGGGAAAAAAATCAAAAGAAATAAACAGGTCAAATACCATATGATCTCATCTCTAAGTGGAACCTAATCAACAAAGCAAAATAGAACCAGAGACACGGAAGTAAAAATCAAACTGACAGTGACCAGAGGGGAGGGGACAGGAGGACAACAGGATTAAAAAGGGGAAGGGTCAAGTCAAGGAACAATTATAAAAGACCCATGGACAAGGACAATAGGGGCAGAAGGAGGGGGAGGACTGAATGTGGGAGGAGGGAGGTGGGCAGGGCAGGGAAGGGTAGTGGGGGGATAAAGACGACAACTGTAACTGAACAATAAAAAAATTCTAAAAAACCTAGTTAGAACAACAAAAAAAAGTAAACAGGTCAATAGTGAACTATGGGGCAACTACAGGAGGAGGGGAGAAAGGGTAAATGAAATTGGTTAAAGAATAGCTAAATATTTTCCAAATTTATAGAAAACTACAAATCCACAGACCCAAAAAGCTCAATAAACTCCAACTACAAGAAACATCAAGAAAATTACACCAAGGCACATCCTAATCAGTTGCTCAAAACAAATAATAGTTCATCTTAAAAGCAGTCAGAGAAAAAGAAACATTGTATATAGGAGAAAAACATAAGAGTAACTGCACATTTCTCATGAGAAACAATAAAAATGAAAAGAGAGTGTAACAACATTTTTAAAGCACTGAAAGCAAAATCTGTCAAACTAGAATTCTACATTGAGTGAAAATATTTGTCCAAATAGAAAAACTAAAGATGTTTTTATAGCAGAATGTATTTATCAAGCAGATGAACACTATAAGAAATGTTAAGGGGAGTCCTTCAGGCTGAAAGAAAATGATAATAGATGGAAATCTGGGTCTTAAAGGAATGAAGAGTACTGGAAATACTTAAGTAAGTAAATGTAAAGAACCACTCATTATTTAAACCACTTTAAAAGATAAATTACTGTTAAAAACAAAAATCCAATATAGTGTAGACTTTATAACATGTAAAAGTAAAATGCATGATGGAGCAGAGACATGCAAGTTCACTGGGGTAAGGGTCTTCTCCATGTGAAGTGGTTGGTGTACCAGCTCTTGAAGTGGACTGTGAGAAGTTACAGACGTGTACTCTAAATTCTAAAGCAACCAAAAAATAGCAGAACAAAGAGTTATAGCTAATGAGCCTACAAGGAGTAAAACAAAATCATAAAAATCCTGAATTAGTCCAACAGAAGGCTGGAAAGAGAATAATGTAAACAAATAACAGGTGGAAGAAATGGAAGCAAACAGCAGGATGATAGATGTAAACGTAACCATATCAAATATGCACATTAAAGGGAAATGGTCTAAAAGCCTCAGATAAATGTGTCAATGGCTGTGCCCAGGTTCTTTAGATTATTTCACTTAATTCTCAGAAGAAATCTGTGATGAGATTGCTGCTTTTATTCCCTTTTACAGATGTCTGGTGAGCTTGAATTATTTTTCCTTCTTTTTGTTAGTGGCAACCAAGAAGCCCAGACCTAAGAGTCAGCAGCTCCCCACCCCCAGAAGATAATGCTACGTGATGAAGACTAACGAGCTGGTTTTCCTGAGCATGAGCATAACTTCATCACACCAATGGTACATATTTCTTCAGGTTGGTAAATGCACGCTTCGTGGGAAACCAAAAATCTTCCTGGCTTACTTCCTTCTGATAATTTTAAAATTATGTTGCCGAGTATTTAATTCTAATTTTTGTTTACACCGTACATTATTTTCTTGAATCAAGCATCTCACAGTTAATGCAGTTTGTCAACAATTGTGGCTTTACTGATTACTACAATCAAAGATAATAAACACAGAACAATCTTCTGCCTAAATCTAGTAAGAATAATGTGTCTGTATTATCCTCACCACATCCTGCTCATGTATAAATGCATTTAATTCATCTTCCTTGACTTAAAAATTGAAGATGAGCTGGCAAATGGAATGGAGTTAAACATCATGTGGCTGAGGCAAGAGACAATAAGCAGATCCTTAAGTGGAGATGCAAAATGTGAAGTCAAGACATCAGGCGAGACGTGTTTCAGAGCGGGAAACTGCTGTTACTTTGGGACTTGCGCTGGGGTAAGTACTGTGCTAAACATTGTACCTTCAATGCCTCCTTTAATCCTCACAAGGTAAATTACTGTTGAAATTCTAGTTGATGAGATTTCTATTCACACCTACTTGCACCTTCAGGCCACATTCTCACGGAGCCAGGTACTCATTCGATGTTGACCACCTGTGAAATGGATGATGCAGGAGATCACAGAAACAAATAAACAAGGGTTTATACTTAGCTTTGGATTACAAGCCCCTTGGTCTCAAGGGAATGTTTATGCAATATAAAATTTAGGCTAAAGTGGTAAATGAAAGAGAATCCATCCTTCCAGGAGCTATAAAGTGAGAAATGGAGATAGGTCAAGGCTTGGCTGAAATGTGTAGATGTAGAAGAATCTTGTGCAAAGGCAATGAAACACCATCCAGGGATCACTAACTTCTTTTTTTTTTTAAATATATTTTATTGATTATGCTATTACAGTTGTCCTATTATCCCCCCTTCATTCCCCTCCACCCTGAACACCCTATCCCACCCACATTCCCCCCATTTACTTCAGTCCATGTGTCATAAGTTCTTTGCTTCTAC
>CM052539.1:113462018-113499638 GCA_028533065.1 Trachops cirrhosus | reverse complement strand
TTTAAATCCTTGGTTGTCCGACTTCCTTACACTTCAATTTTCTGACAGTTCTGGTTGTTATTTTGTTTCTATATCATTGTTGTCCCTATCTTGGTTGTGCGAGGAGGCACAGTACGTCTACCTATGCCTCCATCTTGGCCGGAAGTCCGGATCACTAACTTCTGCTCCAAGACACATCATCCATTGCCAATGTCAAGGAGCTCTGTAAGAGCAGAATCAATGTGAGGAGGTACCTCACACACCTGCACCTAGAAAGTACATCATGTGCTTTCTAGGGGCTTACACTGAGGACTTCCCTTTGATGGCAGTCAACATGGTACCAGCTGACTATCCAGAAAAGCAGATACCTTTTTTCCCCTCTATACTTTGCCTAATAGCTCCCTGCCGAATTTATCTGACACTTTCCAGCAGCAAAGTACACTTTGACATCTGTTGCTAATCCCTTGCCTGGAGAATTGGTTTCTGGAATTCTAGATGATGGTTGAAAGCAGTGAAGGAAGAGACTTATTTTTTCCTTGGGTAGGACTTAATGAATCAGTTTAATATTTCCCCTGGGCCAAGTTAAAGGTAAAGCACACCTGTTATGGTTTAAACAGCCCTACTGGTTAAATAATGTCATTCTTATAACACAGAGAAGAAAACTAGGATTCAGAATGGTTAAATTAATTTGTTCAAGGTCACACTGCAAAGTAAATGGTTATTAGAAATTCAAGTCTAACTCTGTCTATTTACCCTCTTTTTACTATACCACATAGCATTGATCCTAGTGAAAATATCAAAATAAGTAATCTTTTATGGAAAAAATTGCACTTTTGCCAGGTTTCTGATAGACCCAATATTTCTGAATTATTAAAAAAAACAACTAACAAGACTTCTAAGCAATTCACAATTAAAAGAATAAGCAAAATCGATCATATGTAATACTTAGGACAATACAAGGAATTAGCAAGAAGACACAATAAATAATATATCATAAACATAAAAATAATATGATTTTTGTTAATGTGTTTGAAATTCCAAATAATTAGATAACTTTACAAGCAAAATAACGTCCATAAATTTAAGAATCGATTAGACTGAAGATTGGAAAACCCTATAAAGAGCAAGATAATAAATATTTTAGCCTTTCAGGTGATACGTTCTGTCCCAGCTACTCAGCTTTGTTGTGGTGTGGAGTGGCCATGGATAATATAAAAACGTAAGTGTGGCTTTTTACCAATACGTTTCATTTTCAAATAGTCAGTGGACTAGACGTGGCTTCCAAGCCTTAATTTTCTAATGTCTTAATTAGACAATCACCATTACAAATGTAAAACCAGAACTCAAGAATATACCTACAAAATAAACTCTATTTCCAAGTAATTTATAGGTTAGTTTACCAAACCCTAAAAGAATAGATATCCCAGATGCAACTGTTCCCAAG
Source organism: Trachops cirrhosus (assembly GCA_028533065.1). NCBI lineage: Eukaryota > Metazoa > Chordata > Mammalia > Chiroptera > Phyllostomidae > Trachops > Trachops cirrhosus. The sequence goes on along the minus strand of CM052539.1, from coordinate 113,498,215 downwards.
TAAAGAAAAGTAAGATATAAAACTCTTTTATATTAATATATCCTTTACACCAAAACTTGAACCATTTTAGGCCAATTTCACATAAAAATAAACATCATAAATAATTAGCAAACCAAATCCAGTCATATATTTCAAAAGAATATACAACAACCAAATTGAGTTTCATTCCAGGTTTTCCTAGATTTATTTTAATCAAATGAATATATCAAAAATGTGGAGAAGGAATTAGATAAAATACAGCACTTGATCTTGCACAAAATTCTTAGCAAAATAGTGATAGAAGGTAAAATTTTTAAACTTATAAAGAATATAGACCAAACTGCCAAAAAATTTTTTTGGTTAAAAATCAAACTATGAAAGCATGCCCATGAAACCGAGAGATCAGAAAAACATAATCAGTGTTACTTTTACATTACTCTTGAAGAACTAACACAGTGACACAAGAAGAAATAAGAGAGATAAATGTTGGAAAGAAAGAAATTAAATAATTACCATTCTATTCCAAGAACATGTCTACTTACAATGAGAATCTAAGAAACTCTCTAAGTAACTATTGAAAATAAGAGAATTCAGCATTGCATGATATAAGCTCAATACACAAAAGTAATTAGCATTCTGTTATACTGGAAACAACTAATTAGAAAAGGTAATAATACTTTTTAAAAAATATCCATTCCAATGATCACTAACACTATGAAAATTCTTGGAATAAATCTAAAAAGTTAGCAAAGAGAAATTTTCAGAGAGTATTATGAAACTTCATCACAGAATAAAAATTTCAAAAATAAGTGGAGAGAAATACCATATTTATGAAATATTCCAGTATTTTAAAATGTTGCCCTCCCCATATACATACAGACCAAATTAATCTGGATATATACTTTTAATGGAATTAGGTATTCATATGACATATTATTTAGTAAATATTACATTTTAACTATTTTTTTAAAAAATTACCCAAGGCAGTATTATTGATTTCAGAAAGATCTTTATACCACCATGTAACCAGTACCAGAGCATGCTGCTCCTAATTTTAGGTCAGACTTCTTAATGTTTGATACATTCATTACACATAGAGGTACATTATGTCACACCTACCTATATAAGCTTTTATCATCTTTTTATCCAATTATAAAATAACACACATTTATTGTAAAATACAAAAAGTACAAACAAGTACATTCTGAAAATATGAAAAAATGCAATCAAGAAGAGGAAAAAGCCCTGGCTGGTGTGGCTCAGTGGATTGAATGCTGGCCTGCGAACCAAAGGGTGGCTGGCTCCATTCCCACTCAAGGCACATGCCTGGGTTGAAGGCCAGGTCCCCAGTGGGGGATGGGAGGCAACCACACACTGATGTTTCTCTCCCTCTCTTTCTCCCTCCCTTCTCCTCTCTCTAAAAATAAATAAATAAAATCTTAAAAAAACAAAGGGAAAAAATCACCCATAATTTCACCATCCTTTAAGTAATACTGTCATTTGGTGCATTTTTCCTAGTTATTTTTCCAGATATATTTATTTTGTTGACTTTATATTTTTTAAACAAGTATCTTAAGATGCTCTCCCACTGTAACTTGGGTACCTCAGGGATTTTAGAGCATGGCTCTGTGTATTTCTGCCACCGAGCAATAAGTCTGCTGAGCGCTCTCAGCCTTCTGTCCAAATGTGTGAATTGGTGAATCTGTGGAGCAAAAGGTGGTGGTAGTGAGGCTCACCCTGGGGTTAATTACACAGCTAACTCAGAATATACAGGCATCTTTCTATATTTTGTTTTAATTTGTTTCTTATTAGCAGCTCCCTGCTTGCAAATGGCTTTATTAGAAAACATTTAGAAATGAATGTGTATTACATAAAAATATAGCTGACTTTAAATGCATTCTTTTTTTGCTTTTGCAATTTCCACAAATTATTTCCTATTGTCATCTTATTTAAGCAGAAAAGGCCAAATCCCATTTTGATTTTTCTTGGTGACAAATGACTAAGCCTTCATTTAATGACACAACCCTGAGAAATGGTTTGCAATGAATGACAGCTCTGGGGAACAGAAACCCTCAAGTGGAATTCAGAAAACAGCACCATGGCCTTGTGCCGAACAACAGAGTCTGCATGTCGTAGGACCCTGGAACCAATCATGTCCTTACACTCGAGGCTCTCAGTCCTTATTGTACTCTATTAATTTATTGTGCCTTATGAAGCATCAAAAGTAATTTATGTTTATATATTTGACAAGTTGTGATAGAGCCCATTGGGGCTCACCAAATATCCATATGCTCCTTATATTTCCCAACCCCAAGGCTTCTAGGTGTGATCATGTGATAAATTCTTGCAACACAACATCAAAGGAAGAGATGTAGCGATGTGTCACTTCCACTAAAGCACTTAAAAATATATTTGCCCCCCTTACTGTCTTTCTCCAAAATTAGACAAAAAAAAAAAAAAAAAGGCACATGTAGGTCTCAGAGATCTAAGAGAAAGCAGCCTAAGTCCCTGATGCGCAGTTTGGAGGGCAATTGTGCTCCTGAACCTCCTTTTTCCATGAAGGAAGAAATAAGGAAAAGTAAGAAATAAATCTCATTTTTGACAAACCACTGAAATAGTGGGGTTTATTTCTTATTGCATTATGGCCTAGTTGTATAATTTAGCATTGTCTTATTTTTTTTACAGGAGTTCAAGTGTGCGGGGGAGAATGCATATGGCAGCTACAGCAGTAGACTGGGACAGTTCTCAGGTCTGATGCCTCTGAGCATCAAATTTACTCCCTAGTACCTGCTCCGCCACAGTGACCTGGACTCTTAAACAGTTGCCCTTTGCAGTGAGCATGATCTTAATTTTGTCAATCAAGGGCGCTGACGGACACTGCAGAAGAATTGACCTCTAGTTCAGGAGGAGGTAAGTCTTTTTGCTACTGCTGCACAATTCACCAGTGGTGCTTGTGTGTGTTTTTGTCTGTGTGTGTATACACATCCAGTGCCATTCAGCCCCAGCTATGCACCCAGAGTGTTCATCCCTCAGCGACCTTGCAGCCCAGGGTGTGGCCCAGTGACCACTGCCAGCTTTAGTCCTGTTGCTAGCAGTGACATCTCTTGTCTAGCCCCCCACCCCCACCCCACAACCCCTGGAGTTCCTTCCTGCTCATCAGTGTTAGTTCTGTGCTGGGAGAGTTGTTTCCTGCAGTCCTCCCAACACAGCCACTCTGCATTCCAGAATACATGCCACTGCCAGCAAATGGGCCCCTCACAGCTACCTCCTCCATGCCTGTGTACCAGCACCTGCCTGACTGCAGCCAGAGGCCACCTTTGGACCAGCTCTGGCCTGGGAAACCCAGCAATCTTGCCTGCCACCCAGCTGATATGACTACAGCTTTTCAGTGAGGTCTGAGCCCCAGCTGTTGGGAGGGGACCCATCCAAGCTGTCCTTCCTTATGTATTCTCACCCAGCTCCAGAGCACCCTGTCCAGTTCTCTTACATCTACTACTATGGTTAAATTATTATTATATTGAGCTTTCCCTCTTCAAATGACAATGAATTTCTGTCTGGGTTCTAATTGGTTCCAGACTAATATACCAGCCTAGCCTAACTAATGAACAACCAATAGTAGGAGAATGTCAAATCAGAAGTCTAAACCTTAAATAAAATGCAGAAGCAACTTAGATTATGTGCTGTAGAATACCTTGAAACTAATGTAGGTTACTATACTTAAGCTCAAATAATTCTTCTAAATTCCAAATTGGAAAAAAAAAAAACTGCATTGGAAGCAAACACAGCTGGGAGTCAAAACTGGCTAAAAATTGAATTTGTGGCTAGGTAAAGTAATGACTATGGAACTGTGAGCTATTTGGGGAATGTCTCAACATGAGAAAATTTTGCAACAAATGATACAGCATAATTTCTATTATTTTTGATAGTTACATTAATGGATCTTATTTTTAATGTTTGTTCCTTAAAGATATAATTTTTTTATTATCTCCTAGAATATTACTTCCAAAACACTTACTCTTTTTACAATATGGCTTGTATTTTCATACTTTTAATAATGTATTTTGATGAAATACATATTTCATTCAGGTAGTATGTATTCATTGAGCATCTTCCATGTCCCAGGAGCTCAGTACTGGGAATGGTGCAGTAAACATCACAGTTGGGGGGAGGGGGAGTCTAGCCTCAGGATCTCACATCCTAGCCCTGACTGTTGTGGCTCCAATCAACATCCTGTAAGGTGAAAGGTCACTGGTTCAATTCTGGTTTTGGGGGCACACGTGTGGGTTCCAGGCCAGGTCCTGGGTTGGGGGCATGAGAGAAGCAACCAATCAATGTTTCTCTCACACACTAGTGTTTCTCTCCCTCTCTTTTTCTTTTCCTTCCCCCCTCTCTAAAAATAAACAAATAGAATATTAAAGAAAAGAGAGAGCTTATCTTCTAAAAAGGTGTAAAGAAAAGGAAAGTGGTAATTACAATATCGTGTGTATCTGCTATTAAGAGGAAAGTGCCAGGTTCTCTGGGAATTCAAGGACTGAACCCTTGGCCAACAGAGGAAGAGAAGTGCCAGAAAAGGTATCACAGAAGTAAAGCAAGCTGAGACCTGAAGAGTCAGCAGGAGCTAGGTCAAAGTCAGGTGGTGGCAGGTGCTGTAGAGAAGATGATTATCCCAGGCAAACTTCTTAGCACAAGCCAAGTGCGCAATAAGGTATTGCCTAGGGGGCAATAGATTGCGTTAAAAAATTCAAAGAATTAAACTTTCTAACTGTGACCTACAGCATTTAAAAAATATCATAACTTCGTAAGAGATCTCATTTTTTAAAGCAATATTGATGAAAGCTATGACAAACCCCCTACCAATAGCAGTGACTTATTGAAGCAAAGAGATAAGAATATTTTAGAGTATTAGCAGCATGAAGGACAAAGGGCATGTTAAAGTTTGAAAACCCTTGAGTGGGTTGGGGTATGACCTTTAAATATGTGGGGGTGTGATAGTGTTTAAAGGTTTAATGTCATTGGGATTTTTTAAAATTTATTGATTTTAGAAGCAGAGAAAGAAACATCGATTTGTTGTTCCACTTATTCATGTACTCATTGGTTGATTCTTGTTTGTATTTTAGTCATGATTATAATCATAATCAGTAACAGTTAATGGGTATAATTATACTCATTAACAGTAATGCACTATTCTAAGTTTTTATGTTTCTATAATTATATCTAACATTCAGAACTAACTTAGGCAGTATTATTATTATTATTATTATTATTATCATTACTAATTCTCTTGGTGAAACTAAAATTTGAACAGGTTAACTGTAAGCCTGAAGTCACACAGCTTTCCCCTATTTCCAGTTGAGGAAACAGAGGCCCAGCTATGTTACAACTTTCCTATGTTCACACCACTAGGAAGTGGAGGGCCAGACGGTCTAACTCCAGAGTTTTAACTGTTGACCATTATATCAAGTTGCCTCCTATAGCAGTCCCCAAAGAAATGTCACTGACTTGGCATAATTTTGTCACATACAATAAATGACATTTGATGAAAGAATTTGGTTTCTTAAAACCAAATAGACCAAAACAGAATATAGACTACTGTGCCGAGGTGTTGTTATCCATGTAAGCATTAAGGACGATTTGCCATAAGAAGAAGGGAGGTTCACAGCTAGACACAACTTTCTCCCTGTGGCTTGAACATGGGGAGATAATACTATGTGGTTCATGTGACTGCTGATGTCAAGCGTCCCTCCCCCTATGTTGCCTACAGTTCTATTACTCCTTTGGGTTCAGTGAGGAAAATAGGTATCTGGTTTCAGAAAACATCTGCTAAAATGCATATCAATATAATGGAAATAATTTCAGGAAGTGTAGAGGACTTCTCTATTTGATTTCAGTAATCAGATTAATTGTTTGAAATATTAGAAAGCAGAGAGAAATTTCCTAATTGAATGGTCTCTGTGTTGATAATTTTATGTGTCAATGTGACTGGGCCACAGGTGCCCAGATATTTGATCAAACATCATTGTGCATGTTTCTGTGAGGGTATTTTTTGAATGAGATTAGCATTTAAATTGATAGATGGAGTAAAGCAGATTGAATTCTATGATGAGATTAGGCCCTATCCAATCAGTTGAAGGCTGGAATAGAACAAAAGATGGACCAGCTCCTTAGTAAGAGAGAATTCTTGTGCTTGACAGCCTTGTAACTGGTGCATCAGCTCTTCTGGGATCTGCAGGCGCTTTGTGTTTTTTGGACAGAACCTGGTACATTGGCTCTGCAGGTTTTGGACTCGCCAGCCTCCTTCATACTAGTACAAGCCAATTCCTTGTAATAAGTCTCTCTCTCTCTCTCTCTCTCTCTCTCTCTCTCTCTCTCCCCCCACCCTCTCTCTCTCCCTCTCTCTCTCTCAATATATCAGTGGAGCACAATACCCAGTAAGTATGTGAGAAGTAATGAATCTTCCCCAAAAGATTCAACAGATGAATGAATGAAGTGAGGAGGTGATTGCTAAGAAAAAAACAAAATCGGGTATAACTGAAATTTAGCCTAGGTCATTTGGAAGGATTATCAGAAGCAAGTGCAAAGCCAGAGGTGATGCAATGTTAACACTTTGTTCCTGTGAGTATTTTTTTCTGGAGTTTGTCTACATAAGGTTAAAACAGCAATCCCTCGGTTTTACTCAAACTAAGAGAGAAAGGGCAATTAGAACAGAAAATTCAATCTATGCATAAAGATTTTTCTCTGGACCTTGGAGCTGTCTTAAATATATATATCAAGTCCGGAGTTGAGCATGATTCAAGATCAATTTTCAGCATTAAATTGGGTTTATCAACACCAGAAAATATATTGAAAATTGATTCAATAGTCTTGTAAACCCTTTCCCCAAAGAATCTACTCTAGTGAATATCTAAGAAGCATTAATTAATCCCATATCTAAGACAGATTTTATGGTTCATTTAGAAAATGGCAACATCGAGTATCAAATATAAGTGATTCACAGGGAAACCAGGCTCAGAAATGCAGCTAAATTGACAATTTAAAAAGACACTTTCTTCTGCTACATTTTAATTTCAACCAAAGATAATCACTAGGTAGGGTATACTGTTATTTAGAAATTCTCCAATTCCAAATAAGATTAAAATGTTGCAATTTAAAAACACTTATCATAAAGGAAAATGAATATTAGTTAACTTCTAATGTCTTTGCTATAATACATGTCTACATAATTATGAAAATGTAAACTTCACAGGAATTCTGTTTGTAAAAATATTTAGGTTTTCCATATTCTATTAAATTTGGGAAAGCTTTTCCCTGTTCAGAAATTTTACCCATATGTTTGCAGAGCACTGCATTTCTGCTGAGTCAGGTTAGCTAAATAATTATCTTTACTCAGTTGCCTGCCTAATAAACACAAAAGAATAAATAGATTATTTTTTAAGAATAATAGATTATTATAGATTAAATGCATTCATTTTTAATTTACATTTTTAGTCATCTCAAGTTTTTATTCTCATATCTTTCTAATATCCAGTCTGTTTTTCTTACCATTGAGGCAAATGATTTTTCCTCATTGTTCCACTTTAATCATTCTTATTTTCCTGATGTTATTATTCAATGCCTAGTGATTTTAGCAAAATTATACATAATTACACTGATACATTGATTGCATTGATTAAAATGTCCTTAACTCTTTCCTGTTCCTGTATCCATATCCTTCACTGTTACTTAGCAACCCTTTCCATCAACAGGTAGAATTCATTTCTCTGCTTTTGAGTCTAGATTGGAATTTTGAATGTACTGGACAGTAGCATGTTATTATGTCAGTTCTGAGCCAAAGCCTCATAAAGCCTTATACACTATCAATTTTTTTATTTAATCTATTGTTTTTTGTCCTTTACAATTTAGTCCTTGTACCCACCTCTCCCCTGCAATCACCACACTATTGTCCATGTCCATGAGTCCTTTTTCCTTTTTGCTCAATCCCTCTGCACACTAATGGCCCCTCACAACTAGCTGTCATTTGCTCTCCATCTATGAGTCTGTCTCTGTTTTCCTTGTTAGTTCAGTTTGTTCATTAGATTCCACATATGAGTGAAATCATACGGCACTTATCTTTTTCTGATTGGCTTGTTCCACTTCACATAATGTTCTCCAGGTCCATCCATACTGTTACACAGGGTAAAATTTTCTTCTTTTTTATGGCTGAGTAGAATTCCAGTGTTCCATAGTTGTTTTATCCACTCATCTATTGATGAACACTTGGGCTACTTCCATATCTTAGAGATAGTAAGTAATGCTACAATGAACATAGGGATACTTATGTTCTTTCAAATTAGTGTTTTGTGTTCCTTCAGATATATTCCTAGAAGTGGGATTGCTGGGTCAAAAGGCAGATCAATTTTTAATTTTTTGATTTATCTCCATACTGCTTCCTGCAATGGTTGCCTCAGTCTACATTCCCACCAACAGTGCAAAAAGGTTCCCATTTCTCCACATCCTTGCCAGCACTTGTTGTTTGTTGATTTACTGATGATAGCCATTCTGACAGGTGTGATATTCTATCCCATTGTGGCTTTAATTTACATTTCTCTGATGATTAGTGACATTGAACACCTTTATATGTCTGTAGGTCATTTGTGTGTCTTCTTTGAAGAAGTGTCTATTCAGGTCATTTGGTCATTTTTTTAAATTGGGATGTTTGGGGTTCTTTTTAGTGTTAAGTTTTGCAATTACTTTATAAATTTTGGATACTAACTCCTTAACAGATATATTGGCAAATATGTTCTCCCATTCTGTGGGTTGTCTTTTGCTTTTTTTAATGATTTCCTTTGTTGTGTAAAACCTTTTTAGTTTGATGTAGTACCACTTGTTTATTTTTTGTTTCCCTTGGCTTGGGAGATATATCTGATAAAAAAAATTTCTATGACCAATGTCCAAGATTTTGCTGCCTATATTTTCTTCCTGGATTTTTTATGGTTTCAGGTCTAACATTTAAGTCTTTGATCAAGTTTGAATTTATTCTTGTGTGTGGTGTAAGAAGGTGGTCTAGTTTCATTTCTCTGCACATATCTGTCCAGTTTTCACAACACCATTTATTAAATAAATTATCTTTTATCTGATTGTATGTACTTGCTTCCTCTGTCAAATATTAATTGACTATAAAGGTGTTGGTTTATTTCTGGCCTCTGTATTATGTTCCATTGATCTATGACTCTGTTTCTATGCTGTACCATGCTGTTTTTATTACTATGGCCTTGCATTATAGTTTAATATTAGGTAGCATGATTTTACCAACTTTGCTCTTCTTTCTCAGGGTCGCCATTGCTATGAGGGGCCTTTTGTGGTTCCATACAAATTTTTGAAATATTTGTTCTAGGTCGGTGAAGTACATCATTGGAATCTTGATAGGAATTGCATTGAGTCTATAGATTGCTTTGGGTAGTGTGGACATTTTAATGATGTTACTTCTTCCTATCCATAAACATGGTATGTGCTTCCCCTTATTTGTAACTTCTTCAATTTCTTTTTCTTTCAGTGTCTTACAATCTTCTGAATACAGGTCTTTTTCATCCTTGGTAGGTTTATTCCTAGGTATTTTATTCTTTTTGTAGCAATTGTGAATGTGATTGTTTTCTTAATTTCCCTTTCTATTAGTTCGTTATTGTCATGTAACATGCAACTGATTTCTGGATATTAATCTTGTATCCTGCTACTTTGCAGAATTCATATATCAAATCTAGTATTTTCCTGGTAGAATATTTATGGTCCTCTATGTACAGTATCATGTCATCTGCAAATACAGACAGTTTACTTTTTCCTTTCCAATTTGGATGCCTTTTATTCCTTCTCATCTAATTGCTGTAGCTAGGACTTCCAGTACTTTGTTGAATAGGAGGAGGTAAAAACAGACATCCTTGTCTTATTCCTGATATTAAGGGGAATGCTTGTAGTTTTTATCCACTGAATATGAAGCTGGCAGTGGGTTTGTCATATATGGCCTTTATTATGTTTAGTTATGTTCCCTCTGTTCCCACTGTGCTGAGAGTTTTAGTCATAAATGGCTGCTGGATTTTATCAAAAGCTTTTTCTACATCTATTAATATAATCATGTGGTTTTTATCCTTCATTTTATGTGGTGAATCACATTTATTGATTTGCAAATGTTGTCCCAAGCTTGCATTCCTGAAATAATTCCCACTTGATCATGGCATGATCTTTTTGATGTATTGCTATGTTCAGTTTGCTAATATTTTGTACAGGATTTTAGCATCTATATTCATTAGGGATATTGGCCTGTAATTTTCTGTCTTTGTAGTGTCTTTATCTGGTTTTTGAATTAGGATAATGCTGGCCTCATAAAATAAATTTGGGAGCCTTCTCTTCTCTTGAATTTTCTGAAATAGTTTGAGAAGGATAGGTGCTAGTTCGCAGGACATTTGGTAAAATTCACCTGTGAAGCTGTCCAGCCCAGGGCTTTTGTTGGGAGCTTTTAGTTTTGTTTTGTTTTGTTTTGTTTTTATTACTGCTTCAATTACAGTAGGTATAATCCATATTTTTAGATACTCTGATTTTTCCTGATTTATTTTTGGAATATTGTATGTTTCTAGGAATTTATCTATTTCATCTAGGTTGTTCAGTTTGTTGGCATATAATTACTCATAATATTCTCTTATAGTCATTTGTATTTCTTTGGTGTCAATTGTTATTTTTCCCTTTTTTTCAGACTGATTTTATTTATTTGGGTCCTTTCTCTTTTTTTTCTTGATGAGTTTGGTTAAATGTTTGTCTATCTTGTGTCTCTTTTCAAAGAAGCAGTTCTTGGATTCATCAATCTTTTGTATCATGTTTCTAGACTCTATTTCATTTATTTCTGCTTTAATCTTTATTATGTCCTTTATTCTACTCACTTTGGTCTTTGTTTGTAGTTCTTTTTCAAGTTCCTTTAAGTGTGAAGGTAGATCATTTATTTTAGCTTTTTCTTGTTATTTGAGACAGGCCTGTAATGCTATGAATTTCTCTCTTAAGATTGTTTTCCCAGTGTCTCACAGATAGTGGATTGTTGTGTCCTCATTTTCACTTGTTTCAAGATATCTTTTGATTTCTTTTCTGACCTCATTGGTAACCAGTTCATTTTTTAATAACACGTTATTTAGCTTCCATGCCTTTGTGTGCTTTTCAGTATTCTTTCTGTGGTTTTATGACCCTGGAGACAGAAGAAACCACTTCACCACAACGTGACCGGTAGGAAGTGCAGAAGAGACATGATAGGGCTGGCTGAGATCACAAGGATGGTAGCTGAAGTGCTGGAGTGATATTTCAGTCGTCGGGGGGCTGCCCCTGAGAGGTGTGGGGTTTAAACCCCAAGCTGATCTCCCTAGCTTACAGCACAAGAGCCAGAAAGGAATCCAGACAACAGCCAACTGTGAAAAGCAACAGGGTTTCTGTCTGCCAGAGAGAGAAGCCTGGAGATACAGAGAGTCTCTTAAAGGGCCAATGCACAAAATTTTGTTTGCAGCCACTTACCCTGGGCACCAGCAAAGGGGAGTTGGTACAGTGTGGACTAGAGATGCTTGAGGAGAGTATGGGTTGAGGAGAGATGCTCTGGGAAGAGAACTGAAGGAACAGCCACCAGGATTCCTTTGCTGAGTCATTCCCCATACTGCAGGAGCCATTATTCTCAGGCAGAGCTCTCCTTTCTCAATGTCATCAGCCAGAGTGCAAGCAATACCCCTGCCCACAGGAATTACTTGGCCCTTCCCTGTGGAGCTTAAACCAGGCTGCTGATCACAGCTTTATTAGAATAACACACCAATCAGCTTAAAGACTGATTAGTTTAACAACTAACCTGGAAAATACAAAGCAGCCAAAATGGAAAGACAAAAAAACAGACCCCAAATAAAAGAACAAGTGAATTTGCTAGAAGAACTAGATGAAATGGAGGCAACCAATTTATTAGATAGAGAGTTTAGAGTAATGATTATAAGGATACTCAACAACATGAAAAAAAGACAGAGCAACCATAAAAAAGGAACAGTCAGAAATAAAGAATGCATTATCTGAAAGAAATAATACACTGGAAGGAATACACAGTAAGTTAGATGAAGCAGAGGATCAAATCAGTGTTTTGTAAGACAAGGTAGGAAAAAAAAACACCCAAGCAGAGCAGCAAAAGGAAAAATTATTTTAAAAAATTAGAAGAGCTTAAGAAACATTTTGGACAATAGGAAGCATAACACATCAGCATCATGGGAATACCAGAAGGAGAAGAGAGTGAGCAAGAGATTCAGAGCCTATTTGAAGATATAATGACTGAAAACTTCCCTAATCTGTTGAAGGAAAAAGTCACACAAGTCCAGGAAGCTCAGAGATTCCCAGACAAGTTGGACTCAAAGAGGCTATACTGAGACACATCATAATTAAATAACAAAACTTAAAGACAAGGAGAGAATCCTAAAAGATGAAAGAGAAAAGCAAGGAGTCACCTACAAGGGAACGCCAGTTAGACTGGCACCTGATTACTCAAGAGAAACAGTTCAGGCCAGAAGATAGTGGTGTGAAATATTCAAGGTAATGAAAAGCAAGGACCTACAACCAAGGCTACTTTACCCAGCAATGCTAGCATTTAAATTGAAGGAGAAATAAGAAGCTTCCCAGACAAGAAAAAGCTAAAGGAGTTTGTTAACTCCAAACCAATACTGCAAGAAATGTTAAAGGGCTTGCTTGAAGAAGAATAAAAAGAGAGAGAGAAAAAAAAAAAACAAAGGAAAACAGTCTAACAATAAAATGGCACTACACAGTATCTACCAATAATCTCTTTAAATGTAAATGGCTTAAATACTCCAACAAAAAGATACAAGGTAGCTGAATGGATAAGAAAATAAGACCCATATATATGCTGCCTCCAAGAGACCCATCTTAGATCGAAAGATACACACGGACTAGAAGTAAAGGGTTGGAAAAAGATATTTCATGCAAATGGAAAAGAAAAAAAAAGCTGGGATAGCAGTACTTCTCTCTGACAATATAGACTTTAAAACCAAGGCTATGTATAGTAAGAAACAAAGAAGTACACTACATAATGATAAAAGGAACCATCCGACAAGAAGATATAACCCTAGAAAACCTCTATGTACCCAACATAGGAGCACCTAAATGTGTAAAGCAAATCGTGATGGACATAAAGGGAGAGATCAACAGAAAGACAGTAATGGTTGGGGATTTTAACACCCCATTGACTTCAATGGATAGATCTTCCAGGCAGAAAATCAACAAGGAGACAGCAGACTTAAATGACACACTAGGTCAAATGGATTTAACTGATATCTTCAGAGAATTTCACCTCAAAGCAGCAGAATATACATACTTTTCAAGGGCACATGGAACGTTTTCTAGGATAGACCACATGTTAGGACACAAAACAAGTCTCAATAAGTTTAAGAAAATTGAAATCATATCAAGCATCTTCTCTGACCACAATGCTATGAAACTAGAAATCTACTCATTTTCAACTTCCATTTCAGCAAGCCCAGGTTTGCCTGCTCTATGAAGGCAAAGTGGAAAAGAGATGAGCCGTCGTCACTGAACCATCATAGACCAGCCAGTCCTCAACCAGCTTAATAGCTGATTATAGTCACTTGAGAACAAAAGAACCAGCTGAGAACAAAAGAACTACAGGCTAGGCACAGCTTAAATTGCTGGCACACTGAATGTGAGCTAAATAAGTGGCTTTTCTTTTAAGCCACTAAGTTTTGGGGTGGCTTGGTATGCAACATAAGCTTCATATATTTATCCTATATTATCATCATTTTACCTGTTAGAAGTTAAATTCTACCTCACAGTTAATATTTATTCACATTAGAACTCATATTCTGATTTAGTTGACTATGAGAGATGAAGAAACCAAAAATACATTAATATTTTGGGACAAACGCAGGCAACTCTATACATAAATACCCAGATGGTATCATAACTATCTATGCTGTTGGCTTGCTTTATCATGGAAAAACATATATCAAATGGCCTAAGACGATGTTCTGGTTTCGACAGTAATGATAATATATAGCCCCTGCTAGAGACTAAGCTAAATACTTTTTAAGCCTTGTCTCAATTTTACATTATAGCAACCCATAAAGTAGAATTCATATCATCATTTTTTGTAGATAAGAGATTTGCATCTTGAAGAATTTAAGTAATTTTCCCAAAGACTACCCAAGAAGTAGGAATGGGATTAAATGACTCTAGAGCCTGAGTGTTTAACCATAAAGTATGCTGCCTACAGTGCCCCAGAAAGGCAAGGAAGGACTAATCTTTTCTGTAATTTCAAAGTGTTTCTCATCCATCCAAACTCAACTGGAAAAACTGAATGTAAAAAAGCAGATGAAATTAACTTTTCTAAAGTTTAACCCAAAAGAATTGACTAGTTGTCAAACAGCTTACCAGGCTAACAACACACCAATTTAACCTATTTTTGTTATGTTATAAAAATATAAATAAATTCAAGTACTGATAAATGTTGGTGGACATAAAAACAAACAGTGCTCATTATGCAAGTAACTTGTCCTTACGAAGTTAATGAGCTTACAATGGTATCATATGAAAGTGCAATGTACAAATTTATGTTATATAAAAACAAAACGTAGAAGGAAAACAAAATGCAAATTGCTTTTACAAATTCATAAACTGTCACTTATTTTCTTGCACAATCCCATATCTATAATTTCAACAACTGAAATGCTCTGAAAACTGAAAAAAATATTGGTAAGTTGTATGTATACTCATTGGACAAGAAAATCTAGACCAAACTGATATAAAGCTATGTATAGACTCTATTTATACCACTCAGTATAATTATTCATATAATTTATTGAAGAAATATTTTTTGATTATATGGTTCTGCTTCAAGCCCTGTTGGAAGTGTTATATAATATAGAATATAAGTACTGTATAAAATTCTAAAGTTTAAAAAGTCTTAACTCTAAAACAATCTGAATACAAGAACTTTAGATAAGTGATTATAAACCTAAAGTATGATTGTGCCTGAAATTCAGCCAATACATTTTTGTTCTTCGTGTAATCAAATGCAGTCTGCATGTGTAATGAAATACTTTCTCCGGAGCATTTTTGATAAGTTGAGGAAAAAGAATAAGAGAAATCTGAGTTATTTTTCTTTCACCAGAGTTAGTTTTTTAAAATAAATACTCATATATCAAAAAGAATAAAATGAAATATGGCTTTACAATACAATACTAATGTTATAAATCTTATAAAGGAAAAGTGTTCAGGTAACAGAAGTTGGGAGATGGTTAGTAGATGTAAAGAGAAGGGCAGGGAGTCAAACATCACCCTTTGTGCTGGTGGGGACTTGGGAGATATTGTCTGGGTCTGATGGAGAGGACATTAAAAATGTGTATTATTCATGGTGTTAATGCAAACAGTAGGAGAAGTAAGTAATAAAACACCTATGAACTTTGGGAGTTAGGAATGAGGGAAAGTGAGAGACAAGTGAACTACAGCTTTATCTTTCAAAGTGGGAAATAAACATGAATAAACTTAATAGATGAAGAAATATATAATTTAGAGTTAAAAAGTTTACTATAAGAAAAAAGAAAAGCAGAGACAGATTCAAATGTTTGCTTATGGGGAATATTTTGAAAAAGAAAGGGGTGAGGCAGAGACTGATTTTAATGACTTTGGTAACTATTTAAAAAATAAAAAGAGAAATAAAGCCAAAATATGATAATGTTACTGGATCAAAACAAAACACTTACTGACGATAAAGGGAATTGTGGTCACTTTAAATAGAATGGTGTGACCTACGAGGTGGCAGCCAAGAGAACATCTGGAGCAGTGTGCTCTGGGCAGAGAGAGCCCCACCCACAGGAGCTCAGTGCAAGGCCTTTGCAAGCCCAGGGACGCCCAGCACTAGACAGCACAGTGCTGTGCCAGGGGCTAATAGTGTCATCTCTCAGAGGCCATGGCATGACGTTTGGGTCATATTCTAATTAATATGGGAACACATCGAAGTGTTTTAAGTAATGGAGAGATATGTTCTGCTTTTGATTTAAAGACACAATCCTGGCTGCTCTGCATGAGGGAAGACTGCAGGGGGAAGAATAAAGCTGGGAGGCTGGTTAGGGTGTTTTTGCCATGGGTCAGGAAGAGAAAATGATGATTTGTTAACAGTGTTTAAGGTTTGAGATATATTTTTGGAAGGAAACTGAACACGGTTTACTAGTGGATTAGATGTAGAAAGTAAGGAAAAAGGGGGAAACACTGGAAATTCCAAGTAATGGCATGAGTGATGTTGAAGTTAACTGACCTAGAAAGGACTTGAGTGATGGGGAGTCAGGAACAATTTAAAGCATAAGTCCAGAGTCTATCTGTGAATGTTAAATTTGAAATGTCTATTAGAAACTCAAATGGAGGAATTAAATAAGAAATTTGATATATGAATCTGGAGTTAGGGAGAGGGTTACACTGCTGACATACATTTGGTAAGTATCAGCATAAAAGTGGTAATTAAAGCGAGGAGTGCATATTACCTGCATATTATACATGTAACACTCACCTAAATGAGTGCTATGCCACGTTATGCTATTTTGGGAGGTCCACAGACCACCCCCAATTTTGATGATTTGCTAGTGGACTCTATTACAGCCAAAGGAGACAGCAAAATCAAAAGGAAAAGGCACGTGGGATGAAGTCTGGGCAAAGAGTGTCCTCCCAGTGGAATCACAGAGAACGGACATGCTTAGTTCCCCCAGCCATGACTTGTGGTGACATGTGTGAAATTCTGTCCACCAGAGAAGCTCATTAGCAACTCAGCGCCCAGGGTTTTTTACCAGGGGCTGATCACATAAACAGCCTCTGCCTGGCATCTACCAAGATTCCAGACTCCCAGAAGGAAAGCATGTTTTCAGCATAAACCAGACTGTTTTCATAAACAGATTAGGTACAGTGAGCCACTCTCATCAGTATTAGGTGGATAGGATCCCTACTGAAATTTAAGTTTCTGGATTCCAGCCCAGGCCAACCTTGTCAGTAGGCCTTTTTAAGAATAGGTCGTTAGGCCTGCTCTGTTGACTCTTTTCCGAACATATGTCTTCAATTATTTAAGCCTCCAAAACCCTCTGATATAGGTCCTCCTATTCCCATCTTTAAGATGAGGAAATGAGAAGAAAGATCACTCAACTAATAAGGGAAGAGGCTGGGAATTGAAATTTGGCAATTTGGTTCCCAGCGGGAGCTCTTAGACACTTTGCAAACCAGCCTTTTTCAATAAAGAACAGAAAACAGCAGGGAAGGAGGGTCAAAGGACTGTGTTGGGTGCCTGAAGATTTAGAAGTTTAACAGACAACGGGGAAGACCAGGAAGTGAAATGGGCAGAATACCAGGAGACCATGCAATGTGTCCCAGGACCAAAAGGAGAGTTCAGAAAATGGTTATCTGCAATCACCATTTGGAGGGAGAACAGTGATTGTTGATGAGGGTAAGTGCGCAGCCTGACTTTAATTTTGCAGCTTTGTCTCCCACCCCATCTCACACGCTCTGCCTCTGATCACACAGGCCACATGCGTTTCCCTAGACATTACCAATGTCACTAAAGCTGACGTTCCTTTACAGACGCATTCCCTCTTATATAAAATCTATTCCTTTATTTTCTAAATAGCAATTTCTAATCACCTTTAAAAAGCTCTACCTCATTTTACCTTCTTTGTAAAATATTGCTGCATCTCCCAAATAGAATTGTCTACTTTCTCCTTGAAGTTTTTTTCCTATTTGTATTGCAGTCTTCCTATTAGTTTCCTTTATTTGCTTACTTTTTAGCATCCCCCTGCCAGATGCTGAAGGCAGAACCTGGGTCTTATTTGTATCTATTCTTTCAGCATCCAGTGCATCATCTAGCACATAGCAGATGCTCAAGAAATTTGAGGTTGGGAGGGAGGGTGGGAAAGAGGCAGGCAGAAAAGAAGGAAGAGCTGAAGGAGTGCTATTAACATGCAAAAAAGTGAAACATAAAATGTATTTTCAGATGAATGTATATAAACATTTCCCATAACTCAAGGCACCCAATACTTTCTGGTGTTATACAAACAAGTCTATAAATCTTATTTTCCATGTATGCACAGGTACCTAGAGCTATAGATTGAAAGCTTCTAGGCACTGTTATTTTTTTCCTTCCACTTAAAACCTCCTTGGACTACGTAAAATGCACAATCTCATGAGAAAAGAGAGAGAGGGACATTTTAAGGGGACAGTACTTTATTTCATAGTGTAAATGAATATATCATGTCTTTTTCCAGGACACTTTTTTTTAAGGAGAGCAAAAAATTATGGACACATTGGTAATCTAAGAAAGATAGCCATAAAAGGGAAGAAAATTATTCAGAATTAGTAGGCTAAGAGATCAGGGAAATCAAATTGTGTACTTCACACAATATCCAATCTTCGTAAATACAACCAGAAATGTCTCTCTGTGAAGAATACAAAAGATGACGTGGATCCTGTTCCCAAAAGGTTTAGAGATTGGGAGAGGAAATGCCAGTTATACATGACAGAGAATGCCATGCCTATAGGCGCCCTTCAGGCACGGCGGACTATTAGACCTGGGCAGTAGGCAAGTAAGGGGAAACACCCTTCTATCTTACCCCTGTGGTGTGGCATGTGTTAAAGAATATTCCTCAGACTGGGTGAACGAGACGATGACGTGGAAAGTTGGCGGGGCCAACCGACCACAGCTCCCCAGTTCTCCGGGGCTTGCAGATGTTTCCTGCCCCTCCCACCAAGTGCAGCCTCCTCTGACGCCTCTGGGCTTTCTGGTAAAGGCATCCGCAGGAGCCAGATCCTGTTTCAAGGTCTGTTCCAGGCTAACCACCATCAGGAGGACAGTCATGAAGAATTTATTAGAGGAAGCACTGAACACAGTGAACCAATTCTCTGTTTTCATTTCTCTCTCTCTCTTATTAGCCACTCCATTTTAATTATGGATAAATTGACTTTCACCTAACTGATTTTTCATTAAAGAAAAAGTAAGTAAAAAAAAGAGCAAAAAGGAAATTTTCCCTATATAATTCTTTCTTAAATGAATAAAATTGAAAAGATGTAAAAAATCATTCATAGCAATAGCAATTTAAATGAAAGCTCTGGGGAGCGCATGGGGGGGAAGAGCACAGAACTGCTTCTACCCTCTCTGAGCAACTAAACTGTGATTCTAACAGGTGTTTGTTACCCAGCATCTTTAACTAAGAAGCAATTGTAACCACATTCTGTAAAGAGTTCCACACTCAAGTGATATTCCATGAAGCTCATCCCTGCTTTAAAGCCTCCAGAATTGTTCTTCCTTTCTGCTCAACTGCTGCCCTGCAGGCCTCAGAGTTCACTGCTCACACCACTAAGGTCTGGGCTCAAGGACTTTCCGTCATCCACATGCCACATGGCCATGGCCCACACCTGTCACTCTCCGATTTCCTCTGTCTTCTTTAGAGTGTTTATCACTATCCAAAACAATATTATTGATTGATTGATTTCCTTGTTCATTGGAGAGTGCAATTTCTCTGTCTGTTATTCTATCTCCAGAGAATTAGAACAGTTTCTGGCACTTGGGAAGTGCTGGAAAAGTGTCCAATGAGAAAGTTGGAATGAAGTCTAAAGCACAAACAGCAGACTCTGATACTGTTTCCTCTAACTCCACAAAAAGAAACTGTGCATGAGCTGACACCAGTTTTCTAAGGAAACAGTTCGTGTTTATCACATGGGAACCATCTTCTATGTACAGCATATTGCCCACACACATTCTAGTGGGCTCTAAATATCTGTTTCCTGCCATTCTACAGTGGTGTTTATCATGGTTATTAAGTCCTTTTTTAATCCTGGGAACCTTGGAGTGCTATCACAACTCAGTTGCACTGAAGGAGTTTGTCTGCTATATTTGAGGACTTGCTCAGTGAGATTAGTTTTAAAATTCTCTCCTGGAAAACAGTCTCTTCCTGTTTTCAGTGAAACTGAAATTTTACATTTGCAAAGCAGTCTGTTTCCTTTGCAGCAATAGCTTAGGATATTACTGGTTAATCATTTTGTGTCTAATATTATGTTGATTGCACTCATATATATATATACATATTTAAAAAGCCTGAATCAGCTATTCCAAGCCATCAGACCATGGACTAATTTTCCTCCCAGACCTGTGACTGGTCCACCCACTGATGATTTGTTTGGTGTCTTAAATTTATGCTATTAGCCAGCCTTGCCCAGGAAATTGAACATTTCAAACTTCTTTTGAAAATTTAAAATTATGGGAAAAATCTATGTTCCCAACATTTTAATAATCTGCTCAGCCAGTTGATACTTCCTCCGTTAGGTGGGTCACCAAGGCACCAGCTGCCTGAATTCTCTCTGTTGCTCCTCCCTGTTGTCCTCCCTGTTGCTGAGCCCAAGCTGAGTCCAGAATCAGTTTTTTTTCTCATTGGACACCTGTATTCTTTCAGTTATTTTGACTGCTTGAGTACTGGAGGATCTAAATGTCTGTTCATGTCCTAAAATATTCATAGAAGCTAACATACTTTCATATTTTACTTAAGAAAAGGTAACCATAACTCAACACTAAATGTCAGTAATATGCTCATTGTATTCTTCATCAAAGAGCAATTTACAAAATACATGTGCGGTAGATTGGCCTCTGCAGAAGACTACTACCCCTAGAGGGGTAGTCTTCACAGAAATAAAAATCAGGATTATAATGAATAAAGGCATAGCTTCACCCATAAGAGTTAAATAAGTAGTATGTTTTCTCTCAATAGATTGAAAGCTTGGTCTGTTGAAGAAGAAAGAACTTGGTTTAAATCTTGACTTTACTCTCTATGAAACCTTGGCAAGTAACTCAATCTCTGTACTATCAGATCTTTTACCTGTTGTACAATGAAACCTACATGTACTGCCATGAAGGACAATAAGAAATGAATGCTAATACACATAAAGTGCTTAGCCTTATATCCAGCCAAAATAGTCTGCTCTATGTATTTGAATCTTCACCACGTTGTTAGTTCCTAAATGTCATACTCTTAGAAGACATACAAACTGATGTCAAGACAGAGATGGAATCTGGGAAAGCCAAGGTTATTATTCATTTAACCTTTTTCATCTAAAGATAAAATGTAATATAAATACTAAAATATAAATGCTTATAGGCATTTTTTACAAAATATATAGCAAACACATGCCAAGTGGAATAATTCCCTATGGTTCTCAGATTTGTGGATTCCATGAGGTGGGAAACTAAAAATATAAAATAAAAAGATCAAACATATGTAGAAGACCATTCTGTGTGGCGTGGGCCAGACTCCCACTCAGAGATGCACAGGACCCACGCCCACGGATAGGTTCTCCCGTGGGGAATCAGGCCTGCAATGTGCCTAGGCTTCTTTGAGTCTTGCTTTTGCTAAAACTCCCTCACCCTGAATTGAGGACATTTACTGCAAAGTAACTTCCTAAACTCCATGCTAAACCTTCCAAGGATGAGTGTAACTGGTTCAACCACTTTTGCCTTTTCATTTGCAAATATTCCTCTTCTGTGATGTGATTAGCGGCACTGGCTCCTTTGTTTTCTGTAAAAGGTAACCACCTAAAGCAAACCTGTGCATAGTAAATGAGGACCATCATGTAATGTGCTGAGAAACCCAATACAGGCTGGTCACAGCAAGGGCCAAGGCTTTTGCTCCCCTTGAGAGAAAAGCCATGCTGTCCCTTTTCCTCCACCAGACTCGGTAGTCTGTGTGAATGTCTCATTTCATCCATAATGACATGGACACTGTGGGCCAGTGTCTGCATCAAACATAGAATTTTTTTCTGAGTAAGAACAATAACACAGCAAAATTAAAAAGTTATTTATTATTCCCAACATTTTGTATTAAAAGGAATATTTAATACACCCCAAGCAATAAGGATACAATTTCAGAATGAAGGACAGCTCTTTAAATTACATCAATTTAACCTAATGAAAAAGTTACCAGGTTACTCTTTATTCTTTTTTTTTCCCATGGACTATACAAGTGTTTCCAAACCTAGGACCAGAGGGTAGACAAGTGTTTGAGAACCACTTGTGTAGGCTACACTTACAGTTCCATGACTGTCTCCCAAACTGTCACACAATCCTCCACCAATGGAATTGAGTAGTCATAAGTTTCTGTGTTTGATGAGTTGGGAGGGCGGAGGAAAAAGAAAGAGAAATTCCTTCTCTTTCATATCCCTTCTCCACCCACCCTCCATTAACTTTGTGGAGGGAGTGAAGGGATTAATGACGGAGACAGCTAGCTGCTTACTAATTCTTTTACCTACTAATTCTTTCTCCAACAGAGTCCTAATTCTGTTGAAGTTCGCAATGTATACAGCTAAAATTTCTTCATTTATCAACTTCCCTTGCAGAAAGTGGTGGCCAGGTGACTCCATTCTGGCCAATGAGCTGTTGTAGAAATTGTTAGTGAGATGAGGAAAACATTCTTTAAGAGAGGGCATATTCAGCTGCCATTTTTTTCCTCCCATGCCTGACTCTTCTTGACTGAACTAAATTATGATTCTGATGCATATATGTTAAGATTCTAAGTTAAAGATCCCACAAATCACAAATCCTTGCCCCTGACATGCTTGAGATGCTCAATTACTATGGTACTAGTAACTGCCTATGCCAGGATTTCTTATAATGTGAGGAAAATACATCATTTTATGTTTATGCCATTATAGTTGGATCTCCTACTGGTAACCAAATTCAATCCATACCTCATACAAATATAATAAATAAAAAGTGAAGAAATATGCTTTCCTCAGTAGCAGAATAGGAAAACAAGTGGTAATAGGAAGGACATATTATTTTATATCTTAAAGACTGATGGATAATTACATATGTATCATAATATGTTTTGTTAGGAATTTAAAAGTAGAATGTAGATAACCTTAGCATTTGTTATTATATATATAATAGGCAAAAAAGCATGCATAACATGTATTATGAGTTGAACCGTGTCCCCCACCAAAAATACGTTGAAGTCCTAACTCCCAGTACCTCAGAATGTGACCTTACTTGAATCACAATCATTGCAGATATAATTAGTAAAATTAAGATGAGATTGTTCTGGAGTATGATGGGCTTGTAATCCAAATGAATGGTATCCTTAGAAAAAGTGACAAGACAGACACACAAGGAGGAGAACACCATATGACAACAGAGGCAGAGATTGGAGTGCTGCCACTGCAAAAGCTAGGGAACCTCAAGGATCAATGGCCCCCATCAGGATCTAAGCAGAAGAGGTGAGGGAGAATTCTAAAGAGTCAGGGCCACATGGCCCTGCCACCACCTTGACTGTGGACTGTAGGAGAAAAAACTTCCATTGTTTTACATTACCCACTTTGTGGTGAGTTTTTATAGCAACCCTAGGAAACCAATACAGATGGTCCTTGATTTATGGTTATTTGACGTAACAATTTTTTTTTGCCTTTATGATGGTACAAAAGTGGTATGCATTCAGTAGGAACTACTTTGAATTTTGAATTTTGTTCTTTCCCTGGACTGGTGTCATGCCACAGGACACTCTCCAGTGGTGCTGAGCAATGGCAGTGAGCCTCAACTCCCAGTCGGCCATGCGGTCAGGAGGGTAAGCAGCCAACACTCTGCAGTGTCTGCATTGCCAGCAGTTTTTGAATATTGCGCTCTAAGGATTATGGTAGGCGAGACTAAGCTATGATGCTCTGTAGCTTAGGTGTGTTAAATGCATTTTTCACTCATGCTGTTTTCAACTTATAATGAGTTTATCATGTCATAACCTCAGTATGAGTCAAGGAGACTCTGTACTACACAAACCAAAATATTCTTATTTGAGAATATTAATGAATTTTATGAGTTGTAATCAAGAGAATTGTAAATCTAATTTTAATAACTTTTTCTAGTTACTGATTTTGATTTTTTATATTAAATTATGTAGAAACTCTTAAAGAAGAAAATTAAAACTGCCTATAATGCCACAATAACCCACTAATATTTGTAGCATTTGTTTTCAATATTTTGTGTAAGGAATTTTTGTATGATATTTGTATGTGTGCATATAAGTGTGTCTGTGTATTTATTATGTGTGCATGAAAGACTTTGTGTGAATAATATATCATATCTTTCTCTCCCTTTTTCCTCCATCTCCCTTTCCTCCCTCCATCTCATGTTTCTAATTCCACACAAATTTAGAGAGCACTCAATGCCCAGGCACTCTCCTGGGTGCTAGGGATACAGTGCTGAATATATCAGGCAAAATTCCTCTGTTTATATGTTTTATAATTTGGTTTGTTTATAAGATACTTAACCGGGTATTTTCAAAGCAATGCACTAAAATGATGCGACACAGGGTGTCATGGGGGTGTGTCTGCTGGTACCAAAGGCACACTGGAGAGTTTGCAAAAGGCTCCCTGGAAGAGGTCAGGTCTCTGCTGAGGTCAGAAGGATGCAAAGTAGCAGTTAGGCAAGAGAAGAAGAGTGGTGCAGTTCTAGGCAGAAGGAGAAGCTGATGCAAAGACCTGGGCAACAGAGAACGGGATGTATTTGAAGAAGTGAAGAAGTTCAGTATTTCCAGAGTATTGGTAGCACAAGAGCCTGGCAAGACATGAAGTCTGCAAGGGCCTTCTAAAGGCTATTTCAAAGGCGGACTATCTTCAGAGAAAGAGAAACACCACATGATTTCACTCATATGTGGAAACGAATGAACAAACTGAACTTACACACAAAATAGAGCAGACTCATAGATGGAGAACAGGATGGCAGCTAGTGGAGGGGCTGGAGGGATTGAGCGAAAAAGAACAAAGACTCATGGACATAGACAACAGTGTGGCAATTGCAGGGTGGGAGGACGGGGGCATAAGGAGGATAAATGTTAATGGAAAAAAGTACAATAAAAAAATGCCTCCTTCCCTGGCTGGTGTAGCTCAATGGATTGAGCACAGGCCTGCAAACCAAAGGGTCGCAGGTTCAATTCCCAGGGCACATACCTGGGTTGTGGGCCAGGTTCCCAGTAGGGGGCGTGCGAGAAGCAACCACACCTGGATGTTTCTCTCCTTCTCTTTCTCTTTCCTTCTCCTTCTCTCTAAAAATAAAGAAATAAAATCTTTTAAAAAATGCCTCCTCTGCCATTTAAAACAAAAAAGAAAAAGGAAGAACTTATTACAAGGTAAGCCTAGACTGCAGAACTTCAGAGGGTAATTCAAAACCAAGAATTCTAATAAATGAAGAAGCACTGAGTAGAGGATGACACTTAAATATGAAAAAAACCAAAGTTGTACTATCTTAATATATAGAAATAGTAAGGAGCAGTAAGGAGTTTAAGTAGATAAAGTGAAATGATCCAATTTGCATTTCAGGTAGATCTGATTGGTAACAATGTGGAGGATTTATTGTAAAGGGTCAGGGTTACTGAAGTTGCTAGTGGAAAAGATGATTGTGACCCCAAACAGGATTCAGTATTAAGGACTGGGACATTATCAAGAGTTAAAAGGAAGTAATATTGTTACAGAACAGACCTGGGGGGATGAACAATATACTATTATGTAAAGGACCCCTGCTGGGATCCGCTCTGCCTGGTTTCAGGAGCTGCAACCCCCCTGTGGCTAAGGCTGAGTGAGAGACCTCCAAACCACAAGACATTAAGGAGACAAGCCTGTCTCCCTGGCATGAGCGCTGCCTGCTCCATGTCTGGCCCCCATTGCTTGGTCTGTTAGTCAATGACAGGTAACAATTCTCAGAGAAGAATGGACCTAAGACAGGCATGATCACGTGGGAAGGCCCTCAGAGAGAGTCTCAGGGGGCTGTGGAAAAGAAGGGGTGATTGACCCCCGCCCCCTCAGCTTTGACAAGGCTGAGTCCTTATTCTGCCAGTGAGAAATCCAAATCTCAGCTGCCTTTGTCTCCTCTGTCCGACTCAGGCCTGCGGCAATGACAAGGAGTGGTGCAGTCCAGACCAGGGTCAGCGGACCTCCCGGGATAATTTGGCCTGAAGCATAGACTATGCAAGATTCTGTGAAGCTTACTTTGCTGGAGGATACTCTTAAATTAGAATATGAAGGCATGGGCAGGAAACGAAACTAGCCTTTTAGGTCCTGTAGTTTCTTAGGTAATAAGACCCCAACTCAGAATGAGCCCTTTTAGCTCCTTGAAAGTTATCTACTTGTTTGATCTTCCCTGCCAGACTATAATCAACAAACTGTATCTGTATTCCTAATAAAAGCCGGCTCAGGCAGCAGCTCCGGTCGCTCCCCCCTCGAAGGAATGGCTGTTCCGTTCCTATTCCTCCACGGGACTCGGTAGTCTGTGTGTATTTCTCTCGTATCTCGAGCATCTGCAGCGCCCTCGGTTACCACTGGCCAGTAACTGCGTCAGACCCCCACTTTTTCTCTGGGTTTTTTTTTTTCTCCCCCATACTAGGTTCACTTCGCCTGCCACCAGAAGAAAGATGTCTCTCAATGCCAGAGATTAGTGAAAAGGAAAGGAATTATTTATTTAAAAGTTATACAGACTTAGAGTAATGACTTAATGTCTTCATTAAAATACTAAAGTTCTTTAGAATACCCTCAAACGCACACAGTCCTTCCTTCTCCCCTTTGCCCAAACCGGGGTACTGTATCTCAGGAAAAGAAGTAGAAGTCCATGATTCAGGCTGCTGGCACCATCAACTGTGCCACAGCTACCATTTCCAGTCAATCCAAAGCCATGTGGCACCTTCTCATGGCCCACCAGCAAGAGTGCTTTCACCCTTTTTCTTCCAGGCAAAGTCTCCCCTGCTTCCTAAGCCACGTAGCAAAAGGGAGCAGCCCAAAGCTGCATGGTGATACTCTTGCCAAAACTGCATGGTCCCAACCTCTGCCCAAGCCACGTGGTAATTCCCTCCACAGCCTCATGGTCCCAACTCCTCCAAAGCCTTGTGGTCCTGCCCTTAGTATGGCTGCCGCACCAGGGTTTAAATCCCCTGCAGCCCCATCAGTTATACCTGCTAGCATTCCTGTATTCTTCCAGCTTTCCTGGGCTGCCATGGTAAGTCCAGGCAGGTGTGGCCCCATGGCATGGAGCCAATCATCTCCAAGCTCTCCTGCAGGCACTATAACCAGGGAGAGTTGTTTCCCAGTTACATCCTGGGTTGAAGTCCCTTCCATCCCCCTGGCTCAAAGCATGGCCACAGCTATTTAACATATCTATGAAGCCAGTTAAAGGTTATAGATGTGTTAAATGACCATGCCAGAGGTTAGTTGCAAAGCTGTTGCTGTACAAAACAGCTCTCAATGGCCCTGCTCCATGTGTCCCATACCCCAACTCAGACTGGTGGAGGTGAGGATGTGGTATATATATACATATATATATATATATATATATATATATATATATATATATATATTTCTCTAATATTTCCTGAACACCCTGAGTTCTGAACCTCATTACAAATCCCTATTTGCCCCTCCCCTTGGCTGCATCCTGTTACAGTATTATTTGTATAACCAACTTAACTAACTAACTAAAAAGCATGGAAGGAAGAGGACATGATTGGCATTAATCCCAGGGTTCCATCTTGGCCTTGTGGGTGGGTAGTGGTGCCTTTCATGAGATAACATAGGACATGCACACAGAAGGGAAAGTTTGGGGTGAATTACATAAAGGAGATAATGAGTATCTGACATTTGGAATTTAAGGTGATTGTGAGACATCCATTCCATGTGGACAGACACTTAGGGAATATGGCTAACCTTCAGTAAAAAAATTTGAGCCAAGAAACTAAATTTTGAAGCTGTCAGTGCATTTTTGATAGGGTTAGGGCTTTGGGAATAAATGAGACTGCCCATGGAGAATGTTCAGACTGAAAAGAAAGTGATAGGTTGAATTCTGAGGAAGGTTCAGAATTAAGGGGTGGGCAGAATCTGAGGAGATTATACCAGAGACAGCAAGACAGAAGCCAAAGTGGAGAGGGAACCAGGAGTGTACAATGCCTGGAAGCGAGGTGAAGACAATTACTGAGCTGTGATGGCTAAAATATTTTAGTTCTGGCATAAGAATTGGTAGATCAATGGAGATCACAGTGAGTCTACACACAAATACCTAAGTATATCTGAGACTGTATTTTGTAATAAAAGCAACATTTTAAACTGGTGGCAGAAGAGATAGGCCATTTAGTAGATGGTATTGGATTAAGGATTAGTTGCATGCATACATATATATACATATATACATATATATACGTATATACATATACACACACATATATATACACACACACTTATATATATTTTATATATTAAATGATTTTTCTTCTTTCTGTATACCAATAAAATTTCCAAGTGCACCAGAAATGTAAATAATTACAAAATAAAGTCTTATAATACTTTGAAGTGATAGAGGTGGCAAAGTAATACAATGTGGGGATGGGGGAGTCATCCTAAGCATGGCATGAAAGCCAGAAACCATAAAAAAAAAGACTGATATATATAAGAACATACAAACTTAAAACTTTTTATAGAAAATACATCATAAAATGTAGATAAACAAAATGTGGGGAAAACTTGTAATATATATGGAAAATACTATCTCTCCTATGCACAAGACTCTAAAAATAAAAAAAAGAAAAATGCCTCAATATAAAAATGCACAGAAATGTTATTATACTTCACACAAAAGATATAAAAGGATAATGAATATATGAAAAGTATAAGAATCCCTAGTAATAAAGGAAATATAAATAAATTCAAAACAATAAAATAGCATTTATTGCCTATCAACCTGAAAAAGATTAAAGTAGATTGCTGAAACTTGTGCCGGGGGTATAAATGGTGTAAGTGTCCTATCTTTTTATCAACGGGCAGCACAGCAAACAGGCTTTGAAGCCAGCAAGCTGAGTTTGAATGCTGGCTCCATCAGTCTCTACCTGTGTGACTCTGGGTGACTTACTCAACCTCTTAGTGCCTCCATTTTTCCATCCATAAAAGGAGGTAATAATAGTAATATCTACCTCATAGAATTGTAAAAGGTAAAAAATGCATTATTATATGTTAAGGACTTAGTGCTTCGCATACAGTAGGAGCTAGTAGCAATATTATTTGCCATTATTATTTTCATTTTCTTTCCTTCCCAGATTAAATTCCTTTGCCATCTGTCAAAATGCTTTTGACATTTTAACATGTCTCTTGCATTCAGGAATATCTTTAGTGTATCTGCTCCATTGTCCTTTCATCCCACATTCTTGGATTTTGACAAATTTAATTATTTATTTCAAATGCACTTTACAAAACAATTATACAAAATTCATAGACAGATTGTTAAAGGACTCAGAAACTAAATTTCAACATTCTCCTTGTATAATTCAAATCGTGCCCGAGTTTAAAGATTTTCTTACTCCAAATTCTAGAGTAAGATAAATATAGGGATTTTCTAACATGCTACATTTTGTGGACATCAGGGTCTGTTAATCTGAGTTTTTGCTCTGCATGAATCATTCCTCAGGTGTAACTTATGTACTCAGAATGAATATGCCCTGTTTCTGAAAGAGTTTCTAAAACTTTCTCACCATAGGTCTCATATATAATAGGAATCTGACATCATTGATGATTATTCATTTTTAAAAGGGTCTTACTAAATGAACTAATGTATTTCATGAAAACATTTTAAAACAATATTTATTTACTGATGGAGTTTATTGAGTCCTTAAAAATATCCCCTTGTTTGAATCTTATGAGAACTTCCTGAGTAATCAGAACAGAATTGCGTAGTATGTCCATTTTCAGTGAGGATGATAAGATTAAAAGAGGTGATACAAATTGCCTAAGATCACTCGGCAGGAAGAGTGTAGGCTGGCACTGGAATCTAAACTCCATTACTTTTGTTCCATCTCTGTCTAATCATCGTTGATGTATTTTTGTTTGTGTGTTTGTTTCCATGGTTGTGATTACCTTTGTCCTTAGAAGAGAAAGAGAAAGGAGAGAAAGAGAAGACAGAGCAAGACAAAGATTAGTATATGATTCCTTTTCTCCATTATTCCACTATTGATCACAAGCGCATACATCCTAGACAGGATCTCACACCACTGGAGCATCATTGCTTTCTGGTCATAAAATGCAAATAACATAGAATCTCCAATTTTAAAATATATTTATCATATTTATTGAGATCATGTTTGTTTTTTAGCAAATATTACTAATCCAACAGTCAGGGCATTTGGAGGAATACTTCACATTGCTGACGGGTAGACATGCAGGATCTAGTCCCTGCTGCTAAGAAGATAACACACTCATCTTCTGCAGGAGCCCATAATTCATAACGCATATTAAAAATTGTTAACAATTCTTTCTCAAATATAATCGTCTTGGCCTCTTTAAGAAAAACCATTGCACTTTAGAAACTTGTTTTATATTCATGATTCTTTAAGAAAGAAGTGCCAGGCATGGTGCATGCAGGATTGACAGAAAGGCAAAAGGACCTCCTCACTCTATATTTTAAAGTTCATTTTTTTTTCTCCCACCATACATTTGCATATTAAGCTGCTAAGTACGTGATTGTTTATTTCAAAATGTAGCTTTTTTTCAGTATAAGTAATTTGGGGACAAATCAAAACCCATGCAACAGCAGGTTAATAAAAGCCTCAACAGACAACTATCCTCACCCACAATAGATGGTCATTTATTCTCTACTTTCCTACGAAAGTACGTTGAAATTTTCTAGTGGTAAGAAAGACAAGTAACTTCTTGTGGCTGCCAAGCCTAGTGCTATCACCGGAATCTAGAAAAACTCGGCCCCATGTTTGTGGTTTTCTGACTGAGAGCAATGTTTTCAACACTTCTGATGATCAGTTGGGCTAAATGCCACCTACTAATTGATTTGTGGTTTATGTTCCAAAATCATGAAAGCATGTATTACTCCTTAAACATTTCTTACGCTCTTTTTTACCTTTCCATCGTCACCTCACTATCCATTCTTGCAAATATCCTTTCTTGCTTCCTAAAATAACTTTTTTGCTTCACTTTAAATAGAATTATGTGGTAATGAATTAGTCAGGGCTGTTCACTAACCTTCACAGCTCGCTGAAGGACTTGGTAACACAAATATCACTAAATATAAGTATGAGAAGGGTGAGTGTGTGTGTATCTTTATTTGTTTTCTAGTTGCTTTTTCACTGGTGCAGAACAACTGCAACATATGAGTATCAGAGGGGAAAAAAAGGCAAAATAGAAAGGAAAGCAGGAAGACAGCCAGAAGGCAATGTACTGTGGCTGATGAGGCATACAAATCTGACCTGCCCAGCCACTGACAACCTACTCTCCTTGCCCTGCCCCCCGCCCTTGCTGTGCAAAATTTCAGGGCAGTGACTTGAGGCAGCCTCATACATTCCCTTCCTCTCCCCTGGTTTAATCTTCCTGAAATGTAACCACTTGTCTTGCAAACTATTTTACCACCCTTTCCCCTCCACTAAATGCCATGTCTCTGAGTTCACGTGATCCTCCCAAGTCTTTTTCCTTGCCTCAGGCCCAGTTCTTTCTTGATGAAAATGTTCAAGTATGACAACCAATGACTATACAAGAATCATTCCAATTCAAAAATCAACCAAAAATTTCAGAGAGCTTTGCTTTGAAAAATAAAAATAAAAAAGCAAATGTAAAGGACGTGTCTAATGTAGGATAAAATGAACCACCAATGCAGTTAGCTCATTATATTGTCAAGCTGTTTATATATTATGATTCTGTACTTTATACAAACCAAACTATATGTCTATTCTGAAAGAACATACACACAAAAAGCTAACAAATATTAGCTTTTCAGTTGAGTAGGGGCATAGTGAAAAAGAATTTTCCTTTTGGTAATATAATTAATTTTATACTTCACTTTATTTTTCATATTATGTATGAGTAATTTTTAAAGCATGGATTATTTACATATTTTTAAAAGAAAAGTAATAGAGGGATTCAAAAATATAGAATTAATAGCCAAAGAAAATTTATTAATCACTGCAGAGAAAGGTACACAAAATTTTTCCTAGTTCATCTGAAAAGAATTCCTTACCCTCAGGCTTCCCACAGGCAAAACTTCAAACAGAGATTATTACTCCTAGTTTAACACAGAACAAACCTCTATGTAAAAAGAAACAACACTGTCAAACATAAAGAGTAAGGAGTAAAGGTCCTTTAGCAAGTTCAGAATCTGGAGTCACTGTCAGAGATCCAAAGTCTCTATGCGCATTTCACATTTCCTCTGTACAGTCCTAAGCAGCACTCGCACTGAGCTTTGGTGCAGGGCTCTTAGCCCGGGTCCCATGGTCCCCAACGCATCACCATAGACGGAATTCCGGCACTTTATGAACTTAGGCAAACAATAAGCTACTTCTCTATTTTCATCAAAACCTGATTGAAATTTTCTATTTCTTCAGTTACAAATGTTAGCAACAACCACTGTCACACCAGCAGTACCTGTAATTTTTTCATCAAAGAGAGCACAGATATTTTTATGCAATATTATAGTTGCCACATATATTCAAAATATTATTTGTCTACATAACCACTTTAAAAGTATAGTCATTATGTCTGCTGCTGAATCTTGTTATTTAATGTTTTAAAAAACAGATCAAGTGTGTTTTATAATCTGTTGACAACTGTATTTTATTATTTTTGGTTCTCTTAAATTCCCATGTAGAGTGGTTTTATTTATCAGAGGGGGATATGTTCCAAGACCACCAGTAGATGCCTAAAACCATGGATGGTACTGAATCCTATATGTGATTTTACTATACATAAATATATACCTATGATAATGCTTAATTCATAAATTACTCATAGTAAAAGATTAATACCAATAACTAGTAATAGAACAATGATAACAATTTACAGTTGACCATTGAATATTGTAGGGGTTATGTTTTTTCCCTAGGGTTGTTATGGTTTTGAGATCAACATTTAAGTATTTAATCCACTTTGTTTATTCTTGTGTATGATGTAAGAGGATGGTCTAGTTTCACTTTTTTGCATGTGTCTGTCCAATCTTCCCAATACCATTATTGAATAGATCATCTTTAGCCCATTGTATGCTCCTGCCTCCTTTGCCAAATATTATTTGACTATAAAGATGCAGGTTTATTTCTGGATTCTCTATTCTGTTTCATTGATCAATATGTCAGTTTTTATGCCAATAACATGCTGTTTTGATTACATATAGTTTGATATATGGTTGCATGATTCCTCTAAGTTTGTTCTTTCTTAAGATTGTTGTGGTTATTTGGGGTCTTTAGTGTTTCCATGTACACTATTGGAATATTTTTTCTAGTTCTGTGGAATACGCCATTGGTATCTTGATAGGAATTGCATTGAATCTTTGATTGCTTTGGGTAGTATGGACATTTTAACAATGAGAATTCTTCCTGTCCGTGAACTCAGTATGTTTCCACTTGTTTGTATCTTCTTCAATGTCTTTCTTCAGTGTCTTATAATTTTCCAAGTACAAGCCTTTTACATCCTTGGTCAAATTTATTCCTAGGTATTTTATTTATTTTGATGCAATTATAAATGGGAGTGTTTTTTAGTTTCACTTTCTGATAGTTAGTTAGTGGTGTATAAAAATGCAACTGATTTCTGAATCTTTATTTGTATCCTGCTACTTAATTGAATTTATTATCAATTCTAGTACTTTTTTGGTGGAATCTTTAGGGTTCTCTGTATACAGTATCATGTTATTTGCAAATAATGATGTTTTACTTCTTCCTTTCCAATTTGAATGTTTTTATTTCTTTTTGCCTGATTGTGACTAGGACTTCCAGTACTACCTTGAAAGAACCAGTGAAAGCAAATATCCCTATTTTGTTCCCAATCTTAAGGGAATCACTTATAGTTTTGATGTGAAGTTTTGTTTCTGAAGAAAGAAAATTGCATAGGTGATGAGTTGTAGAAAATTAGTGAGACAGAGTTTTGGGCATTCCATTAAAGTCTCTTCAACAGAACAGATAATGATCTAAAAGTAGTTTATGTAAACTGACAAAAATTTTGTAAGATTTTGGCTAACTAGTAGAAATAATTTAGTGGGTTAAATGTTACTTCTGGCTGTCTCATATTCACTTGGAATTTACAGGGAGTCTCAGACACACAAAAGTACAAGAAGAAAGAATACACCTTTTAGAGAATGTTAAATCCTATTGAAAATAGTCTCAGCCCACTTTAATTCAGACAGTGTTTACAGGTCTTGTCACACTAATGCTGAAGAACTGTTTTGCAGCTGTTTGACTTCAACATGTAGTCATTGTGCGTCTACTTGGTGAGTAGAATGTAGAAAGAGAATAATTGCTGAGAGGCTCACATTAGAGAAAACAAATGCGTCATAAAATATAGGAATCAAAAAGAGTTAATAATCTAACAGCTCTTATCTCACACTGGTAGTGTGATTCTGGGGAAAGATATATTAACTATAATCAAATTATTAAGCATTTTTAGATAAATCTTGTGCCAAGTGTTTTATACATCTTATTTGAAAGATTTGACTTGCTAAAATCAGCTTTCTTATTGGCTAGAGAATTTATGTAAGGCTATAAAGACCATAATTTAGAAAGTGCTAAATATAGACTCTGAAATGTATTTATGTAAGGATATAAAGACCATAATTTAGAAAGTGCTAAATATAGACTCTGAAATGTAGTAGATGCTCAATGAATTTTAGGTCCTCTTCCTCATTACATAACTGTTTTCTTATCTGTTTCAGTTGTTTTATATTGTTAAGCTATGTAGACTGCTGGATTTTTATTTGTAAAATCATATTGTTACAAGAAAAATCAAATTCTCTGCTTTATTCAAAGTCATGAGGGCATACACCTTAATGAGTCTTAGAAGACAAAACTATTTCACCTGAAAGCTTCATATATGCTCCATGCCAATAGTATATTAAATAGACAGAAATTTGTGTGATGGAAAAGAAATGCTTTCCTCTATTCCTTCTTCCATCTATCTAAGTAATCAAAATCATAATAAAACAAATTACTATTATAGAACCTGGCCTTTATAGTGAGCCAAGTAGTCCTTTTTTCCACCAGAATGTTCCTCCCTTTTCCCATCTCTTCTTTCCTTCTTTCTTCCTTCCTTTGAGTATTGGTTTCAAATACTCCACTGTTAAAAGTTAAATATATTTAGAAGGTCTTGTCCTTAGCCCTGGAAGTTTAATAGAATTATCTGAGGTAATTTCTGAAAGTATAGAAAAATCAAAAATAATTTCTTACTAGTGTTTTTGTTCCAAGATGAGGATAGAATAAGTAGGTAAAAGCAAATGTGTAATCTTAAAAATGCATATTTCTCTTTTATTTTATAGCTAATCATCTGTAGTCCTCATCATTACTAGTCTCATTCGCATGTGATTTTTCCTCTTAAGAAATTCATGTGTTTTCAATCCTCTATAACAGAATTAATAATAGTTATATCTAGCCTTTCCACTTTTGAGAGATTAAAGCACATAGCCATTAAGAAGAAGTTGATTAAAATGCCACTCAAAGGTTGAGAAAATATTAAAAACTCATATGAGTATGAATAATAAGATGAAGAAAAAAAATAAAAATGTAGTTTAGGTGACAAATCTAGCATTCATTTTGTTTGTTTGCTTATTTTACTGTTTTTATTTAATATTTTGATTTAATCTTTATTGTATTTTTCCATTACCATTTAGTTCCCTTACAACTCCCATTCCAGCAATCCCCACACTGTTGTCCATGTCCATGGGTCCTTTTTCCTTTTTGCTCAATCCCTCCATCCTCTAACCACCCACCACCTAGCTATCCTCCTGCTCTCTATCTATGAGTCTGTCCCCATTTTTCTTGTTAGTTCAGTTTGTTCATTAGGTTCCATATGTGAGTGAAATCAGATGGTATTTGTCTTTCTCAGATTGACTCATTTCACTTAGCATAATGTTCTCCAGGTCTATCTATACTGTTGCAAAGGGTAAAATTTTCTTCTTTTTTACAGCCAAGTAGTATCCCATTGTGTAAATGTCCCCTAGTTGTTTTATCCACTCATCTATTGATGGATACTTGGCCAGCTAGCATATTCTTTTGGATTTAAAAAATGGCTCAATGCCATACCTATTAAGATACCAATGGCATATTTCACAGACATAGAACAAACACTTCAAAAATTTATATGGAACCATAAATGACCACGAATAGCTGCTGCAATTTTGAGAAAGAAGGGTAAAGTAGGAGGGATCACAATACCTG
>CM052539.1:113379005-113461518 GCA_028533065.1 Trachops cirrhosus | reverse complement strand
AACAGGAACCTAAACAACAAAACAAAGAAGCAAGTGAAATATAACAAAAGACACTGAAATAGAGTTGTCAGTGACCAGAGGGGAGAGGGGAGGGATTTTCAGGGGAGAAGGGAAGGGTTTACAGGAACAAATATAGAGGACACATGGACAAAAC
Organism: Trachops cirrhosus; assembly: GCA_028533065.1. Lineage (NCBI taxonomy): Eukaryota > Metazoa > Chordata > Mammalia > Chiroptera > Phyllostomidae > Trachops > Trachops cirrhosus. Next base: position 113,461,364 of record CM052539.1, on the reverse strand, counting down.
TAGGGGTGTTGGAAAGGGGAGGGAGGAGGGGAGGAATGGTTGGGTGGGCGGGAATGGGAATAAAGGATAGAAACTGTACTGAATAAACTAAAATAAAAATTAAAAAAAAATGGCTCAGTACTAATCCAAGGTTTGTATAATATTCATAGACAATAAAATAAAATTTTACAAATCAATTGAAAGCTACCATTATGTGGTTTACTCTGTCAGTGGAATAAAATATAGATAAGAGTAATTCACCTTAGCAATTGATGTTGTCTCCATGCTGCTTCGATGCTGGTTAGCCCCGGAGCAGCCTGCATGAACAGAATTAATTCTATTGATTTTGTTCAGAAATCTACCTACTCCAGGTGACTCAGGGGAGTCAGCCAGGCATGATATTTCCATAAATCACTTTAGAAGGGCATATGATACAGGTATGTCCAATAAAAAATGAGGAGAGACATACTGCATATTGGAAGATGTTTAAAAAGGCGTAAAGGAGCCCTCGCTGGGTGGCACAGTTGTTTGGAGCATCCTCCCATATACCAAAAGGTTGCAGGTTGCATGTTCATTCCCAGTTAGGGCACATGCCTAGGATCTCAGTTTGGTTCCAGACAGGGAGCTTATAGCAATCAATGGCTTTCCCTCTCTTTCTCTCTCACATCCCTCTCTCCCTTCTCTCTCTAAAATCAGTAAACATATCCTCAGGTCAGGATTTAAAAAAAGACACACAGGAAGGAAAGGCCCTCTTCTATTTTCATGTTTTATGATGCTGGAATTGTGGCATCCCTTTCTAACCATTGGAAAATCCAAGGTGACATGCACAACATGGCAAAAAAGAACTGAGTTCCCATTGTCACTGAGCCGCTGAATTAGGCAATCCTTGAACTGCTCTATCTCAACACCGTTTGTTATATGTAAACTTTTGTATTCCTTAATAAACCAATTGATTTATGTATTGCTCAAAGCATCCTAAAACACAAGCTCCACACAGAAACTTGAGCATGCACAGAGAAATCTGAAAAAACAAAACATTTTTCACAAGGTCTATTAATATGTTCTCTATTTATAAATTATATATTTTTATTAAATCTATATTATTAATATAATAATTTTCATTTACTTTTTGGTTATTTTTTATTGATTATGATATTATAGTTTTCCCATTTTTTCCCCTTTACACTCCCTCCACCCTGCACCCCCAAACCCTCCAGCATTTCCCCCCTTAGTTCATGTCCATGGGTTATACATATAAGTTCTTTGAGTTCTCTGTTTCCTATACCATTTTTATCTCTCCTCATCTATTTTATGCCTACCAATTATGCTTCTTTTTCCCTGTATATTTTTGCTCCTATTCCTCCCTTTCCCCTCCCCACTGAACTCCCTCCACATGATGTCCATTTCTCTGATTCTGTTCCTGTTCTAGTTGTTTGCTTAGTTTTTGTTTTTGTTTTTCTTTTCTTTTAGGTTCATTTGTTGATAGTTGTGAATTTGTTGTCATTTTACTGTTCATATTTTTGATCTTTCTTTTCTTAGATAAGTCCCTTTAATGTTTCGTATAATAATGGCTTGGTAATGATGAACTCCTTTAACTTGACTTTATCTGGAAGCACTTCATCTGCCCTTCCATTCTAAATGAAAGCTTTGCTGGAAAGATTAATCTTGGATGTAGGCCCTTACCTTTCATGACTTGGAATACTTCTTTCCAGCCCCTTCTTGCCTGCAAGGTTTCTTTGGAGAAATCAGCTGACAGTCTTATGGGAACTCCCTTGTAGGTAACTGTCTCCTCTTCTCTTGCTGCTTTTAGCATTCTATGTTTATCTTTAATCTTGGGTAACTTAATGATGATGTTCCTTAGTATGTTCCTCTTTGAGTCCAACTTCTTTGGAACTCTCTGGGCTTCTTGGACTTCCTGGAAGTCTATTTCCTTCACTAGTTTGGGGAAGTTTTTCTTCATTATTTGTTCAGATAAGTTTTCAATTTCTTGCTCTTGTTCTTCTAGTATCCCTATAATTCAGATATTAGAACATTTCAGGTTGTTCCAGAGAATCCTCAGCCTCTCTTCATTTTTTTGGATTCTTATTTCTTCGTTCTGATCCAGTTGGATGTTTATTTCTTCCTTTTGTTCCAAACTGTTGCTTTGAATCCTGGTTTCTTTCTTGTCACTGTTGGTTCCCTGAATATTTTTCTTTACTTCATTTTAGGTATCTTTTATTTGTTCTTTCATTTTTTGACCAAGCTCAATCAGTTCTGTGAGCATTTTGATTACCAGGGCTTTAAATTCTCCATCAGATAGGTTGGCAATGTCCTCATCACTTAGTTCTGAGGCTTTGCTGTGTTCTTTCATTTGAGCCATATTTCTTTGTCTTGGAACAGCCAATAGAATGTAAGGGGTGGGACCTTAGGTATTCACTCGGTCAGGGCAACCCCCTTTGCTGCACTGCCTGTGGGGGAGGGTCAGAGAGGGAACAATGCAGCTTGCCTGCGTGTCTCTAGCCCCACTTTTCAACGAACTCTTGTGTGAAGCTGGGAGTTTCTCCCACCACAGCAACCACCATAGGCCACAGTCAGCTCTGAGTTTCAGTTTTTCCTTCAGCCAGTCCCACCCTCGTGGTCCGTAGCCTTTTTGAGGTTTTTCTCAGCGGGCCCAGCCTGCACAGTCCACCACCTCGCCCCAGGTTCTTACTTGTCTGGCTGGTCTGGTTGACTTTTTGTTTAATTCCTTGGTTGTCAGAGTTTCATGCAGTTTGATTTTCTGGCACTTCTGGTTGTTCATTGGTTTTAGATTGGTTGTTATTCTCCTTTTGATTGTGTGAGGAAGTGAAGGGTTTCTATCTACACCTCTATCTTGGCTAAAACTTTCCTAATTTTCATTTACAATGTTAAAATTTTCCTTATGCTATTAAAAACCTATAAATGAAATTTTCAAAGCCTATTGATATCCACTCTCTACTCAACTATTTTCCTATTGTTCACTATTAAATTCCCTTTTTACATTTCCATATACAAATAATTCTATGGTGAAAGATAAGCTGTTGGATAGCTGAATTGTTTTTTATGGATAGTGTATTTCACTCACTCATTGATCTAATAAATATTGATTTAGTATCTATTATGTACTAAATACACTGAAATGTAAAATGAGAGAAATGATTCCTGCTTATGGGTATTTAAATGTACTGCAGAAGGAAACCATGAAAACAATTGCTAAAGAAATTTATGTGTTTTAGTGGACTAAACAAAATAAAATTAAAAAATGAATAAATGAATAGCAGCTTTATATCATAAAAATTTACTAGAAAAATTTGTTAGAAAGAAAATCTAAATTAAAAATTCAAATGAGAACCACAGATACTTTTGTTATAATTGTCTATAGTGGACGCTATTTATTGCCCATACTATATAAACATATCCTTATATTATATGTTCTTCCCCACATACAATATCAAATTTGTTTCGGTATCCATAGCTGTTTATTTACCTCAGGTGATTCAAAGCAAGTGAATCAACTTGGGGCTCAAGAGTAGATTATGATCATCTAAACCAATGACTTCCATCCCCTGAGTCAAACTTAACTCTAATTAGTTCATGGCAACACTGTGGAGAGTGTTTTTGGCCCAGCAGTAGGTATATGACTTCAGCTGACTGAATTAGAAGAGAAGAGAAAACCTGAATAAGTCATAATCGGTAGAATCTGGTAGCTCACAAAAGTTGGTGAACAAGGATGCATGCTGCCCCAGCTGCTGCTATTCCATTGTCATGCCATAAGGAAAAGGCATCCAAAATACAAAACTAAGACACAAAAGGGGACAGAGTTGAAGAGGAAAGTGGAATTATACAACATGCCCAACTCTTTAGTAGCCCAGTAGATTCCATTGTTCTGAAATTTATAGCTAAAATCAACCTAATAAATTACCCCAAAATGTTTAGGAAAATTAATTCAAATTTAAATGAAAAATTTAAATCCCAAAATGTATTGGAAAAATTTTACCTAAGGAAGGAAATGTAAAGAGAGCTAAGAATCTTTGATCTGTGCTGCTTACTAGAAAGTAAAAATAGATTGGCCAATTCACCTAAATTTTATAATCTGTGATTAGAGTGATTAAAAATACAAAAAACATTAAAGTCCATTCTATATCTAAGTTTATCGGCCATTATGACTCAAGGTGTTTTATTAGGTAAAACCAATGAGTTGTTTTGGTAATATAGGAAGAATGTCATTAAAATGAAAATAGATGGATATACTTGCAGATAAAAACAGAGAAGTAGATGGATAGGCGATCTGACCGACGAATGAGAAGACGGGGAGACGAATGAATCAATAGGCACACTAGCGGGTGGTTAGACAGAGAGAAGGGCAGTATCAAGAAGAGATGGACAGACAGTAATTCGGATAGGCAAAACAACATCCTGATTGCTGGAGACAAATATACTAAAGAGAAAAATAATGTATGATGTAGAAGACAGGCAAAGACAGGTTAGAAAGCAAGAAGAAGGGCTAAATCAGCCAGACAATGTGCTAAGCTCTTTAACAATGTACATATCTAGTATGCACATATGTATGCATTATGCATATATGTATAACAGTGAAAACAACATGATGATATATATTTTCACTTCCTTTATACATATGGGACTATGTCAGAATAGTTTGTGCAACTTTAAACCATCAGAAGTGGCAGATCGGAAGGCTAACCACCTCCGGAGCCACAGGGTTCTGCATTCCATCCAGAATAACAACGCCACAGGGCAATCCCAATGCAGCTATCACAGCAAATACCAAAACCCAGGCAACAGCAAATATTGTCAAAATACATAAACTAACTTTGTAAAATTGTGTTTAAATAATAAAATAAATAATTATGTATATAGCTCTGATAAAGACATAGTTGTGAGAAAATTAAGCAACATCAAAATTATTTTGCCTTTTGAAATGAGATCATTTTATTAGCACATTATACATTTTTTAAATTAAGATTTCATTATGTTTAAAAAAAAGATTTCACTGTGTTTTATAACAATGAGGTAAGTAAAATATTTGGATATATGCCATGTCATAAGAATGTCTATCTTAATGTAGTAAATTACTTTTAGCTAATATGGTCCATAGGGTTATAGCAAATATATATTAGATTAATCTGTGTTTTGATAAGCATAAGCTAATTATAGTAAGTAACATGTTCAGTAATACATTGTGAAAAAATGCACAGTATCTAAGCTAAAATGTGATTGGGAGAAAGAGTTCCTTGGGCTCCTGTGGTTTACACCTACAAGTCAAATGATGCTGCCGATGTTCATATCACCGGTTACATGTCGGTTATAGATGAATGAATGAATTAACAGTGGCTTTAGTTATGCACCAGTCACCATCACAATACACTTGTTATGAAATACAGAGGGTCAGCGTTTTCTTTACAGAGACATAAGACCTAATCTGCAGACCTTTTTCCCTTTGCTGTTTAAAAACTAAGTAAAGCACAGAGTTTATTACTGATGTTATTATTACATTAAGAAGTATTCTAAAAACACATGGTGAGAAGTCATGAGAAATTATACATGTAGCTCTGACCAAAACCCAAAAACAGATGTGGCGATAACTCCAATACTTTTTACCTCAGGTTCTCAGCGTTTTCCCTAATTCAGCATACAGAACAGATTGCTCATAAATGTGACTTATTGCATGGATATAGCCATATTTTTAGATACTCTCCAGTATTGGAAAGGACTCAGGAATAGTGTGCAATAAAAGGGAAAGTAACCAGAAACTAACATTGAAATTTAGTTGTTACTTTCTTTTGTTGTGTTTTAATTCCTGTATTAACTAACCATTTCCCCGTAATGATTCCCTGGTTTAGATGGTGGTATGGACAATACAGGTGGCTTTTGCACAATTTCTGGTCTGCTAGCTGTGGTTCTACCATTTTCTTTCTTACTCAGAATAAAATAAAATAGCATATTAGGATGCAAATAATGGGTGGGAGTGACATCATTACAGGAATAATTTTTGATCTATTTTCATTTATAAAACAGTCGACTTTGCAAACTTAAGTTTTTTAACCAGGATATCATATTCTCTCCTGTTTTCCTGTATCTCTACATCTGCTCTTTCCCAGTTTCCTTTGTTGATTTTTCTCATCTCTGCCCTCTCCTATTGGTGTAGTTTCAAAGACACAATCTTTGAACAGCCTTTCTTATCTACCCACACTTCGTGTCTCATTCCTATCTTATTCTCATCGACTATCATGGCTCTAAATCATGTGTCAATGACTCTGAAATGCTTATCTCTGGCACAGATCTCTCACCTGAACTGCAGATTTGAATGTACAATATCCCAACCCCATATCTCTACCTGGATATCTAATAGCCCCCTCAAACTTAACATGCCTAAAACTGAGCTAGTGATCTTTCATATACCATCCTACAGGTACCACCCGCCAAAAATTGCTTTTCTGGTCTCCCCATTGTTCAGATCCAAATTGCTGGAATCATTTTTATTTCTTTCTCAAATTCCATTGTTGTTTACATCCTACATTCAGTTGTAAATCCTGTCACCTACACCATCAAACTGCATCCAGAATCTATCCACTATCCAGTGTTAATACACCATTTTTTGCAGGTTTACTGCAATTGCCTTTCACTCTTGCTCCCTTCCCATCCACTGTCAACAAAGCAGGCAGAGTGAGCCCTTTAAAATGAAAGTCAGATCAGGATACGGTACTCCTTTGTTCAAAAATCTTCAAAGACTTCCCATAGCGTTCACAGTAAAAATCAAGGCCTTCCGACAGTTCACCAGTCTCCATCGATTCTGGTCCTGTTACCGCTCTGACACATGAGCTATCGGGGCCAGTTACAGCAGTCCTGTTCCTTTTCGTCTGACACCCCAGGGCTCTCCTTCAGAGGCTTGGCGCGCTCTCTGCTTCTCTTCCAGATATTTACAAGACCAAGTCAGTTCCCGTCACTTCATTCAGCTTTTTACTCTAATGTTACCTTCCAGTTGGAGCCTTCCCTGACACCTTGTAAAACAATGCAACACCCATGCACCTCAGCCCCTTTCTCCCCTCATTTTATCTTTAATACTTACTACTATCTAATGTATTGTACATCTTGTCTATGTTGTCTGTTTCTTCACAGAAATCACATTGGGGCTGGAGGGGAAGCCATAGCTTTCTGTTTTGATCACTGTAATCTCCAGCATTTTAAAAACACATGGCATATGATGAGAGCTCAGGATCTGTCAAAAAAAATAAGTAGTAACTAATGGTTTTTGGTCTGTGCCATAACTGTTGATAGATACCATGGTTCTAGAGGGATGGTGTAGACATGAGTAAAGTAGATCAGCATTGTAAGGACTGGACACAGTTCAAAATGTTGTAACATTGCACTACGTCCCCCATTGCCAAGATATAACTAGTGGAATAGATAATAATTAAAGATTGATTTTTTTGTATTTCTCTCTCCAGTCAGAACAAAATTTAGTTGTAGAGCAAAAAATTTCCTTTATGGCTCTTCGAAGAAAATTCTCTGCCTTCTACCCTAGCTCCTGGCAAGTGCTGATCTGATTTCCATTCCTGTAGTTTTTCCTTTTCTGGAATATTGTATAAATGGAATCATGCAGTATGTACCCTCTTTGTGTATGGCCTCTTTCACTAAGCATAATTTTTGGAGGGTTTATACTACTGTATGGAAGTTCTACAGTTGCTTGTTTTCTATTTTTGTTCATCATTGTCCCATACCATTTATGAAAAGGGTCTTTATCTTCACTTAATTACCTTGGCACTCTTGAAAACATCAATTGACCACATATGTGTGTGAATTTATAATCTATGTCTCTCCTTATGCCACTTACACATTTTCTTGACTGCTATCACTTTGTATTAAGTCTTAAAATAAAGTCGTTTGAGTATGCCAACTGTATTTTACTTTGTATTGTTTTGGCTATTCTAAGTATTTTGCAATTCCATATAAATGTTAGGCCCAGCATATACATTTCTACAGCACACACACATGCACACACACATTTGCACACCCTGGAAATTTGACCTGGACTGTGTTAAATCTACCAGTCAATTTGGGGGAAATTGCCATCTTAATAGTAGAGAGTCTTCCAAACAATAATAATAGTATGACTATTTATTTAGCTCTTGTGTATTTTCTATCAGCAATATTTTGTAGTTTTTTATTTTGTACATATTTTGTGAGATCAGTTTTCAAGTACTGTGTGTTTATTGATAATATTACAATTGGTATTTTAAAAGTTCTTTTTCAATTGCTTATTGCCAGGATATAGTGATAAAATTGATTTTTCTATATTTACTTTATGTCTTGCAGCCTTGTTAAACTCATTATTAGTTCTAGTAGCTATTATGAAAATTACATCATCTGTTTTCTTTTTTTTTAAGATTTTATTTATTTTAGACAGAGGAGAAGGGAGGGAGAAAGAGGAGAGAAATATCAATGTGTGGTTTCCTCTCATGCACCCCTTAATGGGGACCTGGCCCGCAACCCAGGCATGTGCTCTGACTGGGAATTGAACCACTGACCCTTTGGTTCCCAGGACAGTGAGCCAGTGAGCCACTGAGCCACAGCAGGCAGGGGGTGAAAAAGAACATCATCTGTTAATAAAGCCAGCTTTTTCTTTCAAATCTGTACACCTTTAAAATTTTTATTTTTTTTTAAAGAGACATGGTGGAAAAGGACTTACATCCTTTCCTGATCTTGGGGAAGGGAAGGGAGGGGAGTGTTCAGTCCACTGTTACAAATGATGTTGGCTACAGACTTTTCATAATTGGTGTTTATCATTTTGAAGGAATTTCAAGCCTGTTCTTAATTTCCTGAGAGTGTTTATCATGTGTGGATGGTGAAATTTTTAAATGCTATTTTGGCCTCTGTTGATTTAGTCTGTTAATAGAAATTCTTTTGATTGATTTCTTAAATATTGATCCAGTCCTGGAATGAATTTCACTTGGTTGTGATTTGTCATCTTTTTTATACATTGCTGGATTTGATTTGCTACTATTTTGTTAATGATTTTTTCATCAATGTTAATGAAGGGTGGTGGTCTGCAGTTTTCTTTCCTTGTAATGTTTGTCTGATTTTGGTATTAGGGTAATGTTGACCTCACACAACTTGTTGGGAGGTATTCCCTCCTTTCCAATTTTCTGGGATAGTTTGTGTAGAACTGTATCATTTCATGTTTAAACATTTAGTAATATTCATTTCTGAAGCCACCTAGGCATGAGTTTGGGTGTAGGAATGTGGGTGGGTGGAATGAAAGAAGACAAGGCTTTTTTACTAAATATTCAATATCCTTAACATCGATAGCTTTACTAAGGTAATTTCTTCTTAGGTAAACTTTGATAATTCTTATCACTCAAGGAATTATTCCGATTTAACTAAGGTAGTGATTTTTTTGTTATAAAATTTGTTCAGAATTGGTCTTTATCATGTTGAGGCAATTTCAGGCCCTTTCTTAATTTTTTTGGGAATGTTTATCATGAATGGATGTTGAAATTTTTCAAATGCTTTTTTGACCTCTATTGATTTAATCTGTTAATAGAAATTATTGTTATTTTAATGTCTATAGAATTTATTGTGCTATACCCTTTTTATTACTAATATTGGTACCTTTTTGTTCTCTATTTTTTTCTAGTCTTTCTGGCTATTGATCTCTGCAAAGAACCAGATTTTAGTTTCATTGATTTTTTTTTTCTGTTGTGTTTTTGATTGCTATTTTATTGATTTCTGCTCTTATCTTTGTCATTTCTTTCCTTCTGCTTCACAGCATTTAATTTATTTTTCTTGTTCTGCTTCCTCAGGTAGAAACTTAGATCATTGATTTGACACCTTTTCTAACATAAGAATTTAATGCTGTACTACTTAATATTCTAGAAAAATTTTAAAGTTGTGTTTTAATTTTTTCAATTTAAAATTTCCATTGTGATTCCTTCTTGACTCATATATTATCTTATGTTGTGTTATTTAAATGAAAAACACTTTAAGATTTTCTAGTAAACATATTTTGCTTTAGGGGGGATTAAGCTCTGATATTAAGTGCATGCTCATTTAGGATTACTTGGTGTTCCAGATGAAGCGACTCACTTTTAAATGTGTAGTATCCCTTTCTACCCCTAGTAAACTCCTATTCTCTAGTCTAATTTCCCTGATGTTAAAGTGCACACTCACTCTTGTGCTCTCTCATTTTCTCTCCTCTCACACCTTTATTTTTTTAAGATTTTATTTATTTATTTATTTATTTATTTATTTATTTATAGAGAGAGAAAAGGAGGGAGAAAGGGAGAGAGACATTGATGTGTGAGAGAAACATCGATTGGCCTGAAACTCAGGCACGTGCCCTGACCAGGAATCGAACCAGTGACCTTTAGGTTCACAGGTCGCACTCAGTCCACTAAGCCACACTAGCCAGGGCACACCTTTATTTTTTTTTAATAGTATTGTTAGTACTAGAAAGAAACTATATCTTCATTAAAACTTTCTTAAGGCTGTACATTTTAAATTATAGCCACTTTCACATCAAGCCTTAATAATATATTATTTTAAAAGTTTTATATGATATAATGCTTATTTGAAAATGATGAATTATCCTTTAGATTGAGGTTCAGTTGTACCTTTATATTAGGTAGCAATTACAGTGACTATCACATAACAGCAAGTTACAATGTCAATCACATCATGATAAACAAAAATGTGTTCAATTAATAAATATTTTCAAAAGATATGTATTTTTGTTGAAGTAAATGTGAAGATAATCAAAACAAAAACACAATGATGTATATAAAATATAACTTACAAAATCCTCTGTTATTCAATTCTTCCTAATAGAAAAATTGTAGGTGTTAAGACAATGGCTGAATAAATAAGAAAGAGGAACATGTTTTCAGCAGAGCTGAGTGGCTCTTTGAAAAAGTATGTTTGGGCTGCCCAGAATCTCTGACTCAGAGCACCTAGTAATGCATGTGAATAACCTTGGCAGTAATGCGCAAAGTTTACCTTAAGAGCATAATCTGTGGCTTATGTACTTTATCATCCATGATACTCCTAAAGCTCTTTTATGTGGTAAGTATTCACTGAATCTTTGTTAAAAATGTGAATGAATGAAGAGGAATGTGACATAATAGCAGAGTGGACTTTATACAATTAAAATTATTTTATATCAGTTTGCATGAATCTTGTGTCATAGGTTAAGTGGTCCTATACATAATAAAGATTATCTTACTATAAGATAATTTAAATCAATCTGAATAACAAAAATCAATAATAGGCTTGTTTAACCCAAACTATACATTGGTAAGTCTGTAAGTCCAGATATTTTGTGTATATCTTCCTTGCAACAGAAATTGATCACAATCCTGGTGGTTCTGTGACGAAGTGGCATTAAAAATGCTTAACCATGGGTAGGTGATATTTTAGAAGACACAAGTTTCCAAATGTGTCCACATGCAACAAGAGGCCATATGAGGCCATCTCTGGGGAAATATCAACCCGTAGTAAGGAGCCAAATCTCAGGGGGTCAGAGGACACTGAAAATCGGCTGTTCCCCTGACAGAGTAGGAGGCTGCTCTAGATGGAGGGTTAATTCAGGTGATTGAACCATCTCCCAGGAGTCTTTGGTAGTTCATTGACTAGTGGGTATCAGAATAGCTCATCAGAAGTGTCCCCTTAGGTTACCCAAGGGCAGGGTCCAGGGTGAAGGGAGGGACATTTCAGGGGCTTGAACAATGGTTTTTTACCAACAAAATTGAAAGTATTTCACTATTTTGAATAACCAGTATGATCATGTCATAATGAATATCTGTCCTGTTTGCTTGTTTGTGTAGTCATATACACTTAGTTAAACAGATTTAGAGAGAATTTTTTACTGTGGGAATTCTCCAAACCTGAATTGAGAGTGCACATTGTGAATCTTCAGGAAAGAGCTGTGGTATCTAGTTTTTTTCTTACTTACTTGGACATGGAAACTCTTTTCTATAGAGCACATCTTGGGATTATTCTTTGAAGATGCATTAATAAGTTCTGAAGTAGACCTATGAATTAGGGTGATTAATGTTATAACCATGTAAAAATCTTAGTGACTTAACACAAAGATTTGTTTCTACCTCAAATCACAGTGCAAGGTGGGACAGGGCTGCTCTGCAGGGTAGATTTCTTTTATGAGTAGTGGCTTGGGGACCTAGACTTTCCCGTCCTGTGCTCTGCCACTTCCTAGGGAATCCTCAGTGCTCTCACTGGATTTCCTTCACTGTCCAGCTGATGAGGAAGAAAACGCATGTTGGATTTTGAGAAGATGCAGTCATTTCATGATATGTCTATAAATTCTTTCAGAATCTTCCTAGAGGCTCATATTTCTTCCCTTGAGCATAGAGCAGAATTGGTCACTTGCTTTTAACCAGTTGAATGGAGCAGAAAAGATGATGAGTGACTACTAAAACTAGTCCCTAAAAGGCATTCAGCTTCCTCCTGGCTTTGTCTCTCTCTCTTGCTTGGTTCACCTTCTCTGGGAAAATTCAGTTGCCAGGTTGTGAGGACAAGGTTGGCTTCATTAGAGCTGTGCAGGCTCATAAACCCCACCCTTAAAAAGGCCCTACATTTGCTTTAGTGCTCAGGGGTTGCCACATTAAAGTTATTAATACTTTTTAAACAGAAGGCCCCACACTTTCATGTTGCACTGAGCCCCCCAAATTCTGTATGCAACTCTGTGTGAGGACACTCAAGCAGCTTTATGGAGAGGGCCATGTGATAATGAACTACGCTTTCTACCAATGACCAATAAGGAAATGAAGATTCTTACCAGCAGCCATGTGAGCGAACTATCTTGGAATTGAACCCTCAAGCCCTAGTCAAGCCTTCAGATACCTACAGTCCTGCTGGCATCTTGACTGCGATCTCGTGACAGGCCCTGAGCAAGATCCATCCAACTAAGCTACTTCTAGATTCCTTAACCTGTAAAGATTATGAAATAATATATGTTAATTTTTTAAGCCACTCAGTTGTGGAGTAAATTTTATGCAGCAATACATGACAATATAGAGAGATTTTAGAGACCAATCATGAAAACAGCGATCTCTTTAACCTACATTTCATTAACCAAAGTTCAGTCATGGATTCTACCAACTGAAAAAAAAAGGCAAAATATCAGAATTATTTTGTGGCCTGAAACAGGAAGAGATGGACTAGCATAGAGTCATCTTCAGGAGCAGTCTGCTAACAAATTGTCATTCACATGTGGTGGAATCTTATTAGTTGTCACAACTTAAATATAACATTGACATCAGTGTGTGGAATGGGAGAAGAAACCTATACAGAACATCAGAGCCCAAGATCTGAAAGGTAACCCAGGACTGGAATACAAATATTATGTTGATTTTTAACTAATTCACCTTTGGTACAGACGGAAAGTATCCCATAAAAAAGGATAATTTTCATCAAATCTTAAACACAGTCTTGGAGGTCCTATTGATATAACTATGGGTTTGTTAGTCCTTGAGCTTGGGCAGGTTATCTAATCATCCAGACCCTTCATTTCTAAGATGGGGAAAGTTTAGGCGGTACTGTATACATAGCATTTGTTACAATGACCACTAGCTCCTATTAAGCACTCAGTAAACAGTAATCATGATTTCATTAAAACCATAAAGACAATAGTATTGGTGAGGAAAGTAGGTAGTGACAGAGACATGAATGACTGGGAGTGACAGAGATATGAGGGAGTCAGAAAACAAAGCTTTATCTAAGAGGCATTAAATAATTTTATTAGATGTCTGAAACCAGGTGTCATTCATTTAAGAAATAAAGGTTACTAGGAACAAAATATACACAGGGGCAGGTGCTGGGATTTTCAGTTCCTTTAGTTGGGGTGCTTAGAGACAGCCCTAGAGAAGATAAGACAATGAACACATGACCTTCAAAGTAAGGAAGTAGTGGTCACGGGGAAATCAAAGCTGTGTGGAGGAGTGTTTGGAAGACTTCTATGGTAGAGGGTTTTCAGGCACGACTTCCCTAAAGAAATAACCTCTCAGACATAGACTGCAGGTGGCACACATGTCCTCCACACTACCGATGTGTCAGAGAGGGCTGGTGGTAGAACTGGAAGTCTTTCAGGCAAAGGGAACATCAGAGATAATGGACTAAAGATGAGTTTCCAGGGGAAATATGACAAAGGAATTTAGAATAACAACAAAAAATGGACCTTAACTGAGGGTTATGGAACCAAAACTGATTTGGATGAAAGTCAAAATGGAAGGAAATTGATGGATAGAGGAAAAGTTGATGGTTTCAGAAGGCGGGGAAAAGAAAGATGGAGTTAGGATACCTGAGTGACTAGAAAGATGGGAAGCCATGCTCAAAGAACATGATGTGTGAGTCAGTTATTCCACAGAGATGACGCAGCGCAGGCATCACAGAATGGACGGCTGAAACAGTGGTGGGAGAAGGCACCAGGCAGAAGGCGTTCAAGGAACTTAGGCCAAGGGAACATTTCCGTCAGCCAGCCTCATGGCTGGGCTTGAAACAGAGAGATACATTGTGAGACAAAAAGATAACGTAGAAAGTGATGGTGCTGATAGTGTGTGTTTGAGACAGAACTTGTCTGAGTTTGTTTTGCTTTGTTTTTTCACAAGATGGTGATAATCTTAGAATAACTCTTGGGGACGAGTATGAACCACCTTCTGACCGTGAGGACTGTAGGAAATGAAGTTCGAGCAGCCATCACAAAAGTCCTAAATGTGTCTTATAAGACTTGGAGAGCAAACAGAGAATAATTTAAAGTCAAAATGTCCTCAATTCCTAAACTAGTTACCGCCAGAAAAAAAAAGTGGCTCAATAAAGAATTTTACCTTTAAATAATATAGTGAAGAAATCTTTAAAGATGGCATAAATATCTTAAACTGTAAATTGTAAAGTTTAAAATTATGTGCATGTATATTATAAAATATAAAAGCTCTAATAGTTATGTGCACATGCAGAGGCCTGTCCATCAACTACCCAGCCATGTAATAAGAAAAACAGAGACACCGTGGGGCCTCACACAGCTTCCCCAGTGGCCACCAGCTGCCCTGTCACATGTTCCTGAATCTCATCAAAGGTCTGAAACCTCTGCCCTTTCAAAAGTGATTTTAATTTTGGGAAAAGCCAGAAGTCACAGGGCACCAAATCTGTGCTGTAGGGTAGCTGAGTCACCTGGGTGATTAGATATTTCGCCAAAAAAAAACTCTGCAGGAGACATGATGCACGAGCAGGCATGTTGTCCTGATGAAGCTGCTGATCACCAGTTGCCAATAACTGCAGCTGTTTTTGTCCTGTTGCATCTCTCAGCCGCCGAAGAACATTGAGGTAGAACTCCTTACTAAGTGGTCAGCCTGTAGGGGCGAACTAGTGATGGACAACGTCTTCCCAATCAAAAACCACAGTTAACATGATCATGATTTCGCTGCAACTTTGCTGTGCCTTCTGAATCATCTGCATAGTTTCTGTGGAGGAATGTTCAAGATTAATGCAAAATTCGATGCAGAATAATTGCTCTACTTGCTCGGTCATTGTGAATGCAACTGCCCACACAGTACACATGCTCACTCAAGGGCACCTACCACCCCCAGTGACTAGTACAGTGAAGTCATCATTGTTCACGCACGTGCATTCCAGTCCACTCTCCTTGACTGCCAGGTTACATCGATGTCACACAAACTGTTCTCATTACATTAATGATGGCTGGATTTTTTCCGGACAGACATCATATATAGTTCAGATAGAGTTAATGTTATTTGAACAAGCAATAATTTCCTGAAAGAAGTCTGTTGTTTATGTGTCCCATTTCACTTTTAAAATCGGTCATTTTAGAAACAAACAAAAATGGCTCAAAAAAATTAAAAATCAGGTCTGGTAATAAATATCTGTGTGCATATGTGTGTGTTTGTGCATAATAAGAACATGCAGACTTGTAAAACAGCTATGAAGATTTTCATTTCATAAAAGAAATGTAAAACATTATAAGTCAAAACACATCGTATCTCACTACCTCAGTACCTGCATCGATCTTCGCATCCTCAGTAAATTCTCTCAGAGATTTTAATGAGATGTATGTGCCTGCGCATTTCAAAACCTAAACCTACCAAAAGGCAAGTGTTCTATAAACAAAGCAATTATATATTTCAGATTTAATTCTCTGTGCATTTTATTACTATTGAATTCTCTATGAAGGTACTCTGGAGAGGAGAAACTGTTTGCAATAAGAAGAGTAAATTCTCCCGCTAATAATATCATGTAAAAGTAAGTTGCTGCATCCTTCTCTGCAAATTAGGAGTGCTGCTGAGTGGTTAAACAATTGTAAAGGTCACTGTCAATAAACAACCATTATATCTTCAAGCTCATACCAAAGAACTCTAGATGTCAGCAAACATGTAGTCATCTGGATGGGGAGTAGAAACCAGTTAGCAAAATAAATGTCATTAGGTCAAAGGAAACTTATTAGGATTAGGAGAAGCTAATTCATTACAGAGTAAGAAGGTAGCAACTGAGCTGGGAGGAGACAGACACAGATGTGGAGCTGAGCTGGTTGTTACTATCCTGCACAGACAAAACGTGGCTCTAAGTGACCTGACCACTAGACACACTTCCCTGTTATCCACAGCACTGTGTGCTGCACCCATGAAGACCATCATGTTGCCGATGACTCACCCTCAGCAGTGGTAAAGGAGAGGACAGAGCAGGATGCCCTCCAGGGCTTCAGTGACTCCACCTCTTCAGGGGTCACACTGAAGTAGGAAGACAGCCGAGCCTGGATGCTGCTAGGCTGAGCTTCCGAAGTTCATTTGAGACTATGCAGTGCCTGCCCCTCACCCTTTCCTCCATGAGAATGGTACGAATTGATGGGTTGGGGCAAGAGATTCTCAAAGGAAAATGGGCTTCCCTCCCTAAATTCTCTGACTATAAGCTTCAGGGAAACAGGAAAGGGAGTTTTAAAATCCTGTGATTGAAAAATAATCATGAAGCAAGCAGATTGTACAGTGGCCCCTGTTGGCTATTGCTTTGATTATCCTGGTCACACTTAACTCATTTATCGTCGATGCTTTTAATTAGTAGCTTCCTTTACTTCAACACTTCACATGAAATATTGGTGTCTCTTTAATTTTTTTTTTCTGTTGTTTTTACCGCTGTTTATTTTTCCCTGTGCCTCGGAGCATCTGGAGCAGGATTGTACAGATAACGAGTGTTTCTGATGTTTTGTTGTAAACTCATTTTGTGAAGGTATCTTAGACTCTTACTGCCTTATTTCTTCTTTAAGTCCTTTTTGTCTCGCTTCATTATGTCCAAATAACCATATTCTGTTTAAGAGTGCTTTTGCACCAGAATATCTTCCTGATAGTTACAAATGTTTCCTCATGTAACAGCAAAAACAAGAGTTAAAAAGGAAAACAGGGTGTTCCAGCATATAGTATCTATACCAGCCATTTTCCTATTTTACAAACTTTATTTCTGTCATTTGTGATGAAGTTTGAACCCAGGACAACTGCTGGATGAGGACCTTTAGCTAGCATGGGACAAGGATTAGTCACTTTTCTTCGTTCTTTTAGTAGGCTCTGCAGAGAATATTTTTAACCTTTCTCTCTCAAAACACAGACTTTTGAGCAGTTATTTTCCACGCCATTCCTGCCTAAGGAAAGTTGAAAAGCTGCTGGCAACACACTGAATTTTTAAAAGCCTTGTGACCCAGTTGAGTAAATCACCAGTGCCCTCTAGTGTTCGAGATAGGCAACACCTTGGAAACAAGAGTTTCAGCTTCAGCGGATTTGCTAATGCCACTGCTGGAATCTTTTTTGTTAGGAAGAGATGCGGTTTGTTTCCATTATGTTTGGTAACCAGAGAGTTTTAGCTTTTCCCATAAATTATCTAGAAACAAAAATGCTGCATTTTTCAGGTCAGGCAATATTTATTTCATACTTATCTCTAAAAGAATGATGAAATGCAATTATGTGTCATTCTTGAAGGGACTAAGAATAGAAATATTTTTTTAAAAAATAAAAGAAACAATTTCAACAAGTTTCTTTTTATATTTAAGGAAGGACAATACAAAGAAATTAACACAGACCCACGATCTGTTTGAAATATAGTGTGTGTGCATGTATGTGTTTTAAATTTGTCTCTAAATAAATGTGAATGTGACCTGTTTTTACTAATAGGATAATTAATTCAATCTCTAAAAATCTACAGAAGAAAAGACTAGTTATTCTTCTTGTCCTGGAGGGCAAATAAATAAGACATTTTAAAGAAATTCCACAGGCAGAACCATCTGTTTGAAATCACTCTAATTATACAAGCTGGTAATTCTGGGTCTCAAGAGAGACAGATAAAAGGTTGGAATCTTTTTAGAGGTGATACATCTTCCCTGAGGTGCCTAGACAAGGCCACGGAGGCATGGAGTGTCCCCCCTCAGTACCTGCAGCCACAGGCCCTGCCCTCCCGCATGGCTCCAGCCAGAGCGGAGGGGCTGTGTTGAGTGTGTGACAGCCTGAACCACACCCGCACCACTGAGCTGAGAGCAGTGGTCCTCGGCCGCAGACAGCAATAAGAATGGTTAAATGTCAGCAGAAGCATGACTCATAAACTCATAGGAAAACACTGAAATTTGTTTAGTTTGGCCAGAGAGAGATGATAATGGTCAGCAAATACGTAATTTCCAAAGAAGTTGCTTTAAATGGTAGAAATAAAGGGTGAAGGGAAAATTGAACCATTAAGGGTAGAGTAACGTTGAAAATATGCCCCAACCTCAAAATTTAGGCAATTATGAAAGCATTTTCAAGGAAAAAGGAAAGTTGAAATTCCAGGATCTAAAGTCCAAATAAAACACAAGCATAATCATATTCAAAACTGATTAGGAAATGCTGGAGTATGAAACGTGAATGTCTACAACAGACTGACCTCTCCTAACAGCTAAATGAAGCAAGAGAACCCCATTTACATTTTTTATATATATCTTCCCCTCTGCACTGAAATTTCTCCTGATTTTTTCCTTTTCCATAGCCTTTTTCTCCATGCATGTTGTACCTGTGGAAAACCCTCTCCTTGTCCATACAACTCATTCTCTATATATATTTTTCCACAGAAATTGTTCTTCCTACCCTGTGCCAGTGGTCACCTAGGACAATATTTTAATGTCCTCAGGGGACAGTATGGGTAGTTTACAGGTTATGAAAGCAGCCTGTTGCAATGAACTGAATGTTAGGGCCCGACCCTCTCCCCCATTACATGTCAAGACTTTAATCCCCATGTGGTGGTGTTTGGAGGTGGGGCCTCGGGAAGAAATCAGGTCCTGTGGGTGAGACTTTCATGATGGGTTAGTTCCCTCAGAAGAAGAAACCGGAGAGCAAGCTAGCTCTCTTTCTGCTGGGTAAGGACGCAGCTCTCTGTAACCTGAAATAGGGCACTTACCAAGAAGCCCATCAGGCTGGCACTCTGGTCTCAGACTGCAGCCTCCAGAACTCCATGTGAGAACTAGACGTCTGTTGTTGGAGCTGCCCAATCCATGGTTATTCGTTATGGCCTGGGCTAAGATGCCTGTGCAGCAAAACTACTTAGTTTTGAATAGTTCCATAAAGTCAGGCAAATTACTCAATCTCCCTGTGCTTAAGGGTGAAAAATGGGGAAAATTATAAGACCAGGTGTAAGGATCAAATGAGTAAATACATAGCTACTTAGAATAAAGTCTGACATAAAAAGAACCACTGTTAAAATATAAATGATTTTTAAAACTATTTTTACTACAGCCATGCTCTATATTGTGACCAAGTGTATGTCTGTGTAGCTACATGTACATGCATATTATCATATTATCATTAAACAAAAATGTCATCGTATAATAATTACTTATGATGTGCAATGTATTTTATTTTACTCATCTGAGTATACTTAAAAACATTCTGATCATGACCCACAAAATAATTTTTGTCTCCTTATCATATTTCTTGAGCCACCGTTTGAAAATCAGGTCCCTGGGCATGTCTTTGGCCAGAGAGCTTTCTGGGCTGTGAGAGGGAAATAGGCTACACAGATGTCGTACTTGGGAATTCTGACAAGTCTCACGGCCCTGGGATTTCTTGTCAACATTGCATGCCCGCTACCCAGCACTGCCTACACTTGCAAGTGCAGATTTTTATAAAACTGAAGGTGGTAACAACTACTACAGTAACAGCAACAATGAAACTGTTACCTTGACAGAGTTTTATGTCCTAAGATAATTAAAATGACAAAAGTTTCTAGTATCCTGTAAAACACATTAGAAGAAGTAAGCATGTGGCTCCAGAGCCTCGGCAGCACTAAGGAGATTTACACAACCTAAGCGCACTTGGTGGGCACTGGGTCGGGGGGAGAAGCATCTGACCCCTGTTTACTCCAAGAAAGCACACCATCCGAACGTAAGGTCCCCTTGACTTCTTAATCCCTTTCCCCTGTGTAAGGGGCCGGTGGGTGCTGGACGGAATGGGGCAGGCACGTCGTAAGGTATGTAGATGCCTAGTCACTGTGTTGTACACTTGAAACTAATAAAATATTGTATGTCAACTGCAAATAAAAATAAATGTAAAAAATTAAGATCCCCATGACACTGTATGTGTATCTGTATATGATATTACAATGGATAACATACAGAAATGATAAATATTGTTTAAATATAAATGTATATTTTAAGTATATGTTTATATTTATATGGGTACTATAAAATTTCCTTCTTTTTAAGATTATTTATTTATTTGTAGACAGAGGGGAAGAGAGAGAGAAAGAGAGGGACAGAAACATCAATGTGTGGTTGCCTCTCACATGCCCCCTACTGGGGACCTGGCCTGCAACCCAGGCATGTGCCCTGACTGGGAATTGAACCAGTGACCATTTAGTTTGCAGGCTGGCATTCAATCCATTGAGCCACTCTAGACAGGGCTAAAATTTATTTCTTACATGGAACATCATCAAATAATTTTTTAATTTTTTAAAATGCCATTTCAGATAATGTGACAATTCTATGGGTAGACTGCAAGAGGGCCACTTAAGGACTAACTTCAGTTAGTAACTAAACTGTGTCTTTTATTTCTCATTGATTTTGCTTGTTCTTTCTAAATTCATAAAACCATAAAGATTAAACAATAATATTCTCAAACAGTGGAGGTGTACCTGCAACCAAACAATATGAGTCAATGCAATAATAATAATAAAGAACAAAAATTAGCCGTGGTGAATGTGGCCTGTTGGTGCACAGCACAGGCTGGTGGGACCGAATGTGGGTGTGCTGGAGTTCTGAGAGGGCTCTGCTCTTTGAGAAGTGGTCTTCCGAAAAGGCCGAGGTGCAGTCTGCAGCCCTGGAAAAGTGTTCTGCTCTCAAAACTCAGTCTCAGGTCCACAAAGCTCCAGGCAAAAAGGGAACAATCTGAGAAAGACACAACTCCCAACTCACGTAGTAATAGGAGTTAACTACCGAATGCCCTCTTCCACAGCTCTCTTTATTTTCATTACCTCCTGCACTGCAGACACAACAGGTAATTTAATTCCATAGATGCGACTCTATGCTGACTGTATGTACCTCAATGGCTATAATTTTCCAATCAGAATGAAGTGTTTTCTGCCCTTTCCTGGAGAGCTTTATGTATCTCTTTGTCTAGTATTGCAGGCTCTAAGACACGTGATTTTAAGATGTGAATCCAGATGCGCTTAAAGGTCTGTCTAGTTTACTAATTACTACTGTGTTCTTCAAATGTTCTCCTGCCAGGGGCTGTCACTACTCTATTCTGCGTTA
The DNA here is from genome assembly GCA_028533065.1 of Trachops cirrhosus. Taxonomy (NCBI): domain Eukaryota; kingdom Metazoa; phylum Chordata; class Mammalia; order Chiroptera; family Phyllostomidae; genus Trachops; species Trachops cirrhosus. Next base: position 113,439,595 of record CM052539.1, on the reverse strand, counting down.
AAACAACAACAGCGATAGAGGAGGGGTGCTTCCTCGTCTAACAAGGTCATCTAACAATGGCCCTAATAGCAGATAACCTGCAAGCCTTGATGGACTCGTGTAGAATCCAAATCTAAGCATGGATTTAAATCTAAGTGATCAATTTATGAGTTCACTCAGGTCAGGCAGGTGCTGGCAAATTAATAGTATATTCTGGAATGGTGAATAGATTGTGCCAATAATAAGTAACCGTTGCCAGATCTCAGTGGCTTACACACCGCTAGTCTATTCCTTGCTCACATAGCATGCTCGCGTTGGCAGGGGTCTCTGCTCACTGTGGTTGTTTCTGGGTCTGAGTTAACAGGATCTGTTTCCACACACACTTCCATGATTACCTCAGCCAAGGGAAGGGAGAGTCAAATTGGTTAAGTGGCAAAGACCTAGAAGTAGCGTGCGTACACCACTTCTGCTCATGTTTATTGCCCAGAGCAAGTCACAGCACCACATGTCACTCCGGGGAGATGAGAAAGTGTGAAACCGCCAGGATTTAGAGGGGAAATGAGAAACATTTAGTGAGCAACCCTAGTGACTGAGTACCATCTCCCTCATCTTTCACGTTTATTGATGACTTGCACCTGTTCATTGACAACTCATTTCAGTTTCTACTTTCTGTTAACTTGTTGACTTGACCTATAAACTTGACATCCTTCAGCTGGATTATAGAAAGACCTTTAAATTAAGGCCAAAAACCTATATTTTATAATCCAATCATATTGAATTGCTTACAGACCAGCACATTTTATTTCATGCCTTCATGTTTCTTCTCACATTTCTCCCATTTTGTTTTTTTCTCTGAAAACATTCCACCCACCCTCCCGTAGCCATCTCAGATTTCACATCCTTTATAAAGACTTCTCAGAAAGCCTGTGTACTCTCCAGTCCATGTTACACTCAGTCACACTGAGGTCCTTTCCTCTATTTGTATTTTTATTGCAAGAACTTGTATCTTCTTTAACATGCAATCATGCTATGTTTATAAGAGCACAAAAGGAAAGTAACAATCATTCTTCCAGAAGAGCCTGACAGTGTATTGTCACCTCACATTTCTGTGCTTCTGCCCCTTCTATTTTGTCTTTGTGTCCCTGGTGTTTAGAACACTGTCAGAATTCAATAAAATCTGAATGGTTCTATTAATTTGTACCAAGAAATAGAACTGACCAGCATTCCTGATATTCAGTCCATATTCAAAGGAAAAGCTAGTAAAAACTGTTACAGATACAGAAGTAGAGACACAGAAAAGGAGACCTGAGGGTGTTCTGGCACATCGCCACTAAGCCACCATGATGATTCAATATTCTCTTTGCTGATCTGACTAGAATCCATGTATTAGTCTGTGACTATTTGGATGGTGTAGATCCTCAGAGTTTCACTCATTTCTAAATTTCTTCTAGAATGTGATTTTCTTAAAATATGTCATTGCAGAATTTCTAGCACTCAGTTCCCCAAGTTTATAACTGGATACACTGTCCAAGGTTGCAGTTTTTATTTATGCTCTGCTTAGTGGGGCTACTTGCTTCCTGATAGTGCACAGGAAGCATCTCAGCCTCACCCGCCACGTCTAGACTAGCAACTGTAGGACTTTATTGTGAGGGACCAGAGCCGGCAACCTTGCTCTCACTGGTCATGAGTGCGTTTGCTCCCTGCAGTGAGGGTTAATATCTTGGTAGCTAGATGAAAGAATTCCCAACGTTATGTGTGTGCAGCAAGGTGGAAGGTGAGTGTGTGTCTACTTACTTTCTGAGTTCTGTGCTTTTAATCAATTATTTGCCTTTACACCATTAAGCCACTAACATAGTCTGTGTTTTATAGTGCTTTCACTTGTTGGGGGTCCTACATATCTGTAGTATAAGGCATTTCCATATTAAACTAAAGCCAGAAAAAAAACACAATAGTTCATTTGTATGTCAAACTAATTATAGTTACTTTGCTTATTCCAAATCCTGAGAATATCCACTCAGCTCACATACATTTAAGAATTTCCAATGTAGAAGAATACAATTTCCTTGATCTGTACTGCCAAATTTCAATTTAAAGACTTATTAATAATTAAGAATAAGTGTTAATGATGTAACAATCAGAAGAAAGTCTTGTTTTTTTATATTTTTAGTTTCAAAACACAGATTTTCAGCAAAGCAACTGAAACCTCACTGGAGGTGACTCATGGGTTTTAGGCTGCCGTTGAGATAGACCGAGCTTCCTGCAGCTCTGGATGGGTGTCTTTGAAATAACATCTTAAACAATAAGCCCAGGTCAATACTAGAAGAAAATGAAAGATTCTTTTAGACTTCTAATAGGAGGAAAGTTTCCCTCTCCTTTTTCCCTTCACTAACATGTATCCTCTCCGTACACTTGTTCAGTTTATACAAGGTTGTTGAGTGATGAGTGCAGAACCTCCGGGAATACTCCAAAGTTGAAAGCATTCACAGTTTCCCTAACAGGCTGGCCATTCTGTGTGCTGTCAAATCGAATTTTGTAGGAATCCTGAAAGTTGCCCTATGTAAATGAGAGTGTACGAATTTGGCATGCTAGAGAAAACTAATAATATATCGGTTGTCATTATCTTTTCTCCATCTTCTTCCTTCCTAATAGGACCTACTTTTTGCCAATCAGCTCTTCCTCCATGTGCCTCATGAAAACTGAACTTACGTGCCTTTACAGGTGTATCATGACTAAGCTCATGAGCTCATTCCCTCACCCTCCTGACTGCTTTTGGAGAGTGGGGAGCAGGTGGTCATGAAACCAGGTCTTCACAGGGCTTCTGAGAAAGGTTTCCTTGCTCTTAAGAAAACAACACTGAAATAAAGAGTTTCTTTCCTGCCTCTGGACACTGCCACTTCCTCATGTGACCCAGGAGCTGCTGTAGCCATCTGTGCACAGGAAATGAGGCAGCAGGGAGATGGGAGGAATCAGGGAATCAAGTCCTTGAGGGCATTGTTGAATTGTTGCTCATACTGCACCCGGGATCTGCTCTCTTCTTATCCTGACTTCCAGCTATGAGGGAAAAAGAATCCCTTACTCATTTAATCAGATCCAGGGACAATCTATTCCTGTCTCAGTGCCTCTGCCCTTACTTCTGACCGTTGCTCATCGCACAGACTACCAGTGACAAAACCATTTTTATTTCCCATTGGTTCTATTTAAGAGTTGTCAGAAATAATACAGGAAGACCAGTTGAATTTGAATTTCTGATGAACAATGAACAATTATTTCAGGATAACTGTGTCTCATGTAATGTTAGGGACATACTAATACAAAAAATATTCATCATGTATCTGAAATTCAAATTTAACTGGGTACCCTATATTTTTATTTGTTTGGTCCAGCAACCCAGTTCTATTAGAACAATTTTAGGAAAAAGAACTTAAAAAGTTATTTCTCAAGAGCAGTGGGAGGTAGCATAAAGTAGAGGATGTGCGGTTTGATTAACAGTGTTCTGATCTGATTTACAAGACATTTGAGCATGAGGAAAGAAATCTAACTCAAATTTTCATTCATAATATAGATAATATAGTCATAAGTTCATGTGTGCAGAAAACCAAATGCATTATCACCGGTTGTATTTACATGAAAATAAGCTAAAAGAAGGAAAAAATTTTTTAAACCAGTTTTGCATTAATTTCAACCCTTGAAAGCATACATATGGCCCTGTCTGGTGTGGCTCAGTGGATTGAGTGCCAGCCTGCAAACCAAAGGGTCGCCTGCAAACCAAAGGGTCGCCAGCTCCATTCCCAGTCAGGGCACATGCCTGGGTTGCTGGCCAGGTCCCCAGTGGGGTGATCCACACATTGATGGCAACCACACACATTGATGTTTCTCTCCTTCTCTTTCTCCCTCCCTTCCCCTCTCTCTAAAAATAAATAAATAAAATCTTTTTAAAAAATCTCACACACACATACACAAAAGCATACTTATGAAAGTCATTGCTTTTAAACTAACTTCTATTATTTTGTTTCCAGTCGAGGTTCATGTCTGTTCAGATGGATCCCTGGATCTAAGATCTCCAGATACAGAATTTGGTCCCTACATTCACTGGAGATCTGTAAATTTCTAAAGAGGAGACATCAGGCTGCCTAGTTTGCTGTATGTAAAAATCCACGGGAATGTGATCATGAAGTTCTTTCTGGGTTTAAGGCACAGGAGGTAAGAAAAAGAAACTTAGAAAATGGGTATATATTCTCTTATTTTTGCAAAAGCTTTGTTAGATTTTTAAACAATGTCCTTTACCTCTATTTCTTAATGTCTAAAATGGGGAAATGACTTGTTTACCATATAGAGTTCTTTTTGTAAGTTTAAAAGCACTTTGCAAATGATAGATCCTAGTAACATTATAACTTGGCATTATGAGTACAGCTCTACATTAAAACAGTTTTCATGAAAATCATTGACTAGAGAACTCTAATTCTCGCAATACTCTCACCACAGAAATCCACAAGGATTTTAACTCCTCCTACATGTCTTGTTAAGAACCCAGTTTACGTCATGACTTCCCTCTAAAAGTGTCTATTTCCTCTGAACAGAATCTGACTGTCACACTGTCCTGTGATGCAGACTCTGTGTATCAATGGCAGGCAGCTGGGTGTTACCGCCCCTATAGTTGACTCTCTAGAGAGCTAATATGGACCTGTTTCTTTTATACTAAGAACGATTTGAAAACTTCTCAAGTTTGGCAAGTGAGGATTAGTCAACTTATGTCACATTTGCAACTTTGCTTTTCTAATTTGATTACTTGGGCTTTTACATTTCTCTTTAGAACTATAGGTAGATTGAATGCTTTACTTAAAACAATTCTCCTTTGAATAAATGGGGAAAATAAATGGAATGAGTTATTAAGTTCACTATAAAACTTTGATTGTGTTAGAATTAAAAATACATATCACCTAAATGCCTAAGGAAACTAAAATGTTTTTGAGATTTTTCTCAGGTTTATAGAAAGAAATGTTTGTAAATTGCTAATCAGGATAAACACGTTCCAATCAAATACACAGAAATTTAATTGTTCTTTAAAACTCATACTTTCAAGATGTTGCCAAGAATAAATGATTGTATTCTAATTATACAATTGTTATCTCTGCAGCACTTGAGTTTCCAATCAAGACCGTTAAGGTATGAAGATATAGAACAGAATGAAAATATCTCTATGAATGTGCAGAAGTCTGTGGTCTGCAGCTCTGCCTGCATTATTTCCAGGACCTTTGCTTCTTTAGCACAGAGGAGGCAAGTTGATACATTTCAAAAGTATTCCAACTGAAACCTAATTGTTCTAAGAGTACCATGGTATGTATCCTTTGGAGAAAAGATAATGAAAACCTGTCACTTAAAATGCATCTCCATAACAAAGGAAAATTCAGTGGCAATTAATTTGATTCTTATTAAATTTCCTGAATTTAATGTCCACACGTTTTGAGCTCTAGCTATCTGTAAGGAGCAGCAGCAGCAAACTGAGTTCAGTTTGTGCGGCAATTCCATTGTCCTGGTAAGACTGAATACATACACACATGTGTGAGTTACTAAATATCAATTCTATAATTTTGGTGACTCTGGATATGAGTTAAATGTTATTACTTTTACATTTACAACTAGCATTATACAACATAAATATAAGAGTAAAAGTTAGGCTAAAATTAAAAATGCTAATTTTTTAACTTAGTACAACATTAAGTAACAAATATAATAAAACTTGACACATTACAAAAAAAACTACAGAAAAAAAAGCTTCATATGTTGATACAGTAAATAGCATTTTTTCTTTCTTTTTTTTTTGATGTAGTAGCCTCATATTTTCATTTTGCACCAATAATGATATCTGGTGTGTTATGTCAGAATCTCATTCTTTCTTCTCTATCACAGACCACACCTTCTTTATGTTTTCTTATAAAATTCTACATAGCTGACCCTACTTGGACTGCAGGGCCAATCTCATTCGTGTGGTTTAGCTTTAAACGTGGCCCAAAGTTTATGTGTCTTTGGTATAAGCAGAGGATTTATGAGAGCTTACGAAATATGTTCATTTTAGAGCTCACAATTTGTGGAACAACACTTAAAACCCAGATCAAATCTGGGTTTTAAAAAAAACACCCCAAAACAAATACACAAAAATAACAGAAGAAAGTGACTTCACTATTTGTTGCATGAGGAACCACTGAAAAGCTTATTTTGTGGCCTAAGTTAGGGAAAACCAGGAAAACGGGGGCAGGATGGGGAGCCTGGAAGCTGGCTTCTGTTATAACAGGACTGTAAGAAGAGTAATTGCCTACTACCATTTGCTATGTGCTGGACTTTGTCCCAGGCACTTTACAACCCTCATCTCATTTCCTCCTTGATGTTTTTGAGATAGGCATTTCTATCCCATTCTATATATAATAGAGAAGCATGGAGAAGTGGAAGTTCACACAACTCATAAGAGGTGGAGCAAATAACTAAACTTTGATCTGCCTGAATTCCAAACCCTGGCTCCTAAGCTCTACCCTATAGTCCAAGGGCATCCATTTGTTTAGAACAGTCTAAGACACTAAAATTAAAAACAATGAGTAGAAATTATTGGCAAAAAGGTTTGCACTCTAGGCCAGATAATAACTTATTTGTAAAGCTTATGTTTTGTAAACCAACACTTAACAACCTGGATCAAATCTAGGAGAAATAAGAGAGAAGTGGATGACTTAGCCTTTTGCTGTATGCAAAGCCAGTGAACGACCACGGAAGGCCCAGAGCTCTCTCAGAACTGCCAGGAAATAGAGCACGATGTCCCTCAAGTTTATGGGCTCACTGTCACTAACAATTTTGGCTTGGCCATAAAGTATATTCGGTTTTTAAGTAAAAATAAGACACAGTTTTCATTTTTACCAGTAACATTATTAAACAACACATTCACCATTTTTTCCACTACCACCTGCCATCTTTCAGGCAACTTCATAATCCTACCTTCCTAACCTTTTGACCTGTTTGAGCAAAGAACTGTTCCAGGTGCCTTTTGTAGTCTTCCAGGGAACGGAAATTTTTTCTATTAAGAGAATTTTGTAAAGACCAAAGTAGATGGAAATCCAAAGGTGCAATGTCTGTTGAACACGGTGGATGAATCAGAACTTCCCAGCCAAGCTGTGACAGTTTTTACCCGGTCATCAAAGGAACATGTGGTTTTGTGTTATCCTGATGGAAAATGATGCACTTTTTGTTGACTAATTCCAGACACTTTTCATCAAGTGCTGCTTTCAGTGGTCTAATTGGGAGCAGCACTTGTTGGAATTAACCATTTGGTTGTCCAGAAGGAGTTCATAATAGAGGACTCCCTTCCAATCCCACCATATACACAACATCACTTTCTTTGACTGAAGACTGGCCTCTGACGTGGTTGGTGGTAGTCTGTTTTGCTTGCTCCACGATCTCTTCTGTTCCACATTATTGTAAAATATCTAGTTTTCATCACCTGTCACAATTTGTTTTAAAAACAGGACATTTTCACTACATTTAAGTTGAGAATCACATGCAGAAATTTGGTCGAGAAGCTTTTTCTTGCTTATGTGGAATCCAAACATCAAAACGATGAACATAACCAAGCTGGTGCAAATGATTTTCAATGCTTGATTTGGATATTTTGAATATGTCAGCTATCTCCTGTGTGGTATAACATTGATTGTTCTTGATTGATATCTTAATTTGATTGCTATCAACTTCTACTGGTCGACCTGACTGTGGAGCATTGTCCAATGAGAAATGTCCAGCACAAAACTTCGTAAACCACTTTTGACACATTCCATCAGTCACAGCACCTTCTCCATGCACTGCACAAATCTTTTACTTTTGGCATTTTGGTTGCATTCTTAAGTTTCTCAAGATAATAAAGCATAATATTCCAAAAATGTTGCTTGCTTTCTTTCATCTTCAATACTAAAATGGCTACACAAAAATTCATCAATTTTAATGTTTTTTTTTCAAATGCACACCGATATGATGGCTGTCACAATGCAATGTAACAAAATTGTTTCAAATGAAGTTAAAGACAACTAAGTATTACTAGAGCCATCTTAGCAGAAAAAAAACAAACGAACTGTTTGGCCAAGCCAACATTAGAACAGGCTCTGTTGCTCTTTGCAAGAGTGTTTCTTAGAAATGGTGATGTAGTTTAGAAGCTAACATCAAGAATGATTTAGACAAAGCACTTGAAATTGATTTGTATGTTAGCATTAAATAATTGTGAAACTTTGGGAAATAACTTATCTCCCCTATGAATAGGTCTCGTCCTCTGTAAAATGGGAATTATCATGATATCATCTGGGGTTGTAGGGAAATTGAATGAGACTATGTATGAGGAACCTGCCTCGGTGACTTGCACACTAGTAAATGCTCAATAACGGGAACAATTGCTACTATGGAGCACGTGTGTGACAAAGGTGGCAAGGAGAAAGGATTTCTACTTTGGTTAAGAGATTAGAATAGATGATGTTTGTACTTTTTTACAATTATGAATTTATATAGAAAATGACTCAATATCTAAAACTGTAAATTTGCAAGAAAGGCAGAAGCAAATGTAAAATATAGATATAAAGATAGTAATTGGGATTTAAACTGCAACCTCAGGCCCACGTAGAGAATAAGGGCAGAACAGAAGCGCTAGAGAGAGTGTTTCAGCATATGGGAGATGATTCTGCAGCGTAGGAAGAAGAGGGCCTGGAAGTGACATATTGCCCTCAAGCTGCACTGTCCAATATGGTAGTTACTGGTACCAGCATGGTAGCATTTAAATTTAAATCATTTAAAAATAAATAAAATATAAAATCCAGTGTTGATTGGCCACATTTCAAATTCTTTATACTCGCATGCACCTAATGGTTACTGTATTGGACAGAGGAGATATAGAACATTTACCTGCAGAAAGTTCTACTGAACGTCTACAGAGAAAGGCAGACTGTCAGACATATTGGAACGTCTATGATTTCAGCTTCAGAAAGAGTTGCAGCATCATTTTCACATTCTATGTGATACTGCTTATTATTTATTTTCTCCCTTCATATTTTCACCCTTTCACCGAGTATTTAGAAGAAAAGCTCTGTGGTTAGTAGTTCTAAGAAAACTTCCAAAACTTCCACCACAGGAGGTAAAATTCCTTTGAGTGTAGGCAGGTCTGATCTAATAAAGTGAGCTCTTATGAAAGAGGATTTAGAAACAAGAGTAAGATGTCAAAGAGATTCAAAGGAACAGAGACATTCCCTCGCAGCCCCTGAAGGAGCAAAGGGCAATGTTGTAGAAAAAGCAATGTGGAAGGGATAAGCAGGTAAATCCTAAGAACTGGGAGCAGACCTAGTGCATAGTCAACAAGAAAACAGGGACCTCAGTCCTACAATCAAAAGGAATTGAATTCTGCTAACAACATGAATGGCCTTGGAAGAGGATCTTGATCTTCAGATGAGAACCCACCTTGGCCAACACTTTGATATTAGCTTTGTAGGACCCTGAGCAGAGAACCCCGTTGAGCCATGCCTGAACTTTGGACCAGTAGAAAGGTGAGATAACAAATGCATGTCGTTTTCAGCTGCTAAGTGCATAATACAATTGTTGTTCAATAATAGAAAGTTAACGTGCCCTGTCAGTGTGGCTCAGTTAGTTGGACCATCCACCCATACACCAAGAGTTTGCAGGTCCGATTTCCGGTCAGAGCACATACCTAGGTTGCAGTTTGGTCCCTGTTGGGGTGCACACCAGAGGCAAACAATTGATATTTCTCTCACATCAATGTTTCCCCCGGCTCCCTTCCTCTCTCTCTAAAATCAACAAGCACATCCTTGAGTGAGGATTAAAATTTAAAAAACTTAAAAAGGAAAGTTAATACAAGTCCCTAGTAAACACAACCCCCCACACAAATGCACACTCATGTGCATACACAGACACAGGGACAAACTTGCTTCCACTTACTTTTTTCTTCCTTTAAAGCTCTAAAAACATACATTTTAAAAAGTGCTTTTGGTTTACTAGGATTAAAGGTTAAAAAAAGAATGTTTAAAATTTTGCTGCTGGCTTCAGCAGAGGAATAGAAAGGTGAGGCAATTAGCTGGGATTCCAGAGCTTTTCCATTCTCTTCAGATAGAGTCAAATGTACTTGACTCCCAACAACTCAGACAGGAAAGAATATATTTTCACTGAAACAAAAAGATCCTCCAAAAGAGTTTGATGACTGCTTGAAGGTATCAAATTATAAGAACTTCCTGGCTGAAATTGTTCTGTTAGTTTAAATCATTGTTCCCCAAAGCCCCTATTCTAATGTAATGTGTTATATGGTGGGTGGGTAGAGCGTGAAATGTTCTCATTAAAACCTACTGCTACCTTATACAGCAGGCTGGACTACCACTTTCTAATTAAAAAAACAGGCCTGAAGCAAATGGGCTGAGGGTTAGATAAGCTTGCAGAGGAAGGAAAGGAAAAGGAAAGGTTAAGAACCCTTCCCAGAGCAGCGATCTGGACGGGGTCCGGTGGGACGCTCTCACCGAGGGAGGATCGCTGGAACACATGCTGGGGACCCAAGTGGAGGCGTGAGGCTTCAGAAAGGGGAGGACAGGAAGACTCAGACAGACAAAGCTGACCAGCTTTATAATTTTTCTCACTGGCCCCTAACATGTAAACACCACCTTTCAGTCACATACATGCTATTTCCCCGGAGGAAGAAAATGTCGGAAGGAGACTTGCTTCCCTGAGTGGCTCTTGACAGGAACTTGATGAATCCATCAGGAAAGGAGACATTTCTACACAGCAAGAGAGCCCAATTTACTTTGCCACTGAGGAACTTTGTCACAGTTCTTTATCAGAGGGGGGACAGAAGACTAGGATTCAGAATGTAAACATGAGATAAGGCTGCTGAGTGAACGGGCTTCTAATGTTCTCCTGCCTCCTGCTCCCTTGGTAAAACATATCTTTGAAGGGAATACTTTCTAGGCAATAATATTATTGCCATATAAGGATTTCAGACACAACAGGTCAATGATGAAATATAATCAATCAGATAATTGAGACAAGCTTTTGAAAACCCAGAGCACGCACACTGGGTAATGCTCTGTTCAAATTAGTATACAAGAGTTTTCATAAAGTAGAACCTTAGAAGTGTGCTGGGCTGCAATTCTCTTCAGGTGGGTTAGCCCTGCTATCCAGGGTAAGTGCACCTTGAAGTTAGGGACCCTGCCTTATTTTTCTTTTGACTCCATCTCAAAACCAGTGTTATTCTGGGAAGGGGATAAATTGTTAGTGAGTTGCTGGTGATTATTTAGCCATAACCACTGATGCCAAGGATCAAGATTGATGATTATTGCAGGTACATGTGACACAGCAATATCTTTAAATACACATACATAAAGACTGGGGCACATATACACCCTTGAAATATAGAACTAGCCCATGGGAAAATATGACAAATGTCTTGTGGCCCTCCCTATTTATGGGAAAAAAGATTAAAAGCCAAATATCTTCTTCCCAAGCCTCAGTTTGACCTTCCTTCGAACAATGCCATATTGAATGATTCTAGTTTTGACTTCACAGAAGAGCATTTCCCCAAGGTGCATATGCTAGCCTTGCATGTTTGTCCAACCTGCATGGCCATAGCATGTTGGTGACTGTGTCACATGCCTCAATCAAAACTAGCTACAGTGTATACATCAAACATGTACATCACCATACATCACCCAGAACAGTTCGCTTTTCTATGACAACTTACAATTTTCAGACTGAATATAAGATTACCAGGAACATTAGATAATGATAAAAAGGGAGATAAAAATGTGTTGGCAAAAATAAGACAGGAGAAGGGATTCTGGGCATCAATATTATCCATAAATTATAAGAGAGACTTCAGAACACTATTTCAAATGGGCTATCCTGCTTTCCCCAGAACATACTTTCCTGAGTGCATTTACATGAGATAAAATTAAATTTTTCTGGCTGAGTTGAACCCATCTTGGGAATTAGCTAGGTATAAAGCTATTTGGTTCAATCATTAGACAAAACTTAAATATGGTTATTTCTTCTGGGAGCCCATAAATAAGTGATTAAAGATGATACCTCTATAATTTCCTTGCAGGATGCATTTAGAGTCCTCTAAAACTATCAACTTAGGAAGAAAGAATCAAAGCTGAAATTTGGGGGACTATTAGTTCTTATTGCCTTCAGGTTAAAGCCTAAAAGGCATAGCATAATCTTGCCCTTGCTCTTCTATTCAGCCTTATTGTTCAGCTTAATCAGCTTTTGCAGTATAACATATGACCGCAAACCTTGTGACTTCAGCAACAGTCATTTATATACTCAGTTTGGTGACTTGGGCTGAGTACAGCTGGGTATTGCTCCTAGTCTCCACTGGGTTCAGAAAGTATCTAGCCATGTACTATGAAAAATAGAGACATTTACTGAAGAAGATACAAGAAACATTGTACATAGGACAATGACGCCTCAGTCCCCTTCAAAGTAGTCACCTTGGGACCTCACAGAGTTCTCCCAATTGCCATCAGCTGCCCCATTGTATTTTCTTGGATGTCATCAATGGTATGAAATCTCTTCCCTCTCAGATGGGATTTAACTTTTGGGAAAAGGCAGAAGTGGCAGGGCAACAAATCTGGATTGTGGAGGAGCTGAGTTCTGTGGGTGATTTGAAGTTTCACCAAAACACTCTGCACAAGATGTGATGCACAATTGGGCACACTGTTGTGATGAAGCTGCCAGTCACCAGTTGTCCATAGCTGAGACTTTCTGAACTGTCTGAATAGTTTCTAAGGAAGAATGTTCAAGCTTAAAGCAAGATTTGATGCAGATTCGTTGCTCTACTTGCTCAGTCATTCTGAATGTGACAGCCACACACCGTACACATGCTCACTCAATGACATCTACCACCCCCACTGACTAGTACAGTGAAGTCATCATTGTTCATGCATGTGCATTCCAGTCCACTCTCCTTGGCTGCTGGGTTATGTCAATGTTGTGCAAACTGTTCTCGTTATAGTAACAATAGTTGGACTTTTTCCGGAGAGACCTCATATCTGTGATGAGCCATGAGGTTGGCTTGCAACAGGTTATTTTAGGATGGCCTCGGCTGGAATAATTGTATTCGATCCATATGATCTCATTCTCCAGAAGCTCAGCTAATGCTTATTCATATAGTGTCTGGAAAGACTTCCAAGAGAGTGAGGAGTGTCAAGGCCTCTTGACTCTAGAGTCACACCTGGAACATTTCTTCTGTTGCATTCTATTAGCCAAAGTAAAATGAGTAAATAAACTCAATTTCTGTATATTGAGCTAAAAGTCATATTGTTAATACCAGGTCCAGAGAGGGAGGGCAATATTACATCCATTTGTACAATCTACTCTATACCTCAGATCCTAGATCATTTGCTTGTAGTACTCTGAGTGTGCCACATTGTGTCTCTTTCCTCCAAGTCTTTACATATACAGCGACCTCTTGTGCATCTTCACTACTTTGTCTAATGATTTTCACTTACACATCAAGATTAGGCCAATATTCTTTCTGTTAGGGGGACTGCCTCAAACTGTAGACTAGATAGGTTCCCCTATTCTGTGCTCTCATAATCCTTGGCTTACACATTCTCATTAAAATTTATTATAATTTTTATAGCACTTAAATGTCTCCCAGACTGAAAGAGAATAAAGGAATTTTCATCTATTTATTTCTATAATAGAGGATAGTTCCTACACACATAATAAATAATAAATACTTACTACCCAATATTTCCAACAATTGGAAATACATACATAATCACCAGCAGTACTAAATAGGTATATATTTTCTAGGTATAAACTTGAAATTCTCTCTCCCTCAGCCAAGCTTAAAAGATGTGAGAATCATAAAATTAGTCTAAATAGTCATAGCTTTTGAAAAATTCAAAGCAACTGAAGTGCTCTATCCAATGACTTCTCCAAAAGATAAAACTGGATCTTTAATGTTATCGACTAATTCAAACACCATAACTTACACAGCGTGTTAAACAGTCACGGGCCTGGCGGTCAGTCCTGAAGGACCCCATTTGGCACCGCCCCCCCGTGAGGATCGGCTGCAGTTCACTGTTACCCTGTATATTTTAGGCTGCAGTCAGTTTTCGAGCTAGGCTGACACCTAGACTGATGCAGCATTTTGCTCATTAACTTCTTCTATGATAGACTGTCAAAAGTCCCATTTGAACTGCTGTTAAATTACATCTACTTCTGCACCCTCATATAATCACTTGGTCACTGCCACAGGAAGCTATAAATTGTCTGATGAACCTCAGTTTTCCTTTTAGTGACCTAAGACACAATTTCCTATTGTGCTCTCCAAAAACGCCAAATTGTCTGTTTCTTATAACTGACTTTAAACTTTTGCTTGCTTTAATACAGGTACTTACCTTCATAGCTTTTGTGCATAGCACATACAGATTGTACTTTAGCATGTTTATTTTATCCATTGCCAAATTGCCTGTAATCCACTTATTAGTGGTTTAATAGCTTTAATTAGAGACCAATAAAAGTTTAAAAAAGCCATTTTTCCTCTAAATCTCAAAACAAATAAAATACATTATATCATCACATCTGACATATGGAGTTTCTAGACCAATTTTTACTATCACTGGAGAAGCTTTCCCACTTCAAATTTCTCATCAAAGCATATTCAGTTTGAGGGAGCGACAGAAGACCTGACATCCCACATGCATTTTTTTTCATTGATTCTCTTTTTGCTAAGTGAAATATCGCTGTCTTGAAAGTGTTTCAAGGTCATTTTCTGTTAGGCTGATTTTAAAATTCACTATGACTTTTTAATGTTGTCCCATTCCCTTTATTTAGTTTTGGTTAAAATGGTTTCCTAACATAGTATCTATGGAAACTTAGTAACTACAAAGCATAAATAAAAGTCATTGAGTCTCATTATCTACTTCACAGGTTTGTTGTGACAGTTAAATGACACAACACAACACAGATAATGAACTAGAACAACTGGCACATAAGTACTTAGTAGACATGTATTATTAAGAGTAGTTCCTGCTTTATGTAAAATGTGTAATTTCTCACAACATGTTTACAGCATCTTCTTATTTAATTTGTGATGAAACAACTATCTTCATAAAAGGCTTGTAAGACACTATTCTTTTTACAATGATTCTTCATGACCTTGAAGTCTAGACATCTTTTCCCTTCGGCTAAAATATATCTCACTTCTAAATATTTCCCATTTTACATTTCAACACCTCACATTCCTTTCTCAAGGCTAATGTGGGCGGCAAGCTAGCTGAATCGGACACTCTGGGGATGACATCAGATGCCCCTGGCAGTCACAGGATCGGGACTTCCCACTATTCGCGGTGAGGACAGCCCAGAGTCTGAGCTGCCTCCTGCATTAACCCTGCTTCTCTATCACAGGGACTGTTTGCTTCCTGCAGAAGCCTCCTTGAAGCATGAGCCCTATTACACATTAAAGTCAGGTTCAGAACCTGGTATAGTTATTTAAAACTGTGTAGCCCTGGGCATGTTCTACAACTTTTCAAAGTCCCCCTTTCCTCAGTGGCCAAATGGAATGCTGTCATTGTGGAGGGGCGATTGCCTGGCAGGGCTGAGGGTCAAACAAGTTGAGAGATGAAATGCTCATTCTTAGAATAATTCAGTGAAATCGATGAGCTTATATGAGTGGTCAAATGGACTATCAGAATATATAACAAATTAATTTTGATTAGATAAGAAATACATAAGTATGTCTCCTAGCAAATTAATAACATTACAAACTATACAGAGAAAAAATGAAAATTCTCACTCCTACCCCAGATAAGTTCCTCTTCCTAGAAGTAACCGGAGTCAACAGTTTTATGCACACGTGTATACCTTTATGCATTTATGTAAACATAAATAAAATACACAACTATCTAAACACATACATGCATAATTCTTGTGAGGCATCTTTATTTCTGGGGTATTT
Organism: Trachops cirrhosus; assembly: GCA_028533065.1. Taxonomy (NCBI): domain Eukaryota; kingdom Metazoa; phylum Chordata; class Mammalia; order Chiroptera; family Phyllostomidae; genus Trachops; species Trachops cirrhosus. The sequence continues at coordinate 113,423,637 of CM052539.1, read as the reverse complement.
TTGCTTTGTTTTGTTCTTAACATGAAGAGGGTCATGCTTCATGAATAGTTTTATAGCTTGTTCTGTTTGAGTTTTAGATTTTTTTAAATTAAATTTATTAGGGTAACATTGGTTGATAATTATATAAGTGTCCATTGTAAAACTATAACATGTCATCTGCACATTGTATCAAGTGCTCATCACCCAAAGTCTACTCTTCCTCCTTCTCTATTCATCCCCTCTGGGGACCACAATACTGTTGTCTGTGTCTGAGTTTGTTTCTTGGTTTTGCTTAGTTGTTTGTTTTCCAACAGCAGTTTGGAGGTCTTTATAGGTACATACAGAAGTATCTTATTCCTTCAAACCATCCCAGAGCATTATGCAGGATGAGTGTCATAGTCCAGTTAATCGTTCCCTTTTGATGGATATTCCAGCTTCCAGGCTTCCATTGCTATAATCAGTGCTCAGATGAATAAACCTGTGCACACTTTTGCATACCTGTGCAGATACCTAAGAGTCAGAGGAAATAAGCATTTTGCATTTTGATCGACATCACCAAAGTCGCCTTCCAACAAGGTGGTGTCATTTTAGGCCCTCATCTATCATTTATGAACATCCACAACATATAAAGATTTCTTTACCTACTTTCTTACACACTTGTTATTCGCCATATTTTAAATACCTACTAATGTAATAAATTCAGACATCTTTGTTTTAATTTGTGTTGTATTAATATGAGATAAAGTTGAGGATTTTTTCACTTACTCATTGAGCATATTTCTTTTTTGAAGTGTTTATTTATATGTTTTGTCCATTCTTTTACTGTGTCTTTAATTGACTGATACATAATCTTTACAGATTCAAAAAAATTTAGTTCATGTAATGTCAAATATTTTCTCTTGCCTTTTTTGGATTTGGATCTTTGTGTTTTAAGATAGCATTTCTTAACCACAAGTGTGTATACTTCCACATTTTTCTGATATGTTTATAGATTATTTAGCTCTTCCATTCGACATTTATTTCTGACAGTGAGAAAAGTACCCAGTTTTCCTCACTCCATAGTCTATACAAAATCCAAACACTTCTTACCTCCTCCACTGTTCTCTCCAAATGAACACACACTTACCTGAACAACTTCACTCAACTCTGTAGTCTCCTTTGTCTGTTTGGTTTGGAGCACACGGAATGGTCTCTTTAAAATGTAAATCGGATATGTAATTTCCATTCTCAAAACTATCCACAGCTTTGATCACACTTAGACTAAAATCTGAACTTCTTACTTACACACTGTATGCATTGTGGCTCCTCCCCATTTTTTGGCCTTGTCTTGTCCTATCCTGTGCTGTACAAAGGCAGCTCAGGCCTTTCAACAGGCTACTCTGGAAAGTTCATTTCCAGATGAGAAGGCTTGTTCCTTCAAATAGTAAATGTTTCTGTTAAAATGCCACCTCTTCATCAAAGTCTTCCTGACTATACTACCTGTAATTATCCCCTCACTCCCCTGACCTCTAATTTGGTATAGAATTAATTGCAGAAATGATACAATCTGGTTTTAAAAAAATCTCCTGTCAAGATGGCAAAGCTGGTAAATGCTGTGTTTACTTCATGCCATGACCACATCAAAATTATGACTAAATTATAGAACTACCCTTGAGAACCACCTGAACAGCCGCACAGAAATCCCATAACTAAGATATAAAGAAGAAGCCACATCAAGACTGACAGGAGAGGCAAAGACATCAAATGGGCTGGTCCTACAACCACATATGGAGGTAAATGTGGGATGGTACCTTGGTTGTGGAGGTCCCCTCTGAGAAGTGAGGTGTCCCAGCCTCACATGGGCTACCCAGCCAGAGCACCAGTATTGCGAAGAGGAGTCACTAGAATAGCTGGATTCAAAAATCAGCAGGAACTCAGTCTGGATGAGATATAGGGCTGCTGTGGCTGTTGTAGACTCAGGCATCCTTTTAAAGGATCCAATAACAAACTCACATGTCATAAGCACTTGTCCCAAACTCCAGAGAAGGGGATAGTGGCTCTAAAAATACCAGAGACATTTGTGGAGTGTCTGAATTGTCTGGCTTCAGAGCAAGGGCTGGAAGGGCAGCTCCTAATGGGCTAAAGCACAGGCAGGCACCATTATTCCTTTGTTGGGCCCTCCCCGCAACCAACTGGCAGGTGCAGACCAGTGCCGAATCTGACTTTCCATCAATCTGGCTAATATAAGTCTCACCTCACCCTGGTGATTGTCTCAGACTGTGCCCCACCTATTTACACATCCAGACCAAATTTGTTTAAGAGGCTAATCCACACCAGTGGCTGGCCTGTGCCTGTACTGTGGATTTTCCTAAAATCTCTCAGAGGTCCACAAACCCCAAGCAAGTAGCAGCTGCCCTCAGTGTGCCCTGTACTTCTTGCTAAGCAGTAGCCCCAAGTCTGGCACTAATGGCATACAGCCTCTGCTCACAGCATAACCATAGCTGGGTGCCTCCAAGCCCAGGCTGCTACCCACTACAGATAACTTTGTAGCTCCTACCAGGTGGCCTTAGGCAAATTCAGGAGTGGCTGACCTTGGCCTGCACCAGAGATCCTCCCAAAAGTCTTCAGAACCAACAAACCCATTGGCACACTTTAGACAACACCAGAGTACTCCCAATTAATATAACAAATGACACAACCTAAAGATGGTCTTGGCAGATACCAGAGCCTTGCTAAAGTGATTCCCTCTCCATGGGATCAACCCCCACACAATAGCTTGTCCACTGTAGTCACAGCCAGTCCTCACAGTCAGCCCGAGGGTCAGTCCCATCCAGTTATGTGCCAACAGCAATCAAGTCTCAAATACAACAGGAGAGACACACAAACCACACAAAAAACACCCCTGGAGCACCCAGCTCAGGTGAATAGGGAGACAGTGCCACTGGGCCCCCGAGGACACCTACTACATCAGGCCACTTAGCCAAGACTGGGAGAAATAGCAGATCTACCTAATATACAAAAACAAACACAAGAAGGCAGTCAAAGTGTAGAGACAAAGACCTGTCCCAAATGAAAAAACAGGATAAAACTCCAGAAAAAGAGCTAAACAAAGCAGGGGCAAACAATCTATGAGATACAGAATTTAAAACATTGATTATAAGGAAACTCAGTGAGTTTAGAAGAAGAATAGATGACCTCAGTGAGAATGTAAAGAGATTAAAAAGCAGCTAAAACATTTAAAAAGCCAGAAGTGAAGAACACAAAAACTGAAATGAAGAATATATTAGATGAAATAAAAAACAGACTTGATAAAGCAGAGGACTGACTTAGCAATTTATAACAAAAGGTAGCAAAGAATGCCCAATAGAAACAGCAAAAAGAAAAGAGAATAAAGCCAGTTAGGATAGTTTAAGGGATATCTGGGACAACAGCAAATGCTACAACATCTGTACCATAGTGGTAACTGGAGAAGAGAGAGAGCAAGGGATTAAAAAACCATTAGAAGAAATAATGACTGAAAACTTCCCTCACTTGGCAAAGAAAACAGACATACAAGTCCAGGAATCACAGAGAGTTCCAAACAAGATGAACCCGAAGAGGGTGTTTCTCCGTGAGACATCATGATTAAAATGCCAAAGATTAAAGACAAAGACAAAGAGAGAGTCTTAAAACCAGAAAGAAAAAAGCAATTAGTTACCTACAAGGAAGTTCTCATTAGATTGTCAGCTTATTTTTCAACAGAAACCTGCAGGCCAGAAGATATTGGCACAAAATACTCAAAGTGAGGAAAAGCAAGGGCCTACAACCAAGACTACTCTACCCATCAATGCTATCAGTTAGAATCAAAGGAGAGATCGAGAGCTTCCTAGACAAGAAAAGCCAAAGCAATTCATCAACACCAAACCAGTATTACAAAAAAATGTTAAAGGGACTTCTTTAAGAAGAAGGAGAAATAAAAAATGTGAATAAGAAAACAAAGCAAAGAAAAATATTCTCATCGATAAACACATATTTAATCAGTGGATTAAACTGCACTAAAACTAGTACAAAGATTAAAAAGCAAAAGTAGGAAGATCATGTGCAATTACAACAGGAAATCGAGGGACAAAAGCATACACAAAAGAAGTAAAAAAAATGAGAAAAACATAAACATGGAAGGGTGAGTGAAAATGGTAGTTATTTTATAATGTGTTTGAACTAAAGTGACCATCCACTTAAAATAGACTGCAATACATATAGCTTGATATATATGAAGCACATAGTAACCACAAACCAAAAATCTACAGCAGATACACAAACAATACAGAGAAAGGAATCCAAATACAGCACTACAGAAAGCCATCAAGATATAATAGCAAGGGAATAAGAAACAGAGAATTACAAAAAAATCAGAAAACAATTAATAAAATGGCAATAACTACAGGCCTATCAATAACTACTTTAAATGTTAAGTGGATTAAATTCTCCAATCAAAAGACAAATGAATAAATAGACAAAAAAAGAATCTTAAAAGCAGAAAGAAAAAAGCAGTTACCTACAAGGAAGTTCCATTAGATTGTCAGCTGATTTTTCAACAGAAACCTTCCAGGCCAGAAGATACTGTCACAAATATTCAAAATAATGAAAAGTAGTACATGTATATAATGGAATATTGCTGGGCCAAAATAGGATGAAATCTTATCATTTATGACAAATGGGCCTAGAGGATATTATGATAAGTGAAATAAGTCAGAGAAAGATATATACCATATGATTTCACATATATGTGAAATCTAAAAGACAAAATAAATACACTCATAAGAAAAAGAAAAAAACTCATGGATACAGAGAACAAACTGATGGTTGCCAGATGGGAGGGGGAGAGAGGGCTGGGTTAAAAAAAGTAAAGGGATTAAGAAGTACAAACTGAGAGTTACAAACTAATCATGAGGATGTAAGGAACGGTTTAGGGAATATAGTCAATAATATTATAATAACTATATGAGGTATATGTGTGTGTGAAACATATTTGGGAATCACCTAAGTTATATAAATGTCAAACCACTATCTGTACATGTGAAACTAATGTAATATTGAATGTTATCTGTAACTAAAAAAATAAAAATAAATAAAAACAAACCATATACTAGGATATATTGTATTTGGCCTTACTGCTTCTGTTAATTCAGGTTCCATGATGGGAGACATGTATTTTATTTATTGCTCTATCAAATGGCACCTAGAATGTATTAAGAATACTATAATTATTATAGCAATATAATCAGCAAATCCATTAAACTAAAACATGCTGAATGAAGCTCACAAAGTTATCAGATTGTGGGGATGAATCAGTATCTCTTACCTACAGAAGTTTAACTGGAAAAAATCTATAATTTCATCCTAATAAAGTATCTTCTTCTTTCATTCTTTCAAACTAAGAAGCAGCTGTAACATTTTACTGTTTCATCAAGATGCTGGTTCTATAAGGTAATTTAGGTATTTTTGTGCCTATTCATTAGAAAAAATTGGTATAAATTCTGATGTTACCTGTACACTTCTTTACAAGCCTGAAGTATTTAATTAGATATAGAAATAAGATGAGAAGTTTCAGGACAATTAATAAAGTAGCTGCAACTCTTACTTTCCAGCTTTCCACGAGATGGAAGATGGGTTCTATATTAACAATGTGGCAGTATCTCAAGGTCAACACCTGGAAAATTCAAAGTAGCCAGCCCAGATTTGCCTGCTATGACCTTGTACGGATGGTTATGATAATCCAAAGAGAAAAGCAAAACTCGAAACATTAAGAACCAGAATGACAACAGCTCTGCCCATTCCGTCCCATGATAGCTAATGCCTCTGCCTGCTCCAATCCACCTTCATATGCACACGGCATCTAGTTTTCCTCATGCAACATGCATGTAACATGCAACATGACTCACATTACATCACTAGACCAGTAACATCGGCTTCTGGAGGCACTCAACTTTAGTAAAGGTACATGAGACTTGTGAGTCAGGAAGGTCAGTTTCCCCCTTGCTAACCATGTGGCTTTATACTGTTACTTAGTCTCTCTATGCCTTAGTTTTCTCATTAATAAATTGGAGAGATTTGTATGAATATGCTCTTTGCAACCCAGTAAACTGTTTCTATGAACCATTACAGATTAGGGTTCACAGTTGGAAAAGCACTGTTCTATTCTTCTGTGTAAACATTTAGAAATTTAAATTTTTTCTTTTATAAATTTTTCATAATTATGAATATTCATAATTAAACCACATATGATTATAAAGCATCATGGTTAGGTGTAAATGTAGTCTCTGGTTTTCTTTTGATACATATCTATACATAAATGTATATCAATGTTTGTTTTTAATAAATATTGACAATATCTTATTAAATAGCAATATGGCCTCTTTACTTAATAAAATTAGCCTTTTGTTCATGTACTTTATTCTCTCTTGAGTTAACAAATACGAGTCATGATCTCTGAGCCTGTCTTTTGAATCACAGCAAGATCAAGTGTTTACACCTGAAAGATTAAGGACCACACTGGGTTTCTGAAGGTTGCCAACATAAAGCCCTCCCTGTGAGTCTGCCTGAGGGTTGGCCAGTCTCCACACATTTCTGGGAACTCAGACCATCACAAGGCACCACCAGAACAGATGAGAAAGCACATGCATAAAAGTTTCCACCAATTTGGCAAAAGAGTTGTGGCAAAACCTTAAGATTGTCATGATGTGATTAGTCTAATCACACCTCAGTGTCCCATCTGTGAAACCAAAGCAAAACAAATTTTAGTAGAAGTCATTTGTCATTAGCATAGCATCTGGATTGGACTTTACTTTTTACAAGACAAGAGGTCACCATAAATAGCTAGTATATGATTGGAGCTATGGTAAGACTAAACTTGTGAAAAATTAAGATACTCTGCATGTATATACATTTTGCTGTGTTCTTTAACAGAAACAGATATTGGTAAGATTAATAAGAAGTCATCTATAAACTATTCCAAGTGCTTTATTACTGATATAACTCCTTAATGTGGCTTAAAAGGCAATTTTTGCTCACTGCAGGGCCCCTCTTTACTTGGCATGCGGTGGGCTAACTAGGTTCTCTATTTCTGGGCCTTTGTACTTGACTTTCTGCCTCTGCTTGGAAGGGTCTCCCCAACCCACTTCATCTTTGCCTGGTTTATTCTTTCTCATCCATTAGGTTTCTGTTTAGCTGTTACTTCCTCTGTGAAACCTTAGCAGATAATATTCTTTAGAATCATGTATTTTTCCTCATATAACATTTGTGACAATATATAAATTTGTTAGTTAATAATAAACCAACTTCTTGGCCTACTAGTCTCAAGGAAGACTCTTATTATTTCTATCTTGCATATCAATGTATCCCTAATGGCTAGCACTCTAAGAACATAGGAAATATATATACAACAAATGAATAAGGCAGTCACCAAAAAATTTAGTTTGTAAAAAAGAGAGACCGGATAAACAACAACAAAAGCAATCGCAACCAGTGCTGGAAATGATACAAATAAACAGGTACTCATACATTTTTGGTAGAAGTGTGAATTGTTACAAACTTTTAGATTAAGTAACACCTACCAAAGCTACTAAATTTTTAAAAAATCATCTCCATCTTCCTTGGGGAAGTAATCTTAGTTTTGCAAATCTGTCACTCAGACATAAAAGTTTCAGTAGATAAGGGCTTAGTACAAAGTATTTATGAAAGCATTGTTTGTAGTAGCCAACAACTCAAAAATAAAAAAGTAACACATATACATATTAACTCCTCAAACATATGTATGTTATCATTAAGAGAAAGGTTTAGTCAATACTGTACAAATAATGTAGCATTAAACTGCTGTCAAAAACAAGAAGAAAGATCTACATTACTGACTTGGAGTGGGTATTCCAAGATATATCGTCAAGTGAACAAATTTATATTTTAAAACATGCAACAATATAAAAAAACATGTAGATAAGTAGACATACATATACACATAAAGAAGTATATAGAAAAATACACAAACCATTAGCATTAGTAAAATAAAGGGTAGGATTTGAGAGTGATAAGAAAAGAATATTAAATTTGCTTTATAAATCTTTCAATCATTGACTTATTACAATAATCTAATGGAGGAGGGAAATATGCATAAGAATAAAATAAAACATACTAAAAACTGAAATTGGTGATGATTCTTTCCTTTTACAAGTATCTTGAAATATTATGCGTTGGTACGATATGTATTTTAAAAGTTGGGAACACACATCTGTGTTTAAGTTGTTCAAAACTGTATCTTTTGTTGATCAAAATTTTATTTCCAAAATGCTCTACACATCCTTTTATCTGATCCAAATCTCAGTCTTCCTAAATCCTCCCCTGGACTCTTTGGAACCCCCTGCTTTGGCTTGCCTGCCTGGCTCCTGAGCATCCTTCCTCCCCTGAAGTCTCTTTATGTCAGGCATTTACTCCCCTGTGTGCCTAACACTCAAGGTTCACAGATGGGCCTCGGTCTTCCCACTGCTACTTCTACATTTTTTCCTTGTTCTTGTGAAAGAAGCAAACATAGGGAATAAAGAATGAGAAAAAAAGAGGACAGAAAGAAAAAGGAAGGAAGGAAGGAAGGAAGGAAGGAAGGAAGGAAGGAAGGAAGGAAGGAAGGAAGGAAGGAAGGAAGGAAGGAAAAGCTACTGATATGCCAACAGCCTTAGCCCTAACCATACTTTTCACTCCAAATGTGAATATTCAGTTACCTTCCTCTGTATCACCCAACTCTTTGACATATCTCAAACCGAAATACTGATCTTCTCACACTTAACTTCCTTTTACTCCAGTCTTCTGTCAGTAAATGGTACTTGTATCTACCCAGTTGTTTGTGCAAAAATGTGGGAATAATCATTTTTAACTCCTCCTCACACTTTATAGCTAATTAAATATTACCTTCAAAATATACCATGAATCCAACCTATTATAATAGACCTTGATAAGACCAGCCTGTGTAGAGTGAGGGGGACGAAGGCCTGACCGGTCAGAGATTCAAGAGAGAATGACCTGGCAGATACTGGCAACCCTTTCGAGGTCTGCTAGAAAGGGGGGTAGAGAAAAAGTGCTCTAATCACTGCAGTTGTAAAAATACCATTCCAGTCATTAAAAATGCCATCTGTTTACGATGAAAATCTCCCGGTTCTGATCCACGTTAGCCTTTGGAAATGCTTCAGTGGCACCAGAGGGGTGTGGTTAACTTAGTTTTCCTGCCTTTCTTTTTAATAATTTTTTAAAAATCCTCACCTGACGATATGTTTATTGATTTTAGAGAGAGAGAAAGAAAGAGATGAGAGATAAACATTGACCAGTTGCCTCTCATACATGCCCCAACTGGGGACAGAACCCACAACTAGGTACATGCTCTGACCAGGAACGGAACCTGCAACCTTTCAGTGCATGGAACGATGCTCCAACCAACTGAGCCAACTGCCATTGCTCCTGCCTATCTCTTTTCCTATTGCACTCCATTGATTAAGTTGCTGCTGAGTTCTTGAGGGTCAGAAAAAGATGAAAGAGAGGAAAGAGTTGTAAGGGGAAGGAGAGGTGATACAGGATCAGCAAAAATGGAGTTTGACTTTGTTCTTCTTCGAGCACGGCAGCTACTTGTATCTGACTTTCAGACCTGAAAAATGTTTAAGTCTAGTCTTTCCCAGGCTCCTGCCCTGGGATAAAGTCTAGAGTCCTAAACTCAGTAATGTGTCCTCTAGCTTGTCTTTTATAAATACTTTGTCACCACTGTGGTTTTGAGTCATTTACTTCAGATGAGGTATTGAGCCAAAACCCCATCAAGTGACTCCCTGTCGGCTGGGTCCCTTTAAGACCACAGCATGGGCTTGGTTCCTACAGCTTTTGCCCTAAAAATATCTTGGAGAAAGCAAACTTTTCCCGGTACAACTGGGAATTCCTGGATCCATCATCAGAACAGCCAGGCAGCCAGAGTCTTATGCTTTTAGACTGTTATAGATTTGGGTCCCATGTCAAGGTTACTTCTGCTAACATGGACATTTTCTTTGCTATATAATTTCTCAAGGGGTAAATTATAAAGTCCTACTTTGAAGAATGAACTGAATACTGACAATTTTTATTTATTGTGTACTATGCCAAGCAATGTTTTAGCATTTTTATTTGTATTAAAAAATGTATTACTCCCAGCATCCCTTTGAGGTAGGATTTTTTTTATATGTACAGGGAAACAAAAGGGGTATAAGTATACATACATATACATACTTTTAAAGTCAGAAGAAATTTTCAAGGTTTCTTTGGTTTAGTTTCTAGACTTCTTTTTTATATTTTATATAAATTTCTAGTATTGAAATGCAAGTATAAGCAAAATGTTTATTCCTTAAATGAACTCTTATTTTGTAATTCTACTAATTTTTTTGTAAACATTAAGAAAAAGTATACATTAAAGTAGGAAGAAAATGAAAAATATAATTAAATACAACACCTTTATCTGCAGTTTAAATTGAAGATATCAAAATATCATGGGAGTCATCTCAGAGGCTAGCAGTATACTGGTATTTTACACACTTTAGCAAACGCATGTCCTGACTTCAAACTGTTTACCCTTCAGGTCCATTTCCTGAGGATTTAGCTGGTTCTTCTGTAGGAAATGCTGCCAACATTATTAAAGGCTTATCCAAAAAAGTAAGTAGACTCAAACAAAGCCAATTCAGCTATCTTTCTTCAAACCTTAAAGGCTTATGCCAAAATTCATACCCAGAATGATTTTTAAAGTGGAAAAATGTAGAAGCATACTGGAACAAAGAGCAAGTGTCACATAAACCTTTACCTTTTCTTATAGAAAATCTCTCTAGATGAAGCCCTGGGCCAGGTACCTGGACAACTCACTCAAAACGCAGAACGTCATTGCCCATTCCTGGAGGGTCAGAGTCCTGATGTCCATTGTGGGGCCAAGCTGCTCCCTCGTTGATGCTAATCTTGATGCTCACTGAAATTGTCTAGTAACTCGAATGGTTGTTCTTGAAATCTCAATATCTATACCACCAACATAAGTACAAATTAGATTTTGATAATGTTACTTTCTTAAAAATTAAATAACCTTTCTGTCAAAGTTTTATATATATCTTAGGTATATACTAGATATAGATAAATTCTATACATGACAGAATTTATGTAGGCAGTGTACAATTGATGTAACACTTCATTAGTCACTTCATGGTTTTGTATGAATACATTGCATTACATGGTTTTGTATGCATGCAATTTTGAATTGCAAATTAAAACACCATTAAAATTTAGCATATACTTTTCCCATAAAGTATTACAGTATAAATGATTTACATCTAACAATTCAAAAAATAACATTTCAGAACATAAATATTTCCAATGAGATATTATAAAAGAACATGCTGTTAAACACAAGAACACTGCATAGTAAAGAAATATTGATATCACTGCATAATAAGAAATGGCTTTTTTATATAACATTCTAAGCAGTCATGAAGAACCTGGAGACTAAGAAATTAACCTGATATTTGAAGTTTACAGTGAGTCTTGAATAACAAAAGCTGATTTTGAAATTTGGAGATCTGATCAGGATGTTGAAGAGAGAGAAGAGGAAAAAAAGAGCTGCAGATGGCAAATCTAAACTGAAATGTAATCTAAGCACCTGAACTTTTGTAGAAACACAAATTAGCTTAAACTCAATTATGAAATCTAATTACATTTCTCATAAAACCTTCTTTTAAAATGTTGATCAGTTATTAACAACTTAATATTTGTAACTACTTGGAACACAGTAGGTAAAGACCCAGGGCAGCGGGACAAACCATAAAATATGTGTGACTCATCCATTCAGTCATTAGGCTTCATTATTATCAAGGAAATGTGCTCAAGTTCATTTGTGCAAACTTCTCATTACAAAATGAAAGCTGTCCTTCCATATCAAAAATTTTTCTTCATGATTCTGCTGCTGGGAATATACCCTAAGAATCGTGAATCGCCAATTCAAAAGAACCTATGTACCCCAATGTTCATAGCAGCACAATTTTCAATAGCCAGGTGCTGGAAACAGCCTAAGTACCCATCAGTAAATGAGTGGATCACAAAAGTGTGGTACATTTTTACAATGGAATACTACACAGCAGAAAGAAAGAAGAAACTCCTGCCCTTCATGACAGCATGGATGGAACTGGAGAATATTATGCTAAGTGAAATAAGACAATCAGTGAAAGACAAATTCTATATGATCTCACCTATAAGAAGAATCTAATGAACAAAATAAACTAATGAACAAAATAGACCCACAGACATGAAAACATGGAACAGACGGAAAGTGACCAGGTAGGGGGATGATGGTGTGAAGAAGGGGAAGGGACTAGACAGGGAACATGTGTGAATGACCCATGGACATGGACAACAGTGTAGGAATTGACTGTGGGAGTGGGGGCTGGGATAGGCAGAGGAGGGCAAAAGGGAAAATTGAGGACAGAATAACAATTAAACAATAGAATAACAATTAAAAAATGATATTAAAAAGTCCAAATACAGGGAGAAATGTCCTTAACTGATTTTTAACTGGAACCAATTGCTTCTCTGTCCTAACACCTTTTTCTTTTTTTTCTTTTTGGTCAAAGTGAAACCTTGCTTGACTGCTTTCTTTTATTATTGTGCATAAGAACAAAAGCACAAAAACAGATCAATGTGGCAATCAAAACAATTCAATAAGACACTTTTCCATCTGTGTGTCTCCAGGGAGCACCACAGAGACCACCACCACAGGAAGGGCGACAGAGAAGACTCTAAGGCTACGTTTGAGTTAATTTGCCAGTTACAAAATTTCTTTTTAAAAGTGTCCTTTGGTTCAGACACATAGTTCACAGTGCCATCAATTGAAGCTGTGCACAGATATACAGGGAGAAAATGTTTCCTTTCAGATTAACTTCGTTTTAAACTCACAATGTGACTTTCCTATCTGAAATGGGGCTAGTTTCATCTAGTCTAAATTGGAAAGTATATATCATTGTCTCTTTTTTGCCTCAGGATAGTCCTGGAAATGAGATGTTTCATTTCCATGTATTTTCCCCAGTTGGAATTGTGTAAATAGATATATTGAGAAAGATTTAATAAAACCATCAATAGCCTGAAGCCAGGTATTGGCCCTGTGCTAAGCAATTGACATAATCAACTATCCAAGAAATTGAGTGTCCAGGCTACTGGGGGTTAAGGTTATTATGAGCTCAGAGAAGGGTAGATTTAGGAAGAGGCTGGCATAGTATTTTCATATACATAGGTTAGGTCAAATGTAGTAATAAGAAATCCAGGGCATTTAACCAATAAAAAGAAACCATGTGGGTAATTCCAATATTAATATTCATATTTTAACAGTAGAGAAAATTAGATTAGAATTCAAGAGAACTTAGTTTTCCTTCTTATTTTGTTAATAACTCACTGGTTGCCTTTAGGTAAGGTAAATAATTTCTCTATGTCCCAGTTTCCTAGCAAAAAAAACTACATGTCTAAAAAAGGACTCTTTTACCCAAAATATTAAGGACTGAGAAATACAACAGAGAAAGCAACAAAAAAATATGAATTTGAGCACTTTATCTTTTCATCAACTGGAACAGTATTGCATTCTATTGCATCTCACATTTTTATTTAGAGGAGTCCTGTTGCTATAAAGTGCTTGAAAATTAGTAGTCTGGAAGAAGATTTCTAAAGTGATGTCAAGCTTGGATAATGGCACAAGCATTTTAGATAAGATATGTAATTCCCAATTCGACCATTAGTCACCTGTGTAGACAGCTTCCGTGACACAATACTTTCCATCAACACCAATTCATGCTGGAGGATGGGCATTACTAAGAGAGAAGTGAAGGAAGGGAAAATAGTGGTGATAAACAATGAAGAGCTTTCACTTTGTTAAAAGAAAAAATCAATATAAGCATTTGAATGCATTCAGAAACAAGTAGAAAAAATGCTACTTTTCCACTGAATGGGTAACAAAAGGAAATGTATTTATATGAGTGAGATAACATTATTCTGTAGTGCTAATTAATGGCTCGAATTATTTCTAGAGTATTGTATTAGATTTACATAAACTATGTCTACAATAATCTTAAGAAACTTTTAGTCTAAAATTTTTGATCAAATGAAATGTTTTATTGAATAGTATTTGAAAGTAATGAGGTATGTCAGAACTATTTCATTGTTGTACAAAGATTTAATTGCAACAAAATTTTACATATATTGAAAGAGAATATAAAATTTAGAAATTTATTTTTCTAAATAAATAAAAATTAAAATAACATTCTATTCTATTCTATTCCATGGGAAGATATCTCATTTTATGATATTGTGACTAGGTACAGAATCTAAAACTATATTGTAGATCATCTACTCAATTTCCAACTCTTATTTGATAGGAAATAAATTTTAAAACGCTGTGATCCTTAACCAGAATCTTGAACATAGGGTTCTCCCCCAATGTTCTGTTTGAATCAAAGCATACTTTATTAAAAAAGTAAGCACTTTTAGAAAAGAATAAATCATGCCTACAATGCTCATTCATTCTCACATACCTTTAATAACTAATATGATATAGGAGAGTCCTCCCTATTTGGCTACATTGATTGCTATGAACAGTGATGGCAAGTGATCATGTGTTTTGTTTTAAATGCAATCACATAAACACAAATTATTGTTTTGCTTAATATAAATAAATACGACAAAAGTACTAATTTGCTTAACTGAGTCAATCAAACATTAGGATATATTATAAGACCAACTGGAAAGAAATTATGTTTCTGGGTGTGTTCATCTTAAAAAGTTCCACATCACTATGTGATACAAAGTTACTTTTTATTGAATCAATTCCCTAAGATAAATGTGAGAGAGCAGAGAGACTTGTATAAAAATCCATAATCAGAACAGTTTACAGGACTCTGAATCTCAGCTAATTGAGGAAACATGTTTAGCCAAATCAACTCTTAAATATTTACATTTACTAAAAGTTAGGTATACTAAACTAAACAACATATAAAATATGAATTCAGTTAGGTATGAGGAAGAAAAATGAAGTGTTTACCTGTGGTCAAAGAGGTGTAGTAAGGTGATCACCTAACATCATTTCCCACCCTGGCCTCTTTTGCAGATTTCCATTCCTCATTAACAAGAACTTCATTTTATCTTCTTAGAGTCAGAAGACTATGACCATCCACACACACACACTCACAAAATGGTTGTTGCCCATTAAGAAATGTTATGATTTACCTCAGGGGAGCAATCAGAAAGTCACCTGATTACATAAAAGATCTGATTTTAAGTATTGTGGCACAACCATATATTAATGTCATAAACCTTCAGAATATGTCAAAAATGAAATGAACCAAGAAAGAACAGTTAGAAAATAACCTAAACCAAGACAACATCAAGTGCACTGATATAAATCCACCAATGGAGTTACATGCTCTCTTCTAGATATATTCCAAATATTTTACATTTTATATATGTTTATATGTTTTATATATATAAATTCAATTATATATTTTACATATGTTTTGAGGTTTGTTTAATTCAAAAGATCAGTAAATTATTGATAAATTAATAAACCAGTCTCACATATGACCCTGTAATGTTCTTCCAATTAACCAATGAACTTGCTTTCTTTTCCTCCCACGCACCTCACCCTACCCACCTGTAAGGTAAATGAAGTCAGTCAGGCTCCCTCTCCCGAATGTCTGGGCAACTAAGAGAAGCAGTGTTCCCATAACCTTGGGAATGGGCACGATAAGCAGCATTCTCATAACCTTGATTTGGTTCACACGCACGGAATCACACTTTGTTATATAATATCTTGGCACCCTCCAGCCTTGGTGCATTTAGTACATAAGGGAGTTGGGACTCCCTGTGGTGGGGGGAGTGACACATGGCTTGCAGCATGTGTGGATGGCCCCACTCGTGAATAAAGGCATGCCAGGCATCCCCATGGCTGTGCGAATTTTCTTCTGTCTGCCCAAATCCAGAGTGAGCATGTCTGTCCTTGAACTCTTGCAACACACCACCATAGGATTCACAAGTTCCAAGTTAGAATTACATCTCACTGATGTACTCCCAAAGTGACAGAAAGCAAAGGGATTTTCCTTCTTTTAGTTCAGTCCGTCTGAGGCAGATGGTTAATTCACTGCACCTGTAACCAATTAGCCATTCAGAACAACTGATTCTTCACAGCAAACTGTTGCCTTGCCAATCCGAGAAGCAGGTGCATATTCAATAGCTCAGTCGCCAAGTGGCTGGTACAAAAATAATCCAAATACAAAATGATTTTATATTAATGTGCAGAAAAATATGACAGTTATAATGATTCCATTCTAAATTAAGAATTTAATTATTTCAGGTTTTGAATCGCAGCTTTGAAAATCTTCTTTTTAATTCTATTTGGCTAACAAATTAGGCAGATGTTTTTTCAATGAAAATTAACTTTCTTTTTAAATAAGACTTGGGATTTTATTTTTCTTTTTTGATACAATGAATTTTAATGCTAATAAACGTATTGAGACATATTACATACATTTTATAGTAATCCATTTTATACATCTGCTCCAAAAGTGGTACCTTCACATGGAAGATTTAACTTCCTGCCCAGGCACCACAATGGAACTCTGTGGAACTGGGCATAGCTTAGCCATTCTTATGTTTCGTAGAATGAGAATCTCTGTGGATTATTATATCACTAAAGTGCCAGCACTATAGACTTTCACAGACTTGAACTATTTTAATCTAGGAAGTTATTCAATAAAAATTATCTTCTCTTGGATAGAAGGAAGAGGTCCAGTATCAATATTTTCTGGGGTAAAGATGTCTACAGCTTCAAATCTAAGCATCTCAACTTCAGGCTTCTCTTTCCATCAGAACCTTGGGATAATAAGGGCTCTCTCCCAAGAGGAGTATCGGAATGCATTTAATTGAAATCAGGATCATACTCATATATTCCCATCCCAGAAATCAGCCTGGAGGGTACACATACGAGGAGAACATGGCTGTTCTAGAATTAATATGGGATCTCCAAACACTACAACCAAAATTTATGTACAAGGAAAAACATATGAAAGGAAACAAAACTCTAACTGCATCCTCGTAGTAGCATCACTATTCTACCAGACGCCCACACTAGACACACCAGAGGCACCTTTAAATCTATGCCTCCTTTTCCACAACTCACATGTCTCTAATCCTTTGCATAGTATTTTTCACATTTCCCATGTTTTTTATTCCCATCATTATTCTTTTTATGCCTTTGTCTCCCAACTGATTTATTCAAAGTATTCACACATTTTTTTCATTTATTTATTCAATAAAGATAAATTAAATATCCACTAGGGCCAGGAAGGAGAAAGAGAATGGCTAATACGGCAGACAAGAGGTTTCTTTTAATGGAGTTGATAGTCTAAAGGAGATACTGACAAACAATAATTAAAATTTAGTCCTAATCCAGCTGTGAGGATCAGGAAGTTTTTCTTGGAATGAGTGAGTATCTAAGCCAAAACCTAGTGGAGAGCCCTCTCTCCAGTTACACGAAGGAAAAGGGAATAACTTTTTAGGCAAGGGGAATAATCTGCTTCTTGCCCCTTGACTCTCAATGCGAACCTTCATGAGGCTTATAGATTTGTGTCCTTACAGTACTTTAGATCACAGCCATCCTCTGTTTGAAGATTCCCTATTGCCTACTGAAGACATTACACACCTGAGATTAGGTTTCCAGGTTCATCTTCTCCAACACAGAGCACAGTAATTTTATTTCAATTTCACTGTAGTATTAGTCCTTTCGTGAAAAACAGGAACAGTTAACCTTTCTTCTTTGTTGTTTGTGCTATCTGCTTATACTGGAAGGCCACACACAGTAATGCCTCTTCTATTATTTGAAATCAACTTATGCCTTAAATCTCTTCTCTGGAAGTTTTCCCTGAGTAACTCAGAATCAATTGCTTATCTTTCTGAAATTCCATAGCCCATTTTTTTGCTCCTCTATTATAAAGTGCCTATTTTATTCTGCTCCATATAGTAGTTCACTGTTTATAGCTGAAGCTTAGGTTCTACTAACCACATGGAAGACCTAGCCCACCTCTTTAAAAGTCCTAGTCCAGAGTCCATTCCAGCAAGCTTCAGTCTCTGATAGCCGCTTTCCTGCCACAGCAAAAACAGAATTGCCCACCATTTCCTATCTCCCTCCAAGTAGTTGGGGAACCTGGATACTCGATATTTCCAGTGGTATTTCTCTCCATCAGGGTCCTCATTAGCTTCTAGAATTCAACCTTGCCCATGTTTTATTTCTCCTCTTGTCAGAGCATGAGTCATGGCTCTTTCTATCACAGGAGACGGAAAGCTTTCTTTCAAAGATGACAAAACTTGAAGAGATATGGACTTGCCTCTAAGAAGTTATGGATTTTTAAATTTCTCTAAAGAGATACTTGCTTTTTTAGATTTAAAGTTCCCTTAGATAAGAAATTCATACCAGACTAAGGCAAACTGGACTTTTTCTAACATTCCTTCTCTCTCAAATCTAGTCCCTTAGATATTCCATGATATTTCGGGTTATCAGAGGAAACCCTCTCCAGGATTGGGTGGACACCCTTCATCTCAACCTTTGATAAGGATATTAACCTTTGTGAAGAACACACTCTTTGTCATAATATTCCATTTAAAGTTGCCCCAAAGAATATTAGGTGCTTTTTCTGCAATGAGACGTCCCAGGAATCCTACTATTTGATGTCCTGGAGTCACTGATTTAAGCTCTGTTTGCACACATCTCCCTCTGCAACTAGATTACATGTGATGCTATTTTGTTAGTCTCACAGCCCTAAGGAAATCTTGCTGAAGATGGTGCTTAATGCACAGTGGGCACCAAATAGTTAATGCGTGATGAATTAAATTTTCCCAGGAACAAACATATGGCACAGATGACTAAAAAGTGAAAATCCTCTATAACATACTGCATTGCCACCTAAGAGGGATACAATCCTGTTAATGCTCACGGTGACAAATTTATGTCCTGAAACATGAGCTATGATTAGCTCTTTTTAAATTTTAGCCCTCATAACTACTGGTGTTATTGCTGGCCATAAAATGATCCAGCTCATTTTGAAATTCAGCTGCAAAATAGAACTCTATGACCTCCTGTAATTATACTAGTTTCTGTGAACATATGAGCCTGTGGAGGGGGTTTACTCAAACTAGGGTATGGGTAGGAGGTTATGTGGAAGAAACTTCACGGGGGGTCTTAGGGAGGAGAACACTTGAGGTGCATTTGGCAGTGGTACCAGCAAGAAGCAGAATGTTATGCCAGGAGCTTGTCTCATTAATTCAGATCTTGTAGAAATGATGGTGACATGATGGATTCGGTTTTTGTTTGTCACTTCCTCGGCTTTGGGCTGCGCCCCTAAACTGCTGTCCACAGATACCTATCCTTTAGTAAGAATATCACTAAAGCATGCAACACAGGGGCACGAACTGGAAAGTCCATCAATAATTTATTTCATAGATATGTGTTCAGTATCTACAAGGAGTTCTGAGCTTTTCTGTAGATCAGAGATAACAGCAACACTAGTAATTTTTTAAAGTAAATATAAGAACTTTTAATAGACTGCGGAAGGGTCTGACACTGCTCAGGTACTTCCATTGCCTAACTTGCTGTCTGTCAGATCTAGGACAATCTGAGAGGAAATCCAGCCCCAGGAGGCATCCATAGCGTGGGCTGAGGGCAGCAGGTTTGATCAGGATAAGTAAAATTAAACTGGAGTCTCTGGGCTTCTCTTAGGTCAATTCACTTAATTAGGCAGGAGGACTTCAGAGGCCACTGACCCACCATGAAGTTGAGTTTTACCCACAGTTTAAAACAGATTGTGTCAAGACAACTCATGAAATGGGGAGGGGATTGGATTCCCCAGGACTCCTGGCATGGCAATTGGGGAGGTGGTGGAAAATTATCCCCAAAAGTAACAACAGCAAGGTGTCACCATCCCATACTAAGAAATGCATAGAGGTTTCTCATAAAATCATGAAGACTTGATAAACAGGGATCTATTTACAGGGGCTGCAGAAGTGGGGCGTGTGGGTAAGGAGAGCCAGACTGCAAGAGGAACAGAGCACGAGTTTATACTACCAAAGCTCTTTCACGGTCAGAGGACAGGTAAAGGAGAAGTGACTCTATCCAGTTTGTCCCCGAATTCAAGTAGAGACACTGGAAGAATTGCCACTGTCCTTCCTTAGGATCTGCTCACGAGATCTGCTTCCAGACTGGCCAGCCAAGCTTACTTACTACAGGTCCCAGTGAAGAAGGTATTTTTGACAGAAAGATGGAATATGTGGTAGGATTGTTAGGTTCAACCCCAGAGCCACCTTTTATAAAAGCTTCTCTCTTAATAATCTCCAAGGCTTTTCCTGTCTAGGTCTTTCAAAACTTGCATAGCATCAGAGGACAAGGAGCTCCTGAAAGCAGTACCTGGAGATGATATAAGGGAGTGGTCAGAGCAAGCAGCTGCAGTGCTGATGGTCCCTACCCCCGCACCCCCCTGCACAGTGTACCAGTGTGATTTGTGTTTCTTTCCTCCGTTATACATTCTATCCCTTCAACATCATTTCCCCTCAGGGTAGCAAGTGCCCCAGCTGTGTGAAAAATGACATGGTCATTAAATGGGTTCTTTTTTTTCCACCTTTAAAGGTAATTAATTTAGTTGTATTTTGCTTTTATATGTTTTAACTTTGTATCCTCCATTCCTGCACTGTGTTCTTAGAAACATGAGCAATCTCAGGAATAAATTACCAACTCAGGATTACAGAGCAAACACTCATATACATCTGCCACTTTGTGCAAATAACTTTGTGATGCGTAACACACCTTCTACCTCATTTTGCCAATTATATAGTCTCCTCTGACACACGGTCATTAAAAATGTTATAAGATGAAGGGTTTTAACTGGGTCTATCTATGACATTACCTCTATCACTGATATGACTCAGAATTGAAATAGAATATGATTCAGAACTTTTGTGAAAGTGTTGGGGAACTATAAGAAGATTGGGGGGTGTGGTCAAGAATACTGTAGATCTCTGGACCTCTAGGTATTTGTCCAGAGGACATATTTTAATTGGATTTTTAACCCAGTTACGTATAAAGTCATGTGGTGGAAATCTTTCACAATAGCTAGGTTTTAAAAAGAAAATGCACCCTTCTTGGAGATATAATATGAAAGAAATCTCCAATAAGTAATTTCAAAATTCTACACATCCTGCTTACCTTTTTGCTGCATCTATTAGTAAGACTGAGCAAACTGAGGACTCAGTTTCTCACTTTGTTCCAGTTGCAGTAGAGTGGTAGGTAATGGAACTGTGAGCTAGGTCACCACTCTTTCCAAAGTTGAGGAAGGGCTTTAATGCTATCTCTTTATCATCATCTTACAATTGCCTGTCTCCTAGTCTGTAGGATGTGGGAGAGCTTCTTGTTTTCAAGTCCCTCAGCATTTCTTCTTCTGCTTAAAGAAACTCATGTCAAAATAGACATCTATAAAAGAACACTAGCTTGTCAACAGCAGATAAAAGCTTGTAATTCTATATTTACTAATGTAAAGACATGCTTTATTTAAAAAAAAAACTTTGAATTGATGTGGATGGAGAAGAACATAGGGTAAGCCAGCCTATCTGTTTTTTTATAAAGTTTACTTTTTCCTGCTTATCTCCTTTCATCTTTGTAAAATGAAAACTAACTTCTTTATATCAGGTATTTGCTTTCAACTTTCTTCCCTCCCACAATAGAAAATACTTAGAATAATAATTGAGAGAAAGAGTGAGAGAGAGTTAGATAATTAAAATAATGTGAAATCCATAATCAGGATATGCTGAGTGCAATACCAGAAAATAGTCTTGAGTCTTAATACAACAAGACTAATTTCTTGTTCACACAAGATCTGCCTGAGTCCAGGAAAATCTCCAAAATAACAAGCCAACTTGCAGGAAGGGGGCCCACCATCCTGTAGCTGTACCGTCTGGAACACTTAACCTCGGTCACAAAACAAGGAAGAGAGCGTCAGAGGTCTCACCACAGCAGGTCAGTGCTACAGCCTGCAAGCGACACAGATCACTTCGGCTAACCACGCTAGGCATACATGGCCACATGACCCAGATTACATGCAAGGACAGATACCTTTACTCTACCTATTTGTCCAGAAAGGGAGGTCAAAGACACGCAGGTAAGCACTTCTACTCCCACACTACTCATCTTTGTTTCTTCCAAACCCCCTTTTTCTAACTATAACTTAACTTCTTTGAGCCAAGAAGGAGATCTGAGAAGGGGAAGTAGAGATATTGTCAGAGGAAGGAGATGGTTGGGGTGGTCTCAAACAGTGTTCACTAGCTGAGAAATGGCACAGAGTTAACACTATCAAAAAGTACTACCAGCTCATTTGTGCTGCCTTTCCATCTTACTTCCCTGTGCACACACACCTTCTCCTCTGAGCCTACAAGGCAAATTGTCCAATAAGTTTCATAGCACAAAACAGACATTATCTGATAAAAGAACACTAGCTTGACCATGGCCGATAAAAGATTAAAAGCATTTTTATGAGAAATATTTTAGTATCTACATTTAATATGTAATATGTAATTCTCAATTGTTTCTTGAATAATTGCTATAATCATTATTTTTATTACTATTTTTACTATTAAAACTATTATAAATGCTAGTTAATATTTATTGATAATTTACTGAGCTAAATAATTATATGTGTATAATTTTCAAAGCAAGTCTATTACAGGCCCTGGCTGGCGTAGCTCAGTGGATTGAGCGCAGGCTGCGAACCAAGGCATCGCAGGTTTGATTCCCAGTCAGTCAGGGCACATGCCTGGGTTGCGGGCCAGGGCCCCAGTGGGGACCACATGAGAGGCAACCACACATTGACGTTTCTCTCTCTCTCTCCTTCTCCCTCCTTCTCCTCTCTAAAAATAAATAAATAAAATCTTTAAAAAAAACAAGTCTATTACATAAGTATAGTTATTTCTATTTTATGGTAAAAAATGAACAAAAATCATATAACTTATTAACTAAAGAATCCAGATCTAGCTGGGTAACACAGAGTCAGAGAGAATTTATTCTCATGCCATCATGTATAATCAGCTATCTTAATACCTAAAATCCTAGGGTACCTCTTTCATTTGATGAAAATGTTTCTCACAAAGCTTAACACGTTGTGAGCATTCATATGTTTAACACTACCATCAAGTTAACACTGCCTTCTCAAGTAAGGTAAAAATGGATCTTAAATATTGACTTGAATTTGGATCTATTTTCTGAATCTCAAAGAAACTTACTGGAAAGACATTATTTGCAAATACTATGATGATTCATTATCATCATATATCACCATGGACACTAAAGCACTAATTGAAGTGTAAACTCTGATAATTCAAAAAAATTCAAAGAGACTACGCCTCATTCTTTTGTATCAAATTGGTTTATAATTGCTTGTACTTATGATTAGGTGTGTTGTATTAGTGTGTATACATACACACGTACACACACACATATATACTCACTTTGAAAACATATCTTTTTAAATCATATCATAGTCATAAAGAATATAAAATAATTCTTATGACTTCCAAGACTCATGTTCTAAAAATTAGGAAATAACACCTAGCTTATTAGCTGTTAGTCTTGAGAATCTAGCAAATCAATTTGTTGTTATTTAATATTATGCTAGATTTTTAGTAAGTTTGTTATAAAGTCCAAAGAAATTATACAGTTATTTGCTGTTAAGCTAGACTTGATGGAATGAGTAACCTGCTTTACTCTTCCACTGACCTTTCACTGGGCAGTCTCCTAATTATCCTCATTTCCCTAAGTTATTTGCTTAAAAGAAAAATGTATAACTATCCATAAATTATTATGAGATGCACCTATAAAAACCATTAAAGTTAAGAAAAATATAGGTATTTATACTCAACTTTTTTCAAAGATATTTGAAATAATTTATAAAACTTATAGAATGTAGTACCATAAAAATAGATAATAAGAAAAAATAAACAGTAAAAATAAGGTAAATAGAAAACAAAATTCAGAGTAAAGTTATCCAAAAATGCATACCAAAATTTCTTTAAATATAAGTCTTCAAGTCCTAGCCAGGTAATTCAGTTGGTTAGAGCATCGTCCTGGTCAGGGCACATGCAAGGAAAAACCAATGAATTGCAACATTCAATAAGTGGAACAACAGATCAATGTTTCTCTCTCTCTCTTCTCCCCGCTCCCTTCCTCACTCTCTAAAATCAACAACAACAAAAAAAAAACAAGTAAATAAAGAGGCCTCAAAATGGCTGTGAGTACCCATGTAATCAAAGTGAAAAATACTGTCATTTTAAAGTCACTCAGTCTATAAGGACATTAAATATAGTCAGTCAAGAAAAGCACAGGTGATAACTACATAAAAGTGTTAACTCTTTGGAGGTTATGTACATGTTGTCAATTGATCAAATATATATATATTTTTAATAGAGATTGCTTTTAAGCATATAGAAAAAATCTTTAGCACAGCATTAATTTAGAATCACATATTAGTTTTATAATATGTGAAACTGTACCCAAAGATCACCTATAATTTAATCAAACTAATCTATAAATAATATTCATATTGTTTCTAACACCCAAATCCAACCTAAAAGTCTGTCAATATGTTACAATAAAGGGTATTCAAAGTGCGCGACAGACTTTGAAGTGTATATAAAATGTTTAAATTTACAAGGAAGTGTTAAAAATATTTGGAGTGATGTAGGAAGTGTCACATAAGCTCTTAAGGTGAATATTTGAGGGAGATAAATGCTTGTTAGGATAGTTGTCATTCTTTACATTCCTAAATAATTATACAGGGTAGGCAAAAGTAGGTTTACAGTTGTGAGTATATAAAATAGTTTTTTCTTTTCTTATTATTTATTAACCATTGTATTAGTTCCCATACAAATAACTATGAGCCCACCTTTTCCTCGCCCTGTATTAGATCATGACTACAATATGGCCATCCAGGATAAGTAAGATATTTTCATAGCCTCCTATTTAGTTTAGGGGTGCAAAGAATCAGTACTAGTCCTCAGTAAAGGTATTCTTAGGTTTTATATGCCTCTTGTATACATGTCTTATTTCTCCTTTAACTGGAATAAAAAAGATTCCTTTAGCTGAGAATGCATAATTGCTTTTTCATTTTACCCTTGTGCACTAGCAAAACTGTTAGGCACCAACAAATACATGATGGATGAACGAACTACCCACTGATCCCCTGAAACACCAGCAAACTGCCTCGCTCTCCCATCATATGCCATAGACAGATGTGACTGTAGAACACATTCCCACATATCTTTTCTTGAAAATTCAGCAAGTCAATAATAAGGAGATGTGAAATATATTAACTGTCTTTATAATCTCTTTCTTCTATGCCTTGGGTGACTGCTAATCTGAGATTCTATACTCTGTGTGACTGGTATAGATGACAGCATGCATAATTTACTGATGTTATTTTCTCAGGCTATTAAGCTGTGCCCAACCTTTTAAGAATATTAAATTGGAAGATCATGTTCCCACTATTTCAGAAAATTGGTTGCGTCACAGCCTAACAACTTGAGAAAATAACATTATTTTAGAGGGGATGTAAAAAGAACAAAAACAAAAAATCTCTCCCAAGCCTTAGACTGAAAATAGTAAATGGATGTCCAATGGACCCACAATTTTGTCAATTTGGGAAAAGCAGTAAAAACAAAATACCATTGTCACTTATATAACTAATTATCTCTCTTTTAAAGATCTCTGGTATTTAAACTGCCAACTATAAATATTAACCCTTTAGTTGTTCTCATACATCAACAATTATCCCTAAGAAGGAAGAAAATAAACTGCTTTGTTCACAGTGGAAATCTGCACTGGGAAAATTTAAAAAATGCAAAGTATAATGGGAGGTAATTTAATCAAGACCACAAAAGAATGTACTACACAACCGCTTTTTTAATATAGTGACATGGAAAATGCTGAAAGAATGATCTTGAGTCTCAGTGACCTTTCAAAGTGGGGAAGAACGTGAGAAACAACTTTGCAACCTGATGGCTCTCCCAATTGTTTGTGACTAGAAGGGAGATGGTAAACCAGCCTCCAAATAATGCTGGTTTCCTAGCAACCGTAGCTGTACTGGTTTAACTAGATTTTAAATGCAAACGATAAACCTCAAGTACTAAGCTTGAAAGGGGTGTTAAATATCTTGGGGCAAACAATACAATCCTTCAAAGGAAATGCTGTCCTGAAGCAATTGGCAGTACTACCAGTCTGTTTCAAAGCCTTCCCCTGCACTCAAGTACCAGCAATGAGTTCCACATCAGCACTGAGTTATGTGGCTGGTGGAAATAGGATTCTTTCACAGAGTTATGGGAAATGCATTTTGAGGACACACACATAGAGGACTGATGCACTGTGGCAAGATTTATTGCAGAAAAAACCAAAAGGATACCCCAGGTGCCCAAAGCCTCATCCATGACCAGGTGGCTTAGCTTTGTCTCCTTGCAGAAGTCCTGGGCCTGGTGAGCACAAGGGCCCATCGGGAGAGCCAGGATCCAGAACTGTAATGCCATTACCTTAGGCTCCAGTAGTCCAGCACAGTCTGTGTTCCCCACTGAGCCCTGGCCCCATCAGCACAGGCTTTAGACCACGCAGCTGCTACAGGGAGAAAGAATGTGCAAATGTACCAGCCTCGGCCTTTATTAAGCTTTAATTATATTACCTTGTCTTGGGAAGGGGTAAATTTTCTTTCAAACTAACCAGTCATCTTTCTAATTCTTTAGGGGCTTGTGGTGGGCCTCCCTCTAAATAGTCCCTTTCCTAGAAAATCCCATTATAGTTGTCATCTTAGTTTCTATTGTGTGTGCGTTTAGCAAAGGAGTCCTCTCTTTACTGGTTTTCTAACTAACTCTCCTACTCAGGAGAGTTAGAGATGTTTATCCCTTTGATGAGGAAATGCAGCTAACCCCTGGAGTGTCTGGAAGCTGTAGCTTCCTAATCAATCAGGCTTAGCCAGTTTAGCTCTCTTCTCTTTTGTTAATAACGGGGTAACTAGCTGCCTACACTGACCCTGGTATAGACTATGACTATCCCCTGATGCACTGATGGGCCCTACTTGTTTCCTGACAGAATTTAAAAGTTGGGTGTTTCAAATCTTATGTGTATCTACAAGAATTGTTTGCCACTTTGTATTTTGCAGGCTCATTTATTAGATTGTGAGTATATTTTTCATAAGTTTGTCCTTTTTATCCATTTTCAGTTTTGTTCAGTATGATCTCCTATTTTCTAAAACAGCCTCAAGATAGTCAATCTAAGAAAAATCTATGTGATGTTTTAAACTAGCATGACCTTCAAAAATGGCATATGTTTTCAACGTAGGTCTTATTTCTACAAACTGTTAAATAGAACATCAGTGTGAGCAAAAAAATTGAATGAGTTTATATAAGCAACTTTGGAACCTCTCATTTAATTATACTATATTATGTTTTAAAAAGATTTTTGTATTTACTTTTAGAGAGAAGAAAAGAGAGGGAGAGAGGGAGACATCAATCTGTTGCCTCTCATATGCCCCTCACTGGGGACCTGGCCCACAACCTAGTCAGGTTCTCTGACTGGAAAATAAGCTGGTGACTCTCCAGTTCCCAGGCCAGCACTCAATCAGCTGAGCCAAACCAGCCAGGACAATTATATTATATTATAAATACCTTACAGACATATATGAAAGCTCTAGAGGCATGACCTATAGTTCAATCTCTTGCAGAAGATGCCTTTGACTCTCCTTGAGGAAAAACTGGACAACAATCTAAGGCATAGAAAAAGCCCAGGGCTTTCAGTCTGAATCCAGTCATTATGGATCCTAGCCACTCAGTACAAAAGACATTTCCCAGGAAAAGAAGTACATCATTCTATTAATTCATTTTCTGCTCTTGCTGCCCAATCTATTGAATCTTAGCTTCCTTATATGAAATATGTATTCAATGAATCTCATATAAAATCCAAGTTATCTTTTTAAATAAATAAATAAATAAATAAATAAATAAATAATGATTAGCAAAGATGTATGTTTAAAGTCTGATCTAAACTTAAACAAAAAATCACCATAATCAGTTTAACATGTTATAAATGCAAAGTTTCAAAATCCTACTAGAGATATTGGAATTTTACACACTGAAGTAATTTTTTAAAGGTTTTATTTATTTATTTTTAGAGACAGTGAGAGTGAAGGAGAAAGAGAGGAAGAGAAATGTCAATGTGTGGTTGCCTCTCATGCACCCCCCACTGGGGACCTGGCCTGCAACCCAGGCATGTGCCCGGACTGGGAATCAAACCAGCAACCCTTAGGTCTGCAGGCTGGTACTCAATCCACTGAGTCACACCAGCCAGGGCTGAAGTAGTTTTTTAAAAATATTTTCCTTGAGATTATTTAGATAAAATATTCTGAAACATCAGGGAATATATCAAGAACAGATGAAAATAGTAATATGAAAGCACATCTTCTTAATATAGTAATAAAGAAAGGAAAACAAGAAGCCAGAAAACCTGAAATGTGTAAGTATGAGGTTGTCACAACAGCATTATACTCAGGTTATTTCCTGTGGCTTTCTAAAGACAACAAAAATGGGAATGTATTGAGAATAAGTAAATGGTGATTTTATGGAAGCCTTTTTACTAGAGAAAAATTAAGTTAGTAAGGATCTTAAAATGATAAAATAGGAGAAGTTTTAGAGATAGTTTCTTCAAAATATATTTTTCCAGCATTTTAAAGGTAAAAATACTATTTTTGATACAAAAAATATAATCTACCAATAGAATTTTCCACATAATCACATCTCAGAGCTTTCCAAAATATATAAAATATATTTTTTGGCTTACATTACAGAATTTTAGGGGTCATTGACTTAATGTCCTTAAATACAAGTCTTTAAAAGTTGGTTATTTTCTACACTCATATTCAAGGTTGTATTCTGGTCTTTCTTTTTAGATTCATGAAGTAATGGAAACCCCTGTTATTTTCTACATAATAAGAACATTGTTTAACATTGATAAGTAATATATGCAGAATTAATAAGGTATTTAAGAAAGTTGAAAGGTTCATATGGATAGTCTAATTAAAATGGAGAAATTTTGCTTCTAAATGCTGACTATTAGGAGAGCAAATCAATGTTATGTTCAGAATGCATTTTAATTTATACTCAAATACCTGGTATCTTTACTTTTTAATAATTGCCTCTGTAACATAGAGACTTCTTCTTTTATTCAGAGAAACTGGGAAAAGATAGTTTGTGATTTTGGTGTTCTACTCAAATTCTGAGTGGAGATTTAAAAATTTCTACCTGTGCCCAAGCTATTAAAAAAAAACTCACTATCTTTTCATATCTGCACACTTAATTATTGTGTCAGTCAAAACTAACAAGAAACTAACAAAGTCACACAATTATACAGATGGATACACTTTCAAATGTCATTTTAAATGTATGAAATTGCATAGTTTTGCAGTCCTCTTATAAAAAAATGTCAAAAAGTTCAATCTGTAATCTTTTCTCTGAATAGCGAATACAGCAAATTCACATCCTTAATGCATTCACCTTTTATTCTTACAAAAAATGATAAAAATCCTGGAGTCTAATTCCTGCCATTTTATCTCTTCAGGTGAATATGTTTATTTCATACCTATTAGAATTCTCTTATCCCTATAAAAAATGAAAAATATTAACTGAATTATGTTAATGGTCTTTAATTACAAAATAATTTACTCTCATAATAAATTATTTAAATAACATAAGAAATTAAAGATTGAAATCTAGTCCACTCCCAAGCCTAGGCTGCCTAACTCCCATCCTCGAATGTCATTTGGATAGTCTAATTAAAATTTAGAGAAATAAATGATTAATAATTTTTTCTGATCCTTTCAACATATCTTATGTGTTGATATATGGATATGTTTGCATATAATTATTATTATTAGATATAATTGTATAAAATAATTATATATTAATATATTCTGCATGCCTCTGAATGCATCTGTAGGGTGAATTCTTAGTAAGGAAATGTCTATGTCTAATTATTTATGTATTTATCATTTAAATTAAATATTAAATTATATTAGATAAAATGTGATATATTTCAATTGAGTCCAAATGTAACCCATTTAAGAGTTTAAAGTTCATCAACAATAAACCACAAGATTATCATTTTTAAAAACAAAACAAAACAAAACTTAAGCAGAGAAAGTGCTCTGGCAAAGTAGTTGGTGGCCAGTGCCAGAACTGATTTTTGAAGAGCACAACCCAATGACAATGGCAGCCACAACATTTTAATACCACAAATGAAAATAAAACTAAAATGAGTTATATTAGGTTAACAAATTATAAGAAAAACATTAATAAGGAATGTGGTTATTTCTAGAATTTGTAACAATGTAAAGCAACCAAAATTATTTAATGCCAAATAAGATAATAGATAGTTAGCCAAACATTTGATAGTTTCATGTTTAAAGCCATTAAAATCAAACTGTTCCCTGAAAATGTTAAGTAAAACAGTGGATGTAGACCTCCTAATGCCTAACCATTTTTGTTGGTGTCGAATAAACACAATGGTTAATGACAGGCTGTATTTTTCCTTTGCTCTTTTACTATGAGAGAGGGAGACTTACCTGTTTAAAAATTTATTCTCACTTTAATGAATTATTTTCCTATTTAGATAGAGAAATTTAAAATAAGTCTTGTCAATTGAAAGAATTTAAGATCTACAGTACATAGTATTAGGCTGGTCATTGTGCAATAGTCAAAGTATTTATAACCAAGGTCAACAGACTTATTAGATCCCTAATTAGTTATATATATATATAATATATATATAAATACATAATCTTCTAGAGTTTTTTCAACATTTATCCTTAAAATCTATTTTTATAGTCATTAAAGTCTTCTTATTAAACTCCTTTGAAAATGTTTCACTTCAAATTGCCTTTCCAATAATCAAGTTTTAAATTTAATTTGTTATTTCATACTCTAACTTAATGATTGCATTTATCCTAGGGGTCACAATCAGCATAAATTAATACTATCTGACCAGTTACAAATACAGTTGTAGCAATAATACTTAAAACAGTATTCACAAAAAAAGATGCTACCTCTCTAATGAAATATCTTTTCCAGGACTTCCACTGTGAATACCTAAGTGATTTAATGCTACTGCTTTTTATTGTAACACATATCTGTGCTGTTCTCAGAAGAATTCACTCATCACTTCATCAAGAGTAAATGTAATATATACACTATATAGACCATTGTGCTAGAACAATACATTGATCAAAATTTGGGTTTGATTCTGCTCCTAATATTGTGTTTGCTTTTATAGTTTATACAGAGAAATACAGTCCTTCATTTCTAGGAGTTTCCAGACTATCTGGGGATTAATGATGAACAACAACAACAAAAAGTAAAATAGAAACAGCAAGATACATGACAAATGAATAGAAAGGCAATAGAGTACTGTAACTTTTTTAAGGAAAATGGTACATACCTTGAAGATGAATGGTATTCAGACTCACGGAATAAAAAGAAAAATTCATTTTAGGTGTGGATAATTGTGTGAGTAAAGGAAGGGAGGTGGACTTATGTAAGGCACACTATAGGGAATTGGTTTAGGAAGAGGATACATATCCATTTGGCTAGGATAGACTTGAATTTAAAAAAAAAAAGAAAAGAAAAACTACTTAGAGTCCAGGTAATTCTACACCATAGAGACATGCTAGTCCTTAGGGATTTATAATACAACTCTAAGAAAAGAGCATTTTTTCCTATCAGAAGACTGAAATTCTGGAATGTCTTTTATCTGAGGTGTTAACACTTTACAAAAATTAATCTAAGTATCAGAAGTAACATGGATTGTTAGATGGAAGATAATAATAGTACCTAATTTTTTTCAGCGCATTAATTGTCTCTTCTGAAACATGGTTAAAGACTGCTATCATAATAATCCCTTTATATAGGGGAGAAGATAAGACTAAGACAGGTTCAAAAATTTCCCCAAGATTATCAAACTACACATGAATGAGCCAGACTTTGAATACGGGCAGGAGGCAACTAATTAAAACTAGTCTTTTGGTGATAAATTACTCTACTGTTCAGGCATATATAAATAAAGAGTAATAAAAGAGTGTGAAGGAAGTCAGATCAGATCAAATAGTGCTGTGAAAGCACAACACATTTAAGGAATACAAGTTTTCAAGAAGGGTGTATTAGTATATGTGCATTTTCTTTGCAGAAACTTGCTTCCTCCTTCTCCTGAAGTACTTGGTCATGCTAATGATAGCCAGTTATCCTAGATTGATTTGACAGAAAATTCAAGGTGAAAACAATTTGCAGATGTCTCAGAATAGATTCATATTGTCAGATTGCCCTGTTAGTGATGGTTTGGCTTTGTCGGGGTAATTTTCCCCCAATATGCATTCTGTAGAAATGATACAAACCAGCTTTGTTGACAGATCCCTTAAGAAAAATTAGGGTTGTTCTTACCTGTTTCTTAAAGGATGCTTTCCAACTGATTATTTCTCTTCACGTTCTTCTGGATCAGACATGAAGGTAGTAATGAAAACCTACTCACAGTAAACTCTTACAAAATTTCATCTAAAGCAGGTTGTTGTGGAAAAGTAAGAATGACAGCGAGCCCACTGCCTGATTTTTCTCAGCTCTGCCTTTCTTCTTTGGTGACATCCTTACTGAAAAGCTTCACACAAATAATATCTAATCAGAAATATGGTATCTAAACTAGAAGTAAATGTTCAAAAAGCATTAAATCTGGCATAAACTTTTTCTACTAGGGTATATAGAAAGTGTTTGATAAACGTACATTATTGAACAAACAGTGTAACTTTAACTTGAATGCAAGTTCCATACCTAATTTAAAATGCAGTTTACATAAGATTTATTATAGATGAGCAAATAAACATAATTCGTTACCACAACATTTAAGTAAAAATGGGAATCGCGACCATCCTTTTCCTCTGGCAAGACCCCAAAGTGGCTCCACATTTCACAATGAGGGAGATCAAAGCCCTCGCAGTGATTTTGTGACCTGACTGACACCTGCTACCTCTCTGATCTCAGCACTTCTTGTTCTCCCTGTCACTCACTCTGTTTCAGCTCCTCTGGCCTCTTGACTACTCCTCAAACTAGGTACATTTATTTTTCTTTTTTTTTAAAGATTTTATCTATTTATTTTTGGACAGAGGGGAAAAGAGAAAGAAAAAGAGGGAGAGCAACATCAGTGCGTGGTTGCCTCTCACACACCTCCGACAAGGAAACTGCCTGCAACCCAGGAAAGTGCCCTGACTGGGAATTGAATCAGTGACCTGTTGGTTCACAGCCAGCACTCAATCCACTGAGCCACACCAGCCATGGTGTGACATGCATATGAATTTAATATTTTCTTATATTAAAATATTAATATGGTAGTTCTTTCTGTCTAGAACCTTTTTCAAAATTTCATCATGGATGACTCGCTCTTCTTCATATACTTGCTAGAAGACACTAAAAAGGCCAACTCTGACCATTCTATATAAATGTTACCTCCACCAACTACCATGCAATTCCTAACACTCCTCACCTTGCTCCATCTATATACTCTTTGCCAGTCAGCATATTCTAACACATCTAAATATCTCTATGTATATATAATATTTATTTTAAATTTTATGACTCTTTCTACTGAAATGTAAGCTCTTGGAGAAAAGGAATGTTTGTTTTGTTCAATGTTGACCTCAAGATCTACTTCAGTGCCTAAATATTAAGTACGGAATTAATATCTGTTACATGAAAGAGTAAATGAATGAAAGCATTTACATGTTCTCCGACCAAGACTGGCTTCTAAATAGCCATCTTGTGTTTCAGAGCTGAAGTGTAAAGAGTCAGCAACTTGTAGGGTTGGCCAATCTTTCTCCAGGGAAACATTAATGAATATAATTCTTTCAGGGCAAAGTTTTGCTAAATGTTTAGAGCAATTACTAGCTTAATATTGTGTTTTATTGTTGAAGTCTTGTGAGTGTTACTTTATAATACATCATTTAAACAAGATGAAGTAGACACTTTTAAGTCATAAAGAACTAAATTACCTTTGATAAGAGTAGATACTGAAAAGTATGTCTCTGAGATGGGGAAAATCAACACAATTATCTAACTTATATGTTCTTTAAAACTCTCATCTTTAAATAAAAGCCTGACAATTACAAATTCTCAATAAATATCTGTTGATACAAGAATCCATTTCAAAAATTCTCTTTAGTATCTAGCATCTATGAAAATGTCAAGGATTCTGGACTTTACTGCTGAGACTAAGGAATATTTCTGATGATTCCAATTCTTCTTCTATCCAGTGAGGAATTTTGGCTAAATGACTTTGGAGCTACCATTCAATTGATTTTCTCTTATTTTAACATTTCCACTAGATTAGAGAATTTCTTACATGAAAGAACACTAAAATTAAGATTAATGAGTGTTTTTTTTAAATTGCCATACTTCAATTATGGTTCTTAATCTGTGACTGAAGATGTTCTTTTCAAATCACAAGCACCATATTGAAAGAACCTCATCACTTCCTTTTCCTTGATTCAATATTATATCCAAAAAGAAAACAGTTATATACAGTAAACAAATAGTTGTACCTGGTTAAATTTTTTCAATGACAGAAATAATAAATTCTATCATTTTGGAGTCTGTGGCCAGGGCACAATATTGTGTATTATCATGGTGACGTTGTATCTAAAGAAAGCACTGTGAGCTAAATATGGAGTGACAAGCCTTAAACTTGAACTAGCTTTTGGAAATTTAGTGGAAAAAAGTAGAATGAGAGAAGGTTAGGGACAAAACAGTTCATTTGAAACATATTTCTTTAATAATTTTTTCTATAGTTCCTTTTCCATTATTCTAAACTCTCATATTTGATCCAAGGCTTTCCCCTCCATCTTATTTAGTTAGCCAAAGAAGTAATGATGATGCCATTGAAACTCCAGATTCTTTTATTGATGAGTTCCTTCAATGCAGTTCAATCAGACATAGGATTTGTAAAATGTCTGGCTGTGGTCTGAATATTTGTGTCTTCCCAAAATTTGTATGTTGAAACCTCACCCCCAAGCTATGGCATTAGGTGGTACGTCCTTGGAATGAGATTAGGTGATGATGGTGGAGCCCTTGTGAATGGGACTAGTGCACTTTGAAAGGAAGCCTGATAGAGAGCCCTAGTTCTTGCTGATGTGCAAGGATACAAGAGGAAATCTGCAGCCCAGAAGAGGGCTCTCCCCTGACCATGCTGCAACTCTGATCCTGGACTTCCAGCATCCAGAACTTTGAGAAATAAATTTGTGTTGTTTATAAGCCACTCTGTTTGTGGTGTTTTGATATAGCAGCTTGAATAGACTTAGGTCCTCACAACTAAACAACTACCACCATTTCTTGAATACCTATCAATATTTGCAAAGACATAAGAAATTTTATTCTTAGAATATGATAATTTTTGAATGCCTTTCTGGTCTAGGAAATAGATTATAAGGGATAGCAATTGCATTAAAGCTTCTTTCAAATATTCCTATATTATAGGCATCCAAATGTACTCCCCCATAGTGAAGACAAAATAAATGGGATTTCTTCTTCCTAAAGACTGATAAATAAGTCAATTCAGCTATTATCTATTTCCTATCTCTAGGAGCTGTGCTAGGCTCTAAAACAATGTTGTCTAGTAAAGCTTTCTGCAATGGTGACACTTTTCCAATATTGTCACCTCCAGAATGGTTTTCACAAACCACACATGGCTAGTGAGGATTTGCTGTGTAATCAGTATGACTGAGAAACTGATTTTTTTATTTTATTTAATTTTAATGTATTTAAATATGACTTTACATAGCTACATGTGACTAGGGGTTATCATTTTGAACAGCGTATTTCTAGAAATATATCTCTTAGCAGGACCAATGGGATCTCTGCTACCAGAAAGTTTATATTCTAATAATAATTAAATAGCAAAGAATGATAAGTAGGACAAATACTTGGAGAGCCTCTTTTTCAGCTGTGTTATTTGAAATAAAGTGGAAGTCATTGGCAGCAGTGAAGTACTCAAATCTTGGTGACAAGGAAGGAAGCGATAGCTTCTCTTAAACACTGCTAACAAATATTACTTGTGATAAGTATGTATATGCCTATAAGAAACATTAAATGTACCTATAAGAAACATTAACTTGCAAAGTACCTCCCACTAAATTCTGATCCTGACCACCTTGAAAAAATAATCAACAGGTATGGCCACTATCTGGTTTGAGCAGCATGATTGGGATCATTACATTTAGGAAGGAAGTCAATTTTAGGTCAAAATAAAGCAGACATCTCTAGCGATTATTTTAAAAATGGAATTATGATTTTCTTATCACTACAACTATTCATGCAGAGATTGAATGATGAGTTTGAAGACTAGTTTAGGATGATTTATGTATTATGAAGGAATCTGAATCTGAAAATTGAACAAATATGCTCTTTTTACCCACTTGGGCCTTAGTTGCTTTATATGTGAAATGGTCATAATGACATTGGCCAAGGCAGGGGACTAGATATTTCAGTTTTAAGTACCATGATTATATGGCCTCCTCTGGTCAATAAATTTACCTTATGAATATTAAAGTTATTTTACTTTTCAACTGGCATTAATGATATTAACATTATATAGTTGTTACAGATTAAATGAAGCACAAAAAATAAAAAGTAAAAGCTAAGTAGGAAAGAGTCCCTCAATATAAATATTTTTCTACCCTTTAATAACATGAACTCACCAAACAAATTCACTTGTGAACTAATAAAAGTGATAAATATATAAATTTGATTGCCAAGTCCTCTCCACACCTTCCCTGTTTGTATTCTCCAGATGTACAATCTTCATGGCTATTTTGTATTGTTGCTGTTCAGAAGTTTGTTCTGGAGACAAAGGGCAGACATTTGGTGAGGAAGGGAGAGGATACAGAGACTGGTAAGAAGGGAAGGAAGGCAAAAGGAATTTACTAATTTCTTTAAAGATGGAAAGCTTTCAACAGACCAAAGCCACATTTTGTGTGTAGATCAAAACACTCTGGGAGAGGGAGTTGGGGGTGGAGGATTGAAGAAAAAAAGAAAACGGATTCGTGGACATGGACAACAGTGTGGTGACTGTGTGGGGGAGGGTCAAATGGTAGTAGAAAAAATATAATTAAAAATACAAAAAAACCCACACAACTCTGTGGTATATTACACAATGGAATTCTACTCAGCCATAAAAAAAGAAGGAAATCTTACATTTTGTGATGGATGAACCTGGAGGGTATTATGCTAAGTGATATAAACTACTCATAGAAAGACAAATACCATAGGATCTCACTTACATGAAGAATCTGATGAACAAAATATACAAGCAAAATATAAACAGACTCACAGATTCAGAGAACAGACTGGCAGCAGTCAGAGGGGACGGGATTTAGAGGGTTGAATGAAACCAGTAAACAAACAGACAAACAGACTCATAGACACAGCCAACATTATGATGATTACCAAGGAAAGAGGAGGTGGAAGGGGAGTTAGAAAAGGGTAAAGGGGGTATAAATGTGATGGAAGGAGATGACTTTGGATGGTGAACACACACAGAATATACACATAACACATTATAGAATTGTACACTTGGAATGTCACCCCAATAAATTCAATAACATTTTTTAAAAATGCAAATTAAAACCATAATGAAATATCCCCTCACACCTGTCAGAATGGCTATCATCAATAAATCAACAAGCAGCAAGTGTTAGTAAGACTGCTGAGAAAAGAAGACTTGTGAATTGTTGGTAGCAATGTAGATTGGTGCAGCCACTATGGAAAACAGTATGGAGGTCACTCAAAAAATAAAAATGAAACTACCTTATGACCCAGCTTTTCCACTTCCAGGTATTTATCGAAAGAGATCCAAAACACTAATTCAAAAAGACATATGCACCTCTATGTTCATTGCAGCATTCTTTACAATAGTTATGGAAGCAAACTGAGTGTCCGTCAATAAATGAAAGGATAAAAAAGAAATGGAATATT
Source organism: Trachops cirrhosus (assembly GCA_028533065.1). NCBI lineage: Eukaryota > Metazoa > Chordata > Mammalia > Chiroptera > Phyllostomidae > Trachops > Trachops cirrhosus. Next base: position 113,385,516 of record CM052539.1, on the reverse strand, counting down.
ACTTAGCCATAAAAAGGAATGAAATCTTGCCATCCACAACACCATGGATGAACCTGAAGAGTACTGTGCTAAATGAAATAAGTCAGACAGAGATAGGCAAATACCATATGATTTTCCTCATACGTGGAAGCTAAAAAACAAAACAAATAACCATACAAAACACAAACAAACTTACTGATACAGAGAAACAATTTATGGTTGCCAGATGAGAGGAGTTTGGTGGGGTAAATGTAAAAGGGGAAAGCATTAAGACATATAAATTGCCAGTTGTAAAACGGTCTCAGGGATGTAAAGTACAGTATTAGGATACAGTATATAATACTGTAATAACTAATATGGTGTCAGAGGGTTACTAAACTTATTGGGGCAACCTCTTTGTAAATTATATGATCACTTTGTAAATCACATAAATGTCTAACCACTGTTGTGCAATTGAAACTAATAGAATACTGTTTGTCAACTGTAATTAAATAAAACAATTGTGCTTATGTTATCTCATTTTACCTTTCAGCAGTTTATTTCTCAGTTATTTGAAGTGTGCTGTATTTCAACATGGAAGATTCGCTTTGTCCAGGGTGAGAGGCACCTGAGCTTATCCAAGATGCCTACTTGGCTGCAATGTGCTTTATTTGGGGCCTAACTGGGCTAATTAACAAGTTCTCGGGGGAGTGAAGAGAGAGTTAGAAGGGGAGAGAACCTCAGTGCCCAATAATCTAATTAGAAATGCCAAGGATCAGGCTGAAGGAAAATTAAAACCTAGTTGGTAATAAATAAGGAATTCTCTAAGTAGAATGGTGTAATGGGATATGGTTCAAATGCATTAGGGCAAAACATTAATTAGAGACAGATACTAAATTCAGTTGGTAGACTGGAACTTAGTGGTACCCAGAGACGGGACAGCAGGTCAGGAGCTGATAAGCAGTGTCTTAACGCTTGGGAACATTTACCCATTTTTCTTCAGTCACACGTAAATATGGATACATGTTTGCTCGTCCTTGCCTTACTTTCTTTGAGAGAGAACCAAAAATAACTGCTTAACGAAATTGATCTGAATTTGGTCAATATTACTCTCTCCTTCCACTAATAAAAGGAAAACCAGCCCTGGGTGTATCTCAAGAAAATTGTTGGCTTATTTAAACCATTTCATGATAGCTTGCAGACAAATTGAAATAATGTTGACATGGTTAAAGAGATATTTTGTTTAATATTTTCACTATCCAATGAAGTAAACGGGGTAAATACCACTGTCCACAATTCATTTTAAAGAGAATTGAGGCAAAACTATGATAAATGACTAATGTAATGACAAATGTTCATGATTATTTATCAAGTTAGCAACAAAATTCACTTTCATAGTTTTAAAAAGGGAAAATTATTAAAGAAATAGAAAGTTGTTTTCACCATTCCACCAATACTTTAAAATGGCTTCTTCTTAACTTTCTCTAAGAAATGTATGCTCTTTGCCAGAGAAGACAGATACCATTTCATACAAATCGACATCAATTTTTAAGGAGCATAGAAGCAGAGAAATTAGTTGATTTCCCCGCCCAATGTTTTCTGCTTTCTTCACATCTTTGTTCAGTTGCGTGGTTTTGTTTATTGATGTTTTCCCTTAGGGCAATTTGGTGTGGTGTGTGTATGTGTGTGTTTGCTGTCTTCCTTTGATTAATAAAATCAAATCCAATATTAGCTTTGTGTTATTCACATTTTCACATGAGGATGCAGGAAACATAACAGACCATGACCCCTAATAAAATAATAAAATGAGATAATGGGGCTTGAATAATTGTATGTTCACTTTTAGACTGGTAGCTAAGGCTGTTTTCATGGTGACACATTATTAAATGTCACTATTCATCTTTCTGTCTTAATTCTCAGTAAATTCATATTTGAAAAGCTTCAGTTATCTAATGAAATCACTTGGAAATTATTTATTGAAATGAGTAGTCTTCCACAAAACACTCTGGTTTCCCTTTCACACTGTCAATGGAAATCCGTTCTCTACCAGAGTTTATGTACATCAGTGAATAGCCCTGGAGACAGGTCTTTGCCCTTTGGCCAGTTTTGCAGAGTAGAGGACAGTGTGGTTTGAATTTAAATAATGCTGCACTTGAGGCCTACAATAATAAGCAAGCTCTGTTAGACTTCACTTTTCATCATCTGAATATAACCCTAATCACTTGGTGCTATCTCCCAGAGCCTTCACGTGAATTATAAATATCACATTTAAGTTTCTCTTAGAGGAGAAACAAGATTTCTGCTGGGGATGAAGAAGTGACTACGGTTAAGTAACACAATCTGTTTACCAAAAGTGCCTGCCATCGGAAGAAAGCAAAATGCCTGGAAAATGTTAATCGGCTTGACAACTCATTATTTTAAAAAGAAATGTCTACACTATGGAATGCATTTCTGAATACAGAATTAACCTATTAGCCCACTGTCAAAATAAAGCTTCCAAGTGAACGCCCAATTACGCACTCAGAAGATCCCCATAAATTATTTAGGCAAAGTCCACGGTAAATAGACCTGCCTGAAGGTCAGCAGAAGAAGTCTATGACTCCATAAGGGGAAAAAATATACAAAGAATTTAAAGCACTCTTCTTGTTATTTCTTCATCTCCAAACAAAAGAACATATTTAATCCTCAGTGTACCCCACACCTATCCTAATAGATTTCATTTATTTATTTAAATGTATTTGCCAATTATAGTTAGCATACAATATTATATTGGTATCAGGTGTACAGTTAAGTGATCAGACCTTTATGTACCTTCTGAAGTGAACTAGAGGGTATTATGCTAAGTGAAGTAAGTCAGACAGAGAAGGACAAATATTCCAATATATTTTAACTCCAACTGTGAATTTACATAAAGATAATGTCTATTATCAGAAGACTGTACTCTCTCTAAGCCCTAGGAAATCCCATGAGTACAGTAAAATAAGTCAAGGGTGAATAAACAATCCACTCTCAAGTAGCTAGCTCAGAATTCAAGTTATTATTCAGGCCTTGATACTGTTAATTGCTTTACACACATATCCTATCGTTGTCTGTACCAGTAAATTTTTTGGTGCAAGTAAAAGCTGGTGACACATCTATTTCAGTAATGAAAGCCCTGACTATTCCTCCTGCTCACCTGGTTTTATGTACGCATACATGCATAAATGTAATACTGTAAAATGTATATTAAAGGTTATCAGCCTTAAGAATTGTAATGAGACAACCAGATAAAGAAAAAGGTAACAACTTGTATGTTATGAAAAATATAATGCAGATTTTCACTTTTTGAGACAGCTAAATTATTAACTAAATAAATAATTTACTAACTTAATAAATAACTAACCAAATTACTCCTGTTCTGAGAAAACTTTAATTTGGTGTAGAAAAATACTCTTTAGATTCTCCAAAAGCTTTCATTTTACCTGGATTAAACTTCAACCTGCCTGTATTCATTTTCATTCACAATCATTCAAACACAACAAAATATAAGAATCAATTTTAAAAGAAGAGCACACCTCAGTGACAATAATAATCTACAGGAATTCCATTTCATCTCAAACTAACCAAGACCACATTCAGGCCACCAGACCATGAGATCATGAGCAAATGGATAGTTGCTTTCATACTTATTAGTAAATGATAAAAACATGTATGAGGAAGTTGGTACTATATTTGCAAAATATTAGATAACTGTATTTACAGTTAAAATATTGATCTCCAGAGTCAAATTGTCACTGTTCAGTTCTTGGCTTTGCCATTTGCTACTTGGGTGACACTAGGCAAGTTATTTAACCTCTCTAACTCTCAAATACTCCTCTCCAAAACGAGGATGACAATATGACCTATTTCAAACGCTTACTGAGGTTGTGAGAGACAATTCCAGTTGGCTAGTTGTGACAGAAACCATAAGGCTCACTAAGCTCTCAGCACAGTGCCTGGCAAAGAGTGAGCATGTGTTGTGTTGGATTTTATAAAACTGTTATTATATTGTGAACCAGACAAAATCCAGATATCCTAACCAATTTTTTTATTCCATTCCTCCAAATACCACCTCCACTCTGTTCAAAGTTAGATGTTTTGTTTTAACTAATTAATTTAGGTCAAGAGTAATCAAGTTTTAGTGAAGTATAGAGATATAAGTCATGAGGTGTTTGAGATTCTAATTTAACTTCAAGACTGCCATGCTGTTTTCTTTAAATGGACAGATAGTAAATGGTTTAGGCTTTGAGAGTCACATAGCCTGTTGCCACTAATGGATCTGCCCTTGCCAGGCAAAACATAGCTGTGGACAAGGCAAGGCACGCAGACAAACAGGTACGGCTGTGTGCCGGTACAACCTAATGTATGGAAACTGAAATTTGAATTTTATGTGATTTTCATGTGTTACAAAATATTCATTTTTCCTTTTTCAACCATTTAAAACAGTAACATACACACAACAGTCTTGACTTGCTGGGTGTATACAAACAGAAAGTGGGTGGTATTGGCCCTCAGGCTATAGTTTAATCTAACTGTTCTAATCCATTATTTCTACTAACACTGTTTAATTGCTGTATCTTATACTCAAGGAAGAATTATATGTAAATTCTTTCAAAATTCTTGACTGTTTAGTAGTCAAATTACTAAAATGTCATATTAATGGCCTACTATATTGTAACATTAACAGTCCTAACAGTTATCAACATTAAATATTTCTAACGCAATTTGGCACATTCCTTAATTTTATTTCCCTTGCCATGTAGAAAAAAAATAAAGGATATTTTAGAAACTGCTACTGAGGTTGCTCATTCTGGGATAGACCATGTAAACCTGCCTACCTGATCAATTTAGTGAAGTCAGTTCTGTAGCTGTCAAATGATACAGCCATTAGAAAAACTGAGGAAGGCCTGGTAATTGGAAAGATAAAAAGGAATGTCTAGAAGGGGAACTCTGATCTTGATTGAGTTAGGGGAAAAGGATTGGATGCCGTTAATCTAATCAAACATTTGAACTTTGGTGTTTAAAGCAGCCTGCTTGACTGTGTGGTTTTATTTGATAATTTGGATTATTCCAGGTGGAAAACTAAACAAGGAAGACATCACCCAATGAATAAAGGAATTCCATTACTCTAAAACCCTACTCTCTGAGGAGTCTCTTGAAGATTCTATGTGTATATTAAATGTTGTTTGGATTTATGTTGCCTTAGAGCTCTTCAACATGGGAAATAAAATGAAGATATCAGGAAGGGAAGAAAATGGAAGACAGATAAATGTAAAAAGAGCCTATACACATTTATACTTAGAAATTCCAGAACCTGGTGGTCATTGAAGATCATTTAAAAACTTACTTTAGCCTCTGCTCTGTTAACTCTGAAGGGGTACAAGCTTAGAGTATAGATTAATTGCTTGGGAGAACCCCCATAGTTCCCTAAAATAGGTATTGGCAAACTACAGTCCCAAAACTATATCCTCTCTCCTCTTATTTTTGTAAATACGGTTTTGAAAAAAAATTTATTATTGTTCAGTTACAATTGTCCCCATTTTCCCCCATTACTTTCTCCTGCCCCACCCACCCCCACCTCCCACTTTCAATCCTCCCCCCTGCCATTGTCTTTGTCCAGGTGTCCTTTATACAAATTCCTTGACTTGACCCTTCCTCTTTTTTCCTTCATTACCACCCTCCTCCATCCCTTCTGGTCACTGTCAGTTTGCTCTTTATTTTCATGTCTCTGGTCCTATTTTCTCACTTGTTAGTTTTGGTGATTAGGTTGCACTTATAGGTGAGATCATATGGTATTTGTTTTTCACCACCTGGCTTATTTAACTTAGCATAATGCTCTCCAGTTCCATCCATGCTGTTGTGAAGGGTAGGAGTTCCTTTCCTTCTTTCTTTCTGCTGTGTAGTATTCCATTGTGAAAATGTACCACACTTTTGTGATCCACTCATTTACTGATGAGCACTTAGGCTGTTTCTAGTACTTGGCTATTGTAAATTGTGCTGCTATGCACATTGGGGTGCATAGGTTCTTTTGAATTGGTGCTTTAGGGTTCTTCGGGTATAATTCCAGCAGTGGAATTGCTGAGCCAAAAGGGCAGTTCCATTTTTAGTTTTCTGAGGAAATTTCATACTGGTTTCTACAGTGGCTGCACCAGTCTGCATTTCTACCAACAATGTTCTAGTGTTCCCTTTTCTCCACAACCTCGTCAGCACTTATTGTTTGTTGATTTGTTTATGATGGCCATTCTGCCTGGTGTGAAGTGGTATCTCACTGTGGTTTTAATGTGCATCTCTCTGATAGCTAGTGATGCTAATCATCCTTTCTTAGGTCTCTGGGCCCTCTGTATGTCCTTCCTTGGAGAAGTGTCTGTACAGTTCCTTTGCCCCTTTTTTAATTGAATTGTTTGTCTTCCTGGAGTGGAGTCATGTGAGTTCTTTATGTATTTTGGAGATCAAACCCTTGTCCAAGCTATCATTGGCAAATATGTTTTCCTACATGGTTAGTTACTTTTCCCTCTGATGATGTTTTCTTTAGACA
>CM052539.1:113362648-113378505 GCA_028533065.1 Trachops cirrhosus | reverse complement strand
TTTCTCTGAGGCCTGACTGATTACTTCTATCATGTGTCTAGCACCTATGATGATCCATCTTCTCTGACACCCCATTGTAACCTGCACATCTGCCTATTACAGTCCATGCAACCCTAACTGAATCTACACATTTAAATGCCCATTTCACTTCTTTAGAAACTAAACCTTAAATTTGTAACCATGTCTGGCACATGGTTCATTGACATGCAACACATGTTGAATAAATATTTGACACATGAGAGGACTTTATAACTTAATCAGTAAGAGTGAAGCCATAGTTTTCATAAAAGAAAAGGCAATTCATCAGAATAGAAGAAAGATTGGGAATGGGTTAGGATTTCTAGTCACTTATTAGACTTCTAAGATAAATGTTACAAAGCACAGTGCTAGAGAGAAAACCATTCTTAAACAAAAAACGGGTTAGTTTTTAAGTTCAAACTAATTTCTTTTGTGATTGGCATAAATTCTTACCAAATGTCTTTGCACTAATTATTCCTTTCACATTTTTATTACTTCTTTCCAAAATAAAAACATTATCAATAGAGTTTTACTTACTCTTATATTTTTCCTAAACTTAAATTTCTACTAATAAATTCAGCCTGATTGAAAAATCTTGTAACTTTCTAACAGGTGAAATTTCAAGGTAGAAAAAACTAGCAATTCAATTCCCTACCCCCTTAATTGTGTGTCTTGTTTCATAATGTTTGGGGAATCAAACAACAATTTTAATGATGTTTGAGACCTTATGTCAACACACTAATTTTTAAAGCACTATTTTTAATTCTGATGAATTTCCAGGAAAATAGTTCATCTTCCCCTTCCTTTAATATTGAAACATTTCATTTATCTTCCAACTGAGATATTTTAATCAGAGAAAATATAAATGTAATGATATTTTCTGAAAATAAAAAAATAAAATTATTATTGTAGTATTGTAATTCAGAAATAATGTAACAATGTAAGTACCTCTATTCAAGAATATTCACCAATTCTCAGGTCATCAATGTAGGAAACATCCTTTCAGAACCATGTTAAGCCTTTCTAATATAGAATCATAATTACCTTTTGACTCTGAGTCAAAATGAACCAAGTTATTTTGTAAGTAAACACAGTAAGTATCTCAGTCCTTTTATAAGACAAATAATAAGTTACTGAAAAATTGGTACATTTCCCAGTTACTGGCACAGAATTAAATTAAAATACATCATATAAATAGTATTAACACACTGTGATTGAATCATTTAAGAAAAATGATAATGTTAATTAAAGTTATACACTACTGAGTTCATCAGCAAATGCCTAGACTGATGTAGGAAGCTTAAAAGATAACTTTTTCCTCTTTAGAAATGAAATTGAAAGTTAGTGGTAGTATTCAAAAGAAAAAAAAACTCCTGTAGGATCAGTACCTCAACAGTTTGCAAAACAACTGCACCAGATAATAAGGAACAGGTTCACAGTAAAGGGCAAGTCTAAATCCCATACCCTAATCACTGCCTCAGATGTTGCCTTCTTTTTATTGCTCAGCATCTCAAAAGTTCTCTAAATTTTAGTTTCTGTTCTCAGTCTTCTTCACTTAGAATTCTCTCCTCAGTCCATTGTAGTCTGGATTTTCTCTTCTCTGTAATGAAAGACATCTTGCTAAAATCATAGATAATCTCATTTTATGAAACCAAAGAACCTTCCAGCCTCCCATGGTTGAGCACACTTCTCTCCTGAGGCCGAGACATTACACTCCCCAAGGTTTCTCCTGACATCTGGCTACTCCATTTGAGCCTCTTTTTTATGCTACATGTTAACATTTCTTAACACTCAATCATAGGATGCTTTCTCTTCTCACTCTGCTCTTTGCCTAGGCAATCTCAACTATGATAACAGCTCCACCAACACCTTATCTTCTTCTACTGTCTCTCTCATAGATGGCACAACCAGTCATCACATCAATTTTTGCTACTCAGTATCTCTAGATGCTACTCATTCCTTTCCCTTTCAACTCACATCAGCAAAGTGCAAGCCACCAGAATATTTTACCCCCACCAAAGTAATTTACATCCTAATTTGCATCCCACCTTCTTGTTCTCTCCTGATAACCTCTCTCCATACTGCTGCAAGAGTAATCTTTTAAAAAGATAATTATAGTATATGAGCTGGCTGGGGTGGCAGGGAGTGGTGGGGAAAAATGCAGACAACTGTAATTGAACAACAATAATTATAAACAAACAAATAATTAAAAGGTAATTAATACAACCACCAACATCCCTTCAAATTTAGAAACACCTTTCCCTTGATCTTAGGGTTAGAATAAAATTGTAACTTGATGCAGACACTGGCCCATTGTGTCCGCTTCATTATGGATGAAATGAGACATTCACACGGACTACAGAGTCTGGTGGAGGAAAAGGGACAGCATGGCTTTTCTCTCAAGGGGAGCAAAAGTTGTGGCCTCAGCCATGACAGGCCTTTATTTGGTTTCCCCACCCATTACATGATGGTCCTCATTTACTATACCCCAGTTTTCTTCAGGTGGTTACCTTTTACAGAAAACAAAGGAGCCAATGCTGCTAATCACATCACACAAGAGGGATATTTGCAAATGAAAAGGGAAAAATAGTTGAAGAGGTTACACTCATCCTTGGAAGGTTTAGCATGGATTTTAGGAAGTTACTTTGCAGTAAATGTCCTCAATTCAGGGTGAGGGAGTTTTAGCAAAAAGCAAGACTCATAGAGGCCTAGGCACATTGCAGGCCTGATTCCCCATGGGAGAACCTATCTGTGGGCATGTGTCCTGTGCATCTCCCCGTGGGAGCTGGGCCCACACCATGCAGAACAGTCTCCTACAGTAACTTGCCCTTTAAGGCAGTAAGTATTATCTTGTTCTCATGTCTCTAATCTCATCCCTTACCAAGCCCTCTCCTCAGTCTCTGTGCTTCAGCCACACTGCTTTATCTCAGGTCCTTAAACTGAATAGTCTAACTCCTACAAGACATCTGTAGGACTAACACCTTCCCACACCTCTCTTTCACCCAGTTAACCCTTCTTCACTGTTTAGATCTCAGCTCAATAGTCATCTAATAGAAAACTTCTTCCATAACTCCTCAGATGCCCCTATATGTTTGTCTTTGTGGCAAGTTGCAAATATATCCAAAGGAATTGTAGGAAAGGAAATGAAACATTAAAAATCAATTAATACAAGCCTGGCTTGTGTGGCTCAGTTGATTGAGTGCCAACTTGTGAACCAAAGGGTCAGTGGTTCAAGTCCCAGTCAGGGCACATGCCTTGGTTGCAGACCAGGCTCCCACTAGGGGGTGCATGAGAGGCAACCACACATTGATGTTTCTCTCCCTTTCTTTCTCCCTCCCTTTCCCTCTCTCTAAAAATAAATAAATACATCTTTAAAGAAATCAATTGATACACCAATTTACCAATTCTGCTTTGTTTCATCATGTTTGTTTGTTTGTTTGTATTTAGTTACTTGGAATTGCTAGCTTTGGAGACTCAATTTCTTGAAAAATTAATTTAATCATCTCCTCAACCTGATTTGGAGTAGAATATGTTGGAAAGCCAACATCTTGTGTCAAACAATGAATTTGGGAGAAAATTCTCATAGTGATCATTTTTATACAAGTAGTATTTGACTGCTGCCAGCTAGCTCTGATTTGAGTACTCTAACCATCTTCCTCCTATTTGTTAAGTCCATTGAGGAAGACTCTGTGGTAATTGACCAAGCTATGCAAGGACATACTTTCAATGCTTTTTAAAGTTTTAATTAACAATATAAATTGCATTGCATATTTTACTCTCCATAATCTTATATTATATGTTTCAGATCCCATAAATTTAAGAAAAAAATAGTTTTAAAAATAAATCATTTGGATTTTTATCACCAGAAAAGTGTCTAATAATTATAACCTAGGAGCAACCTAGGAATTTTTATTTTATTCAGATAATAAAGACTTTTTTGTTACCTTGTATCCCAATGCCTAGGTCAGTGCTAAGTTTAGTATTCAATTCTTCTAAATATTTTTTTCTTGTTATGGGTGTGGAATATTTCATGAGAATAGTGTTCTGTAGAATATACTCTAGGAATGTTTGATTGGGGACTGTTAGAAGAATACAGAGCATCTTTAGCATGTTACATGAGATAAAAATTTATTATAGTGTAAATCATATTAACAGGCATCTAAGATTATGTCTGGGTCCAACAAGTACAACCAAAAATTCTAATTCAATCAAATAAGATAATCTCAGGATAGAACAAGAAGGGGCACTATGCTATGGGATATTGTGAAAGACGCAGAAGCTGAATAATGCAGGAGAGAGAAATACAGTCTAGAACAGAGGAAGGTCTATAGTAGCCTAAAGGTTTTCATCAACTCCTTAGCTAGGAAGAAACTGGAGATTATCATAAGCACCATGTGTACATAAAACTTTCTCTTGTAATAACTTTTAAGAAACTATATTGAGGATCACAGTCTTCATTGTTCATATTCCAGAGTGTTCCTTCACATCCATTGATCATTTCATAGGCTTCTTCGTGAAGTTCTAAATTATAAAAACCCATCCAGATGTTCTTATATAAAAGCATCTGGCTTAAGCAGACCATATTGACTATTACAGTCAAAATTCTAGTGTAAGTTATAAGCAAAATCAGGCAGGCAACATCATCCCTTATGAATTACCACCTGTGTAGACAATTTCAAGGCAATCTGGATATTTCTTTGAAGTGTCTTGTTTAAAAAGAGCTACATCATAGAACTTGTTACAAAACACAGGAATAGTTAAAAAAATTAATAATAAAATTTTTACCTTTCTTTCTAGTCATGTAATAGGCATTCACATATAATTTGCCTACTCTCAAGAGATATTTTTAAGTAATTCAAGCTGCTAGCTGTTTATTGTATAACCCTATAAGGTCATGTTCAGGAACAGGCTCACTACACACACACACACACACACACACACACACAAGGGTTCACCTAGAGATGGACATTCAGAAGTGGATGTTTTGATTTATTGCTAGACTAGAAGAGGACTTGGTTCCAGAATATAAAGGAAGAAAGGGCTTCTCAATTGGTTTTATGAAACTAACACCACCCTCATGCCAAAAGCAGTTAAAAACAATATAATCAAAAAAGGTGTGAGACCAGTTCTCTCATGAATATAAACATAAATAACATGACAAAATATTAACAAATAGAATTCAGTGATATATAAAGGAATAACACATCAAGATCAAGTAAAAATATAAACAATCCAATTAGAAAATGAATGAAAGACATAAAAAACATTTCACCAAAGATATCTAGATAGAAAATAGTATTAATTAATTGAGAAATTAGGAAGACATCATTCAAACTACAATGAACTATCAATGTACAAAACTGATAATGGCCTAAAAAATGTTGTGGCAATATCAAATGCTGGCAAAAATGTAGAAAAACTGAATTCTTCATATCTTGCCTGTGGGAATGCAAATAGTCACTCTAGAAATTAGCTTTCCAGCTTCTTAAAAAGTTAACATGCACCTACCATATGACCAGTATTTGCACTGTCATATATTTCAGAGGAATCAAGGCTTACTTCCATGAAAAACCTGTATGTGACTGTTTATAGTAGTTTTGTTCATATTAGCCAAAACCTGAAAACAACTCAGATGACCTTCAACAGGTAAACATTTAAACAAACCATGCTACATGCATACTGTGAGGTACTACTAAGCAATAAAACAAACGGCAGATATAACGACTTGGATGAATCTCCAGAGAATTATGCCGAGTGAAAAAAGCAACCCCCAAAAGTTTGCATACTATATGATTTCATTTACATAACATTCTTGGAATGACAAATTATAGAGAAGAACAGATAAGCAGTTGCCAGGGGTTAGGGCGGTGGTGGAAGTATATGTAGAAACAAAGTCACTACATGCACACACACGCGCGCGCGCACACACACACACACATTCTGATTCACCCAGAACCAAAATAATGTTTTCATTTTATTGTGAGAGGGCCAGGAAAGAATATGTGCAGCACAGAATTATAATAGGCACCATGCCTTTGGTGGTTTCACATCTCTACTCTTTATTCCTTTCTCTCATATCACAGAACTAAGTTGTCTCTTGGGGTCTACCTTCTAGAGACTGTAAGGACCTTTCTGTAGAAGACTACCACCCAATCTCTTTTAAGGGAAATGTTATTTATGATAGTTTAAGATGTTAGGCATCCCAGAGGTACACTATTTCATACAGGGATATTACATCTGGATAACACCTGAGAACCAAAGAATGCATCTCTGCTGCTGGAATTGCTAGCACCAACTTATACAAGATTACTTGGGGCATGTAACCCTATAGGATTTCTTTTAAAATTATACTATCTACAAAACACTCCATTCTGGAAAATGTGTGGATGAATCATATGAAATGTGTGGCAAAAACATATGAATGGATCAGCACGATCAATTCCCATCACTGGAAAAATCATTCAAATCCATGCCAATCTGATAGTGAGTCAGAGTACATAAAGGGACATAAGAAAAGTAGCATCTATAAGGCAAACCAAATGTATTTTAAGACAGCCTACTAATAAAGGCATTATAAAGCAATCTATTTCACTTGGAAATGACTTTTTTATAGAGAATGCATTAAAGAGAAAAATAAGACTGAGTTCATCAGTAAAGCTGTTCTTTTTGTCAACCAGAGACTAAAATGAGGCCCCCAGGGCCCTACATAAAGGGAGAACATTTTTAAAAAATCATTTATTTCAGCAGAGTTGATTTTAAGTACTAAATCTGTACTGGCCCAAGGTGGAGCTTTCCTTTGTCAGACAAAATTAAAACTTGGTTCGATCGGCATTATGAAACCTGTCAAACTCCACAGTGATTTGAGACCCATTCAAATCCATGCGGGTGAGAAAGGACCTTTATTAGGAAACTCTGTGGGTTCTCCTTATTTCTTTAACTCTCATTCCAAATGGTAGCTCCACTCTCCTGTTAACTTGAGAAAATTATGAAACCAGAGTGAAAAGAGCATTGGAGGAATCTGGCTATTTTCCCAGCTCCCAAAGTACTGCACCTCTTGTCACACCTTTCATTATCTGTTACAGAGGCTGAGGAAGGGAATCTGTGAGATGTTGTCCTAAGGGATCTGACAGTGTTTAGTATGCAGGTTATTAAAACTGACCCCTGCTAAACAGGAGGAGACATGCCTGGGGACTGACTAGTGAGTGGCATTCATGTTGTTTAAACTGCTTCAAGCCTTGGGTCTCTGGAAAGAAACAGTGTTCTTAATTCAATGAGTTAGAGATGGGCAAGCACAAAAAACGCTTTTGCAGCCTTCTTGAAATGCTAAGCAAAGAAAAAACTGTTAAGCAGTAGTGTTTAAAATTTAATGACATTTTGAAAACAAAAACCATGAGTTTCTATGTAAGTAAAAATAAGTATACTGCAAGATAATACTATAAATGTTATACAAATAAAAAATACATTTGAATTCAAATAATCCACCTGTTAACAGGCTCCCTTCATTAGCCCTCCTCCCCACATACACTAGACAGGGAAAGAATAGATTTGTTAAAGATGCTTATAAACTCTCCTTCTAAAATATACATCATATAGAGTGCTTAGGCAAGAATATACATAAGGATTAGTTATAAATTGGAAGGAAGGTTAGGAAGAAGTTAATACAAGGTAAATATCATGAAGAAAAGGTATTAACTTCAAGAAAAAATGGAAACATTTTTGAAATGGCATCAACACATTCTGAAATCTATTAGCTACCATTCATCCATAAAATAGTAAAGCAATATACTTAGAGATTTGTGGTAAAACTATACTATTGTATGCACCATTTGTGCTATTGGTTTAAATGTTATCTTGAATATTAAACTTAAAAACAAAACTGAAAATTCCTCTGTCCTGTAAGAGTGGTCCTTCCTGTGGATACCCATTCTCTTTGAATAAGCATACCAACTTCCTTCACCAAGATACTTCAGTGTGAATTGAAAAGGTGAAATCTGTGATTTGCTCTTCACAACCTCTCCATTTTCAGCCTTTCTACTCTACCTTCCAGAAGGGAAGCTGATGGCAGACACCTAACAGCAGTTTGAGGACTCCAGACAGCCACACGTGAGGAACTGGCTCGAGCCACTTAGCTCTCTCTAATTGCACCCACATGATTAGAACACAGTGTGATGGCAAACGATTTTCCACCAACCTCTCTGGAAAATAAGAAAAAAATTTAATCACTGAGACAATTTACCAAGTCTTTCTCATGAAAAAGTATTCATAATACTGTTCTTAGAATTAATTTTTTCACAGCTTGTGAAGTCTACTGCCTCTAGCTTGCTTTCAGTTCTAAGGAGAGAAGTTCAACTTAGTAAAGAACTAGTCTTTTAGCCACTTTTCCCCTAACCCCCGCAAGTGTGGCTCAGCTGGGGTTGGGCATGGTCCTGCAAACCAAAACGTCACAGGGTTTGATCCCTGGTCAGGGCACATGCTTGGGTTGCGGGTTTGATCCCTGGTCAGGGCACATGCTTGGGTTGAGGTTTGATCCCCAGGCAGCCCCGGGTGGTCCCAAGCAGGAGCATGTTTCTGGGCATGTTTGAGAGGCAGCCAGTCAATGTGCTTCTCTCACATCGATGCTCCTCTCCCTCTCTTTCTCCCTCCCTTCCCTTCTATATAAAATAAAATTTAAATAAATGACTACCCTTTTGATGTCTTCAAAATAAAATAATTATATTTTTATTTCCTTCTTATTCTTGTAAATGACAAACATTGGCATTAGGATTCATCATAAAAATCTTGGGAAGTGATATAGAAAGATTTGGGCTCTTTTACATTTGTTGTTAAGTAACAGTATATTAGAAGGATAATTATTTTTCAAATTTGGTTTGTTTTTATAGATATCCTTTAATAGTTTACAATTTATAAACTCTATTTTTAACTAAACAAAGTCCCATTTGTTGCAGTCCTGAATCACAATTATCAATTCCAAAAAGGAAGGAATTAAGATACAAATAATTATTTTTTCACAGTATAATCTGTTGAGTTGGCATCTGAGCTCGAATAATTTCAGCTTGGAAGCAGTTTTCATATAATTTCATGCTCTATGAAAAATCCATTTGGAAGCCATGTGTGACATTTATTATAAATAGTACATTTCCATGTACACCTCTCCGTTTTTCCATTTTTCATTAACTGCTGCCTAACATATTTCTGGGAGGGGAAAAGTCTGCCGTCAGTCTGAAATCACCAGAATGTGCTTGTTGCAATCATTATTCAGACTCCCATAATTTTATCTTCTCCATGACATTCTAAAAATATATTTAAAGAACCTATTAGAGGTTAGAAGATATGCTTCATTATGACAGAGGCCTTGTATAAAGAGCTGGGTTTCTGGACACACCTTTCACAGTATAGTTCTGCATGCACTGAATTGGAAGTGTGCTGAACTCTAGGAGTGTGTCTCAAGCTTTGGTCAGGTTAATATGCTGTTTCAATTGCTCCTTAACTGAGACATAATAAAGTTTGAGGGGAAAAATATGTATATTGAGCAACATGGAGGTTACTTTTCCTTTAAGCAAGATTGAAGAAAAATGAGAATGGTTTTCTTCCATTTCTTATGTTTTTCTTTTATCGATTGCAGAGAGAGGGGAAGGGACAGAGAAAAAGAGGAAGAAAAACATCGATGTGAGAGATCAGTATTTATCAATCAGCTGCTTTTTTCACACATCTCAAGTGGGGACACAACCCACAACCCAGGTACATGCCCTGACCAGGAATCGAACTATTGAACTTTAGGTTTGCTGGAAGATGCCCAACCAACGAGGCCACACTAGACAGGACCCATTTCTTATTAATTGTATATGTATTTATTACTAAAAATATATATAAATATTAATTTATTTATTTATTACTGCCACAACACAACTCTGTAAGATTATTTTATACTCTGTATAGGGTTAAATATTAATATAAATATATATGAATCAATAAGCAATTAATCAGTTTTTCTTGAGGAATAACTAATACCAGGGTGTGAGTTATTTAATTTGTTTCCCTGGTTAATATACTTGCTAAGCTCCATACAAATTATAACCTCTATCACCCATGAGTTATACATATTGCTTTGTTCTAGGGTCTCATAATCTATATGGAATGCCATTCTGTGTATATATTTGTGTCCAAGTGCTACTGATCAAAACAGCTGAGAGTGTGTAGCTAGATCAATAAAAATCCATCACTAGAAATAGAAGAATAAATTATAACTACTAATGGTGTGTCAGCAGCTTCATTTTTGCATACAGCCAAAATTACTGAACTTGACAAAAGAAAGGGAAAAAATATGATGTACCTTTCTTTAAGAATTTAAAATCTGATGTAGGATGGGAAGTGTGGGGAGGCTGGTTAATCACAAAACTATGTAAAAACAAAAATAACAGAAATATAAAATTCACAGGCAACATTGACTCTCTGTACAGAGATTGTGAGTAGGGCCCAAAAAAGCCATGTTCTCTGGTCTGTTCTGACTCTCCTCTTCATCCATTGGTGACTACCTTTCAGAATTTTATCCACCACAAACATATGTATGACCTATTATACTCATAATTTAGCTTGTGTGAGAAGGACATAATTTCACATATTGAGATAATATGAGAAATGACTTTCAACATATATAGATTATCCCAAGAATGTTTTATTTGTAAGTTTTTGACATCATGATGATTTTAACTTTGCCTTCAACTTCACAGGTTTAAGTGTGGTTTTTAGAGATTAGTGTGCAAGAAAAGGATTAGGACCAGGATGAGATTAATAACAAATTATAATGAGATTATGACCCACTAGTGTATTCACTTCTCAAAGGAGGAGTTTGGAATTATCGATGCTTTTCTCTCTGATACTAAATATAAAGCATCTGGCTTCTTTCTCAGGCCACTGCAGCATAATGGCAACAATTGTTAGTTTCTTAAAAGATTTCACTGGGCTTTGTGGGAAAAAAAAAAAGAAGACAAGGTTCAGCAACATTATGAAGCATTTGTTGCTAACTCTTATTCATTCCCCAGATTTGTATGGAGTTGTCACCATGTGCCAGTTCCTATCACACTGGTGCAGTCTGGGTAGCTCAGCTTAGAGGTAACACGGACAAATAAAAAGGGCATTGCAGATTGGTGTTGTGGACACAAAAGAGACAGGGAAGTGATATGACATAATACTGAAACCGTTTCAGAGGAGAGTTTAAGACAACCCTGTTATAAAAAGCAGACATTACTCCCCACAGAAAGGGAAGGAAAGCATGGAATATTTACGGAACTGAAAGTACTCAAAGGGTTCCAGGAGCTCAATGTATTCTGTAAAAGCTATACTTGAATGAGATACACGTTAAGATCAACCAAGAGCCAAAACTGATAAATTATGGGAAACTTAGTTTAGCTACAGAAACATAATTTTCTACATGAAAAAGAGGCTAGGTAAACTCCTGCCACCTGAACATCCAGGCGTGATATGGCCAAATAGATGGCTTTTCAGGGAAGTAACTCTAAGATTTCACAATTTCTTTTTTTAGAATTATGCTTCTTCTATTATTACAGAGGTGATTGAAATATTTTTATTATATTTATTCCATAATTTTTCTTAATGAAAATAAATAATTTTAATGAAAATTTCAAATTGATACATTATTTTGCAATTAATTCATTACTTTATAGTATTTCTTTACTAATACAATGTATTCTTCACTGAACTTGTAACATCCTTCATATTAAATTATTCTTGGGATAATTAAAAATTAGTCTCATGCTAATGGTGCTTGTTAGTGGCTGAAACTGCAGACTGGATACTGAATAAGCAGACAGAGATGCTGTCATCTTCTCTAAAGCACATAAACAGAGTTTATAGACTAAGAATATTTATGTTTATACATAGAAACCAAATAATCCCTTTAAAAGTATATTTGTTTAGTGTAATTTAACTTAATGGTATTTGACCTTTATGAATACACTGCCATACAGAATAACACAAAGATATATTTGGCATAATTTCTTCAAAATCTTGTCCTTTGCACTCCTAATATTTTCTGAGGAATAAAAGGGGCACATTAACTATATTTTAAATCAGAAAAATATCAGGTAAAGGAATCTGCTTTTATATTAATGTCAAAGCTTCGATTTTGGTCCACCAAACATTTAGGTCATGAGAGTTTCTGATCATGACCAGAACAATCCTTTTTGTTTTGTCCTTTAACTTTTATACCTTGATGGAGAATTACTAAATTTCAAATTATTTTTCTTATGGGCATTTTTCCTTTATTTTGTTATTTGGCTTACAGGAAATTCTAAACTCTTGCTACTGTGTATTATAACAAAATTGGACAAGCAGAACAAAACATAGAAAATCACTGAGATTTGAGAATGACTTTTTGTTCAGTAAATGGATTTCACTGCCAACAAATCAAAATGAAGAATGATGATTTTTCTGGAACATTTAAAAGAATAAGTACCCACAGCATAAAGTTAAAACCGGCAAAGTGGAGAATGGCTAATATGATATATGACACATACCCTAAAGCACAGAAGACTTGTGATGTAAAAGTAGAGAGTTCACATCTAAGAATAAAAAGTCTCTAACCAATAGCTGGCTTGCAAAGATACAGAATATGTCACACAGCAACAAACAAGTTATTCAGATTTCTCAAGTGATGAGCTCATAAATTAAATGTGTTCATTAAGAAATATTAATTAAATAATGCTGATAGGTAAAATTAAATGCAGCAATATATAAGTTGCCCAAGGTTTTTTAAAAAAAGCATTGACTGACAAGATGGACGGACACATTCACAGCTAAAGAAAAAAAACAGTAAAATGAAAAGAGAACCAGCTGTATGGGAAAACATATTTGCTAATGATACCTCAGACAAGGGTTTAATCTCCAAAATATATAAACAACTTACATGACTCTACTCCAGGAAGACAAACAACCCAATTAAAAAATGGGCGAAGGAATCAAACAGATACTTTTCCAAGGAGGACATACAGACAATCCCAGAGACACATGAAAGGATGCTCATCATCACTAGCCACCAGAGAGATGCAAATTAAAACCACATGGAGATACCACTTCATACCAGTCAGAGTGGCCATCATAAACAAAGCAACAAACAACAAGTGTTGGAGATGATGTGGAGAAAAGGGAACCCTAGTGTACTGTTGGTGAGTGCAGCCACTGTGGAAAATAGTATGGAATTTCCTCAGAAAACTAAAAATGGAACTGCCTTTTGACCCAGCAATTCCACTGCTGGGATTATATCCTAAGAACCCTGAAACACCAATTCAAAAGAACCTTTGCACCCCAATGTTCATAGCAGCACAATTTACAATAGCCAAGTGCTAGAAGCAACCTAAGTGCCCATCAGCAAATGAGTGGATCACAAAACTCTGGAACATTTACACAAGGGAATACTACACAGCAGAAAGAAAGAAGGAACTCCTAACCTTTGCAACAGCATGGATGGAGCTGGAGAGCATTATGCTAAGTGAAGTAAGCCAGGTGGTGAAAGACAAATACCATATGATCTCACCAAAAGTGGAACCTAATCAACAAAACAAAAAAGCAAGCAAAATATAACCAAACACATTAAAATAAAGAACAAACTTACAGTAACCAAACTGACAAACTGTCAGAATGTTACAGTAACAATAACAAATTGACAGGGGAGAGGGAATAACAGGGAAAAAAGGGGAGGGGTCATCTAGGAACATGTATAAAGGACCCATAGACAAAGCCATAGGGAGGTAAGATTGAGGGTGGAATGTGGGGATGGGTGTGGCAGAAGGAAGTGGTGGGGAGAAAATGGATACAACTGTACTTGAACAATGGGGAAAAAAGCGTTAACTAATGGCTGCTAGAATTAGATGAGGGAGAATAAGATAACATTTGTGCTAAGATCAAAAATCTTTTATCTTCCTTTTTAATTCCATCATTGAGTTCCTGAAGCCAAGACACAAGATTCTGCTGAAAGGAGGGAGTGGGCTGAAATCCAAGAGCATCATTAGATCAGACCAGCTTTTTGGTTATCCAGTGTATTTTTTAATATGAAGGGGGTGATGTAGAACTTAAAGCAGAACCCAGCTAGCTCTCCCTCAGTTTAAAATGTGCACACAGCCAGGATTTTTACTGCTTAATGTACTAGGCTCAGCAAACTAGTCTGTGTTCTTAAGAAGTCTATGAGTAATGTGCATACAAAGGGAAACAAAGTAAATATAAATTGTCCATGACCTATATTCCCTCCTCTTTCTAGCTGTGCGAAAGAAACGACATTATCATTTGTGAGCATGCCTTCCATAAAATTTCCACTGAAATAAGAATTAGTGTCAAAGCAAGGTGACCATGACTCTTTTATATGGACAAATATAAAAATTTTAATTTGGGGCATTGATTTGGAATTTGAAGTAATCTGAAACAATTTGAGTCAGTTTACTTTTTAAATAACAGTGTTAATAAAAGTTCTGATGAACAATAAATTGTAGTAGAAATAATAGTAGTACTAATGGGAGCCCTAACTTTTAATCTGAACTCCAGCATTTTCTAGATGTATGAATTTAACGGAGTTACTTAAATGTTTTATTTTCATTTACCCTAGAGAATGGTGAATGTTAAGCTATCAGCAATATTATAGGCCATTCTGTCAACATTTTAAAAACCAACGCTATATCAGTCTGCAAATAAAGAATACATTTTAGATTACTTAAGAAACATGTAACTCATATCTAGAAAAACCAACAGTTTTAAGAGAGCTTCGTGTGAGGTGATTAACCCAGCAGAGGGAAAGGCAAAGTGGACACTGCCCCTGCTCTTCTGCTTTTGCTGCAAGTGTCCTCATTCCTGACGGGTGGAAGGAATGGGAGTAGAACTTGATAGGCAGGTCAGAAGTTAACTCGAAAATCTATCCATTGTCAATACTTCCTATTAATCTGTCAACTCTCAATACCATCTTATTTTTCTAAATGGCACATTTCTCTATACATTCAGGTAAAAATACAACTGGAAACTTACTTGACCTAATCTTTGCACCATAGTAGAAGAAACTGAAACTGAAACTAATGGCCTCATTGTTACCCTCCCTCACGGAAGAGAAACTAAAGAAAGACTAGGCCCTCAAACAAATGAGACAGGAAAGTGTGAAATCATGACTTGTTGCTTAAAGCTTCTCGGGTCTTATTCTGAACTCAGTAGAGCTGCCTCTGCAGAAGGGATGCAGACACTCTCTTTGAGTTTTCAATCAAATCCTCTCAGGCAATTCTAATGGAGTCCCACTGAGTCCTTAGTCCAAGTCAAGATTTTGAATTTCAATTTGATAGTAGCTGTAAAATATTTTCTTTGTGTTACTTTTTTTTTTGCAGAAAAAGCCAATGTTGGGGCTCCTGATGCAGCAGATGGTTACTGGAAGATATTACTATGTTATGAGTAAACTAATTCATTTCATTATAAACACTGAATTCAAGGCCTGTTTTTTATATTTTTAAAGAATATAAATCAACAGAATTCATCTTATTAAAAATTTTCATTTAATACAGAAATGCTTTTGTATTTATAGCCATAAAATGATATTGAAATCATGGGAAATAAGAGGAACCCATGTATATCACAGGAGGCTGCAAATAAGCCATGGCATAAAAATAGTTCAATAGGACATTAAAAAGAGATTTGGAAATTTCTTTGTCTAGCATTCAAGGGTCTACACATTTGTCTTTTCTGCAGCAACCTCTTATGGCAAATGGAAACCCTTGCTTTTCCCATCACAAAATAAGTCCATCTACATCTCTGTCCCTTTGTCAAAATGGTTCCTGTCCGAGTTCCTACTGCTTACA
>CM052539.1:113270934-113362148 GCA_028533065.1 Trachops cirrhosus | reverse complement strand
TTTCCCAGACAAAACAAGGCTAAAAGAGTATACCTCCACCAAACCAGCATCACAAGATATGCTAAAGGGACTGTTTTAAGAAGATGATGAAAAAGAATGAGAAAGAGAGGAACACAGGTAAAAAGAGGAAAAATGAATAAGTACCTATCAATAATAACCTTAAATGTAAATGGATTAAATGCTCCAATCAAAAGACATATGGTAGGTGAATTGATAAGAAAACATGACCTGCATATACGCTGTCTACAAGAGACCCACCTCAAAGTAAAAGACCGACACAGACTGAAAGTGAAGGGTTGGAAAAAATATTCAAAGCAAATGGACAGGGAAAGAAAGCTGGGATAGCAATGCTCATATCAGACAAAATAGACTTCAAAACAAAGGCCATAAAAAGAGACACAGAAGGACACTTTATAATACTCAAGGGAAGAATTCATCAAGAAGACATGAATATTGTAAATATATATGCACCCAACATATGAGCACCCAATATAAAAGGGAAATCTTGGAGGACTTGAAGAAAGAAATAGACAACAACACACTTATAGAGGGGATTTTAACACCCACTGTCAACAATGGATAGATCTTCCAAATAAAATATCAACAAGGATATTGTGGAACTGAAAAACACACTAGATCAAATGGACTTAACTGACATATACAAAACCTTTCATTCCAAAGAGCAAAATACACATTTTTTTCAAATGTACATGGAATATTTTCAAAGATAGACAACATGATATGAAACAAATGAAGCCTCAACAAATTCAAGAGATTTGAAATCATATCAAGCATTTTCTCATACCACAGGCCTGAAACTAGAAACCAACCTCAAGGAAAAAACTAAAAACATTCAAACTCATGGAGATTGAATAGCATGCTATTAAACAATGAATGGGTTAATACTGAGATCAAGGAGAAATCAAAAGATTTCTGGAAACAAATGAAAATAAACACACAATGGTCCCAAACCTATGGAACACAGTGAAGGCAGTCCTGACAGGGAAGTTCATAGCAATACAGGCCTACCTAAAAAAGATAGAAATATTTCAAATAAACAACCTTACCCTACATCTACAAGAACTGGAGGAACAACAATAAACAAAGCCCAGAGCAAGTACAAGGAAGGAAATAACCAAAGTCTGAGCAGAATTAAATGACATAGAAACTAAAAGAACAATTCAAAAGATCGATAAATCCAAGAGCTGGTTCTTTGAAAAGGCAAACAAAATCAACAAGCCTTAACCAGATTCATCAAGAAAAGAAGGGAGAGGACCCAAATAAATAAAATCAGAAATGAAAGAGGAGAAATGACAACTGATACCACAGAAACACAAAGGACTGTAAGAAATTACTATGAAGAACTATATGCCAAGAAATTTGAAAATCTGGGTGAAATGGACAAATTTCTAGAAACATAATTTTCTAAAACTGAATCAAGAAGAAACAGAAAGCCTGAACAGACTGTTAACAGCTAATGAAATTGAAGCAGTAATCAAAAAACTTGTGTCACACAAAAGCCCTGGACCAGACAGTTTCAAAGATGAATTTGACAAAACAATTAAGGAGGAGCTAACCTCTATCATTCTCAAACTATTCCAAAAAGTCCAAGAAGAGGGAAGACTCCCAAACTCTTTTTATGAAGCCAGCATCATCTTAAACCCAAAACCAGATAAAGACCCAACAAAGAAAAAAAAACCTATAGGCCAATATTGCTGATGAACATAAATGGTAAAACCCTCAAAAAATATTGGCAAACCTCATCCAGCAATATATTAAAAAGATCATACACCATGATCAAGTAGGATTGATCCCAGGAATGTAAGAATGGTACAATATTCGCAAATCAGTAAATATAATACATCACATAACCAAAAGGAAAGACAAAAATCACATGAGCATAACACTAAATGCAGAAAAAGCATTTGATAAGGTACAGCACCCATTTATGATCAAAAAAACATTCAGCAAACTGGGAATAGAAGGGGCATTCCTCAACCTAATAAAGGCCATATGTGAGAGACCTACAGCCAACATCATCCTCAATGGGCAAAAACTAAAAACTGTCCCATTAAGATGAGAAACAAGACAAGGATGTCTGCTTTCACCACTTCTATTCAACATAGTATTGGAAGTTCTAGTCATAGCAATCAGTCAAGAAAAAGAAATAAAAGGCATCCAAATTGGAAAGTGATTAAAACTGTCATTGTTTGCAGATGACATGATAGTGTAAATAGAAAACCCTATAGTGCTCACTTCAGCAGCACATATACTAAAACTAGAATGATAAAGAGAAGACTAGCATGGCTTCTGCACAAGGATGACACACAAATTCGTGAAGTATTCCATATATTTTGATAGCCCCTTATTTTTCTTTTTTATATTTTTTTAAATAAATTTTATTGATTATGCTAAAAAAAGAAAATCCTACAGACTCCACCAAAAAACTACTCAATCTAATACGTGAATTTGGCAAAACAGAGGAATACAAAGTCAATATTCAAAACTGAAGGCATTTTTGTATACCAACAATGAAATATCAGAAATAGAAATTAGAAAAAAATTCCATTTGCTATAGCAACAAGAAAAATAAAGTACCTAGGAATAAACCTAACCAAGGAGGTAAAAGATCTGTCCTTAAAAACTACAAAACACTGAAGAAAGAAATTAAGGAGGACACAAACAAATGGAAACATATACCATGTTCATAGATTGGAAAAATTAACATCTTCAAAATGCCCATACTACGCAAAGTAGTTTATAGATTCAACACAATCCCTATTAAAATACCAATGACATATTGCCCAGTTATACAGAAAACATTTCAAAACTTATATGGAAGCATAAATGACCCCAAATAGCTTCATCAATTTTGAGAAAGAAGAACAAAGTAGGAAGGATCACAATACCTGACATCAAACTACATTCCAAGGCCACTGTAACCAAAACAGTCTAGTGCTGGCATAAGAAAATACAAATAGATTAATGGAACAGAATAGAGAGCCCAGAAATAAACCCATGTCTCTATGGTCAATTAATATTCGACAAAGAGGGCAGGAGCATAAAATGGAGTGAAAACAGCCTCTTCAACAAATAGTGTCAGAAGATCTGGACAGCTACATGCAAAAAAAAAATGAAACTCGACCACCAACTTACACCATACACAAAAATAAACTCAAGATGGATAAAAGACTTAAATATAAATCATGACACCAAAAATGTCCTAGAGAAGAACATAGGCTGGAAAATTTCAGACATTCTGTGCAGCAATGTTTTCACCAATAAGTCCCTTAGAGCAGGGATATAAAGGAAAGACTAAACAAATGGGACTACATCAAATTAAAAAGCTTCTGCATGGCTAGCAAAAACATCAGTAAAATGAAAAGGGATCCAACTATATGGGAAAATACATTTGCCAATGATACCATGGACAAGGGTTTGATCTCCAAAGAATATAAAGAACTCACATGACTCCACAGCAGGAAGGCAAACAATCCAATTTAAAAAAAATGGGCAAAGAACCTGAACAGTCACTTCTCCAAGGAGAATATACAGAGGGCCCAGAGACATGTGAAATGTTGCTCAGCATCACTAGCCATCAGAGAGATGCAAACTAAACCACAGTGAAATACCACTTCACATCAGTCAGAATGGGCATCATAAACAAATCAACAAACAACAAATGCTGGCGAGATTGTGGAGAAAAGGGAATCCTAGTGCACTGTTGGTGGGAATGCAGACTGGTACAGCCACTGTGGAAAACAGTATGAAAACTAAAAATGGAACTGCCTTTTGACCCAGCAATTCCACTGCTGGGATATCCTAATAATCCTGAAACACCAATTCAAAAGAGCCCATGCACTCCAATGTTCATAGCAGCACAATTTACAATAGCCAAGTGCTGGAAACAGCCTAAGTGCCTATCAGTAAATGAGTGGATCAAAAAACCATGGTATATTTACACAATGTAAGTGTAAGTGCTACATATTTGTACTATGTAGCAGAAAGAAAGAAGGAACTCCTACTCTTCGTGATAGCATGGATGGAACTGGAGAGCATTATTTTAAGTGAAATAAGCCAGGCGGTGGAAGACAAATACCATAAGATCTCACCTATAAGTGGAACCTGTATAACAAAACAAATAAGCAGGCAAAATATAAACACAAACATGGAAATAAAGAACAAACTGATAGTGACAGGAAGAGAGGGGAAAGGGTGATAACAGGGGAAAGAAGAGGAAGGGGCAAGTCGAGAAACATGTATAAAGGACCCATGGACAAAGACAATGTCAGGGGGAGGGAGAACTGAATATGAAAGGTCGGGTTGGGTAGGGCAGGGGCAATTTTTGGGGGGGTTTGAATTGGGACATCTGTAATTGAACAACAAAAAAATTGAAAAATTAAAATATATATATATATACATCAAACCAATTACCCAAAGCTCAGATCTCTGGTACAGTTACCTGGAACATAATCTTGAGACTAAAGATAAGAAAAAGTCTCTAAACAGCAGAGCTTTGCTGACCCCGAACTTCTCCCAGTCTGTGACCACCTACCACCCTGACTACTAGGATATTAGAATCATGGCTGTTAAAGTGAGGGGTTGGGATGGTGATTTGAGAGGCACAGAAAAACCAGCTCAATGTAGTGATGAGTTAGCTCTGCAAAAAGACAGAAATAATTCAGAAATGGAAAAAAGCAAATGTTTCGTAAACAAATATTTGCCACCCCATGCAGCAACAAAAGGACACCGAGAGGAATGTGAACAAAGAGTTCTTGCTAAGTTTCTCCCCCAGTTTACCACACATAGCCTGAAATAATCCTCTTGCCACAGAGACACACTTTGGGGCGGTAAATTTTGCTTCCCTACAATATTCTGATTCAACAGTCCCAGAGTGGGCCAGCAATGCAAGGGACTCCAATGCAGATGGTGTTCAGACACTTTGATAAAGCATTGATTTATGAGCTCATAAAGATTTCTTCATTAGCAATCTCTCCTAAGATTAACACATGTTTTCTAATTCCTGCCACCTGGACTTTTCTTTTTAACACAACTTTAATTTTAGGAAGCCTCAAAATAAGACTAAAAAATAACACGTGCTCAACATCAAAATGGAATTCTGAAGACACAGTCAAATTTATTTATTTAGAAATAAATAGTCAGCATTTATTATTAATTAATGTCTTAGGTATTATATTAGGTGCTAGGGGTAAAAAAATTGACCAAAAAAATTATGCCTGCACTTTTAAATAAGTCTATTTTAGCTGAACAAAAATGTACTGAATGCTGTATGAGATACTAGGAACAGGGCATTTCATGGGTTTGTAGGAAATAGTCTTGTTTGTTTAGAAACTATTATGTAAATGAGTAATGTTTTGTCAGTGGACTTCTATGAGTTCTTCCAAAATCATTCTGATAATTTTAAATATGTCTGTCATATACAACTTACTGTGCTCATTTGAACTGTAATCCCCTAGTTCACAAAGTACAAAACATGCGCAACAAATACTGGTTTTATTTAAAAGAGCTAAATTCATAAGTTTCAAATGGTTATTATACTGAATTACTTATCAAAAACAACAAATTAGTGATTCAAGCTCTGTATTATATTGTAAGTCTCGTTTTTTTAAAATTACTTACATACCACATCATTTTTATTTTATCTTTTATTTTTATTTTATTTTTAAAGATTTTATTTAATTACTTTTAGGGAGAGATGGAGAGAAACATCAATGTGTGGTTGCCTCTCATACACCCCCTACGGGGGATCTGGCCCACAACCCAGGTGTGTGCCCTGATTTGGAATTGAACCAGCAACCCTTAGTTTGCAGGCTGGCACCCAATCCACTGAGCTGTACCTGCCAAGGCTGTAAGTCTTGTTTTAAAGCATATGGTCTGTTTTCCTCCTAGGATTCAAATTTCTACTGCAGCTTTGATATTTTCTTCTCTTCTATGTTAATTAAAAAATTAAGAATTTATTGGTAGAAGAGTACAAAATCTATAGACATTCTTCCCTTCCCCTTCCTGGTTTTATTTCTAAATTATCTCTATTAAGTCAGGCCAGAAGAGACAATAATTAAGATCAGTTTATCTTTAGCTGCTATACCCAAACAGGTTCTGTCATATGACCATATTGAATAAGCAGAGCAAACGAGCATAAAAAGATCATCTTAGTTGCAAATAAAGAACTTCGTTTCTCCTGGGCAAGGTCTGTCATTTGCAACCTTGCTAGTTCAAGAAATATGAAGACTGTTCTGTTTTCATTTATATTTCAAACATAATTGGTTAACCTTAAAAATTCCAAATAAATGCCATAGAAAAGAACATAATCTAAAATTCTTAGAGAAAAATAATTTTAGGTATAGTTCTGTAGTTTACAAAAAAATAGACGTTGGAGGTTTTGCTTGATAAATCACTATGGAGAGACCGCGCTGATGAAAATGTGAAAGCAGAGGAAGTGTGGAAAGAAGCTGCAGCCACACCATGAAGTACAATCAACAAATGCCGCCAGGATAGCAACTGACACTTGTTTTTACCCTGATGTCTGCTGAGAGGTCTGGAAATGACCCCCGCTCCAGGAGTTCAGATCTTAAATGGGTTTTCTAGATATGGCTAGAGAATAAAGTTTTCTCTTCAAAGCAAGGTTAAATATAGTACAATTTCTTACTTTTCTTCAAACTGAGAGATTAGATAGCCCAGTCCTAACCCAGAAAATAGTACTTCTGTGATGGTGTTGGAAGAACATAATGTTTATTGTTATCATCCTAACTTATCTGGGTGGCAGCCAATAATTACTTCCATTTTAGTGCCAATCACCTAGGTAAAGCAAGACCGGTATACCCACTTCCATCCCATAATAAAAAAAAAGAAAATTAAAGTTGTATTTACATCATTTAGTTTCTAGGGATCATAAGGGTGTTGGGGGGATCATTTTGATCATAAAGCAAGCAAAATAGCAGCTGTCTCGGTGCATACATAAAACCCTAAAAAGAGAATTGAAGACAATGTTTTAAATTAGGGCCTTTGTTTCTATATCTATATGCCAAACTATAAATTTGGATTTTAAATTCTATTCCGTATTCTAGTCAGTCATTCTGTGTCTTTAACTACACCCCCTTGCCCCAATTTTTGGTAACAGTCAATTAGTACTTCTGATATTTGTACTATTGTATTCAGTGTACATTGTTATAAATAATAACTATTAAAATTCCAGAGCTTCATTAAAACTGTTATATTATAAAAATTGTTTTCATTATAAAAATTTATAATAAAATTTATGTGTATTTTGTTTTTAATATAAGATATTATAGAATATTACTTTCCTATATTTTAAGGAAAAAGAAACTTAATATTTTAACAGTGAAATATGTTTAAAAGGAAAATGTGAAATACAGTAGTATAATTATACTGACACCTTTTGTAAGTGATAACACATAATTGAATGGCTCCTATACCGGAACCACAACTATTGAAAAAGACAAAGAGCCTAATTTATTCTGACTAATCAGGATTGATGTTAATTAAAGAAGAGTGGGAGATAATGACTTCTCATTACTACCTGTTAGATGGAAAGAGATTATTCTTCTTCCAGGTAAAATTGCAATTAAGTGACTTTTGAAAAAAAGATTTATTTTCAAGAAGATTTTCTTCTATAATTGGTAAAGTATTTGCATAAAGGTCTTTTTATAAAACCATCTAGAAAAAATAAATTTCATCAAAGCCTGCTTATTCTTTAGTTTTGTCACATTTTGTTGGATATGCACAAGATAAAGACAGTATTTGAATAGATGGTAATCAGAACAAAATTGACTTGCATTATTCTGTGGAATGTTTCACATTAAGGAACACAGTCTAGCCAAGTGACTGAAGCTCAAGTTCAAATCCTAATTCCTTCATCAACCAGCTCTGTGACCTGCACCAAGTATTTGACATTTTCAAGGCTTAATTTTCTTATCTTTAAAATTCTAAAAATAATAATGCTGTTCCATAGGGCTGTTGTATTAGATGGAACTATCTATGAAATATCCAGTACACAAAGTCTTACACAAGAAAATTGATAAATAAATGTTAGCTACTATATTAGGTTTTTTATTGCTGTATAATAAAACTCCACAAAGTTATCATCTCCCTGGTTCCAGGTAGCCTTAGTCTGATCACAAGTGACCTGGGTCCTCTTGAGTTCTCCTCAAATGAAGTCAAGCTATTCCCTGGGGCTGCAATGCCATCTGGACCTCAGGATCTTCTTCCAAGCTCACTTGTTGGCAGAATTCAGTTCCTTGTGGCTGGGAGACTGAGGCCCTCAGCAATTAGAGGCTGCCCCCTTTCTTTGCCACGCGGTCCTTCCATGACCTGGTGGTTTGTTTCTTCAAAGCCAACAGTGCATCTGCTGGGGCTTTGCTCTCCCTGACTTCTTCCATCTTCAACTTTTAAAATCCTCTTAAAAAGAGCTCATCTCATTAGGTCAGGCCCTCCCATGATAATCTTTTGAATAACTGAAAGATAGACAATTAGGGACCTTAATTACACATGCTAAATACTTTACCCTTTGCCACATACAGGAACTTAATCATGGGAATGACATCCCATTACGTTTATACAGTTCTCACCTGCATTAAAGAGGCGGCAATTCCCACCAGCAGGTAACGATTGTGGGCCAATCTTAGAATTCTATCTACCACAGCTATTTTATTGTTGTTCTTGTATTAAATATGAACTAGAGTATTTCTCATCTGAAACAAGTCTAAGGATATGATTTAGATGTACCTTGACATTTCTTCAAACGCCTCCATTTTAAAATATCATTGGTATATACATCTGAAACAATATTTGGATTTCTTGAGGATTCAGCACCTCATTTCAGTGATTCATCCAAGTTGCCTTTTTCAGATATTTACATTATCGCAAAAAAAAATAATAGCATCAGTGAATAGAAAAACAGCAATTGCAAAATTATAAAATACCCTACTAAAGGCCTTAAAGATAATGCTTCTGATATAATAATGAGTTAAACTACAAAAGCATTACCAAAATGCAACTGAATATTTAGGAAGAAATTTCAAGCAAACAATGATTATTTACACTCCTAGATGATAATTAACACTCCTAGATTGCCAGAGAAAATCATTGCCAGCCACATAATAAGATTATGTCACAGGTATACACACAAACCAAAAACTAGTCTGTAAGAAATTAACACTATATTCAAAGCCAGAGGAAAAAAATAAAAAAGAAAGTACATCAAGGATAGTTTTGATTTTGAAAGAAACAAAAAAAACTACATTATTAGCAGATTACCTTAATCAAGTTAGGTAAATTGGTAAATAAAATAATGGTTAATTTATTTCATATTTTATTTATAAAAATTATCATGGAAAAAAAACATTTAGACCAAGAAAAAAAAGCACTATTTCGGAAACTCTTTTCTTCAGGAGAAGGTGAGTGGGACAATTAACTGGATGAAAATCTAACTGAATGAAGAAAAAGAACCAAATTGCAGAAGTTAATTGAATTAAGGTCAGAAATTTAGGGATGTATATTCAGGTCAAAATGTCTATAGAAAAACAGAGCAAACAAGGAAAAGATAGTACAATTGCAAAACAATTTCCATTGTCTCTACAAAATTAATGAAATCTGACCTAGTCCATAGAACTCAAGTCTCCATAAGAGTAAACTGCACATATACCCCTCACAGAGAACTTGCTAACGGGCTCTTTATCTCATGGCAATGACTTATGAGAGGAAATCTTACATAAACAATCTACACCTGAGTGACGGAATCTGGTCAAACCAAGCAGGCTCACCTTGAAGGAAAAACTTATAAGTCTTCAGGGGCTTTATGCAGAAAGTAAAAATTGAGGTCAGATAAATATGAGATCAAAACATGATTTATAGATAGAAAGTTTGATAAAGCTTTTATACCTATGACATTTGGGATGCCGAATGTACTTACAATTGTTGCCATGGTCAGTACTATTTAGTCATGGTCAATACTATTGAATCAAATAATCAAATCACACATTGGTTCTTCCCCTGCGCTATGCTTCCTTGAGGAACTTGGTCCTGTCAAGGACAAAGGACATTACATTGGTTGCCATTGTAACCAGACTCAGCACTGTCATAATTTTTGTTCCTACTATATGCCAAGGAGAGGTAAGAGTAGAGTAGAGAACACTAGGGAAAAAATAGATAACAAAAAAGATTCCTCTAAAAATTAAATATCTTTATTATTTTGAAACAATATACTGGTAAAAATTATTAATACATTTCCATTACTATGCAGAGAAATGACCTCCTCCCAAATGTCCATGCCCTAATCCCTGGAATTTGTGACTATGTTGCATAGCAATGGGACCTGACAGGTGCTGTTAAGGTGAAAGACATTCTGGTGGAAAGATTATTTTGCATTATTTGGGTGGTTATCTATCTAATTACATGAGTCCTTGAAAACAGGAATCTTCTTTTGACTGCAGTCAGAGAAAGAAATGTGATAAAGGAAGAAGAGTCACAAGGATGTAATATTGTCAGCTTTGAACCAGAAGGAAGGGAGTTGCCAGCCAAAGAATGAGTGTGGCCTCCAGAAGCTGGAAATGGCAAGGAAACATTTTCGATAGAGTTTCTCTGGAGGCAGAGAAAAACTCAGCCCTTCTAATACTTTGATGTTAACCCAATAAGACCCATGTCTGACTTCCAACCTGCAATAGTGTAGGGCAAGAAGCTGTGTTGTTTCTGACACTAGCTTTGTAGTAACTTGTTACAAGAGCAATATAAAACTACTGTAATCACTAATGAAAAATTTGCAAACACTACTCAACTACAGTGAAAAATAGTTCTTTCAGCAGAGGAACTAGAGATAGTGTAAAAGATAAGGAGTCATGAAAGCAAGCCAATTATTGCTCCCATCTGTCCTCCCATCCCCACCAATAACTATTTCAACACCTCCATTAGGTTAATTGCCCTCTCGGGACATTTAAAACATAGAGAGAAGTAAGTACAGCAGGGAATGCCTGAGCTATGGAATCCAATAAATCTGGGTTTAAATTCCTACTTTGTCACAGCAAAGATCTATGATACTGAGAAAAGCATTTAAAGAGCCTGATTCTCAGTTTCTTTATCTCTGTGTTAAAGATAATTATGTCAAAAGGGTTGTCAAAATAATCAAATGAGTGAATGTTTAAACAATCACCAATACATGCTACATTGTGACTGAATTTTAGCTGTTTATTATCATTGTCACTTTTTCTGGGGCATTACATAAACCATAGAGGAATTACATGCCTAGTCTAAAGTTCACATCAAGAAAGACAAGGTGAGGACTTCATTTCAAGGTTTCTAGCCTTTAATTAATTTTTCTCACTATTCCTGCAACCTTCACTGATCAAAAGATGGCTTATTATACGAGAGAGTTCCTCAAATCATCATTTTAAATATAAAGATGAAAATAACATTTTGGACACATTTCCATGTTCTTATTAAGGAAACATTTTAATATCATCCATAGAATCTGGGTTCCCAGAAAACTATGGAACATAATGTCTAAAACACTGTTCATTACTACTGGCAAATACGTAAATCACCATCATTTATGGATCATAATGAAGTCCTGAACAACTCAATGTTAAACTGTACATCATATCTGCACTATCCCAGTTTAGGCACCCAAGAAGCACAGCATAAAATGGGGGTTCTTATGAAAGTGATTTATTGGAGCAGTGTTCTCAGGAAAAGCAAAGGGCAGCAAGTCAAATGGGGTGTAGGGAGAAAGGTAGGCAGAGAGGTGGCCTGTCCTGGAGACAGGTTTCAGCCTGGTCCCCTTAGGAGTTATGTGGCATGAATTACACCATGTAGCTGGATTCACCTTGAGGCATGGAGGGTCATCTGTGTGCCCCTGGGTCAGTTAGTCAAAGGGGGCACATGCGAGCTATTAGAAGTGAGTGCACCAGGATGACAGAATGGGGACACCCACAACAGCAGGCACTATAAAGGATGACCCAAAAGTGTGGATGAGAACTAGATCTTAAATTACAAGGTTAAATGACAAATCTCTGGAGTGGGACATTAGTTTTAACTCCTACTTTTCCTGGAAGAATACAAATGCATCAATCTTGCAGATGAGCAGTTGCAAAGTCTGGGCTAGAGTTGTGGGCAGACCTTTGAGGAAGGACAGCCTTAGAACAAGCCTGCATATAATTTAGTGAAATATGCACTACTAATTATGACAAAAATATCATATCACTAATTGTGATAGAATATTGGATACATGCTCCAACAGGATATAATAATATTTTATAGCAACTTACAAATCATTACACCCTGGTCCATGTAGGGTTGATTCTAAAATTGTCTTTTAGCAAATTTGTATACAAAGATAGTTCTAGAACTATTATGTATCACTTTTCATCTTTGTCATACTGGATATGTACATCCAATCATGAACCAGGTGTCCCACAAAAATCCTGAGGGATGGCCCCTTTAACAACACACCTGATTACTCAGAAATATAAAACCCAAATGACCACCATGATGAGTGTTAATATTACTCAGTTACCTCCTTCCTGAAAATATTAAAAGGAAGAAGAGACTCTAATCATCACAGATAGGTCTGTAGCTTGTTTTTTAAGAGATAACTTCTATTTGATATATAACGTAACCTGTGTCAAAAAAACTGCTACTGTTCACCATTTTTGTTTTTCTGCCTTACAAATCTTCCAGATTCTCATCAACACTTAGATTTCTAGAAACAAGATGAACTTGTCTTTATCTATGGATAGCCCTTAAAATGCTCTTTTACAAAGTAGTGTTTGGTTTTTTTATTTGCTCAAAGAGAATATTCTAAATGAGTTTTCCTAAGGGTTAGTTAACATCATTTATGGAGAATTATAAAAATATAATTAAAATATGTGATCTTTACTTTTTAAAAAATCTTTGCTTTTTAATAGGTTAGCATTAATAAATGCAAATTTAGAAATGAATCAATTATAAAATACATAATTGACCCATCATTGATCTTCAAAAATAACTTCACTTTTATATGTAAATTCATAAGCCACAAATATTAATTTGCTGACATACACATTAAAGCAAATCCCAGCATGTTGGATAACCTGTTTCCAGACTGGAACATTGGCAAATAAGCACTACATTTTCTACCACACAGCTAGATTCTAAAATCAACCTGTAGAACCACCAAGGGAGTTGTTTAATAGCATCAAGAGTGCAAGACCTGTCCCAGGAGTCTCCTTAATGAATCATCTCATCTCATATCCTTTGTCAAAACCATAAATGAATTAAGTGTTTGGCTTGCTGATAAGTGGGATGCACCAAAAGTAATTGAATGAGATAATCGAAAATTTGTTAAACCTGTCACTGCACATCATTATCAGCTTCAATTTCAACGCAGCACAATTAGCTTGTAATAGGTATAGTTGCATCAAGTCCATGTTCAGGTTCAGTGAGTAATGCGCCCTCTTCAGTAAATTAAATTAGACTCC
This sequence comes from Trachops cirrhosus, assembly GCA_028533065.1. NCBI lineage: Eukaryota > Metazoa > Chordata > Mammalia > Chiroptera > Phyllostomidae > Trachops > Trachops cirrhosus. The sequence continues at coordinate 113,348,661 of CM052539.1, read as the reverse complement.
AAGTAAATGAACAGAATAAAGGTTGCACACGTAAGTGGTGCAAATAAGGCAAAACATGGGATTTACGGTACGCTAAACTCGTTCCCTGAAGCCACATGGGCTGAATGGCTTTCGTTACCGCCTTTTAACTATCAGACATGTCATAGATCAGGCCAGTGCCTAAAAAGGCCCCTGGCTTATGATTGATAAGTTAAAAGTAAATAATCAGAATGGCAACCATTAGTAATAATATACATTATATTCTTCCCCTTGCCACATAAGAGTACTGAAAATTACAAGAGAGGAAGACTAACAAACTCCATTGTACCTTAAATTTTAGAGGAGAAGGCTTTGAGAAAAGAATACCTTATCATGCTATCTCAGCTAGTTAGTGTTTTTAATTAAAAAGTATGATTATACTCATGACAAAAAATTTTACTACAGGGTTTATTCAATAGTGGAAATGATTTGATATAATTGGTGAGCATATGTTCATTTGCAAGAAAATTAAAGTTATATTGGTTAATATTGGTGTGTATATATACACACTTCAAAAGTTTTAGGTAAAGATATGTAAAATTGCCATAAATATGATTAAATAAAACCTAACAAGCAGATGCTTGTGTAAGTCAGGAATAAACGCAAGACAACTGTGTGAATGCCAGCTATCTTGCAGTTTACAACACCCTACCAAGTCTGAACATTTAAATATCTGTTGTTCAAGGGATTATCCAAATTTCAGATTATGTACATAGAATATACAAACTTAGACTGTTTGGGACTAAAAATTTGATTAGTTTGAAATTAAAGGTAAACTTTATCAATGGGCCCAAATGTTCATGTTCCTTACCAAGGTCATCTCCCAGAGTCATGGTATCTGAAAACTCAAATAATCATAATGTTTTGTGGTCAGTGTGTCATGACAACCAAAGATGCTTATGGTCTTAATGAATATTTTATTTTATTTAAGCTAAGTTAAAAATGGATTGGTCCCTCTAAGTTTCTTGAAACTAGATTGCTTATCTATTTTAGATAACATATTTGGGAAAATATTAAATATTGACAAGTTTTATTTCCCCCAGATGCCTTCACCACCATTATATAGATTTTTGTATATTTCTGTCATTTCAGCATCTTTTCATCATGTCACACATTATAGGATTTTCAGTAATTGCCTTCTATGTTGATCCTGTCCCGTGCCCAATAGCCAGCCTCCTTAATTTCAACAGTAATGTCTACAAATCTCAGTACAGAACTGACTGCTTAGGAGAAATCTTCAAGCATATAGCTAACCTCACCTTTCTGGGTCTTATAACTTGTAATAAAAAGCATGATGGCTCTTGGTAAATGTCCTAATATTTTCCTGATTTGTACTTTAGGCAAGTTTTGAAGTCTTCGAGCTAGAATTGAGCTGATAAAACCATGGCCTATTGACTTTGAAATTAATTTTCTTTTTTACCTATTAATAAAGAAATTTATTTTTGTTTGGGATTTTGCCCTGAATAGTATATAGAAGGTAGAAAATATTCTTGTTACTTGGAAGTTTGATTCAAAACCTGTCATACTTATATATAACAGTGCGTCCTATTTTTTGTTTATTTGAAGTTTTCCCCTTGCGATTTGAAGGGTAAACAAATGTTTAAGGGAAAACCATTACTTCAGGGCTACGAGTCCACCTGTGAGTCCACCTGTAATCTCATCTGCTCTGTGCTTGTCCGTGGTTTACTGCTGGTTAGATACTTGTTTCCCAGGGGTTGTTACTCTTCACTGGCATCTTTACATGGCTATGACATATTGGGAGTGTAGGGTGACTTTATGACCAAAGGGAACTTCAGTAGCTGTTGATTCTTTTTCTCCTGTATAAAAATAAAATCAGCAACCAAAAGTTATTTGGAACTTTCTAAAATACAGGCTTTTTTAAAGTCAAAGATTAAACTACATAATCTTAGTTCTACCACTGAGTGAACAAAGTATTATTGGTGAGCATCCTGGCATTACCTGAATATTTCAAAAGGTTTTAAACATCTAAATAATTGACACTATTATCATGTAAGTGTCCCCTGTGTCTATGCAATTCTCTCGGTAGAGAAGGCAAAATAAATAGAAGATGTATTCTACATTGGAGAATTTACAACTTAATCAAGATGTACATGTATGAAACAAGAAGCTGATGAATGAAGCTATTTATACATTAGTTCTAGGTGGTATGGTTTAAAGTAAGGCTAAGTCTTATAACAATTACAGAGTACAAAGGTATACTGTCATACAACTACACATACCTTCATTGCAAAAACAAAGACACTCTAGGATACCACACAGACCACATTAAAGTGTAAGAAAAGAGAGGTGCTATAACAGTAAACGCAAGCCACTCAGTGTTCCTCAGTTTTTAGCATTGGAAAAAACACTTGCATTGTGAAGGAGGTTTCATGAACTCAAAAGAGACTGTCAGCTCACAACACTCATACAAAACTGGTACTTTGATCTCCCAGCAAGCCAGGTTTGAACAATTTTGAGACAAAAATGTATGATGGTTTTAATCACTTCCAGTTTTTTTCCAATTACTTTTTAATTTAGTTTTTCCTTTATTTTTAAACTTTTTTCTTTATTGTATTTTTCCATTACCATTTATTCCCCTTTACCTCCTTTCCCTGCCCAACCACCACACTGTGGTCTGTGTCCATGAGTCCTTTTTCCTTATTGATCAGTCCTTCCACCCCCTATCCTCTCCACCCTCAGAACTGTCAGCCTGCTCTGTCTATGGTTCTGTCCTTATTTTGCTTGTTAGTTCAGTTTGTTCATTAGACTCCACATATGAGTGAAATCATATGGTATTTGTCTTTCCCTGACTGACTTATCTCACTTAGCATAATTTAACTCAGGTCTATCTATGCTATTGCAAGGGGTAAAATTTTTCTCTTTTTTATGGCTGAGTAGTATTCTTTAATGTAAATGTACCATAGTTGTTTTATACACTGATGGACACTTGGGCTGCTTCCAGATCTGGGCAATTGTAAACAGTGCTGCAATGAATATGTTCTTATGTTCTTTAGAATTAGTGTTTTGGGTTTCTTTGGATAAATCCCCAGTAGTGGAATCACTGGATCATAAGGCAGTTCCATTTTTAATTTTTTGAGGTATCTCCATATTGCTTTTCATAGTGGTTGCATCAGTCTGCATTCTCACCAAGAGCACAAAAGGGTTCCCCTTTCTCCACATCCTTGCCAGCACTTGATATCTGTTGATTTATTGATGATAGCCATTCTGACAGGTATGAAGTCATATCTCATTGTGGTTTGAATTTGCATTTCTCTGATGATTAGTGATATTGAACATCTTATCAAGTGCCCATTGGCCATCTGTAAGACCTATACTTGGAAATTATAAGACACCAAAGAAAGAAATTGAAGAAGATACAAATAAGTGGAAGCACATATCATGTTGATGGATAGGAAGAATTAACATCATTAAAATGTCCATACTACCCAAAGCAATCTATAGATTCAATGCAATTCCTATCAACATTCCAAAGATGTATTTCACAGAACTAGAACAAATATTTAAAAAATTTATATGAACCACAAAAAACCCTGCATAGAAACAGCAATCCTGAGAAAGAAGAACAAAGTTGGAGGAATCACACTACCTAATATCAAACTATACTATCAGGCCATAGTAATCAAAATAGCCTGCTACTGGCATAAAACAGACATAGATCAATGGAACAGAATAGAGAGTCCAGAAATAAACCCACATGTTTATAGTCAATATTTGACAGAGGAAGCAAGAACATACAATGGGCTAAAGATAGTTTATTCAACAAATGGTGTTGGGAAAATTGGACAGATATGTGCAGAAAAATGAAACTTGACCACCTTCTTATACCATACACAAGAATAAATTCAAACTGGATCCAGACTTAAATGTGACATAAAACCATAAAATTCCTAGAAAATATAGGCAGTAAAATCTCAGGCATTTCTCATAGCAATATTTTTTTAGGTATGTCCCCCACCAAGGAAAATGAAAGAAAAAGTAAACAAATGGGGCTATGTCAAACTAAAAAGTTTTTGCATGGGAAAGGAAACCATCAACAAAATAGAAAGACAGCCCACTGAATAGAACATACTCACAGATACATCTGATAAGGGGTTAATATCCAAAATTTATTTAAAAAAACATATAAAACTCAACCCTGAAAGAAAAACAACCCCATTAAAAAATGGGCAAAGAACCTGAACAGGCACTTCCCCAATTACTTTTTTATGAAAAATTTCAAAAACATAGTAAAATTGAAAAAACAAATTTTAAGTAAACACCCATATCCCAACCACTCTGTTAAGGATTCCACAATTAACACTTCTCTATATTTGCTTTATTATATATCTACTATCACCCCCTAGGCATCTATCTGTTCATCTATATTTTGAATGCATTGCAAAATAATTTACAGGATTCAGTATACTTTCCACCTAAACACATTAATGTGTGTGTGTGTGTGTGTGTGTGTATACACACACACTATATATATATACATATACATGTAATTTGTTTTAAAAAGTTAGGTTAAGTGTAGTGTGAAATGCACAAATAATAACAGCACTATCTGATAAGTTTTGACAAATGCATAACCTGTATAACCTAAACTCCCATTTTTTAAAGATCCATTCTTGCTACTTTGGTATAGAATATCAAGAGGTAGAATATACCATCAGCCCAGAAAGTTTTGCAAGTTTCTTCCCAATTAATCTGTACTCTTCCCAGAGACCATCATTGTTTTTTTCTTCTACCAAATATTACATTACTTTCTCTAGAACACAATAAAAATACAATTATATAATATGAACATTTTGTTTAAGGCTTCTTTAACTCAGTATATTTTTGAGATTCATCCATGTCGTTGCACATCAATAGTGTTTTCTTGCCTTTTATTACTGACTAGTATTCCATCAAATGAATATAACATAGTGTTTTTATCTATGTACCTTTTGATGAACATTTCTTTGTTTTCAGTTTGGGGCTATTATGAACACAATTTCTCAGAACATTCTTAGGCAAGGCTTTTTATGAACACATGTTTTTATTTTCTTGGAGTGGAATTCATACAACATATGAATGTTTAGTTTTATAAGAAATGGTAACGCTTTATTTCCAACAAGCCAATAATATTTTATACTGCCCCCCAAAATGAGCGAGAGTTCCAGGTGCCCTACACCAAAATTTGCTATTATCCACTTTTAAAATTTTGGGGAGCCATTCTAAAGAAATTCTATTTCTTGTTGGTTTTAATTTGCACTGTCTAATGGTAGCATTAGTCTGGGTCAGAACAGGTGATAGAAACCACATGATGGATTAAACAACTGAAGTTTAATATAAGAAATTATCAAACTACTGCATATATTATACATAATTTATAAACTATTATATATTTATGTATTATGTATATATAAACTATTATATATATTATATATACCAAACTCTCAATATATAAAGCCTTGTGCTTTCCTAGTACCAAGACAGAGGACCCAAAAAAGGACCAACCTGGAAATGGACTCCCTTCCTCAAAACTGAAGTTCAAACCCTGAGGAAGGTATGGGTTAGATCACTGGGCAGTGAAAAATTGCTTGGTTTGTCCAAGCTAAGGCTGGTCTGCAAAGCTGGACACACAAAGCAGTCCCCGGGAGTGTAAGTAGGGAGGAGGTGGTTAGCCTCCAGTACAGGGACAAGAAGATGGGTGGGAAGCCAGACCCCACACCACTCTTGCCCTGCAGTGACAGCAGCAGTAAAGCGGGACCCTCTGAGTCTCATGGGGTCACACTGGTGCCTGCAGAGGGAGGGAATCAGGGTCCTTGTGCCAGCAGGAGGTCATTGGAGTGCTGGTTTCCTCGTTGAGGGCCACGGGGAAGTTCCCACCAGCCCTGGCTGAGACTGCAAGGTCTCTGGGATCCGTGCTCTCTGGGCCTGCCATCGTGGCAGAGCTCCTGTGGATGTCCTCCCGGCCACACCCCATGCACATTGCTGCACCGGGAAACTAGCTGAGAGAGGAGACATTTCTTCCTGCGACGTTCCTCTGGCACCCTGACTGAGAAGGCTTAACATTGAGTTCACTTTAAAGGATGAATGCTTAAAAGGAACTCCATTACCACAGAGCGGATATTGAAGGTGAAATTTGGAGCTGAGTGGCCATAAATTGATAAATGACACAATGACCAATGATACTGTACACTTTTTGTGTGACTTTGTATACTGTCCTTTGGAAAGTGCCTGTCCAAACCATTTTTTTAAGACATCCACTCAGCATCTTGATCTTGCTTCACCTTTATCTTGATGCATGAATAGCTTCAGCAGAGCAGCACCCCACATGCATTCTTCTGCATTCTGTTACATGGTTTTGATTTTTACAAAGAACTGCTTCAGTAGACCTTGATATCTAATATCTACCAGAAAGCATTGCTTACTGTGAAAATATAGTTGGAGAAGGTTTTTAATATTATGGATAGAAAATAGTATCAATAAACATTAAAAAAGCAGCATAGTATGAGTAGAACTGGCTTGGTAACCAGACCATGTATGTTGAAATACAGCTTTTACATTGACTAGGTGTGTGACTTTATGTAATTGCTTAAGGTCATTCTGTCTCAGTTTCTTCACCTGTAAAATAGGAGTAATCATAAATAGGCTATTAAATAGACTGTAATATTTGTACCTCATAAGATTGTTGTAAGAAATAAATGAGTCAATATTTATAAAGTGCTTAGACTACTTTGGGGCACATAATAAGGCCTAATAGTGTTTAAATATATATATATGTTATATTTATACACTTATGTAAAATAGTTATTATACTATTAGTAATATTTTGGTACATAATAATATGTAATATTTCATCTATAAAATTTCAAATTTTGATTCGCTAATAATACCAGCCAATTTTTATTGGGCACTTTTCATATACCACACACTGTACTAACAACTTTGCATGCATTATCTCATTAAATTATAAAAAAACAAATCCTTTCTGATGAAGAAGCAAAATCTTAGATAGTTTAAATTAGTTTTGTGTCTAAATAGTGGTTCACTTATAAGTCCACTCCACACCCTTATGTCATCTTCACCTCAGCCAGCTCCACTAAGCAAATGGAAATTCTGAATGAAGTATAGGCATATAAAAGAGAGCATAATCTCTATAACTAAAAAATAAAGAGATAACTCAAGAGTTACAGAGGTAAACCTAACTGAAGCTGAAAGGCACACGGGGTAATTGAAGCTGTGACAGCCTTGTAGGACATTAATTGCCTGCACTAAGCCAGGAGATGAAGCTCTGACATGTATACAATGGAGAGCTGGATGTCAACTCTGCACAGAAACCCAGGAACCACAATGGGCTGTCCATTCATGAACTGGAGGTGAGGCAGCTCCACTCACTGGTTCTAGAAAATGGCAAAGGAGCTAAGCAGTTCACCAGGCGCCATGGTTAGAAGTGTTATAGTAGAATACAAGCCCCAACCTCACACCTTCTGTTGATACTGGATCTGAAATTACAGTACCCAGATGAAAACCCCATAATATACAATGAATAAAATGCATATTTCCCGGCAGATGAAAATAAAACTTTTGCACAGGAATGTCTCTACAACCCAGAGCACATTGAACAATAATCAAAGAAGGCATGCTAAACCTATGTTCACAGGAAAACTCATACACTTCACAAGGACAAAAATTACTATGAGAGGCAACAAAAACAACCACTTGGAGAACTCCACTTCAAGAAATGCAATAATGGGATAAAATTAAAGAAACATTTAAGTAAGGACATTAAAGCAATCAGAGACATAAAACTAAGTTCACAAGAACAGGAAATTATGGTAAAACAAAACAAAACAAAAACAAAAAAACTAAGCTACACTGAAAACAAACAAAGACAGATTTATGATTTACCCAATTTACCATAAGACATAACAAAGATATTCAGCATTTGAACTCTGCCAGTCTAACCCATAACTACTACATGTCCTGTCTCTCAAAACAGAGAAAGACAGTGTCAGGTATAGGTTACCTTGGCAAAGAATGGGAAACTGGAAACTTTGGTGGGAAAAGTTTTGTGAAGTTCCTCATAATGAAGTCTTTTTCATTTTCCACAGGCTTCTGCCTGTACACACATCATAAAGGCAAAGTAACTCAATCTTGGGTTTATTGATAAAAGAAAAGCCACTGAGAATATTTTTATCTTGTCTAAATTCCTTCTCACTGTCTTCTATTTTTCTACCTATTGTCTTCAACTCACCTCCCATTTCAGATGAATATTACTTTGGGATGGCTCCTCCAAACCCTCTTCATCCTTTATTCTTTTTCTTTTGATTCAACTTCCTGTTCCATGACTGGCCTCCTGCATGTGCCCAGTATGCATTCAGCAGGGTAAAGAATGTTTGTAAGTCTAACACATATAGCAACTGCATTATAAGTATCTGAGAAATTATCACTATTTTGCATAATATGTACAACAAAAAATTAATATTTAAAAGAAAGATGATGGAATCAAAGGAATAAATGCTAAAACCAGGGAACATTGTGACATATCCTGTGCTCAGTCTGCCATGACAATAACTTCATGAATGCTTTATAATGAAGAACAGACTGAAGAATGACCCAAATAAAAATTTAATTTTATTTCATGTTAAGTCTATTGAGTAATTATTATACCTAGTCTTTCAGAAGGTCAAAATAGTGTTTTCCATCATTCACAAAAGAATAATGTGTATACTAGTATGTAAATCATTCCATAGACCTCTTCTGTGGCACTCAAGGAGTTTCGAATATAGCCTGTATAAAATAGGGCTTTTATTGTTGATAAAGTCACAAAACAATAAGCAGGGGTAGTTCAAGAAGAATATTCATTACTGAGAGACATTGGAAATGCGTTTATGGAAGAATTGATCAAAGAGTCAAAACTGGCATTTTTTGGTGGAATTGCTGCATTTCTCCCATTAAACTTGTAATGACTAAGATCTGAAGTGCATATAATTCATGGATCACTGCTGCAATATTGTGTCAACATGTACTTAGGGAGTCTTCAATGTATGGATCACTGCAGTGATAGACTGTAGTGGCCCCTTGTTGATCAAGTTAATACATAGCATATAGAGCAATAATAGTGGGGTTATTGATAAGAAACTCCACAGCCCATGCTTTAAAAAACTGCTGACAAACTATTAACATTGTCAGTAGTAGAATTAACAAGAAAGAACTACCTGCTAAAATATTTTAGGAAAAAAAATTGATAAAAAATCTTTCTCCAATTTCACCCTATGCTTAGATGATCCTTTTATTTGAACATTGAGTTTTTCCTGAACTTTATCTTTTATAGGGTATATTGAACTCTCTCATATTTCTGGCCATTTATATGGGCAATTTTCTTAGACTTTTTTAATAGCTAAAAAGTTATTGATATGAGGCTGGATAACTAGGAAAATCTGCTAAATTAGTTCTAAGATGACTGTAGTTAAATTAAGTTTGATGCCTGCTTTCCTCCCCCAAGCAATAGCAAGATGTGGCAGTTTACATTATTCAAGAATTTCTGCTGGCATATTATGATTATTGGTAGATATTACTGAGCACCCTCCTCTTCACAAGAAAATCCAAGATGGTATTTGATCATTTGTGTGGAGTATTTTAATCCTCCACTGAATAAGTTCAAACTGTTCTCAATTAACAGATATTCTAAAAGAAAATTTTACATTACAGTGGAACCACAGTTCTTGAACTTAATTTGTCTGGAAGGCTGTTCAAGAAGCAATTTGTTTGAAAACCAAGTCATACAGGTGACTGATCATAGTATCAGCATGAAAGGGTTGCCAGGTTGAGAAGTAAAGTTTTGTGCCACAACAGAGACATTTTTTTCCACGTACAGCTTGGTTGAGAACTGAATTGTTCAAGATGGGAGACATTTGGGAACCAAGGTTTGACTGTATTTAAAATACCAACCAATAATAGCTATAAAGAAATATATGTACAAGACAATGTATAAAAATCACTCTTCCCATTTGTTTTCACTTCCATCTTATACTGTCATGATTGTAACACAAAATCTAAGGAATAAAAACTATGGTACATCATTGCAATGAAATAGTACTCATAAATGAAAAAGAAACTAACAAGTGATTCACACAATAATGTGTATGGATCTGAAATGAAATTTTAAATCAAAAAATCAGACACAAAAGGCTACATAGTTTACAATCTTCTTTATATGACATTCTGTAAAGGCAAGACTATAAAGGATGGAAATGAGGTTAGTGGTTTCTAGAGACTGGAAGTGGGGAGAGGAGTGGGGATAAAAGAGATACATGAGAAACAATTTTGACTAGTGGAACAATTCTGTGCATTATTGTGAAGGTGGAAATATACCTATGCATTTGTCAAAAACTATCAACCTGTTCAAAAAGACCAATAAATGCACTTGGCACACATTATCTAAACAAGTGATCAATAGTAACATTACCAGTAACAAGATGTCTCTACGTCATGCATGCCCAATATAATGTGCTGAGAAGTGCTGTTGTTACTAAAAATCCATAACTTTAATCCAATTGTTAACAAACATTAGATAAATCCAAATCAAGATACATTCTCTCAACTACTGAGCAGTACTTTTAGAAGTACTGATGAAAGGCAAGAAAAGACAGAACTATCATTGACCAAGGAACTGGGGAGACATGACAACTAAATGCAATGCTGGATCTTGTACTGGACCCTGCAACAAAATGAAACATCAGTGGATAAATGGTAAAAACCAAGAAAAGTCTGTAGATTAGTAATTAGTATTGTACCAATATTAATTTCTAAGTTTTGATTATTTTACCATATTTATGTAAGATGTTAGCATTCCTGAGAGGAAAAAAAAAACTATGAGGGATATAATGGAACTCTGTAATATTTTTGTAACTCTTCTGTAAATCTAAAATAAGTCAAAGAGAAACGGCTTTTGAAATCTCATGAAGTTCACTGCAGAGGCTGTATTCAGGTGTACATCAGGTTGCCAGGCGTCTAGGCGAAAACCAACAGTCACAGAAGCATGCCATCGATTTCATGTAATAATAAAAAAAGTTAATGTTATTCAGGTGACATGCTATCTCACTCTATCTCCTCCTTCAAGATTTCAGAATTAAAATCCAGTTTCTGCTTTATGTTTCTAAAAGGAACGAAAGGAGTCAACTGCAGCAGTGGTTCATTGCTATACTTTTAATCTCGGCTTTATGAGATTCCTGGCCTTTTGACATATATAAATCACAATGTGCAATCAGCCCTCCTCAAATTATTACTCTCAAGGTCTAGTCCATGACTCCGTTCCCGAAGGAGATCATGAATTCATAGAATATGCAAAAAATGGGAGAGCTTAAAGTGATGATTTGACTCAGAAGTTGCCAACTGTTTGATTTCGAGTTTCTCTAAGGTGTGTGACAACTGCATAGGAGACCAAAAGGACATCCTGTGAATGTTACACACTGCTCTACTGAAGAGTTAATTTTTATTCAAATGTGCAGTATTACTGTTTTATCAAGGTTCATTCTGGGAAAAAAATCATACAGTTTTAACACAAGTAGTTTCACTTCTGGCAAATTTACAGTCAATATAGATGGATTGCAGGGGAGAAAATAGATCAAAAAATCAAAGTAAGATTTAATTTCTACACATCTGGAGAAGAATTAGAATAGCAATTCCTTACATTGGGATGAGAACAGCCTTATGCACAAATAGCTGAAAACAGCAAGCAAACAATTGTATTATAATACATAATAATTAGGAATATTTTTAAGACAAAACATTTTGGATTCATAAAAATAGACTACATGCTTGATATAAATAGACTACTTGATTGTCCATACCAGGAGTATCAAACTCATTTGCACTGGGGGCCACATCAGCCTCGCAGTGGCCTTCAAAGGGCTGAATATAATTTCAACTCATTAACAGTTAAGGAGTAGTTACATTTATACAGTCCTAAAATTATTTTGACCCTTTGAAGGCAACCATGAGGCTGATGTGGCCCCCGGTGAAAATGAGTTTGACACCCCTGGTCTACACAATCACATACACTTGACTTGGAATTCCAGTTTAGTCAGAGGCTGTTGACACCTGCTGTGATCTAGAGAAATAAATGTATTTGATCTGTCTGAGCTCAGGTTTTTCATCCCTAAAACAGATGCTCCGTTAGAGCAGATATTTTGTCTCCCTTGTTCACTGACATTTTACTGGCACCTACGGAAGTTCCTGGATTATAGTAACCACTCAGACACATAGTAGATGGAATTTATAAAATGTTAGCATAGTGCCTAGTAAATAGTAGATGTATAATAAAGCTTGTTGTTAATTATGGTGATGGTGGTGGTGGTGGTGTCATGATTTGGGGCATAATGTTAAACAAAATATCAAAATACTATTATAAGTTACACTGATATAGCAAGCCACTCAAATAGGAAGATAGTTTAAATGGATCTCTGTTAGTTGCCACTAGGCAAAGAGTAGTTAGTGCCTTTTAAGTGATTATAGGCAAAAAAAATTTTTGTAAGCCATCTCTCTACTTAGACCTGGAAGGCTGTAAGGAAGGAATTACAAATAATTTATCCTCACTTATTCATTCAAATTCATTACCACTCATTACCAAAATAATGTTTTACCATTTTAAGATTTGTATAAAAAAGACGTAAATGGGGAGGATTTAGAGAAATGTAAGAAGATATGCATAAATCTAAAACCTCATACTAAATTAAAATATTTTATTATTTCTCCCTGCCTAGGTTCATTATCTAGATTCATAAAAATAATATTCCCCCAATTTTTTATTAGGCATTTGACTTGCTTTCTATTTCTGCCTGCTTAAGTTTTATTCTAAGCAGTTTGGAGGGTTTCAGTTTTAGAGGTGCGAGTGAGTTTAACTGTGTAGGGTAGCTGAATATGTCACTCAAAATATGCCCCTTTGGCATAAAGATTGTTTTGAGCTAAAGGCAATTGAGAAGCAGATATAAGAAAAGCTTTGTGTGCCGTCCCTCTATCTGCCTACAGGTAGAACATAAATTTACAAAGTTGCCCCCAACCACCACCAGGAAGGGCAAAGACTAGTCACCTGAGACAACTTCCTACCCTTACCAGCACATGACCAGCCCCCAAGGAACCTGCATAACAAACTTTACTAATCAGCCTTCATCTCCCATTAGTTTCTCTTTTTGCTTTCCTACAACTTGTTGACCTAAGACACTTCACCTTTTTCCTTTGTTATCTCACTTCTCTAAAAATGCATTGTTCCTTGTCTGAGATGCTATAGAAACCCAAATTCTACCCTCCCCTGTGGATTACTCATCTCTGAATACTCCCATATGTAGATAGAATGCTAACAAACTTTTGTTTTTCTCTCAACAATCTGTCTTTTCCCAGTCTGATTTACAGGGACCCAGCTGGAGAACCGAGGAAGATAATAGGAAAATAATTTTTTCCTCCCCTACAACTGCTTTAGGAATGAAAAGTCTCCAAACTGCTTGGCTATTCTCCAAAAGCAGAGTGCGTATGCATTGTGCTCACCGTAGCCTCCTGTTTAGCTACACCTTCACTCCACGAGGCCCAGAGGAAGTGGAAAGTGATCAAATTGAGACATTAATTGAAAACCATCAATGTCATACCATGAGGGAGACAGCCAACATACTCAAAATATCCAAATCAATAAAGTTATTCATGAAAATGAAAAATATGTCTTTTATTTTACTAAACAAAATTTTTGGCCAACCCAAAGTTTTCTTAAAATTAGTTGGTCTACAAAATGAGGTTTTTATCCTTAGAAGTCAGGACAATGTGGGCCTAGCACAATTCATCATATTCAATGAGCCTTTCCTTCATCTCACAAGAGTAACCAGAAACTGAAATTTCCAGGAATAGTCCATGGATCATGGTTATCTCTGGAGATAAATACATATTATTAAGATCTTATCATTTAGTCCAATCTTTACCCACTAACTAGTCTATGAACTGAAAATGAGATGATGAATGGCTAATCAGCCTACAGGGATCTGAGTAAGCCCGTTTTTCTCCATTCCTATTTGGCTTTCTTGCTGGCTGAGCTTTTGTAACCCTGTGAAAAATGGCTGTTTGATCTAAAAATGTGTTTTATTTCTAGGTAATGGACTATGTCAACTTCCATTTCTTATGGAATTCTCAGAGCACAGTCCAGCATTGCAAGACATTTCTTACATTCGTATTAGTTTGTTCTTTCCTACCACACACTTTAATGCAATTGGCATTCCAATCTTTACTTATGTCCCTTGACTTCAGCAATTGGGTTTTCAATTTCTATGGGCTTCTTTCTATGAAGCACAGACACTTGCTTTAGAACAGTCATTGAGTTTTCCACTCATATAGCTAGCTATGAAGGAAGGAAGTGTACCTACTTCTTGAGGTACTCTCAAGTAAGTGAATTTGGCTCAGTCTTCCCCAGCTTTTAGTTCTACCAGTATTCGAGAACGCAGCAGTGACACTTATTAGTATTTCATATAATGGAAGCACCTTACTCTCTCTTTGATGCTGAGAGTATTAAAACTGGGTTCCAAAACTATAATTATAAATTCCCCCAGAAAAGTTAGATTAAAACTCATATTATTATCATATTGACTTAACAGCATATCATTTTAAAATAAATATGTATACTATTATTAATTAATCTGATCAAAAACTATAATATTTTTATCCCCATTAGTATCATTTGGCTAGAAGTGACACCCATTGAAGTGACTCCAAATGATGACACCCAATGTGTCAATATTCTTAGTTTTTAAATCAAAATTAGACTCAAAATTTTTATTTTTTAAATGCCAAATTAAAAATATTTTCTCTAGAGGCCATAGGGCTACAACACCATGCAGACATGGACTAGCTCACTAGGAGATACAATGAAATTATTTCACTTTCTCCTCTCATTTATTTTGGAAAATTAATTTAATTTTAAAATTTCAATTTACCATTCCTTCTGTGTCAAAGATGTTATAGCCATTAGATTTTCCACACACTATTTTTTTAATCCTCACCCAAGGACATACTCAGAGATTTTTACAGAGAGGAGAAGGAAGGAGGAGAGAGAGAGAGAGAGGGAAACACTGATGTGAGAGAGAAACATCAATCGGTCACCCCTAGCACACTGCCTGACCTGGAACCAAACCCACAACCCCTCGGTTCGTGAGACAATGCTCCAACCAACTGAAACACACCAGCTAGGGCCTAATCATTTTTAAAAGTATTGATATTTGCTCAATTACCTGAACATTAAATTAAAATTAAACAGTTAAAATGTTTGTTTTTCTGTACGTATTTCTGGTCCTGAAATATCTAATATAAAGTAAGAAATACATCTTGTATTAGAGCTCACAGAGAAATACAATCTCTCAAAAATCAAAAAGATATTATTTTGATAACTTAGCTCACATGCTTTTAGAGGTTTAGAAGTCTCATAGTCTGCCACTTATAAAATGGAGTCCTAAGAAAGCCAGTGGTGTAATTCAGATTTTGTCTGAAGGCCCGAGGATGGGGGGAACCAATGGTATAAATCCTATTCCCAGGACAGAAGAGAATGAGAAGAGATGTCCCAGCTCAACAGAAGCAGAAAAAAGAAGTGAACTCTGCCTTTTATTCTATCTAGGTCTTCAAGGACTACATGATGCCAACCCAGATTGGGGAGGGGACTCTAATTTACTGAGTTCACCAGATCAAAAGCTAATCTTATCTGGAAACATCCTCACAGAGACAATGTTTAATCCAGGTACCCTGTGACCAGTCAAGTTGACATACACAATTAATCATCACACCTCTAATGCTATAAATGAGTAAATCAAGCTCAACTAATGAGTATTTCTCTCAACATGTTAGTGACAGCAGCAGACCGAGGTACTGGGCTCCCAGTCCCTGACTCATGTTCTTTAATATGTCACTTTGCTTCTGAAATCTCCACTGGAGTGGGTACTTATTAACTTACACATTTACTTTAAATGGCAATTTGAGTTTTTAAAATACAGACATTTCATATAGAAGCAAAGACTTGCAGGCAACCTCCAAGTCCAACTTGTATCATAGGATTGCAAAAAATGTTGTTTCTATAGAAATACAAAGATGAGATATGAAGAAAATAAGCTATCTTTGTCAAAACCATATATTAGCAAATATCTGATGCCAAAAATATGTTTCATATGTTCATTACAATTTAATATTCACAACACATCTGTCCCAAGTTATTCTTTAATGCATGATCGGTTCCACATGACACAAATATCCACCATCAGCTGCTTTCCCATTTTCTGCACTATATTTCCCCGTATCAGTGGTATGGCATCTGCATACAAAGGATACATCTCAAAAGGTAAGCATAAATAACAATTTCTCTTAGGCAACTATATTTCAAGTAGTATACTAAGTATTAATATAGAATATTTCATTTACTTCTCACCATTGTGTATATAGTTATCATTCTCTTAGAAAGATAAGAAAAGTAAACCCAATGCTATTTAGATCATATAATATTTAATGGTAAAAGTAGGAAAATGTTTTTATGCTTAATAAATCTGGTCAACTGTGGTAAGGCAACATGAAGTGAAGCCATTTAAATGATGACTATAAAAAAGCAGGTCAAAAGAAAAGCCATTTGGACATATTATATTAAGCAGATAAAAGTCTATAAAACTCTCATTTCAAATTTTTAGAAATATTTATAGAAAAAAGAAATTAAATGAAAATATAATAAATAATTCAATAAGATTTTCACAAGTAAATGTATTGGAGTGAGCAAACAGGGCATTTTTAAAAATTTCTGATTGATTTTTGTAATATAGATATACAGATAAAAATTCTGTTCTCTATAGAACTTATATTCTGTATTTATGAAGTGGAAGAATTAATGTTAAAATGTTTATACTACCCAAATTTATAGATTCAATACAATTGCTATCAAAATTCCAATGGCATTTTTCAAAGAAATAAAACAGACATTCCTACATTTGTATGGAGTCACAAAACACCCCAAGTAGCTAAAGCAATCTTAAGAAAGAAGAATAGTCAGAGGTATCATTTTCCCTGGTTTCAAATTATTACCAAGTTACTGTAACCACAGAAGTATGGTATTGACATGAAAACAGACACATAGATCAATGGAAATAAATTGATCTGGGAGATAAATTTCTGGGAGAACCCAGAAATAAATGCACACATATATGGTTCAATTAATTTATGACAAAGGAGTCAAGAATACACAGTGCGGAAAGGACAGGCTCTTCAGCAAATGATATTGTGAACACTGGACAGCCACACGCAAAAGAATTAGACTACTCTCTTACAACATACACAACAATTAGATTAACACTTTAAATTCATGCTGTGAAACCATAAAACTCCCAGAAGAAAACATGGCTGGTAAGCTCCTTGACATGAACCTTGGTGACGAGTTTTGATCTGATTCCAAAATCAAAGGCAACAAAAGCAAAAACAAACAAATAGGACAATATCAAACTATAAAGTTTTGTACAACACAGAAAATTATCAACGAAATGAAAAAGCAGCCTAATGAATGAGAGAAAATATTTGCCGATCAGAGATCTGATAAGGGGTTCATATCCAAAAAATATAAAAATTCATACAACTCAGTTGCAAAACAACCTCAAATAATCCAATTACTAATGGGCAGAGGATCTGCATAGACATTTTTCCAAAGAAAATATACAGATGTTCAAAAGTTACATGAAAAGATCTCCACATCATTGATGATCAGGGAAACGCAAGTCAAAAAACCACAATGAGATATCACTTCACACCTTTGAGCATGCTATTATCAAAAAAGACAAGAAATAACTAGTGTTGGAGAGGATGTGGAGAAAAAGGAACTCTCATGCACTGTTGGTAAAAATGTAACCAACATGGAAAACAATATGGAAATTCCTCAAAAAATAAACAATAGAACTGTCATATGATCCAGCAATTCCACTTCTGGATATTTATCCAAAGAAAATAAAAACACTGTTGTTAAAAAATATATTCATCCTCATGTCCACTGCAACAAGGAATTCTGCCAGAATTTAAGAGGAAAGTTTTCTAGATAAATCCAGTCATAGCTGAAAGTTTTAACACTATCTGTATTGATAGAAAAGGTAGACAAAAAAACTAGAAAATTTACAGAAAATTTCAACAATAATATCAACAACAATGCCCTAATTGACATTCATAGAACACTTCACCCAACTAAGGCAGAAAAATAATTGTTAAAAGTGCATATGAAATGTTCAGCAAGGTAGGCCATACTTGTGCAATAAAATAAATCTTCAGTTATAATATGTTCAAAATATTTCACACCAAAATTTAATTTAAAGTCAATAAGTTTTGTAATTAATACCTGAGATATTGAAAAAGCTCCAAACATAAAAGAATTTAAAATCTACCCTGCATTTTAATTTACACGAATCTAAAAAGAAAAGAAATAGGGCATTGGAACATATTTCTGATTTAATGATAATAAAAATACAGCATATCAAAACTCATAAAACAAAAGGCTTAAAAGAAAATTCATGACTTTAAAAACTTATAGTGGAGAAGAAGAAAGGTTTAAATCAATGACTTAAATTATCCTTTTAGAAATTAGAAAAGAAGAACAAAATATACATAAAAGAAAAGGAAATGATAAAAATAAAAACAGGTTTAATAAAATAGAAAACAAGAAAAGCCAGATTGGTCCAAAATTAAGAGAGAACACGTGAATTGATAAGTAAGGAATTAAAAGGGAATGCTACAACAGATATTAAAGACATTAAAATGATAAAGTAATACACTTAACAACATGTGAAAATAAATTCAAGATCATGTGTTAAATAGAAAAATAGAAAACACAATTTACCAAAACTGACATATGGAAGTTTGAAATATGAATAGTCCTGTATCTATGAAAGAAAATAAAATTTTTATCTAAAGCCTCAAACCAGATGATTTCAGTGACTGACTGATTTTATCAAATATTTCAGGAAGAAAGTATGTCAATCTTTCATAATATTCTTCAGAACACAGAAAAGCACTCCCTAATTTATTTTCTGAGATCAGTATAATTCTGATGCCCAAACCTAGCAAAATATTGCTACAAAAGAAAATCAGCCTTGGTTAGTGTGGCTCAGTGGATTGAGTGCTGCAAACCAAAGGGTTGCCAGTTCGATTCCCAGTCAGGGCACAGGCCTGGGTTGCAGGCCAGATCTGTGGTTGGGGATGTGTGAGAGACAACAACAATGCATTGATGTGTCTCTCCCTGTCTTTTCCTTCCCTTCCCCACTCTCTAAAACAATAAATAAATAAAATATTTTTAAAATAAAAAAATCACAGACAAAAATTCCATATGAACATGAAAATAAATTCTTAACAAATAGGATTTAACACTAAATTTAGTTCATTGGCACTAAAACAATACTGCAAGAAATGTTTAAGGGACCTGTTAAAGTAACAAAAATATGAGAAATATGAATGAGAAAATATAGGAAGGAATAAACTCCTCCTAACAAACAAAACTTTAGGAAAATCAGTGGATCCATAGACCATAAAACTAGTACAAAAGTTAAAAGACAAAAGTAGGAATTTAATGTGTAATTACAACAATAAATTAAGAAGCACACACAAACACACACAAAAAAGAGGTAAAAAAAACCACTGACAAAAACATAGAGAGAGTGAGTGAAACAGCATAGTGGTTTTAGAATGTGTCCCAACTTAAGCAACCATTATGTTAAATAGACCTCTATAAACATAGCTTGGTATATATGAAGTGCATTATAACCACAAACCAAAATCCATAAGATATATATATATAAGAAATAAAAAGAAGGGAATCCAAACATAACACTGTAGAAAGTGACCAACATATAAGATAGGAGACAAAGACAATAAGAAAGGAACAGAGAACTACCATAGCAATAAGAAAGCAATTAGTAAAATGACAATCACTAAATCCTATCAATAATTACTTTAAATGTAAATGGACTAATTGCTCCAAACAAAAGAGAAAGGGTGGATGCATGAATTAAAAATAAATAAATAAGCAAGACTGGTACAGATGCTGCCTATAAGAGAGACACTTCAGATTGATGGACACACAAACTGAAAGCAAAAGAATGGAAAAAGATATTTCATAAAAATGGACATGAATAAAAAGTGAGGTAGCAATACATATATCAGACAAAATAGACTTTCAAACAAAGACTGCAATAGAAAATAAAGAGCATTTCATAATGATAAATGGATCCATCCAACAAAAGGATATAACTTTTGTGAATACCTATACACTCAATGTTGTAACACCTAAATATATAAAGCAAATATTGACAGACAAAAAGGAGAAAGTGACAGTAAGACAATAATAATAGGGGATGTTAACACCATATTGACATCAATGGATAGATCTTCCAGACAGAAAATCAACAAGGAAATATTGGCCTTAAATTACACATTACACCAGATGGACCTAATTCATACTTTTAGGACATTTCAACAAAAAGCAGCAGAATATACAATCTTTTCAAGTGCACATGGAACATTTTTCAGGATAGATCATATGTTAGAGCACAAAACAAATCTCAATAAACTTAAGAAAACTGAAATTATATCAAGCATCTTTTCTGATCACAATGATATGAAGCTTGAAATCAATTATAAGAAAACTGAAAAACACACCAACATGTGGAGGCTAAATAACATGCTACTAAACAATAAACAGGCTAACAATGAGAGCAAGGAAAAAAAATACCTTAAGACAAATGAAAACGAAAAACAATGACACAAGATCTATAGCACAAGTCAAAGAAGTTCTACAAAATTTAGAGCAATAGCAGCTATAGAGAAACAAGAAAAATCACAAATAAACATTTAACTTTATACCTAAAGAAACTTGGAAAAGAACAAAACAAAATAGTAGGTAGAAGGAAGGAAATAATAAAGATCAGAGCAGAAATAAATGAAATAGAGACTAAAAAATAATAGAAAATATCAAAGAAAACAAGAGCTGGTTCTTTGAAAAGATAAACGAAGCTAAAGACCTTTCACCAGACTCATCAAGAATAAAAATGAGGGCTCAAATTAAAAAAAAAAAAAAGAAAGAAAAAAGAATATGACAACTGACACCACAGAAATACAAAGGATTACAGGAAAATACAATAAACAATTATATGCCAACAATTTGAAGAACCTGGAAGAAATGAGTAAACTTCTAGAAATATAACATTTCCAGATTGAATCAGCAAGAAACAGGAAATCTGAACAGACCAATAACTACTACCAAAATCAAATCAATGACCAAAAAACTTCAAACAAAACCCCTGAACCAAGCGGGTTCATAGATCTATTTTACCAACATATAATAAAGAATACATACCTATTGTTCTCAGATTATTCCAGAAAATGAAGAGAAGGGAAGAATTCCAAATCATTTTACAAGATCATCATTACCCTGATACCAAAATCAAAGACACTACAAGAAGAAAATAATAGGCCAATATACCTGATGAACAGAGATATATAAATCCTTAGCAAAATATCAGCAAGCCAAATTTATCAATACATTAAAAAGACCACACAAAATGATCAAGTGATTTTTATTTTGGCATGCAAGGCTAGTTCAATATCCACTTCAAAGGTTCCCCTTGAAAAGTGAGGAGTCTCAATCCCATGCCAAGCTCCTCACCCTAGAGTACCAGTGCTAACAAAAGAAGACCACATAATATCTGCCGGTGAAATCAGTGGGGATTCTGTCTACCAGGGTGAGACAGGAGACTATGAGAAAACCAGGTACTCTTTTAAATGGCCAACACACAAAATCTCATTCACAGGCACACACCCTGAGCTCCAGTGAAGGGATGGCAGTTCAAGGAAGACTGGAGTAATACAGTAAGAGGTTGGGTTTTGTGGCTTCAAGGAGAGTGATGGAAGGACAGTTTCCAATGTTTCTGTGCTGAGTCCCTCTTCTACACCACTCACATACACCATCTTTCTTGGATCGAGTACTTCCCTCTATAAGGCATCAGCCTCAGGAGATACACTGAATTAACTTCACAGTGCATTCTTTCTTGGAAGGCTAACGAGGAAGTCCAGGCAGACTCAGGGGTTGTCAGAGATTCAGAAGGTAAGACTGAGTTGTGTGGATCTAAGGTGAGGGCCATTTTTCTCCATGCAATTTGGATGGCGCCAACATTCCTGTACAGAGTCCTCCCTCCACATGGCCATATCTTAATCTGTTTTAGCCTTATGAACTCTACTTGTCTCACCCTCTTGACTCCTGAGACCCCACACCACCACCACTCAGGCATGTGGCAGCTAACATTGGTGTACACTGAGAATTCTGTTGAGTAGCCTTAGCCCAGCACTGACACCAAGTTTGAACTTGTTATTAGCCTGGTGAATACCATTAGCCCCTACCTGGTGATTCATTGAGAACCTACCTCACACAACTTGTGTAGTACCAGAGGCTCTTTTAGTGACTGAGCCTGTCAGGCAACCAGCAGGCAGAGTTGAATCTCAGGGTACCTTGGGCCTTTTGCTGACCTGACCCAGGCTTGAAACTAGTAGAAGCCATTCTTGGTATGCAACTTGGACCCTTCCACACATACCCAGGCCCAGCAGAGGCAGCCAACTGTGAATCACTTTGTAGCTCCTAACAGGTAGCCCAAAGCTGCTCAGAGGCAGCATCTAACAGGGAGGACATTGGAGTCCCAGAACCAACAAATCTGGTGTGTGGCTTCAGACCCCATTGAGTATGACCTTATTAGCTCCACAAGTGGCACACCTTAAGGAAGATCTCAGCAGGCACCAAACCCTGCTGAGGCAAATACTAATTCATGATGTAAGCTCTGCATAGCAGCTCACACATTGTGGTCAGGGTCAGTCACCACAGTTAGCCAGCTTGAAGGTCAACACCATCTATACATGGGCGAAAAATAATCAAAATTTAACTACAACAGGAAGGCTCACATAAACCACACAAGGGATATTCCTAAAGCCCCTAGCTCAGGTAATCAGGGAGACTGTGAGCTCCACAGGACACGTACTACATAAAGTAACCATATCAAGACTGGGAGACTTAGTAGATCTACTCAATACACAGAAACAAAGACAGAGAGGCAGCCAAAATTGATAACAAAGAAACAGGACCCAAATGTGGAGGGTGACGAGGGGAACAAGAGAAGTCCCCAGAAAAAAGAATTAAATATAATGGAGGCAAGTGATCGACCTGGTACAGAATTCAAAGCGATGGTTAGAAAAATGTTCAAAGTACTTAGAGGAAGAATGAATGAACTCAGTAAGAAGTTAAACAAAGAGATAATAAGCATAAAAAAGAACACAGAAACCATAAAATAGTCTGAAATGAAGAAGACACTAGAAGAAATCAACAGCAGATTAAATCAAGCAGAAAAATGAATCAGTAATTTGGAAAAAAAGGAAGCATAAAAAAACCCAATCAGAGGAGCAAATGAAAATAAATTTAAAAATGAGTATGTTTAAGGGAACTCTGAGACAATATCAAGCATTACAATATTTGCATCATAGGGGTACCAGAAGAAGAAGAGGAAGAGCAAGGAATTGAGAACATATTTGAAGAAATAATAAATGAAAACTTTCCTAATCTGATGAAGGGAAAAGATACACAAGTCCAGGAAGCACAAAGAGTCCCAAACAAGATGAACCCAAAGAGACTCACAAGACACATCAAATTAACATGGCGAAGGTTAAAAACAAACAATCTTAAAAGCAGCAAGAGAAATAAAGTTAGTTACATGCACAGGAGCAGGAGACTGTCAGCTGATTCCTCAACAGAAACATCTCAGGCCAGAAGAGAGTTGTATAAAATATTCAAAGTAATGAATATCAAGAGCCTAAAACCAAGACTACTCTACCCAACAAGGCTATCATTTAAAATTGAAAAAAAATTATAAAGAGTTTCTAAGATTAAAAAAAAAATAAAAGAGTTCATCACCACCAAACCAATATTACCAGAAATGTTAAAGAGACTTTTTTAAGAAAAAGAAATAAATAAAAAAAGAGGAGCATAAATACATGTCTCTCAATAATCACTTCAAATGTAAATGTATTAAATGATCCAATCAAAAGACATAAGGTAGCTGAATGGATAAGTAAATAAGAACCATATACATGTTGTCTATAAGGGACCCACTTCATATCAAAAGACACACAGAAACTGAAAGTGAAGGGACATAAAAAGATACTTAATGCAAATGGAAAGGAAAAATAAGCTGGGATAGCAATAATTATATCAGATAAAATAGACTTTAAAATAAAGGTTATGAAGAGATAAAGAAGGACATTTCATAATGATAAAGGCATTAATCCAACAAGAGGATATAATCATTTTAAACTTTTATAAACCCAACATAGGGGCACCTAAATATATAAAGCAAATATTGAGGGAGAGGTCAATAGTAATAGAGTCATACTAGGGGATTTTAACACCCATTCAATGGATAGACTTTTACAGAGAGAAAATAAACAAGAAAATAGTAGACTTAAATGACACACTAAACCAGATGGATTCAATTGATATTTTCAGAGCATTTCACCCCAAAGCAGCATATTATGCAGTCTTTTCAAGTGCACATAAAACATTTTCTGGGATATATCACATGTTGAGACATAAAACAAGTCTCAGTAAATTTGAGGAGATTGAAATTATATCAAGCATCTTCTCTGACCACAATGGTATGGAAATAGAAATCAATTAGAATTTTAAAAGACTGAAATACACATGAAAACATGAAGGCTAAATAACATGCTTCTAAACAATGAATGGGTAAACAATGAGATCAAGGAAGACATCAAGATATGTTAAGACAAATGAAAATGTAAACAAGAGAACCCCATGTTTATGGGACATAGTGAAAGCATTCCTAAGATGAAAATTCATAGACTATCTTAATAAACAAGAAATATCTCAATAAACAATCTAATCTTATACCTAAAGGAACTAGAGAAATAACAACATAGATATCAGAATGAAAATAAATAAAATAGAGTCTAAAAAACAGTACAAAGGATGAATAAAATTAGCACTAGTTCTTTAAAAAAATAAACAAGAGTAATAAACCTTTAAACAGACTAATCAAGAAAAAAGAGGGAGGGTGCATATAAATAAAATCATAAAGGAAAGAGAAAAAGTAACCGATGCCACAGAAATACAAAGAATTATAAGAAAATACTATAAACAACTACATGCCAAATATTCAGACAATTTGGAAAAGATGGATAAATTTCTAGAAACATGCAATCTTTCAAAACTAAATCAAGAAGAAACAAAAAATTTGGACAGACCAATTACAACCAGTGAAATCAAAGTAGTAATAAAAAAAAAACTCCCCTCCCCCAAAAAAGGCCTGAACCAGATGGCTTCACAGGTGAATTTTACCAAACATTCAAAGAAGAACCAGCACCTACCCTTCTCAAACTATTTCAAAAAATCAAGTGGAAGGATAACCCCCAAGTTCATTTTACAAGGCCAGCATTATCCTCATTTCAAAATCAGGTAAAGACACTACAAAGATAGAAAATTATAGACCAATAACCTTGATGAATATAGATGCAAAAACCCTCAAAAGAATATTAGCAAACCAAATTCAGTAATGCATCAAAAAGATCATATACCATGATCAAGTGGAATTTATTCCTGGGATGCAAGTCTACTCTAATATCTGTAAATCAGCACTGGCTGGTGTGGCTCAGTGGATTCAGTTCTGGACTGTGAACCAAAGGGTCACTGGTTCGATTCCCAGTCAGGGCACATGCCTGGGATACAGGCCAGATCCCCAGTAGGGAGCAAATGAGAGGTGACCACACAATGATGTTTCTTTCCCTCTCTTTTTCCCTCCCTTCCCCTCTGTCTAAAAATAAATAAATAAAATCTAAAAAATATCTGCAAATCAAATAATGTAATATGTCACATAACCAAAATGAAGGATGAAAATTATATGATCACATCAATAGAAGCAGGAAAAGCATTTGACAAAATCCAGTAATCACTTATAGATAACAACTGTCAGCAAAGTGGGAACAGAGGGAACACTTCTCAACATAACTAAAGTTGTATATAACAAACCTGTAGCTAACATCATACTCAATGGAGATAAAACTACAATTGTTCCTTTTAAGATCATAAACAAGACAGGAATGTGCATTTTCACCACTCTTATTCAACAAAGACTGGAAATGGTAGCCATAGCAATCAGACAAGAAGAAATGAAAGCCATCCAAATTGGAAAAGAAGTAAAACTGATGTTATTTGCAGATGACATGATACTGGACATAGAGAACCCTAAAAACTCCACCAACAATCTACTATAAAGGAATTTAGTTATGTAGCAGAATACAAATATTCAGAAATTTGTTGCATTTTTATATACCAATAATAAGCTATAAGAAAGAGAAACTAAGAAAACAAACCTATTTATATATGCCTCAAAAATATAAAATATTTAAGAATAAATTTAACCTAAGTGGTAAAAAATATGTATTGAAAAAAATTATAAGATGCTGAAGGGAGAAATTTAAGAAGATAAAGATAAATGGAATCATATTATGCTCATAGGTAGGCAGAATACACTATTAAACTGTTCATATTACCCAAAGCAATCTATAGATTCAACTTAGTTTCTATCAATAGAACAATGGCATTTCAGAGTACTAAAACAAATAATCCTAAAATTTATATGAAACCACAGAAAACCTTGAATAGCCACAATCTTGAGAAAGAAAAACAAAGTTGGAAATATCACACTACCTGATATCAAACTATACTACAATCCTATAGTAATCAAAACAGCATGGTATTGGCAGAGTATAGAGAGCTGTGGAACAGTATAGAGAGCCCAGAAACAAGCCTACATACATGGTCAATTAATATATGATAAAAGTTGCAATAACATGCAGTGCAGTAAAGACAGTATATTCAATAAATGGTACTGGGAAAATTGGAGAGATACATGCAAAAAATGAAACTAGATCACCTTCTTACACCACATACAAGAATAAATTCAAAATGGATTAAAGAATCAAATGTAAGACTCAAAACCATAAATTCTTAGAAGAAAATATAGGCAGTAAATCTCTGACGTTTTTTAGCAATACCTTTTCTAATATGTATCTCTTTGGGCAAGGGAAACAAAAGAAAAACAAATGGGACCACATCGAACTGAAGTTTTTGGAAAGCACAGTAAACTATCAACAAAATGGAAAGACAATCTACTGAATGAAAGATATTCATCTATGATACACCTGATAAAGGGTTAATATCCAAAATTTATAAAGAGCTCATATAACTGAACACCAAAAAAAAAACCCCACAGTCCAATTTAAAAAAGTAAGCAGAGGACTTGAGTAGACATGACTTTAAGAGGACATACAGATGAACAATACACATGAAAAGATGCTGATCCTCACTAATCATCAGAGAAAGCACATTAAAACAACAATAAGCTAATACTTCAAACTTTTTAAAATACCTACCACTGATAAATACCTACCACTGATAAAACAAACAACAAGTGTTGGTAAGGATGTGAAGAAAAAGAAACACTTGTGCACCATTGGTGGGAATGCAGATTAGTGAAGCCACTATGGAAAGCAGTATGGAGTTTCTTCAAAAAATTAAAAATAGAACTACCCTTATGACCCAGAGATTCTACTTCTGAGTATACAGTCAATGAAACTGAAAACCCTAATTCAAAAGGGATATATGCACTCATGTTCATTGCAACATTGTTTATAATAGCCAAGATATAGAAGCAACCCAAGTGTCCACCAATACAGGAGTGGATAAAAAAGCTGTGGTACATTACACAAGGGAATATTAGGCATAAAAAAGAAGGAAATCTTACCATCTGCAACAGCATGGATGGACCTAGTGGGTGTTATGCTAAGTGAATCACATCAGTCAGAAAAAAGAAAAAGATCATATGATTTTACTTATATGTAGAATCTAAAAAACAAATTAATAAATAAACAAAATAGATACAAACTGATGATACAGAGAACAAGTGGACCAATGGTTTATAAAGGAGCAGGCATTGTGGGACTGAGTGGAAAAGGTAAAGGGATTAAGAAATACAAATTGGCAATCACAAAATAGTCATGGGGATGTAAAATACAGCATAGAGAATATATTCCATAGTATAATTATAACTATGTATAGCCAGGTGGGTACTAGAAATATCAGGAACAACCCTTTGTAAAGTGTATGATTGTCTAACTACTATGATGAACACCTGAAACTAATATAAAATAATATTAAGTGTGAACTGTAATTATAAAATAAAATTTAAATTAAAAAAATTCCTGATACTGGATTTCTTGTCTAGACCTTAATATTCATATCTCAGAGCTGGACTTAATTTGACTTATAAAAGCAGAGTAATGTGACATTTCTGGAAATCAAATGTATATAGTAAATACATTCCCACTATAGTGTTATGCCTTTGGTTAGTGGCATTACAAGAAAGGATTATTTGCTCTGCATTTACTTTTAATTTCAAGGCTAATTTAGCACCAATTTCATACTTTGGGAAAATAAAGATAGGAATATAATATTATAACATATAATTATATTGCAGAGTACAGTGATAAACTATTTCCTAAAAACTTGGCAATTTTAGGATTTTTTCTAATTATTTTAGGATGAGAAATTAGTAGCGTATTAACAAAATTCAATAATGTATGTGAATGAATGAGCTCTTCCTACAAGTCTATGAAATTTTCATTAGACACAGCTTCACTGCAAGTGATTTTACCTCTAGAGGACCCAACATATTCATTTTGTAGGTAGTTTAGAAAACAACATGAGTTATCAAAATAATATTAACATTCTTAAATAGATCACAACATCATTTATTCCCATCCAAACACATAGTGGTTGATTAATGCACCCATTCAATAGGGATTTCTCCAGTGATTTCTAGGAGCAAGACAGTGTTCTGGGAACACAACAATGGACTAAACAGGCAAAGTCCCTGCTCTCATAGATCTACTATTTCAGTGAGGAGGAAAAAAATAGAAATAAATGATATAATGAAAAATTAAGAATACAAAGGGGATAAAGTACCAGACAATGGAGACTGAAATTTATTGAAGTGGTCAGAGAAGGACTGAAACATATCAATTTAGCAAAACTCAAAATTCAAAATTCTGGAAACAGAGACATCATAGACAAAGAGATTTGCACAAGAAGGATAAACAACAAAAATTAACATCAACAACAAATCAACATATGCCCTGAGAAAGGAGCACAAACATGTCTGTTATGTTTAGGAATAGGAAAGAGGTTAGTATGGCTAGCCAATGAGAGGAGAGAGCATAGGGGAACCCGGGGTTAAGGAGGCAACATCAGGGATCACACTGTGTAAGTGATTACAGTTTACAACTTACTCTGAATGAAATGGAAAGCCATCTCATGTACCATGTGATGGTAGCAATTTAATTCTAGGACTGACATTTATGCAAGTATGATGTCCATATATTGTATTCAAATTTGATAGTTGTAAAATATTGACTTGAGACATTAATTGAGGAAATAATAAATTTTACTATATGTTCAGTTGCTACAAATGAGATCTAAATATCAGTGGTTAAAACAAGGTAAATGTTTATCTCTTTCTTGCAGAAAAGTCTAAGCATAAGAAAACTAGCACTGGCAAGACTGTTCCATATAACTTCTCTCTCTTCAGGATTTTACCCTTGTCATTACAGTCCAAAATGAATCATGAGCACATCACCACTCTGGTGAGTGAGAAAACAAAAAGCAAAATGTAGGGGCCATACCCTATCCTATAAGGTATGACCAGGCAGTTTTAGGCATCATTTTTTCCCTATGCTCCTTGAAGGTTATTTCATCACAGAAATACCTATAACTGAAAGACTGGGACATGTAGTCTTTACTCGGGATGGCCATGTGCCAAGTTAAAATTAGGGGTTCTATTATTGGATAAGAAGAGGGTAATGGATACTAGAGAACAATTAATTAACTCCAGTTTAAACAAATTCAAATAATAACTTAATTTTTAAATGCATTAATCATCCTTAAAGAGTGTGATATAAAGGGAAGAGTACCAGACAAAGACGAAGGATGTTAGTTCTATTCCAAATCTACCAAGAATTAGCTGTGAAGTCTTCAATTAAACATTGAGCTTCTCTTATATGATTATGTGTCACTTAACTACAGGGATAGGTTCGGAGAAATGTGTTGTGGGGAGATTTGTTGTGCAGACATCAGAGTGAACTTACACAAACCTACCTGACACAGCGCACTACACACCTAGGCTGTGTGGTACAGCCTATTGCTCCTGGGCTACAAATCTGTACAGTCTGTTATCACTGAATACTGAGGGCAGATGTAGCATCATGGCATTTATGTATCTAAACATATCTAAACATAAAAATGCACAGTAAAAATATGGCATTAAACATTAAAAAATGGTATACCACGAATGGAGCTTGCAGCACTGGACTAGAAGTTGCCCTGGGTGAGTCAGTAAGTAAGTGGTGAGTGGATGTGAAGGCCCAGGCCACTAGTGTACACTGCAGTAGACTCTGTACACACTATTATTCCACAGGCCCTGTCCCCTGCTTCCTTCCAACGTGGTCAGGAATAAAACATCGAAGTTATCGATGCTGCTCCACAAACAGGGATGTGGGCTGACCTGACTGGCACTATCAATGAAAACTTGCTGGGTATGGTGTAGATTATCATAATAGTGACTGTCAGGAGGGGGTGAAAGGGGTCACAAGGAAAGACAAATCAAGATGGAGAGATAAAGGAGCAAAGGGGAGTGTCATGGAAATGTTCTTTTGTCTATTGCAGGTTGGAACAGTGACCAGATTAAGGACCATTTTGGTATTCATCAAAAAAAATAGGGTGTTTAACTCGGAGAGGGTATAGAGATGAGGACTCAATGTTCTGATTTTGGAAACTTGCATTTGGTTTCATTGACACTATCTGGCCCAAAGGGCACTTCAAATGCTACTTTTTGTATCCAAGCTATGAAAGTGGTTATATTCAGTGAAAAGACCATTTACTTTAGAGTGATGGACTCAGGATTTGAGTGATGGTTTCACCATTTTCTTACTTTTGTTGGGAAGATTCAGTGATTCAATTAATATCAGATGTATAAAATAACTGTCATGCTGTAAGCAATGAAAAATATTAATCTATCACCCAATTTAAGCCTGAGATCTAATGTAAAAGACTCTAAAGTACACTGGTTAAGAGCACAGACTCTGGTACCAGAATATTCAGGTTTGAGTCCTGGTTCTTTTTATTGTTTTCCCACCTATAAATTGGAATAATAATAGTATATAATGCATAGGACTGTTATGAAAGTAAAAGGAATTTATTGATTTATTCTGGAGAAAAAAGCCTGGGAGATCAATCAAGGAGACAGGAAACCTAGAAACTGCATGGAGTACCAGCTCTTCAGAGCGAAGTGGGTGGTGCCATCAGTCCACCGCATTGAGCCATAGAGGGGAGAGGAGACAGGAGCTTCCAAGCTAATCATGGACCAACAATACAGGGCAGAGCTTAGCCCCAGATAAAAGAGTGTGAGTCTTCTACCACCAGTAGGGGTCAGCCTAGAAGATGAGGCAGAATCTTTCAAGATTCTTTGACACTGACAATCAGTTAGGTTAGGGAGTTTTTTAGGTCTAATGCCTTAGCAACGGGTCCTGTTGAGACCTCCACCACTCACACAGTCTGGGTCCCTTTGCAACAATTTAAACCTGGTGTGATGTTAAAGGGAAAGCAATCTCTGCAGTCAGCCATGTATGAGGTCTGTCCAGAAAGCATCCATCTATGTAATATAAAAGATAGAGACATTTATTGAAGAAGATACAAGATATAAGAAACACTACATTGTATACAGGAAAATGACACCTCAGTATCCTTCCAAGTTCTAAACTTTGTGAAAAAATGTGGTTCATTGGTAGTAGTTTGCATCAAGTCATTAGCAACTGCAGCACAATGCTCCTTCTGCTCTGGTAACAAAAGCCAAAGAACAAGCTGATTGCCGCCTGTAAACATTCAACATCATCAGATGTTCTGCTTCTTGCAGGCCTGCCAGAATATGGATCACTTTCAACAGATTTTAAGCCTTCTTTGAAGTGTTTGTGCCACACTTTTATCTGTGTTGCACTCATTGCATTGTCCCCAAAAGCCTTCTGAATCATTGGAGTAGATTCTATAGACGAATGTTCAAGCTTAATGCAAAATTTGATGCAGATTCATTGCTCTACTCACTCAATCATTTTGAATGCTATGGCCACACAGTGCACATGCTAACTCAACATCTACCATCCCCACTGGCGAGTGCAGTGAAGTTGTCATTGTTCATGCATGCACATTCCAGTCCACTCTTCTTGGCTGCCAGGTTACATCAACATTGATGTTGTGCAAACCATTTTCATTATATTAACAATGGCTGGACTTTTTCTGGACAGACCTCATAAGAAGATATACATCTGTTTCTTCTCCTTTATCCCAATAAAATGGGCATATAAATACTGGAAATAATTTGACAAATAGAGTGCTATCCCCACCCAAAGAGCTCATGACTAGTTGGCATTCACCAAGCAAACAAGGAAAGGGAATCTAGAGATAATATGTGATCCAAATAATGCAAATATCATGAGGAAATTCTCAGAAGCATGAAGGTGCATAATATGTTCCAAAAAGAGTATTTACTTAGAATGACAGTTTCCAGTGAAAGAATGGATGCAGAAGAAGTAGGGAGGGGGTGAGAAAGCAGAGCTCCAAGATAGATGGTTGGGAAGAGTTTCATGTTAGATATTGAAGGTCCTTTCTTTTATGATGAGAGAAAGAGCAGAGATTTATTTTGTAGGAGATTAGGAACCAGCAAGAATTTGAACACATGGGATTGTTACATGGTCAACTTATATTTTGATCTGTACCATCAATAGTAATATGAAAAGTGCACGAGAAGGGAGAAACTGTAGCATAGAAAAGAGGTTCAATAATACAGACAACAGAACTATGTCCACAATAACTAAATTTCCAAAAATTAATGGTGTAGTCCCACTTGCTTTTTTTCTTTTGTTTCCCTTGCCTGGGGATATATATCCGATAAAACAATGCTACAAGCAATGTCTAAGATGTTGCTGCCTATATCTTCTGCTAGGATTTTTATGGTTTCAGGTCTAACATTTAAGTCTTAATCCATTTTGAATTTATTCTTGTGTATGGTTTAAGAAGGTAGTCTAGTTTCATTTTTCTGCACATATCTGTCCAATTTTCTCAATACAGTTTATTGGATAAACTATCTTTAGCCCATTGCATGTGCTTGCTTCTTCTGTTGAATAGTAACTGACTATAAAAATGTGGATTTATTTCTGGGCTCTCTATTCTGTTCCATTGTTCTGCATGTCTGTTTTTAGCCAGTACCATGCTGTTTTGATTCCTATGGTCTTATACTATAGTTTCATATTAAGAAAACAACAAAATAAAAAGATAACCCACAGAATGTGAGAACATATTTGCCAATAAATATGATAAGGGGTTAATATCCATAATTTATAAAGAACTTACAAAACTCAACACCAAAAAAAACCCACCCAATTAAAAATGAACAAAGGACCTGAATAGACACTTCTTCAAAAACAACATACACATGGCCAATAGATGTATGAAAAGATGCCAAACATCACTAACCATTAGAGAAATGCAAATTAAAACCTCAATGAGATATCATCTCACACCTTTCAGAATGAATATCATTAATAAATCAACAAACAGTAAGTGCTGGTGTGGATGCAGAGAAAGTGAAACTCTTTTGCACTGTTAATGGTAATGCAGATTGGTGCAACCACTGTGGAAAGCAGGATGGAGATACCTCAAAAAATTAAAAATGGGTCTGCCTTTTGATCCAGCAATTCTACTTCTGAGAATACATCTGAAGGAACCAAAAACGCTATTCAAAAGAACTATGTACCCCTATGTTTATTGCAGCATTATTTACAATCACCAAGATATGGAAGCAGCCCAAGTGTCCATTGGTAGATGAGTGGATAAAACAACTATGGTACATTTACCACTATGGGATACTACTCAGCTATAAAAAAGAAGAAAATTTTACTCTTTGCAACAGTATAGATGGACCTGGAGAACATTATGTTAAGTGAAATAAGACAGTCAGAGAAAGACAAATACCATATGATTTTCCTCATATGTGGAATCTAATAAACAAACTAAAATAGCAAGCAAAATAGAGACAGACTCCTAGAGACCAGGACGACAGCTAAGGGGGAGCGAGGTTAGGGGGTGGAGGGATTGTGCTAAAAGGAGAAAGTCTGATGGACCTGGACAACAATGTTGTGAATGAGGGAGGATGGGGGTATAAAGAGACTAAATGGTAAAGGAAGAAAATACAATAATTTTTTTTTAATTTTAAAAAAATGAATGCCAGTAAAAAAGGGAACATTTGAGTTCCAAGTATCATAAATTATCTCCCTCATTTTTAAAAATAATACATACAAATCAACTGTGGGGAATAATTTTAAAAATACCTGATATAAGAAATTTTAAGAAAGGAAATAAATACCTATTGCAAATTTGTAAGGAATTAAACATTTAACCTAAAGGCCTGTAATCTCCCCAGGCATTAATAAGCCATCACAAACCATTAATTTCATGGTTGTCCACTCTGTTAAAACCTCTGACTGATTTGCTACACACACACACACACACACACACACACACACACACACACATATACGTAATGTACATATGCACATGCACAGAACTGGCCACATGAACACCTCAAAAACATCCGGGTCTGATAAGTAAACAGTGTCAATTGCTAGAAGCTCAACTACACATTGACCTCACTTTAGCTCTTTATTTCACCTTTTTTTTTTCTTTTCCAATTTGGAAAAGGAAAGATACAGTAAATGAGCCATAGTTTCTGGCAATGCATATTTAAACTAAGGTCTGCCAAGTTAAAAACTGAAAATGCCACAGCTGTTTGCACAAAGCATGGGCCAAGAAATCCCTGCATGACTGACAATATGCTCCTGCTTCCAGCCTCACCATCTCCGCCCAGGGTGTTTATTTCAGCAGCTGTCAGCTAAACCATGAGAAGGAGGAGTTTTCTCATCATACAGGAGAAGATCCCTAAAGGAAGGAGTAAGTGTTCATACTCAATAAGTGGGGGTGCTTCTAAAGAAGAAATCTGAGTATCTGACCGGTGTGAAATCTACACGGGAACAGAAGAGTAATGATTCTCACAATGTAGATAGATTAGATACAGCATATATCCACATATTTGGAAAATTACCTTAGCCCCCAAGCCTATCTCTGGTGCCTTGGGCTAGAGGATACTGCTTCCTATGTGGCATGGTAATGCCTTACTGCTGCTGGTCCCGCCAGGCACCCGTATCTCTGTGATGGCAACAGTGGAAATGGCAGTAGCAAACACTAAGAAAGTGTCTAGAGCAGCACCATCTCCCATATCAGCCTGCAGCTGTGACAGGACCAGGGCCAAGGGCATTTATAGAACAGTCCAACAGGGCCAATGGCTATTGCCTGGCAAGGGGGCCACCAGCAGATGGAGAAACCTCACCTAAGGCTCAATATATAAAGAAATTCCACAGTGATAACTGCAGTTCACAGCACTAAAGGACATGGGGATAATTTAGAGAACAAAAACTTCGGGGGAGTTAGAGAACAAATCAGTAACCCTTTCACCTTCCACATTCAACTTCAAAACAAATAGAGAAAGTTAAACAGATGGAGATGAAATGATCACACCTACCACTGATAAAGCTGACTGCAGAATGTGGCTCAAGATCTGCAGTTAAATGAGCTTGTTTAGAATTCATCCTGAATGAAACACTGGCACAGCTGGACAAAAGCAAGCGAGAGGCAAGCTTGCTGGAGAGGACACCAGAATTTTACGCCTGTGGGCACACTGACTCTGAAAAGTAAGAAGAAGCTGACCTAGACACATTAGAAATGGAATATTCCTAATATAAAATTACCTAGTCTTTCATCCATGGGTGAGTGTGAACAGGGAGAGGAGAGAGGCTCTGCCCCTATCTCACCATTAGTTTTCCTCTAGGATAGTGAAGTGGTAATTCTCTCCCCTTTATGACTATAAAGACAGGGGAAAATTATTACATTAAGCATAATAATAATAGCAACTATTATTTATTAAATGTTTGTTACCTGCTAGTGTTTTACCTGGTATATGTTATCTAAATCCTCACTCCAACCTTATTGGTAGGTATGGCTTTTAAAGCTCAGTTTTACAGATAAGTACACGAAATTTGGGAATCAGATGTCTTACCTAAGGTTACACAGCTATTAAGAGCCAACATCTGGAATCTGTGCTTCCAACCCCTCGCTTCCCAGGGGGTCAGAGAAGACTGAGCTCCTATGTCCTCCACCAGGAAAGCCTAGAAACTGAGCAAGGATTGAAGTGAACTCTAGCTCTATACAAGGGTGGACAAAACTAGGTTTAGAGTTGTTTGTATAAGTAATAATTAATAAGTAATCATACACGAATAAACTCTGTGTGCTACATACTCACAACTGTAAACCCACTTTTGCTCCCCACCCCTCTGCCGTGTGCATCATCCAGGGGCTGGCAATGACAGAAGGACCTTGGCCTAGTTGTGACCTACATCTTCCGGATGCTTGGTTCCACGGTTCTACTGTTAGATAAACTCTCTTATTCAAATCCTCTTATTGTTTTTTACAACTTTATTGAGGTTTAATTGACATACAAAAAGCTGTACATATTTAATGTATATAATTTCATTAGTTTGTGATGCCATCACCACAATTGAGCTAATAACTGTACCCATGTTGTGTGTGTGTGTGTGTGTGTGTATGGTAAGAAGATATAATAGGAAACTTAGCTTCTTAAAAATAGTTTAAGAGTACTTAAAACACCTTCTTTATCTATTTGGATATTTGGGTTGATATTTGGGATATCTTGGCTATTGTATTCACTGTAATGCTGCAGTGAGCATAGGAGGCCAGATATCTTTTCAAGATGCAGATTTTAATTCTTTTTACTAGATACCCAGAAAAGAGATTGCTAGATCATATACTAATTCCATTTATAATTTTTTGAGGACCCTCCATACTATTTTTCACATTGGTTGTACCATTTTATATTCTCACCAACAGTGCACAGTTTCCAATTCCTCCACAACCTCACAAACACTTATCTTTTTTATTTTTAATTCATTTTTATTGATTATGCTATTGCAGTTTTCCCAATTTCCCCCCCTTTCTCCTCCCTCCACCCTGCCCCTTCAACCCTCCAGCATCCCCCCCACCTTAGCTCATGTCCATGGGTTGTACATATAAGTTCTTTGAGTCCTCTGTTGCCCATATAATTTTTTATCTCGCCCCATCTACCTTATGCCTACTAACCATGCTTCTCCTTCCCTGTACATTTTCCCCTCTACTCCTCCTCTCCCCCTCCCCACTGAAATCCCTCCATGTGATGTCCATTTCTCTGATTCCATTCATGTTCTAATTGTTTGCTTAGTTTTTGTTTTCATTGTTTTTCTTTTCTTTTAGGTTCATTTGTTGGCAGTAGTGAGTTTGTTGTTATTTTACTGTTCAAATTTTTTATCTTTTTCTTAGATGAGTCCCTTTAACATTTCATAGATGGCTTGGTGATGATGAACTCCTTTAACTTGACCTTACCTGCGAAGCACTTTATTTGCCCTTCCATTCTAAATGAATGCTTTGCTGGATAGAGTAAATTTGGATGTAGGTCCTTGCCTTTCATGACTTCAAATACTTCTTTCCAGTCCCTTCTTGCCTGCAAGGTTTCTTTTGAAAAATCAGCTGCAGTCTAATGGGAACTCTTTTTGTAGGTAATTCTCTCCTTTCCTCTTGCTTCTTTTAGGATTATCTCTCTACATTTAATCTTGGGTAACTTAATGATGACGTGCCTTGGTGTGTTCCTCTTTGGGTCCAACTCCTTCGGGACTCTCTGGGCTTCCTGGACTTCCTGGAAGTCTATATCCTTCATGAGATTGGGGAAGTTTTCCTTCATTATTTGTTCAAATAAGTTTTCAATTTCTTGGTCTTCCTCTTCTCCTTCTGGCATCCCTATAATTCAGTTATTGGAATGTTTCAGGTTGTCCCAGTGGTTTGTAAGAGTCTCTTCACTTTTTGAATTCTTGTTTGTTCATTTTGATGGGTGTTTATTTTTTCCTTCTGTTCCAAGTTGTTGGTTTGAGTCCTGGTTTCCTTCCTGTCACTCTTGGTTCCCTGAGTATTTTGCTTTATTTCACTTTGGGTATCCTTCATTTGTTTTTTCATTTTTCAACTAAGCTCAATCAGTTCTGTGAGCATTTTGATTACCAGGGTTTTAAATTCTCCACCAGATAGGGTGGCAATCTCCTCATTGCTTAGTTCTCTTTCTGAGGCTTTACTCTGTTCTCTCATTTTGGGCCATATTTCTTTGCCTTGGCATATCTGATAGGTTGTAAGGGGGCAGGGCCTTAGGTATTCACCCTGGCTGGGCAACCCTCCTTGCTGTGCTGGGACACTGCCTGTGGGGGAGGGGCCAGAGAAGGAACAGTGTGGCTGGCCTGCTGGTCTCTAGTGCACTTTTCAACAAACTCGTGTGAGGCTGGAAGTTTCTGCTACCACTGCAACTGCTGTAGTCCACAGTCAGCTCTGAATCCCCTAAAGTCAGCCCTTCCCTGCAGCCCAGCAAGCTCTGCAGCCAGCCCCGCCCCCAAGTCCCACCCGACCTGTGTTTTTTCTGAGTCAGAAGCTCCGTCCTCAGCCTTACTGGTCTGGTTGTTCTGGTTGATTTTTTTCTTTAATTCTTTTGTTGTTGGAGTTCCATGCAGTTTGATTTTCTGGCACTTTGGTTGTTTATTAATTTCAGATTGGTTGTTATCCTCCTTTTGGTTGTGCAAAGAAGTGGACAGTTTCTACCTATGCCTCCCTCTTGGCCGGAATTCCTCTCTTTTTTTAATAATAGCCCTCTTATAAGACCAGCATGAGGTGACATTTCACTATATAAACTCTTTAGTGAAAAAATACAAATTTTTTTCACAGACATGAAGGATTATTTAAACCTATCACATGTACAGGACATGTAGTTCCATACTGTAAGCACATATAAAGAAAAGGCTTGTAGATGTAATTTTAGTTGTGGCCAACATAAATAAGCCTAGCATCACTATGCCTTTCCTTGTAATATAAACATTGTATGTAAAAATGTTTACCAGTTGTAAACATTGCTGGTGGGAGACAGCTATCTGTTTACTAAAGTATATTCTTTTGCAAGTATAAGGCAATATTATGCCAAATAGACATAGTCAGTGTGCAAGATACTTATACTGCCATCAACCTATGAAAAGCAAACCAAAATATATAGATAATTGAAGTGTTTACATTAAAGCTATTATAATTCTTACCATTTAGTGTTGATAAGGACAAAATAGAATGGAATACCTATATTCATACATGATTTAAATAGTTAAATCAAAACCAAAAAATATTGGGATATTTTTGTCTCTCTCAATTTGTTCTCATGTTCAATGACCCTTATATGCTTTTAAAACTCCAATTTTTTCAACATCTGGATAATAATATAATAGCCCAATAAAAATACTTAAGATGTTTAGAACACTATTTGCATTATCTTTTCATGGCAGATTAGGAAAATACAATATAAAAATAGCATGTCAAAGAAAGATTAAATTTTTGACAAAGGTCTCAATAGCACACCCTTGGTCTCTGGTGTCCCCCATTCATTGTCCTCCATCTGCCCTTTCTGCTGCTCATGCCCCTGTCCTGGCATGCAGTTTCACCTGACCATCTTTCCTCTATCATGCAGAAAAATTATTTTGTTAACAAACTAATATATGTCCCTACATGAAAATATTTTTGTTTTAAAATGACTTTACAGTATGACTGCAGAACTAACACACAGTGATATCTCACTACATGGAATTCCAAACCCAAATACAGGACAGTAAGAGAGAGGAAAATCTCATCAGTTCTCTTAAAATTATGCCATCTAAATTATACCCGTTATCCTCCTTCCTGGAAGTCAAGACTGTTTCGAAGGATAGTAGTTACAAAAAAGAACTTGGCATGTATTAAGTGTAGGAATAAATAGAATAATAGAGTCCAGGAGCTGTGGGAAGTCCTCCCTGCACTCCACCCAATAGCTGCTATATACAGCTGATTGCTAACCAAAATTCCAAAACTAAGATCCACAGGTATACATACACCCAAGACAGATAATGTCATAAACTTAATAAAGCATCGAACCAAATTTTCCAAGATATTTCTGTGTGTCTCACCATGTGCTAGGTACTGAGGATACAAGGATAAAAGGAGCTCAGAAATCAGGTGGAAAAGCAGGTATGGAAGCAATGAACTAAAAGACAATGTAATAAGGGCTGTACCAGAGGAAATTACACAGAGCTTTGGGAGCACAGAGATGAGAGTAATCGAGTCACCAGGAAAAAATCTCAGAAGACTTTCTGTAAAGGTGACTCTTTAACTGGATCCAAAATGGGTACAGTTTTTGATCAAAGGAAAAAAGCAGCAGGGATGAAGCTGCGGGGTTGAAAGGACGTTACAAGGAAGAGAGGAAACAGGATGTGTGCATAAAATAATCTCTATTTATTTATACCACCTTTTAGGTCATAGAGAAAAAAAGTAACTATTTCTAAACTCATAGAATATTCATGCATTTCCTCCTAACTAAAGACATGTCTGTGTATTAATAAGCCCATGTGTTAAAAATATAAACTATTTTGACTGAAAAATGTATTTTGACAGAGATATAGGTAAAAGTGGACACTACTAGATATAAGTCAATAGACACCCAGATAAAAACTTTTTAAATTATTGTTTTATTATTTTTCACCTAAATGAATTGGCTGAGTACTTATTTAATATTATTGAATGCCCACCAATTGCCATGTGCTTTACAAGGCACTGGGGACTCACTGGAAAACAATCCAAAGTCACCTGATTTCACAGAGTTCATATTCCTAGAGAAGAAGATGGAAAATAAATAAGAAACTAATGTGTGATATAATTCCAAGTGTAGCTGAGATATTCCAAGATTTAATTCCATCTTGCAAGCAGCTAAGGTGGAATTACTCACAGAAACCAATACTTCTCTTAGAAAAACATAGAAAAGCCATATAAAAAATAAAGCAACTTTTGATTTAAGGCTTTGAGGATGGCTGAAGCTACTAGAAATTGAGGAGCCAGGATCTCAGAGATGCTGGAACCACGGAGAGGTGAGCAAACATTCTTCCGTTGGCCATTCTTTTCTCTCAGGGCAATTCTTGGAAGCCAAATGCTGAGAATTAAGTCAGGGGATTACACTTCTCTGTGTGTGCAGGTGTGAGCTGGCAGTCCTTGAGTGGACCTCTGCCTGGCAGTGTCTGGGGAAGAGGAATTAGGAAGTTATGCTATGATATGCTGCCTGCCACTCTTGCTATAAGAACCTGTCCTTTGTCTCTGATCGAGGAGTTTCATGACTTCTGTAGATAATCTCATGGCACAAAAGACACACACAAAAAAATGGAGCTGCCATGCATTCAACCATCTGTGAGATGTCTCAATCCTGTCAGGAGACAATTCCCCATGGGCCTCTTTGTTTCATACTAGTTTTTAAGAATGTTGTTTATAGTGAATAGCCATGGAAGAGAGAGTGAGAAAGTGTCTTTCTCTGGAGCGAAGGGCAGGTTGCTTAATAGATAAATATCTACACTATATAGAGATATAGACCTATCTTTAGGAATCTGTAGATCTAGTCAGGTTATTTATTTTTCTTGAGTAATCTTTGACAGTCTGTATCACATAAGGTATTTGGCCACTTGATATAAACAGTTGATTGAATTCATGGGCATTGAATTCTTTACTGTATAGTAGTCTATGCTTATCTTATATAAGAAGATAAAGTTGTCATTCAATGAATTTTATCAAATTAACTAGAAGCATTGAAATTATATTAGCAAGTATTCTTGAATTAATAGCAATTTAAGTTCTAAATTGTAAATAAGTAACATATTTGGCTCATGGGATTTGAGACATAAAGATTAGGTGTATTTAGTTTGAATAAATAAACTTAGAAAAAAATTCTTGAGAATCTTGGAAAATAGAAGGTTTGGGAGAAGGTTGTTAAACACAGGTCAGTTTCCTACCAGACAAAAAGGCTTGTTTATAATTAATCTGATGGTGATGAAAAGGTTTTTAATTAGATTTCCAACACAGAATGGGAAAGGATAGTCTTGGGGTCTGAAGCACAGAAGAGTTCAGCCATCTGCTGCCAACTAGCTCTTGCCAACCTGTGATTTGCAAGTTAATTCATGCCAGCTGATGACACATGGCACTACTTTCTTCTTTAAATATCTTACTCCAAATGAGTTTACTGCGCTGCCACTTGGCTCGATACTAAATGCTCTCAAATGCTGAGGTTGGACTTTCAGAAGTCACAGCAGTTGCCATAATTTTCCT
Source organism: Trachops cirrhosus (assembly GCA_028533065.1). Lineage (NCBI taxonomy): Eukaryota > Metazoa > Chordata > Mammalia > Chiroptera > Phyllostomidae > Trachops > Trachops cirrhosus. The sequence continues at coordinate 113,306,114 of CM052539.1, read as the reverse complement.
CAGTAAACAAATCTAAGTAAGGAACAGAGATCTAAGTTGCTGGTTTGTGTATTGTTGTTTTGTGAAGTGATTGTAAGTTTGAAAAACTTGACCTCTGAGATGTTCACATTTGGAATTTGCAAACTTAAAATTTTCTACACAGTTTTAGGTAATGAGGTAGAGGAGCCAATGGTCACCTCCCCAGGTTTTGATCCGTGTCTGAGGAACGAGGACAGGTGGTCTAGAGAAAAGAAGTCAAAACCTATTTGAATGCATTGCTTTATCTCCTGCAAGATGTGTCTATCACCCGGCAAAAGAGTTGAGACTTATAGTGCAGAAGCTCTCAAAAATTTAAACCATTGACGCCTTGCAAAACAATGTACTCTTATTCTCAGCCGCCTAGAGCAGAAAAATTCTGTTTCTCTCAAGATTTCAGGCTTGTTAACAGCTACAGTTCTGTCCTCAGATACGTTGACACAATCTATCTTGAATTAGGGCCACAACCTTTTTCCTGACCCATTATTCACTCAGCATCCAGAAAAATCTCCATAAACCATCTTCACATGACCTAACTAAACAAACTTGCATATGCAAATAACTATAATTGTGTGTGAGGATATTTTGACAAGACACTGGCCTATATATCATTAAAACAATTCATGGATATAAATTGATTTTGTTGTAAAGCAGTTGAACATTAACTTCCTGAAGGAAGGCCAAAAACATGGACATGTGAGTTCTTGACAGAGAATGTGAGGGTCTTCAGCCAATCACACTACAAATTCCTCCACCTGTAATCTGCATGGTCACCAGGAAGGCATGGATTTGAGACTGTTAGAATAGAATGATGGAGCCTATGGATCATATTTTTTGTCCCTGCTGTTTGTAGTGCCTATCCATCCAGAAATTTATAATCATGACTATCTAACTGATAGCTACCAATGAGTTTTCTTTTTTTTAAGTTTAGTGTTATTCAGTTACAGCTGTCCTGCCTTTTTCCCCATTGCTCTTCCCTGCCCCATCCCCCACCTTGTCCATGCCCATGAGTCCTGTACTTGTGTTCTTGACTGACACTTTCCCTTCTTGCCACTGTTGTCCCCCTCCGCCCTCCCCTCTGGTCACTGTCAATTTGTTCTTTATTTCCAACTCTCTGGTTCTATTTTGCTTGCTTGTTTGTTTTGTTGACTAGGTTCCAGTTAAAGGTGAGATCATATGATATTTGTCTTTCACTGCCTGGCTTATTTCATTTAGCATCATGCTCTCCAGTTCCATTCCTGATGTCATGAAGGGTAGCAGCTCCTTCTTTCTTTCTGCTGCATGGTATTCCATTGTGTAAATGTACCACAGTTTTTTGATCCACTCATTTACTGACGGGCACTTAAGCTGTTTCCAGCACTTGGCTATTGTAAATAATGCTACTATGAACATTGGGGTGCATAGGTTTTTTTTGAACTGGTGATGCAGGGTTCTTAGTTTTCTTTAGATAAGACTAGATCTCCTGACATACTTACAACATTTTCTCAAATTCTCACTGAGGACTACATCATTACAAAATCAAATTTTAGCCCCCTTTCTTTTTACTATTTTCATCTGAAATACAGCAAAGACTTGATGGCTTTCCTAAAGAAGGCAACATATCTTAAACATTTCACTATTGTTTGTCACTGTGATCACAAGAGATTGAAAAGTCCTTCAATTTCTACTCAAACCACCACTTGATAACTATTCCTCCTGAACTCAGAGCAGTTCTGGAAGTGCACTGAATGTAATGCCCACAACAGGATGTGAGGCAGGCGGGTCCAGGAGAGTGTCTATCTTGCCTTACCTAAGGAAGCCCGATTAGAATCCCCTTCAAGGGTTGAAAAGGTTGCCAAAGAAAAGATACTTTCCGTGAGATCATAATCTTTAAGGACCAGCTAAGTCTGGAGCTTCCAGGAGCCATCTTGGCAGTACATGGAGACAGCCTGAGAATAAAGCCAAGAAGAGACGAGCACAGTGTGATTTACAGCTGTGCCCTCTAAAAATGCTGCTACCAGCCACATGTGACATCTCCTCAGTTTCTAACACGCTTCAAATGCTCAATAGTCATACAGGCTGTCGTATTGAACAGTTCAGAAATAGAACATATCTTTTAACACAAAGCATTTTATCAGACAGCATGATCTAGATGAAGAAAGAGTCCTAATCCACCCTTTATATCTTTGCATCCAGCCTCACCTAAAGCCGAACCCACTTTAAATTCCATTTTGGTTTAAGCTAAAAATAATGAAATCTTGTTTAAGTTATATTTCTGACCTTTAAAAAAATTATGGGCAGAAACTGGACCTCAGGCCTATTTCCCAGAAGCAGAGTCAAAAAGGAGACAATCTTCTCACATTTTCCTAATTTCTTCCCATGACTTTTCCTGACAAAACTCAGCCTCATCCTCTCCTTCATAAAAAGAAAAAAAAACTTTCTGTACTCTTTGGAAGGAGATCTCGAGGTAGGGGTTTGGGAGGTGTTACTGAAAAACCAGTCTCTACACTTCAAAAATAAACAAAGCTAGACATTAGTTAGAACTATTAGTAAGGGAAAAAGCTGTGTTACATTCTGATTTGCACAGAGGTGAGGGGGGTTTTAAAAAGAGAATAAGGTGTGGGGAAGGGCTGTAAGCAGGGACTCGACAAAGGGCAGGTCAGTGTAGACAGACTAGACCTGCCAGCTGCCTGACAGTTGGGAGATGACTGGAGTTACCCTCCCAGGGAGACAGGGAGACAGGAAGGCAGAGGCTCTGGCCTTCTTCACAATTACTTCTCAGAGGAATGGCTTTCAGATCCTTGAGAAACATACTTTTGACTGGGAGGAGACACCTCTACATCTTAATCCGTTACAGAAATGGATTAATTGCAAACCTTTTTTAGCAAATGTTCTAAGAAAGTGAGATCAGGTGTGGGCTAAACCAACAGTATATTCTTCTGACAGCTCTAAGCTTTTCCAGACAGGATGTTCAAAGGGTACTTGGTCGTCCCCGAAATGCCAGTCCTTAGGCTGCTAGAAACCATGTTAAATTAAAGCTTGGCCAAGCTTCTTAGCTCAGGGATTTGAATGGTGTGTGCGTGCTGAGACTTCTTTGCAGTTTTCACCACCCAGATTTTTCTAGAATGAATAGCCAAGCATAAATTATATAACTTAATCCACAAGGCAACACTCTGATGTAGATATCATTATTCCCATTTTACAGGTAAGGGAACCAAAGCTCAGAGGGCTTAAATCACTTGTCCAGTTCACATACTAATAAATTAAAAATCACATTAGAACCCAGATTTCTCTGAGAAAAGATTGTGTTTTTCCTCATATCACCTATAACTTTGTCTCCCTACAGATGTCCCTAATTTTTCATGTTTCTGTAACTAGTTTTCACAAAAGTACTCTTGCCTTTAAATGACAAAGCCCACAAGATGTGAGTAGGAAAAAAGAAACCTCACAAAATGTCAGAAACTTGTGATTAACAGGCAGCAGGTGTACAAACTGAAAGTATACGACTCACATCCATTGTCATCTCAGCAAATGGCTTGGTCCCAAAGTTGCTGAAGGGGGAAATTTGATTATCTTTGCTTCCCCAGAAGACTGATAAATCGAATTCACACTGCTCTTGTTCCAGATACAGCCTGAATCTTCCATAGGATTTTAATCAGCAGCAGCATTATGTAGCATATGGGAGCTATTTGGCTGAAAGGAGACTCCAACTGTCACAAGTACATCCACCCAACGTGAAAGGAAAATAATGTTACAGAATAATGGGACTTTCTTATCCATAGAGCAGCTCCCCTCTGAGAAACTCCGAGGTTTACTGTCCCATATCCTCACAATATCCCGTTAGGTGGGTCAGAGAACCGCTTGACTATGCTCCTGGATGCCTACTGACTGCTTCCACCAACATTTTAACCTCTTTTATAGCTCTTTCTCTATTCCCATCTGTAAGTCCTATCTCTTCTCACCTTTCCATATCTTCTCTTCAGTTTAATGAATAATTTTTACTCATCCCTCCCCATTTAAACTTCTCTATCCTTTACTCTACTTTCTCTGTGCTATTTCTGCCTTCCCTACCCTATTTTACAAAAAGCCTAGACAGGAAATCGGGATTTATACAGCAATCAAGTCTACAGCTGAATTCTACTACCCTATTGCTCCATATTGATGTTCAGATGTAGAGGTCACTTTACTTATCCATTCCCATAGTCACCAAAAGTTAGTGACGTTTGTTTCAGGATTCAAAGATGAGTAATATGTGGCCCTTTCCTTCAAGCATGGAAAAACAATATAAACAGCTAATGGCAATGCAATGATGTGAGTGTCACCATCTTACAGAGCCCGTTGAAGTACAGGAAAAACAAAGAAGGTCAGAGGTGAGCGGTCTGCAGTGGCTGGATCCTAGTGCTCTCAGGCCTGGTTCCAGAGCCAGTCTCAGGAATCAAACATAAGACTTCTCTTCATTCCCCTTCTCTCTCTCTCTAAATCTTTCTCACATGTCTCCACCACCACACACTCAGAAAGGTTCGGAAGTATATTATGAGAGATCGCTAAACACTCTTACACACACCTGAGAATGGCATTGACCAAGCTCACCTGTGAGTTCCTGAGTCAGCTTTTTATTTTAAGTAACTAAGGAGTGAAATCTAAAGCTTTTGGCATATATATTTTTTTCTTATTGCAGGAAATGTGAAGAATGAACCACAAGTGCTATTAGGAAGCAAAACAGGATTTTAAAATAAAGTGTCAAGAGCCATGCTTCCCATCACTGTATTTTGTCAAAAATGTTAAATCCAAAGTGGTGAGCTAGCAAAGGTCAGTTTTCTGGCCCCAGGTAACAGACAGACTTTATCAGATGACAGAGAGAAGGATGACTGAAAAGAGAAATGGCCATGAAGGACATACTCCCTAAGTGCTGAACTATGTCGGGAAATATGATTTCCTTCCCCTGACTCTACTAGACCTGGTTAACTGACTCCGAAACTCAACTTCCAAAAGTTATAGGAGGTGCTTTCTGTACCATGGTATTGCCATCAAAGCACTCAAGCCAGGAAAATGAAAATGTAAAGTAATGGGTGCTTACAAAAGAAAATCTACATTGATTCTGTACAAGGATGGAAATTCATTAAAAGAGAATTCTTTCCTCAGAATCAATAATGGAAAAAAAAAAAACCTCCCTCATTAGCAACAAACTTTAGGAACAATCAGGCACAAGAACAATTCTGGGAGTCTCAGATAAGGCCTGATAATGAGATTCTAATCACCTGGGATTCTGAGAGGAGTGATAGTATTGAGGTTTTATACTGAGCACATTTAGGTAGTGAATGGGGTCAAGGTAAGATTGTAATATAATCTACTAAGTTTTTTAATTGAAGATATAATCTTTTTTCTTCATATAAGCACAGAACCTGGGACAAAATGATGCTAAGTAAATGTTTGTGGCATACATGAATGAATAAATAAATAGATACTGTTATCAAGTGCTCCAAAGCAAGATTAAAAAATACTTGCTTAAAAATTATTAAAAATCCAATAGACAGGTCCTCGAATTATGATGGTTCTACTTTATGATGGTGCAAAAATGATGTGCATTCAGTGGAAACCTTACTTCAGATTTTGGATTTTGATCTTTTCTCAGGCTAGCGATATGCAGTATGATACTCTCTCCCATGATGCTGGGCGGCGGCAGTGAGCTGCAGCTCCAGTCAGGCACACAGCTACGAGGGCAAACAACGGATATTCTACAGTGCACTGCGGTGCCAGCATTTTATGGATATTGCATTTTGTGTTTGCACATTTCCATCACATCTACAGAACGCCCAGCTCTATCTCCCACTCTGGCTAGAAGAAGAGAGAGGCAATTACTCTTGAGATGAAACTCAAGATAAATGTCCCACTGTATGCTAATGTAACTATTTTGAGCATATTTAATGTAGGCTATGCTATGCTGTGGCATCCTGTAGATTTGTGTATTAATTGTATTTTTGACTTAATGATATTTATTATCAATCTATGATAGGTTTATCTATCAAAAGCCATACTCAAGGGACTCAAATGAGTCCCAAATGAAAAAGCTATATACAAAAAGTCCTAAATCCACACATTAAACTGCCAACAGCTTTGTTAATCTTGACTTACAGACAACACTGCTATTGCAAACCTGATACATATTAGGGTGACTGGCTAACTGTTCAACAAGGAACCCCCAAAGCCCCACACAATGGGATGTTCTTTTTTGCTGCCTCAGGAATCCAATGGCAGAAGTGGGATCTGGGGACAAAGAGCTCTGGACCATGAAGTTATTCAGGGAGCCTAATCTATTTTATATATCGGTTCTTCCATCCACTATAACCTCAGAGTTCTCCACTGGTTCTCCCACATTCAGCCAGCAAATGGTGGAAGAAGGAAAGCCTGTGGCCAGTTGGTATAGGAGGTTTTGTGGTCCAGGCATGAAGATGAGGACTTCGCCTCTGCCCACATTCCAATGGCCAGAACTCAGTATTTGACTCTAAGGTAGAAGGGCTGGAGAATTTCATTTTCATAAACAAATAACAGGCACTGTCAGTTGTTAAGCAAAGAAATGACCAAGATGATACTGGGGAATTATATTAGCCATGCTAAATAAATTAGCAAGATTATACTCTAGAGACAGGGAGACTTGTTAAGAAGCAATTGCAGAGAAAATCAAACATGGCATCTGCCATGAGGAGCTTGTTTTCTGATCACAACAGATTTGTTGAATCTTTTCAGAGGTTTCTTGATGGTTCCATCCATGGAATACCAGTGCATGCAGGAATCTATGAACAAGAAGCTTCCAGGCATAACAGCAAGGATTGGAGACAAAAAAAATCAAAAATTAAGGTTCTAAGCACTGGGGAGAGGTGCAAGTGAAATGGATACTCAAATTCTCCCCAAAATGCAGGCTCAATACTGAAGAGTTTATATCAACAATGAGGCTGTTGAACCAATGGCTGAACAAATCACCAGGTACAAAGAGTTTGTAGCCAAGTCATTGAACCTCAAGAACATGAAGTTTGCTTGGCATAGGAGACATCATCTGAATATCAAAATAGTATGATAGAGAAAAAAGAATTTCAGAAGTGGGACTTTATTCATATGATTACATGTTGTATTATGTAAAAGGCATCCCAATTACCCTGAAACTCTTCCATAGTCTCTTAGCTGTGACGGCCAAGTTTCTTGTTATTCTTGTGTCAGGAACCAGTTGCTGGGACAAACTATGATGACCTCTTCCAGCGTGTCAGACCAACTGGTCTCACACAGATGCTGGACAAGTTGGGCATAAGTATGAGTGCTATGACCTTCTGTCCACCAGGTGCATATCTGACAGTGTTATGAAAATGGAGACCTGCTTTGGCATGTTTTGACAGAAACCTGCAACTTTAATACAAAAGCACCACCTGATCTCAAAGCAGAAATTGTGAAAGATCTGCAAGAGCCTGAATTAGTGTAAAAAAAGACAGAAAGTTTCCTTTTAATAATAGTCTGAGTTTCATAGTGGTTGAGACATAAATATTAATCATGAGTATATTAAAATTTTCATTTTAAACAATGTTGATTTATTTTTATATTAAAATTAGAAATGCATCTCATAATATAAATGGTGCACTGCCTCTTATATGTAAAATGTAGAAAATGCCAAGCATTCCTGGACTTCCATGTACAATCACACATGGTACTGCTGGGCTTTCCTCACCCTTCTCCAGGGAAAGAGAGCACATGCAGGTTCCACATGCAGGTAAATACCACATAAGCTGGAAAATGAGACAACTGGTTTCACTGGCTTATTGACACTAAAATCCTTTCCATTTGTTGATTGTATGGGAATTTCCTAGAACATCAGTGAAGTGCATGCTATGGATGCTTTAAGCACTAGTAAAGTATATGCTTGTGGACACATTGGACACTAAGAAAGTGCTCATTTCCCCCTTTCGTGAAGAAGCATTTGTCCTGTACATTCTCCTATTGTAGTCTCTATCTTATTTTTATTGATTACTAAAAGCAAGCACTTTTAAGATATTATAATTTCTTTAAAAAGCTATTATAGTAATATGGGCAAAAAAAGAGGCTCAGACCAACATAGTAGAAAAAATGACAAGACAATGACAAATATGCAAGATATATTGACTGAGCAGAAAAGAACGAAATAATTGTCCTGGGTTTTATGTATGCATACTTAAATTTGAGTTGTCTTTTACTTAATTGGTACCTGTTTGTTGGTTTGGTACATTTTTTCCCCAGTGGGATTAGGAAGAAAAACAAAGATTTGGATGTGAACAAGAGTGAGTGCAGTATGGAATCTGCGGGAAGTGAGGGAAATCTGATGAGGAACCAAGGAAAACAAACAAAGGAATGTTTTGGGATACTGAAGGTTTTGAAATAATGTGTGACAAGAAGTTGTGTCAAAAGTAAAAAAATTACACCCAGAACATTCCCCATTATTTGTTATGCTGCTATTCACCACAACTGTCAAACATTCAGATGCAAATAAAATGCTTGAGTAAATAATTCCATTTTAACTGTGACAACCCGCTTACAATACACATTTTGGGGGGATTCTGTAAAGATGTTATTTTTACTGCTTTAAAGAGAAGAAGTTTACCTGGGGAAGCTAACTGGTATCCAATTAATCAGATTTATCTAATGGAAATTAGTTTTAATCACATTGCTGGTATGCATTGTAAGAATTGACTGAGGCTCAGTACGTTTAAAATACACAATGTAAAGCCCATTACTTAGACAAAAAAAAAAAGGGTGCCATTAATCACTGGGAAATAAATACATACTTTTTAAAGCCTTCCTGCAGTCTCTCCGCAGTTTGTGAGAGACGCGGACACAGCGGTGGGGCTGAGCTCCCAGCAATCCCTTAGCGACAGTGACAGCCAAAGGGAAGAACGGGATGTGAACATGCGTTTCAGCCTCCTCACACACGCCAGCCTCTCCACTCGAGTCACCCCTGGGACCGATTCCCAGGGAATTCCAGGATGTTCTCCCTGTAGAGTACCAGTCAAGGTGAAAAATAAAAAGGATACTTTTTTCTTTGAGCCTTCTACACATTAATTCTTTTCATAGGAAGAAACAAATTTACATCTATCCTTCAATTGTTCAATACCAAATGTGTAGAGATACTTTCAGGCATCTATGTTATCTCCAGGCAACAGGAATATTTTTAATAAAGTTGCCATTAACTGTTCAACAATCATGCAATAATCTACACACCTAAGTCCTCTAGCAAAATGAATGCCTTTATTATACATATGCATGAAGTAGAATTTGAAATGGTTAAATACACACATTTAATATACTTCCAAATAGTATAATAGATTTAGAGTGCAAAATGGATCAGAAGATTCCCTAAACAGGAATATGCCATTGCTACCAAATAATAGAGCGCCAAAGAATATTTGAGCCACTGTGAACCAAGCAGTCTCTACTTAATCCTTTCACAACCGAATGAGTTAGGTACTAACACTATCCTCAGTTTATAGATGAGGAAATTAAAACATAAAGTGATAAAGTGACTTACCGTAGGTCACACACTTTGAAAGTGGAAGAGTAAGTGAAGAGCTGGACTAGATGCAGTGTCTGCCCTCGTAACCACTTGACTGTGTCTTGGACCAAAAGCAGAGATTATTCCACCATCGGAAGCTGCCTGCGTGGCTTGTGGTTGGGTGGCAGAGCACAGGCAAGAAGAGGAGCGCAAGGGATGAGGCAGGAGTGGTAAGCAGAGATAAGGCCATGGACCAGCTTGAACTACTAGAAACAATACAACTATCGTTGATGATTCCAATAAAAAATGGTGATAGTCATAAGGTTCTGAATTTGATGATGTATGCAAAAAGGTAATGATAAATCAGTTGGATCCTCAACTAATTGCATCTATTTTCTGTCTTTTGAAAAATAATCACTGCTCAATACCCCTACATTGACACAGACTGGGAAATAAGAAACATGTTTAGTTGTAATTAACATCAGTTCTCCTTCCTGAGTTGTTGCTCAGTTGCCAAAGTATTGTATCTAGACTCTGTTTCCAGAAGCTTCTACCAAGTATTATCCTCACATTTGTAGTTTCTTCAGTAAAATTCTCTGTTACATTTTTGGGGGTACAGACTGTTCTACATCAACACATGTTTCTATAAGAGCAATTGGCTCATATTTTCCCTTCATAAACAAAAACAAATCTCATAACCCAACATACACAGTTAAATCTCTCTGGCACTATTACTCATAGTAGAGCTGCAATCACTCATGTACTTTATAACTTTTAATGAAGTAATTAATTTTTATTTCATAAAACTAAAAGGTAGATAGAGAACTGTCATTTGGCATATTAAAATTTATAAATGTGCATGATGCGCACATCCTTTTTGTACTTTCTTAAAGTGGATAAATGGATAGATAAGTAATACATATATATACACACATACGTACATAATATAACACAAAGGACCTCATCTTGGAGTCTCTAGGAAGCAGATCCAGATATGAAAAGCACCATAATGGTTGATAAGCAGAGAGTGGTTTTAGGATAAAGACCTGTGGAAGGGAGTGGAGGGAAGTGGTTTGAATAGGGGAAGAAGTAGAGGTGAGATGCAGGTCCCATGAAGGCCCCAGGTGACACATGTCTCAGGACTGAGATGGCCATTGGGAGTTGTCCCAAGTTGACACAAAGGATCTTCATATGCCAAAATGTGATTAGTCATTGGATGTAAACGCCCATGGAAGATGTGACCACGGGAAAGTCAGGTTCCTTTAATTGAGGAACTCCTCTAAATGGACCAAGAGTCTTCTTTTAGGAGAACTTTCAGCTCCTGGATGAATAAACATTTAAATCCTAAAGAAATGTCTTTGTGGCATATCAAGGTATTCACCAAACAAAGGTACAGCAACTCTGTAATACGCAAAAATAAAAAACATGGATATATACAACCTATGAAGAGGAACCCAACAAAAAATGGAATAATCTTCTGGAGGGTGGACCTCTTGTAGTACAGACTCCCCCCACTAGATGAGAGTGTTCTGGAAACCCATCTGTATCAGTGTACCAGCTGGCATTGTTGTGACACGCTGCATTTGGCTTCAGTGAAATTTTTTGAAGACTCTTTCAAGTGTTTGCCCATTTCATGATGGGTGATTGATGAGCACACCTGCCCACACTGCACTGAGTGTTCAGCAGTTTTTGACCAAAAATGGCCTGACCCCCATGTCCTATCACCCCTATTCACCTGATCTCACCTCAGATGAAAAAAGTCCTCAAAAGGTACATTTTGCCAATACGAAGCAATTAAACAAACAAAGAAAAACAGCAGAAGCACTAAAATACATCAAAATCGAACTCCTAGTCAAAATGGTGGCATAAGGAGATATGGCTCTTCTCTTCACACAACCACATCAAAATTACAATTAACTATAGAACAATCATCACTCAGAAACATCAGAAATTGAACTGAAGTCTGACAATTATGGAATTAAAGAAACCACAACCATCAAAACTGGTAAAAGGGGCTCAAACACAGAATGGGCTGGTCCCACACCCACATGTGGTAGACAAAAATTTGGGAGGGAAATATTGGGCGTGAGGAATCCCAGCCCCACACCAGGACCCCTAGCCCAAGGTTAGGCCAGTGCCAGGAAGATAAGTCCCCACAAATTCTGACAGCCAAAAACAGCAGGGATCAAGTCAGTGGAAGAAACTGCTGGAGCCCTAAGCAGTTCCTCTTAAAGAGCCCACACACAGACTCACCTACTCAGACTCGCTCCCTCTGAGCTGTAGCACCAGGGTAGTAGCTTAAAAGGCAACACTGGCATACTAGGAGAAACTGAAGTGTCTGGTGTCAAGGGGAGCAGAGGCCATTCCCTTTTCTAAATCCTCCCCCAATACAGTCACAGAGCCAGCAATCTGGTACCATATCTGAGACTCCATCAACAAAGCTAACACTATTTGACCTGCCTTGGAGATCACCAGGAACTCTGGCCCACCCGACTTATGGGCCCACCCAAACTGCTTTTCCATATTGATGGCTGGTCATGGTTCATACTCCACAACTTCCTAAATCCTCTCAAATAGGTAGTAGCTGGCCACAGTGATCTCCAGGCCTGGCACTAGCAGCAGCCAGCCTAGATTCACATCTTGGCTTTGCCTGGGAATCTCCAAGCCCAGCATAAGTAGCTGCCATCTCAGATTGCTCTTTAGCTCAGGTGGAGTGGGCCCGGGCAAGGCACAGGTGGGAGCTGACCTTGGCCTGCACCACCTGGGAAACCACAGGAGCAGCACCCCCAGTGGACAGCCACAGACCATGTCAGAGAACCACCACCCTGCCCCTGAACAGCTGATCCTACAAAGAGGGCAGATGTTGGTAGAAACTGGTCACAGCCAATCCTTGCAACTGATTGGCCTGGGTAAATCCCTCCCATGGATCTGCCAACAGCAACCAAGACTCAACTACAAGAAAAGGGTGTACTCAGCCCACCCAAAGGGCACACCTTGAGTACCCAGCCTGGGTGATAGGGGAGGCTGTGCCACTGGACCCTACAGGACACCTACTACATTAGGCCATACTACCAAGACATGAAGTCAAAGCAGTTCTACCTAACACATAGAAACAAACACAGGGAGGCTGCAAAAATAAGGAGACAAAGAAACGTTCCAAATGACAGAACTGATCAAAATTCCAAAAAAAAAGAGCTGAACAAAATGGAGAAGAGCAATCTATCAGATGCAGAGTTCAAAACTCTTGTTATAAGGATGCTCAAGGAACTTAGTAGGGACCACAACAGCCAAAAAAATATCTACTCAGAAATGAAGGATTCACTAATTGAAATAAAGGACAATTTACAAGGAAACAATAGCACAGTGGATGAAGCCAAGAGTCAAATCAATGATTTGGAACATAAGGAAGCAAGAAAAAATCAATCAGGACAACAAGAAGAAAAGAGAATCCAAAGCAATGATGATAGTTTAAGCAGCCTCTGGGACAACTTCAAGAGATCCAACATATGCATCATAAAGGTGCCAGAAGGAGAAGAGAAAGAGCAAGAAATTGGAAATCTATTTGAAAAAAATACTGAAAGAAAACCTCCCTAATTTAGTTAAGGAAATAGACATGCAAGTCCAAGAAGCACAGAGAGTCTCAAACAATATGGAAGCAAAGAAGCCCATGACAAGACACATCATAATTGAAAGTCCAAAGGTTAAATAAAGATAAAGAGACTCTTAAAAGCAAGAAAAAGGAGTTAGTTATCTAGGGGGTAGTTCCCATAAGACTGTCCATTGATTTCTAAAAAAGAAATTATGCAGGCTAAAAGGGACTGGCAAGAAATATCCAAAGTCATGAAAAGCAATGTATAGATTGCTTTAAGTAGTATGGACATTTTAATGATGTTAATTCTTCCAATCCATGAACATGATATATGCTTCCAGTTGTTTGTATCTTCCTCTATTTCTTTCTTCAGTGTTCCATGGTTTTCTGAGTAAAGATCTTCTACCTTCTTGTTTAAATTTATTCCTAGGTACTTTATTTTTTATTGTTGCTATAGTAAATGGGATTTTTCCCCCTAGTTTATCTTCCTGATAGTTCACTTTTGGTATACAAAAAATGTCATAGGTTTCTGAATATTAACTTTGCATTCCACTTCTTTGCCCATTTCACATATTAGGTCAATTAATTTGAGGGGTTTTCTATATATATTATCATATCATCTGCAAATAATGACAGTTTCACTTCCTCCTTCCCAATTTGGATGCCTTTTATTTCTTACTCTTGTCTGATCACTTTGGCTAGAACTTTAAATACTATGTTGAATAAGAGCGGTGAAAGTGGACACCCTTGTCTTGTTCCTGATCTTAAGGGAAAAGCTTTTAGTTTTTGCCCATTGAGTATGATGTTGGCTGTAGGTTTCTCATATATGGCCTTTATTATGTTGAGGAATGCTGCCTCTATTCCCACTTTGCTGAGTGTTTTTATCATAAATAGGCACTGTACCTTATCAGATGCTTTTTCAGCATCTATTGATATGATCATGTGATTTTTGTCTTTCCTTTTGTTTACATTTATTGATTTGTGAATATTGTACCATCCTTGCATCCTTGGGATGAATCCCCCTTGATCATGGTGTATGATCTTTTTAATGTATTGCTGGATCTGGTTTGCTTGTGTTTTCTTGAGGATTTTAGCATCTATGTTCATCAGAGATACTGGCCTGTAATTTTCTTTCTTTGTTGTGTCTTTACTTGGTTTTGGAATTAGGATAATACTAATCTCATAAAAAGAATATGGAAGTCTCTTGTCTTCTTGAATTTTTTGGAAGAGTTTGAGAAAAATAGGAGTTAGTTCTTCTTTGAATGTTTGGTAAAATTTGCCTGTGAAGCCATCCAATATAGGACTTTTGTGTGCTGGGAGTTTTTTGATTACTACTTTGATTTCACTAGTTGTTATCAGTCTGTCCAGGCTTTCTGCTTCTTGATTCAGTTTTGGAAGATTGTGTATTTCTATAAATTTATCCATTTCACCCAGGTTTTCTGATTTCTTGTATGCTATTGTACAGGAGCTGCTGTCTCCTCCTTCAGGATCCATCCCTGATGTCAGCTGGTGTCCCAGTCTGGCTTTAGGCCACCTGGTTGAGGCTACAAGCATCAATAGTCTGTGGCTGCCTCCTTCAGGCCTGGCTGGTCTTTGCAGTTCAGCCCTGCTGGCTTTTTATCAGTACAAGGCGCAGGGGTGGTTCATCTAACATCCAACACTACATGTACCACCTCCACCTGCCCCCAGAGGGGGCCTCTGGTGCAATCAGGAAGGTGGGATCCCTCCCTGATCACGCCCCTGGAAGTTGCTGTTCAACCCTCAGGGAAGATGGTGGGTATTCTTTAGAGATTCTTATGTTCCCTCATATTAGTCTTATGTAAACATTATTAGCTTCTATAAACCAATCAAAATGCAGCTCTTTAAGAGAAATATTAGAGAATATTTTTAAAAAATGAGTATAGGCTTTTCTCAGTTACAGACACATAGATACATCTTGTAACTTTAGTTCTATATCCTTAGTTATGAATGGAAATAAACACAGAGAACAAAACTTAGAAATCTAGAACTCAAAGAGTTCTTCACCATTCCAGTGGAAGTTGCTATAGTCTTTATGAATAAACAAGCAAACCAATGAACAAAATTTTCTGTCATCTCTCACCCAACTGAACAGGTCTCTGCCAAAAGAAGATCATCAAATAGGCAAGCCATAAAACCTAATTCACAAATATTCCTGGCAAATAACTTATGGGTTACATAAAATCCAGTACCAGAAATAAAAACAAAAGCATAGAATCTGGAGCAGGGATGTGGGGGATGAGAAAAAAAGAGTCAGTGAAAGTTCTAGTGCAACTTAGGATTTGCATCAGGAGTGAAGAAAATATGCTTATTCTCAGGCTACACAGTTTAATTGATTCTGAAATGTGCATTTATTGGGATATTTTGGTGGAAACTCCAAAGTTATCAAAGTATAATGTTCCAAATTTAAAAATATGATATAGGTTTGACAACCAATGGTTGTTGGCACTAATTCAACCCCAACAGGAATCATCGGTTGGGGGTGTAGTGAAGAAACTTTATTCAGTGCGGAAGTGCTCAGTGATGACATGGCAGGGCTGTGAGGCAGCCCTAGGGCCAAGCTGTGGTGAGGCCCATCCCTCGTCCACCAGGCAGCTCAGCTCAGCCCTGCTTTGCTTTGGTCTGTCTCTCTGCTCCTGTGCAGGTCTCCCCCTTTCTGCATTGGGGAGATGTCTGTGGTGTTTGAACTCCAGGTGGGGAATTGCAGTTTTTGGTAGAAATGGCATGTGTGTTTCCAGAACCAGAGAGGAGCTGGCTTACACAGACAGCAGTCCCCACCCCTGGTCCCTGATTAGTCTTTTCGTCATGCAAATAAGATTCTAAATTCTCAAGGGTCACAGTTTGCTTGGTCCAAAAAGGAACTGTCCTGATTGGTCAGAATAGAGGTGTTCTGGTTGCTCAGAGCTGCATAGCTCCAATTGGATGGGGAAAGCCTCAGTCCTATTGCCTGAAATAGGATACCAGAACTCCTTTATAAAGGCTGGCTCAGGTGGCAGAATCACACTGCAGCAGTGTTTCAGTGCACAGGCAAGTATCTCAGTGTAGGCTTCTCTCCTAAGTGTAGTTTGCGTGAAAGGCCCCTGTGCAGAAATGGCTGCTAGGCTCTGTTTTTTAAAACTTGAGTTCAGTCACCAGCAGCCCTTCTTAGTAGGTGTCTTTTTTCTCAGTGTTCACAGAATAAACTTGTGAAAAGATTTATTCAACTCACTGATGAAGGAACTGGAAGGACTGCAAAACTGGTTCATTAACTCTATTTGTAAAAAATTGTTAAATGATACCTAAACTCAGATCTCCTAGGAGGGAGCATTATGGTTTTGCAAGACTCAAACTCAGACAGATTGTTCTTCCCTTGTGACCATTTTCATGAAAGCTGTCCTGGCTCAGACACCCGTTTCTGCCTGCCTTGTCCATGTCACAGGCTATTCTATGCTAAATCCTGAGTATGCCTCCATCCGTGTTGAGCTGCCTTTTGGCTTATTCAGGTTATCTCCTAGAATATCTATCATTGTTTTTATTAGTATTTTGGTAACAAGTTTTGTTTTTATTAACTCAATTTTTTCAAAATGCACATTATTCCATTATATGTGTGTATGTGGGGGGGTGTGAGTGTGTGTATCAGTATATGTCAATTTCCAGGTATGGATATAATGTATTAGAGACTGAGTTTATCCTCCATCCATTAGTTTTCATAAACTAAAAGTAGAAATAAAATGGATGAACTCAACCTCTGATAGGCTAAGGCAAAAACTTATCCTAATTTTCTTGAAAGAACAAGAATCGAAAGCCTCTTTTATCTGGTGTCTACTATGATGGGAATTCATCCATGCATGGTGAGTTGTCTTCCCTCCATCAGTCTTGTTCTGACATATCAGAGCAATACTTTGACAACTACAGGAAAGAACAAATATTGAAGCAAGAAGTATTTTCAGACTTTTTCCTCCACTAGTTGTCTAGGGAATTATACTCCAATAAATAATAAAGCACTCTAAAACCTATTTTGAAAATTTTTCTGATTTAAAGTTTCTGACACAGCATGATATGGCTGATTGTGCCAACGAATTTTCCCCCTTAAGCCAAGAAAAACTGTACAACAATAATTACCTAATTAAGATTTGCATAATTATGATTACTAAATTCCAAGAAAACTGTTGTAGTAACAGTATAACAATTTATCTAAGGCCAATTAAGCTGTGTTTGCTTTCTGCTATAATTTATTTTAATCTAAAAGAGCACTGAACAGGATATGTCTAGTTGATGATTTAATTAACAGTATATTAAAGAGTTGGAAATTGTTATGATGCTAAAAACTTTAATGCTCTTTAAGGCTGAAATGAATCTAATCCTTATTCCCTAAAAAGTTTAGGATTTTCACAAGTAAGGTTATTATTTAAAATAAGATCAATATACTACCAAATTTAATAATTCTTGGGGTGTTCATTTAATAACTGAGAAAGAGAAAGAACACGAAAAAAATATTTTAGTGAAACAAAAAGTATTAGTTTAATGTCTTTGAAAGTCGTACTGGAAAAGCAACAACACAAAGTCGAAACTCCATTTACTTCTGAAATGGACAGAGCATTCAAGGACACAGAAAATAGGATCAAAGAGAAGGTGTGATATGGATTTTGTTCAGGGTTTTTGATTCGTATGTTTTTCAAACATCTCTAAGACTATTCTTGAAAAGAATGACATGAGAAATGGGATGTTAAAATTTTCAGTGTTTCACAGTCCAAAATCAAAGGCACCAACACAATTAGTAAACAAAGAAAACCCCAGAGAAATATTGAGCTAGAGTCTTCCAATTAGAGTGATAAAAATCTGAAAACATTTTCTTATTCCTTTGCTATGACCCTAGGTTAAAGAATGCATTGGTTTCATAGCTGTCAAATATATGATCACATAATCAATCACTCATTTTATACCTACACACAGCATGAGAAGCTGTCAATATCCACACTTATCCATTTTCAGCTGAAACTTCAATTCTTCTTCCCAGTACTTCTGAACATGAAATCCAACTCTTCATCTGTCCATCTTTTAAATTTTGTTTAATCTATCAGTTAATTCTCTTTTAAGAGATAAATCAACAAAATTCTATTGCCTTTTGACCTCTATGTGGTGATATATTTGGTTAAAAAACCATCACCAAAATTTCCTATTAAATTCAAGAGAATTGCATTCAGTTCCTTTAGAACCATTAATGTTTAGCATTTCCTGAGGATAATGGGTTCACACAGTTTTACAAAGCTGTCATCCATGACATTTTAAAGAGATTTGTCCTGAGCATTTCAAACTATAAAAAAACTTTGATATTTAACTAAAATATCATCAAATGGTGCCTGCTCTAATGTTTTTATCATTTTCTTAACATTTAGGACCTCTCCAAGCTTTTATTTTCTATTTAGAAACTAGACAACTACCACTCCAGATCAGTAATCCCTAATATTTTTCACTTCCAACATCTGTTTATATGCACAATAATCATAGACCCAGGTATTTCAGATTTTAAAGTTGGGTTGCAGACTAGGGGTTATACACATTTGCTAATACAGGCTAACACTAATTGCACGGCTTTTTCACAACCGTTAGAGACAAATATGTGAGAACTGATGTCCTTGATTATCATCGTTGAAAACTAGCAAGTGTTTACTGCCTCTCACAGGAAAATCCCACTCTCATTTCTGCTCCCCTTGATATTTTGACTCAGAATATGTTAGAAACATGCAAAACGCACTGCAGTTGGGCGGTGGTTATCTTTGCTGATTCCCCAGGCAGCAACCTCCGTTACAGATGAGTAAACAGTGTTTTAGCAACACAAGTTATTTGCCCAAGATTGGCAATACAGGTTTTTATCAAAACAAAAATGTCTTTTCCTCTATACCACTAAGTTGTTCTTTATTATTTCTTTTTTTCTAAAGACCCCTAGATATCCCAGATTCCTTTCTATAACTCCTTCTTAACTTTACTTATAGGTACTTCATGTTAATCTTGACTTTCTGAAACTTGAACAACTCTGGCTTGAGTATAAAATTTTAACATTGGATAATCTTCATCTATACTGAAGTATTAAAAACACTTTTTTAACATATTTGAAGCATTTTTAAATGACCAAATATTAAAAAAATTCATTTTGAATTATGTGGTCCAAAGCCATTAACTCACACCACTTTTTGCCTTTTTATGTTTACAATGAAAGATTTTCTTCCCAAGGGAAGTTCTGAATATTTATGGTAGCTCTTATCCTGAGGCAAACTCTTGTTTGTCAGGACCCCTGAGTTGCTTTCTTGCCTCAAGGAAGCAATCTTCCTCTATGGGAAAAAATATATATATATATATGTGTGTGTGTGTGTGTGTGTGTGTGTACGTGTGTGTGTGATTAGATAAAGAAAGTGAATAAATCATCTGCAAAACAGTTAGGCAGTTTCAGGAATGATTATTGTCTATAAACAGTTTTTATAATGGAGTATATTCCTTGAAGTTTCTTGTTTTGAGTTAGGAACTTAATACCTCCTGTTCTAAACTCCAAATCAAGGAAATGGGGCACCAAAGAATACAAAGGTTTGGAGTTTAGCAGCTTTAACATATGGATTATTTCCAGGCAATTTACAACTCTTGTATTTAGCTTATAAAATTTAAAAGTCCAATTTAAGATTTGTTAAGCTTATAGAGAGGAGGATACTATTGAGAAGATGAAAAATCTGAACCTAAGCCTTGGTATTTAAGGAATTGATGGTATTTTTTTAATGATCCTAATCTTATGGAATTTAGATTAAGTTCAGCAGTTGTTTCATGCCCACTTTACAGGTAGTTACAATGACATAGTCAAGTAATTCAAAACAATGTGTGCCAAATCTGAAAACATTGTGCGATTTTGTTTGCTTACTTAACCAATTTTATTATAGTAAAGGTCTTTGATAAAGGCAGCAAGACTTTATAAATAAAAAATATCAAACATATCAATCCCTCAATGATATGTTTGATATTTTAAGAGATAAAATGTTAGTTCACACATATCACTGGTGGACAGTAAAGATTATCTTGTTTCTTTCTCTCTTTCACTCTTGTTAAGAAAACGTGAGATCTTTATTCTGAAATATGTTTCTATTTTCAAAGGAAATTAAATTTGCAATCCTTCATACCAATTAGCATTCATAAAATATAATCTCTTATTTCTTCTTTCATCTGATAGTTAATGAACACCTATTGCACAAATTCTCACCTGTCCTCACAATATTTACAGTCTAGTATGGGTGGACAATTATAAAAGGGTATAAGATCATTTAAAACAACTACATAGAGTGATATCAGAGCCTTTAAAAAGATATCTTTAACCTGAAGTCAGGATCATAAAAGGTTTTCTGGAGGAACTAGAAATTTGAAAAAAAAATGTTACCCAGGTGACATGTGAGAAAAATATCTCCTAGGTAGAAGAAACAGCATAAACATCATGTGGGAGGTTCAGGAGGAGAGTTTAATGATAGAGATAAAAATTGAGAGAGAAACACAGAGAGAGATTGATTAGAGCATCTGAGAAAGTAAAAAAATAAAATGATAGATAAATTAGAGAGGAAGCTGGTGCCTTAATATACAGGAGCTTTCACACCAAGTTGAGCAAGGTTTTGCCTTTATCCCGAACATCAGTGAAAAGTCATTAGAGGACTTCAAATACAAATATGACAAGATTAGATTTGTGGTTTGTAAGTGAGGACTATACCTGCTTGTGTGACGATTAGCCTGGCTACATTTGGAAAATAAATTAGAAGGAAACAATCTTGGTTATAAGACCATTTTAAAGTCTGTTGCCAAAATCTCAGTGATACCCTAAACAGTCGGTCAGAGTAGCCCTGGGGAGTGTCCCCTACTGGCCAAGATGGCAGCAGAGGGAGGTTCTTACAGTGAGCCCAGAAAGCTAGAAACCTGAATGGATATGGTCTCAGCATGCTAAAAGCAAGCAAGATAATTGAATAGAAAAAAAGTCTTTCCCCCTTCAAGTATCAGATTGGGGTGGGACCAGAGGAACAGGCACATAGGCCATAGAAATCAAAATGGTGCAGGCAAGGTGCTGGACCAAAGAGGCCTGTCTCTAACCTGGGAAGGAAGGGATTGGTTGGGAGGTGGACCTGAATATGCAAAAGTTTGAGAAGCTGATTGGTCATTATGAGAAAGCACCTGGTCCATCCCAGTCCAAGCTAATATAATCTTGGGGGGAACAAAGACTCTCTATCTTGCCTACCATGCAGTGGTCTCACCACATGTTTGCATGCTGTCTTGGGAGCACAGGACCATAGCAGCCATATGGCCATGGCCATGTGGGCTCCACAGGCAGGCTCCAGGGGGAAGCCTGAAAGGGACAGCAGCTAGGAATAAACTAAGCTACCTGGTTGGAGTCCTAGACTGCTTAGCAGCTGCCTGCAGGCTCCAAAGGACTATACTTTAAAATGGAGCAGGAACTTGGACACTGGCTTTTATCTTGGCCTTTGCTGAGTACATGGTTGCAGTTTTTCCATGGCAGAAAGAGGAGATGGACTGTATTTAGGGAGTCCACTATTCTAGCAGGTCACACAGCACCTGAATAAAACCTCTTTCTTTTTGTACTAGCATCTGCCTCACGAGTTTGGCTTTTGTGGCGACAGGCAGCTGAACCTCCATTTTTGTTCAGTTACATAAAGAAAACAGGAAGTCATCTAGATTGGGGAGTGGCTGTACACAGAGAGAGATGTTGATAGAGAAATTCTTTTATGTGATTTGTGGATTCATTGACTTGGGGGAGTGAGGGAGATGGAGGAATCAAGAGTGACTGCTCTCTGGTTT
This sequence comes from Trachops cirrhosus, assembly GCA_028533065.1. Taxonomy (NCBI): domain Eukaryota; kingdom Metazoa; phylum Chordata; class Mammalia; order Chiroptera; family Phyllostomidae; genus Trachops; species Trachops cirrhosus. The sequence goes on along the minus strand of CM052539.1, from coordinate 113,284,197 downwards.
AGGTGAAAGACACATGCAGGCAGCACTAACTGAGGGTGCAAAATGGTACATCTTTGACAGTGCAAATGAGATTGTAGTTTTGGATACACTATATATGAGATATCTTTGTGTTATTTGTGTGAATGTTCAATATTAGAGTCAGAAATATAAAAGAGATTTTTAGGATTCATGTAGAGAATAATCTCAATCATCTAGGAGGATAAAAGGGCTAATAGAACTTGAGAAGCCCCAATATGAAGAGAAGTGTAGAGAATAAAAACCTGAAAAGTAAATTGAGGAGAAATCAGCAGATACTTAAGAAATATAAAACAAAGCAGTGGAGTATCATGGAATTCTAAGAAACTGATGTCACACTTGAGAGGCACAATAATACCCCCCTAGAAATATCCAGGTACTAATTATCAGAAACTACAAATATTATACCCTACCTGGCAAAAGGAACCTCACACGGTTGACTAAATTAAGGACCCTGAGATAGGAGATTTTACTAGATTATTATCTGAGTAAGCCAAAAGCACTCACAAGGGTTCTCAAGAGACAGAAGTAGAAGGGTCAAAGTCAGAAGAGAATTGAGGATGGAAACAAGTGACAGAGAGATAAGCCAAGGAATACCAATGACCTGTAGAAGCCAGAAAATACCAGGAAATGAATTTCCCCTCGAAAAAGGAATGAAGGACTTCATTTCAGACTTCTGACCTCCACGACTGTAAGATAGTAAATTTATGTAGTTTTTAGGCACTAATTTTGTGGTAATTTGTTAAATCAATGATGGGACATGCACTATATTATGTAAGAGCTGAATTTAGCAGTATAGAACTCAATGGTGACATTTGAAAGGGAAGTATTCTTTAGAGGAAAAGTTGTGGGATTGCAGTGTTTTGAGTGATTTAAAAGAGTAAATCTTTTATTATATCTCTGCCCTTAGTGTTTCAGATTGATGGCTTCTTCAGCCCCAAGTCTGATGAGGCAAAAAGAAAACCCAAGGAATTCACCACTCTATTGTTTCCTGGGTCTCAAGAGCCCTAGCTGGTCTGCCTTCCTCTTTCCACCTTTCAGAATATTTTTATGTTTGCTTTATGTATGATGTTCAGGGCTTTTAGTTTTACTTAGAAGAAGGAATAAGGGAAAATATCCCAAATTTATTTTTTAAATTTAAATTATAACTTCTTGTTCATCTGTGTTTTCCACAATTTTTCCATTGTGTTAAGGTAGGCACCTTGTTATTAACAAAGAAAGGAAGCTCCATTTACTAATGGAGCTAAACATATAATAAAGCCAGACTAACTAGGAAGGGGAAGCTTCAGAGTCATTCTGGGCATCCAAGTGGACAGAAAAGACCAACTTTCCAATATGCCCAGGGAACAACGGGCCCCTTCCCATAGATTACCAAGGGGAAGGAGAGCCAGTAAAGGGGAATTCCTTTGGTTGGAACATGCAAAGGAGAAACCAAGATGGCAAATATAAAGGTGAGGAGTCTAGCCTGGGAAAATCTGAGGAAAGGATTAGATAGGATAAGGGCACAAAAACCCTGGAAGATTAAGGAAAGAGATTGGAAAGAGGGACAGCCCAGCACAAACAAGTGGAGAATTAAGAAGAAGGTTGAAAAGTTTAAAGGAAAGTCTGCTTGTTCCCAAAACCAAGAAAATACCTGGAGGATTAACAAGGATCTCGGAGCAGTTGCTACCAGAGCCTGCCCACTCTCTACATCCACGAGGATATATCATTTCTCCCCCCGGCAAGAAATCTTGTCCCTATGCTTACACTTCTCCCATGCATGTGCCCTTTGAAATTATTTTCTTGCAACACCACAAGGACCACTTTCTCTGCCAAAAATTAGACATGAATTACTTGTGTCTTAAATAAATATGTTTACACAAATATAATGCTTAGATTGCCACTTTACATGTCACATAGTAAACAATATACAATGTTAAATTGATTTTGCATAAAATAAAAAATTGAAACATAATAGAAATATATAATAAATGTCTCCACTCCTACATAATATTTAACTCATCAATGACCCAGCCTCTCAAATGACCTTTTCTAAAATATATCCTATAAAAGGCGATTCTCAAAAGTACTTAACAACTGGTGTGATGCAAGCAGAAACTATTAAGAGTGATTACCAGCAGACAGAAAGAACTGGCTGGCACAATGAAGTGAGGCACATCAGCCTTTGTTCTGCAGAAAATCTGATAAAAATTCTAAGAAAAAGTGTTCAAAGGACAAATACCTTTAGGAAATAATGTTTGCTAGTTCCTCCTCTTGGAAATTCTTGTCAGAAAAAAATCCATAACTTCATTAAATTCAGATTTTTATTTTACCATCCAACTATTTTCTCATAAAACTTTTTATTTTTACAGCCTGTAGAACCCACTTTGCAAACGCTCCCTCCAGCGCCTTTGTGCTAGACTTTATTCCATCAAGCCACTTCTTGTTCACATTCTTTTCTGCCAGTTATTGACACCTAAATAGAATTGATTTTGTTTAATGATTTATTGTCCATCCTAATGTGTTTAAGAAGAGACATATCTAATATTAAATCAACTGAGATATTAACACTTTCCTGTTACATTCGTTTCCTAGGCGGATATCAGCAGTAAATAAAGCAGCATGTTAGAAAAAGGTGAAAAGGGGGAAAGAATAAGTTTAGAGCTAAAACCACATTTTGATTTTCTGTAGTGCCATTTCTTATCAATCGGTAGGAATTCTTTGCTGAGAATTCTGCAGCTGGATCTTGGTTCAGATGGATCCTGCAATGTTAACCAGTGAGAGCTTTCATCACCACAATGTGAGTGAGGACCTGCCTGCCAAGTGCTTTGTGTCTTTTCACGGGATACAGTTGAAAAAGAATTATATTACATATTGAATCTAACTCTTCCTTCATAGTTCAAAAGATGTTTTTTTCTTTTTAGAGAGGAAACACAATTTAGACATTTTCGCAATCTCTTGATGACTGGAGCTGAGATGGGAACCTGCTTCTGCCTGACAATAAAATCTATGCTTTTTTCACTATAGTATGTTGTGACATTTAGATAATTCATGAAAAATGTGTAATGAGATACCTGTAGGGGTATATTGAAAAAAATGCATTTCAAATTTGAAAAATACTATGCAACTTAAATGTATTACTGAATACAACAAGTACAGTCAATTAATTCTCATCATTTTCAAAATAATTTTATTATATATCATAAAATAATCAGTAAGAGATTATTATAAAATGTTGTATTTATATATGGCCCAGGATATTCACATCTAACTCCATTATAAGTGAATTCAAATGCTTCCATAAAATTCAGCAAATATTTCTGTGAACAGAAAATAGAAGAGAAACAAGCAGTGAGTAGGCCTAAAGCTGCGGGCCTTCCTGCTCTGAGCACAGAAGCAGGCAGAAGCTGCCGGGATTAAAGTGGCCAAGGTGAGAAGAGAAACCATAGCTGGTTTGTTGCTTAGGACTGAGTCAGGACTGGCCTTCTGGTATCTGAAAAACTGCTACAGAAAACTGAATGTGGATACAGTTTACATAAAGTTTCCAGATTGAAGAGGCAAAACATAGCTTCAAAATCTGGTCCTAATCCAAGCCACTCACTGGACAAGCTACACATTGTGTGAAATTCCAAAAGCCCTCAGAGCAGAAAACTCTGCATTGCTAATATATGATTCCTTCCTGGAAGAGGATCCAGAAGCCATTTGGTGGCAGAAGCCACAAAACTACTGGCCAACAAAAACAAGACCAAAGTGGGGAGAAAAATCAGTATTTCAATGAAGACAAGGTGCAAAATAAAAGTCCAAAATACATGAAGATAATCAATGTTACAAATTGCCAAACAAACAAAATGAACAAGTAAACAAATAAAAACAGTTATTTCAAAATATGAGCAAGTACCAATGAAAATGAATCAATCAACATTTTTGAAATTGAAAATATGCCTACTAAAAGTAAAACAATGTCTATAATAGTCTTAAGTTAATGAATTATTAAATTTGAAGAGAGTGATATAATATTCATTATGAACAGGAGGCAGAGGGTTAAAATTTTTTTAGAAAGGAAGAAAAGGAGGAAGGAAGGAATAATGGAAGGAAGGAGGAAGGAAGGAAAGAAGGCAGGAAAGCATAATTTAGAGACATGAAAAATAATTGAGAGTCTCCAAGATGGGTTAAATAGGAATGCATCTTTCCTTAAAAAAAAAAAAAAATGGAAGAGAAGCAACATTAAAAGGTATGATGGCTGACTGTTTTCCTTTTCTTTTTCGTCTTTTTTTTTTTTTTTGTCGAAATTAAGAAAGAAGAAATGACAAATCAAAAGCACATACAATTACCCACTGGAATATTTTAAGTCTATGTTAGAAATGGCACAGTGAAATATAAATTTTAAAGTTTATCAAAAAGAAAAGATAGTTACTTACCAAAGAATGATAATTGCATTGGCAGCAGAATTTGTGTTAGTAAAAGATAAATGCTAGAAAATACTGACATATCTTCAAAGCATGGAAGGAATGCTATTCTAGCTCAACCATCATCCAAGAGTGATGTGAGGGTTCTGTATCTGGCAGTGTGACAGACTGATTTCTCTGAGAGAATCTCCCACAAAAGTTCAACTAAATACTGGATAACACAGTTCTCCATGCATTCAGTATTCCCCAAAAGCCAGGAAAACCTGTTATCCCTCCTCAAACTAGGAGTTAAAGTGAGAGCAGTGAAATGTGAACAACTAGGAGAAATGTGATTGCTCCAAGGACATGTGCCCATAATACTATTGCAATTACATATTAACCTTTGGTCCTTCAACTGTGTAAAGAAGCTGAAGCTGAGTTCTATTTTAAGCTAGGACACCCTAGGTTTAATGTAGTTCTAGACCCATGGTACCCTAACTCAAAATTATCTACCTAAAATTTGTAGGAATTGATGAAATACAGCCAGGTTGTTGGTTATAAGATTAATACACAAAAATCATTTGTTTTTATATCATATCAACAAATAATTAGGGGAAAGATTTTAAAGAAACATTTTCAGTAGCAAGAAATACTAGAAGGTTCCTAGAATATATCTAAAAAATTTGTTTAAAAATCCATATAGAGAAAATTTTACTGGTATTAAAAATTATTCCAGATGACAAATTAATAAAAATGTATGATATAAGTATGAATGTAGAGGCATTTTTAAAATGTCAATTCTCTCCCAATTTACCTAAAGAGTTAATAAAACTTCAAACAAAAAAAATCACCATGGGATTTGTGATAAAATTTAACAAGTTGATTTTTAAAATGTTTATACAAGAGTCAAGAGCCAAGTATATTCAAAACACTTATAATAAAAAAATGAGGAAAGACTTGCCTTTAGTGAAAACATAGCTTCTTGTAATATTAAATTAGTTTAGACAATGTATTATAAGTTAAGGGAAAAGCAAACTGCTGAGTGGAATGAACTAGAGATCCCAGAAACAGGTTCCTGTATTAATAGAAATAAGTGAGAAGGTGGCATTTCAGGTCCTGGGGGAAATGGGGTTTTCTTCAGTGTATGGTGATGACATACACATCAATCCACATGGATTCATGGTTTAAGTGTAAAGGCAAAACTTCAGGGCTTTTGTAAAAAATACAATATAATATTATATATCTCATAATTCAGAGATGATTTTAAGGCATTATGATGTCAACTATCAAAAATTTAAATTCCACATTACTTTCTAATGAGTCACACAAATGTATACACTAAACCTTTATTTAACCAATATGGTTGTTTTTCACATTACATGGCAGATGGCTCACAAGCAACAATGAACTGATTTCAAAACATTTTCAATCGTAAGGAATCTTGCAGAGCAAATAAATTCAACTAATACAGGTAATCTATGAATATTCAATAATTACTCTCTAGAGAAAAAGAAATTAATTTGAGTGGCATGTACATAATAATTATAGTCAAAAGACTGACATAAACAAGAACTATTTTTCTCTTTTCTTTTGTTATCCTAGCATGAAATATGTGTTTTCTTTTCAGACCAATTTTTTCATCCTAAAGTATTCTCACTCCTAAATAAAATACACCAACCCTAAAAATTGCTCTTTTAAACAAGCCAACAATTTAAGCAAGGATATAATAGGAGAAAAAAATGACACCTACTATTTTCTTCCATGGTATTTAAAGCATTTTTTCTATATATCAAATATTATTACTATAGGATTTGTATCTTCTCGTTTTATACAAACCCTGGAATTTTTAATGTGCATTTAGCCATCAGGTTGGATGAAAACAACTGAATACCTGTGGGGTGGGCGCTCTTCCCACAGGGTCCCCCATCCTCCATGGATGAGAATAAGTCTGCCAAGACACGATCTGCTTGGGGAGGAAAGGTGGCTGATCTCTCAAAGGAGAAGGACCAGGAGCCTGTTCCTCAATGGGCTTTTATTGGGTTCAATTTGCACAGGAATACAAGTAAAGCTCATCAATCATTGTCAGGCAGTAAGGATCAAACAATAGATAAGATACAAAGAACTATAAGGGTTTATTCTGAGTAAGGGTCAGTTAGCTAAAGGGTCATAAAACTTTGTGAAACAAACTCATTTCATGCTTGAACCCTTATCAGAAAATTGAGGGCATTCTTAGCAAAGCAGGTTTCACAGGATTGTACGCATTCTTTCTTAGGCCTGATTGCCCCGGGGGGCAATTCCTGCCCAGGGCTGCACCGCCCTCCAGCATTGTTTCAGGCTTAAGTCAGGCAGGAAAGTAAGGCAGCCAAGAGATTAGGAGACTTCTCACAGACAGAATGAGGACTCAGGCTATGTCAAAGCCGAGGGGTGAGGGTCCATCACCCCCTTGTCCTATAGCCCCCCAAGTCATTCCCTAAGGGCCCCTTCGAGACCATGCCTGTCTTAGGTTGTCCCTCCCTTGAGGAATCGTACCCATCATTGGCTAACCAGTCCACCAGAGACCAAGCAGAGTGAAGTAAAAGGAGGCAGAGTTGGTGCCCCTTCCAGGAGGATAAGCTTTGTCTCCTGAGTGGCTTATGGTCCAAAGGTCTCTTTAATCAGCCTTAGCCATGGAGGGTTACAGCTTCTGAAACCAGGCAGGGTGGTTCCCAACAAATACCTTTATTTTATTAAAACTTTCCTGGGTTTTTCAAATCTTACTGACCATGTTCATTAATGTTGAATAATTTGACACCTACTCCCTAGAAATAAACCTAGGTAGTGAATGTATACATAAGCTGCTATACAAATTATTCCATACAAGGGAATATGTTGGAAATATATTACCTCTTGTTGCAAACTCAGGAGTCATGAATTTTAGGTATCCAAATAGTTTTGTAAGCATAGTCATTTGTAGAATATATACATACGCAGTTATATTGTATCTTATTTGTTTTCTGCTTTTTAAGCATCTTCCAAGCAACAGATGGTCATATAAATGCTCAAACATGGCCATATGAATATTATCTGTCAATCTATTAATTAAAAAAATTCCAACAAATATGTCTAATTAAAAAATAAATCCTTACAAATAATATTCTCAACTCTAGTGAATTTTGGTAACACATCTCAATTATATTTCTTTGAAATTTTGTCATCTTATTACTTATACAAAAATCAATATAAAAAAATTAAAACCATAGAGATGGCATTAATCTGTCTTCCAACAGTGTTGAAAAATACTTTAAAGTGAAGAGTAGAAAGAACTACACAACTAATATTCAAAGTGGCAGTGGCAGTTGTAATAGTCATGGCTTGTGCAATTTGCCTAATGATTTTCCAAACATTAAAAACCCAATGGGATTTGTGAATTGGTGGTCATTACAACACCTGTCAGCACTCCTGTGCCCAGCTTCGCCATGTTTTATGAATCAAAAAAATCAGGGAGGGAGGAGAGTTTGGCCGGGGGGTGGGGGGTGGGGAGTGGTAGGGAGTAAATGCAGACAACTGTAACTGAACAACAATAAAATAAATTTTTTAAAAAAATGAATTCTGCATGACTCTTCCCAAATAGATTGTAAACTCCTCAAAAGGAGGACCATTTGCTTCCAGTGTTACTTCTCTTATAGTGCCTGTGTGTTAATTGGGAAAAGCAAAATTAAAATTAAAACGGCAACTTAAAATAGTGGGTAGAATTGACATTTGTGTGACCTCTCTTTACTTTCACCCCCCTTTAATGACACTACGTGCAAGTACGTTATTCAAGTTCATACACTTAAAGAAGTCCCCCTAAATGTGAATAATTATTCTCTCAGGGTCCTTGTAGTCACCAAATACATTATTTCTGAGGCTTTGTTTAAAATATCTAAAAATAACATGTTTCTGTTTTTAAGATGAGAAGACAAAAATGTTTGATCAAATCATTTCAGCTTTTGGCCCTTCACTAACAAAGCAGTCACAGAGGCTCAGCTGCAAGTTGGACAAGCACTTTCGATGAAGGCTGTTTAGGGCTCTGAGTCCTTTTTGAGTTGAGCTGCTGAGTGTTTTAGGTTTTATTCTTTGTGGTAAACAAGAATGCCGTCCTCCTTTAAAAAGATAAATTGAGTTTTGTTTTCTTCGTTTCATACCTTTCAACAGCGCATTGAGTTAAAGCTGTTCCTGCTTCTTTTTTCAGAGTGAAAACTCGCTTGGGCTTTCGCCCATGAATTTGTGTTTAAGCAAATATCTCGAAAAACAATTGAGCACTAGCATTAAATTACCTAAAAGACACCTTTTCCTTTTAATTTCTAACGTCTTCAAAAGAAACACAGATTCAGGAACTGGAGGCTCTAGTGCTCAACAAGATAGACTTGCCTGCCAGACTTAATCAAACATTATGAATTCTATGGACTTTTCTATATCAATAGCTTAAAAAAAACCCTCCATAAATAAGATGACAGTGGAAAGGATGCTGCTGCCGTGATTGTTTGGCATAAAATTCATTAGATTCTGGTCTGCATTATTTCAGCATCAGTTACTGCTACAAGAAAAACCAACAGCACCTCCAACAGCAAAGAAACGAATGGTGAACTCTGCAATGCATCTCATGGCTATTTTGATAAGAGACCTCTATTCGTTTTAATGAAATTTTGACAAGCAGTAGCAGCAGCAATGAGTTCATTCAGAATTTTTAAAAAAAAATCTAAATAGCCTTAGTGATTACCCTTTCACAGAAAGACATTTCTGTGACCATTTTATTAAATTTTAGCTAAGAAGAAATGTTTTCCATTTTTCATACAGCTCACACTGAAGCAGCTACCCTGAGGATTAACTTTTATGAGTCATGTTTTCCTGTTACTTTCAAGAAATAATGCTAGTGTTATATTTTGAAGTCATTTTCAGTATTACCTATTAATATTTATTGTATTGATGTAAAACTTACTAAATAATCTCTCATTAGGTATTCAAATATTTCTTTCATTCAAATGACTATGTAAGAAATATGGACAATTCACATTTTAAATTTCAGTAGAAACTAATATTTCAACAAAAATTGCCTGCTTCTATTCTCTAAAAATTGTTTAGAAAACTTCTTTCTAATGACATAATAATTAATAGTAAATCTGGAAGGGAATTTAAAAGAGAAAAAAAATAAATAAGAGTTAGAGACACAGAAGAAACATTTATCATAGATCCAGAGCTTCTCAACCTGAACTTTGAGTCATCCAATTTGATATAAGTTGCCCTCAAGAAGAGTAACAGTGAACAACAAAAAAAACTATTTTCAATAAGTGAAAATACTATGATGTAAAGTTAGAAATTTATAAACTCCTGAACTGTTTCAGTGCCCTCAATACATCAATCACTGCATGAAAATGTTTCAAGTTAGTTCTGACAAGAAGAGAGTGAATACATTTCATTTTGCTATTATAATACATTCCATAGTTGAAGAAGTTCTGAAGCTACCATTTGAGGTGATTATTTAAGTTACAATTGTTTTTCAAAGTTTATGAAAAAAGTCATAGCAGGGCTTTTTTAAATATAGCAAACCCTGCAGTGATTAAGTATTTGCTTAAAGATTATTTTCTATGTTGTCATGGATCAGATAAAAACCTGATAAGAATGGTTTACAATTTACTATAATAAGAGATCCAGCAACTTGGAAAATGTGGAGCTCCGGTTCAATGTTTTATTTCATCTACAAACACTTTTCTTTCTGAAATTTATCTCTGTGAAATGTATCAGAGTACAGAATACAATTGAGTATTTAATTGTATTCTGTACTTAGTAGTATAGGCAAATTTAAATGGACTTTTTCCATCTAACAAAAATATTCATGCAGTATGTACTATGCACCAGTTGTTAAATGGGAAAAATAGAGATATAATGGTGACTAATGTAGATGAGACATGGTAGTATGATTGTGGCAGTGTTCACATTTTAGTGGAAGAAATAGACAAATGACCAACAACTAATACACAATGAAAAAATGATCTTTGTATCATGTTGCAGGAATACATTATGAAGGAAGAGTCAAGGAAAGCTTCACAGAAGTTGTTTTGTTTTGTTTTTTAAGTGTAACATAATGGATAAATAAAATTTAACCAGGTTGAAACAGAAGGAAATATCTCTATCAAAGAGAATAGCAAGTGTAAAGGCATTGTAACGTTCAACTGAATGATAGAGAGACATAGAGAATACTGAAAACTTAGTTACGAGGTCATAGATAATTTGGAAGTGCTGAGGAAAAAAATGAGGAAGAAGTTTTGCGCTATATTATGAATAGCCTTTAAACAAGGCTGAAGGGCTTGTTTTATTTCCTTTATAGAGAGGAATTCAGGAAAGTTGAGAACAGAGAAGGATAGTACATGAAAAACAACTTTTTATTTTACAAAAATGTAAAAAATTTTTGAGAATTGACTGAAAGAGAGATTTTGAAGGTAAAGAACTACTATATTTTGATAATAGTCCAGGTGAGAGATATGAGAGATAATAAGGATGTTTGCCAGTGAAAAAGAAAATATAAGTGATTTTAGAGACACTTAAGAGATAAAGCCAAGTACAAGTTGGTAGCTGGTACCATTTGGAGATGGTAAATTGGTACTATTCGGAGGTTGTAGATCATTGAGATGAAAGGATTAAGGATGACTCAACTCCATCTGGATGTGGTACCATTTTGAAGGCACCACATACCACATGGATGTGGTGGTAGTTTACTGACAGGGAAGAGTTGAAGATGACTTCAATGTGCACACTTGGCTTTTTGAGTGAATGATTTGCCATTAACCAAGATAAGAAATCTAGGAAAAGGATCAGCATTGGAAAAAACAGAAGAAAGATAATGCTTGATATTTTTTAGGCAAAATATAATAGAATATAATCCCACAGAAAGCAGTAATTTCTGATAGACTTATTATTTTAATAGTTTTGGTTTTAGCTTTAATGTAGGAAAGGGAACAATTTAGTGATTTGATAATTAACATTTAATTTTCCTAAAAAAAAGACCTAAGTCTAAAATTATGTATAACTATGTAACTAGAAACTATATAGTAAGTGTATTATAACTTAAGAAATATATACATACTAAAATGAAATTGTAAAGAAAAAAATGAGACAAAGAAAAATAACAGGCATTTTTTTAAATAAAGTATAATATCAGATATTAAAAATATAGGCATTTAAATTAAAAACTTGGTAGATGTCTTTTAAAAACTGGTTATATACAACTAAGGACAGAATTAGTCATCTGCAAGATAAGTATGAAAAAATTGCATCATATACAGCCCAGATATATAACAGGTATTTATAGGAAAGAATTAAAAGAGACAAGGAGAACAAAACACAAAAATTCAATATACATCTAAATGAAGCTACAAAAAGAAAAAATAAAGAGAATAATGGAGAGGCAATGACTGAAAAGGAATGCCTGGAAAAAGAAAGCTGCCACACTGTGAGAAAGCCTATGACAATGGCTGTCATACAAACCCTGGGTGTCTCCAGGAGCTGAGAGTCGTCCCTGCTAACAGCCAGCAAGTAACAAGGACCTCAGTCTCACAGCTGAAAGGAACTGAATTCTAACAAAAAATTTCATGCGAGTTGAGAAGAGCACCCAAAACTCCAGAAAGGAACATAATGCGGCCAATGCCTTGTTTGCTCCCTTGTCACAACCTGAACTGAGGACCCACTGAAGATGTTCTTCTGACAGAGAAGCAAGCACATACAATGGGCTAAAGACAGCTTATTCAATAAGTGGTGTTGGGAAAATTGAACAGATATGTGCAGAGAAATGAAACTAGACCACCTTCTTAAACTGCACACAAGAATAAATTCAAAATGGGTTAAGACTTAAATGTTAGACCCAAAACCATAAAGATCCTATTAGAAAACATAGGGAGCAAAATCTCAGACATTGCTCATAGAAATTTTTTATCAGATATATCTCCCCAGGCAAGAGAAACAAAAGAAAAAACAAATGGGACTACATCAAAATAAAAAGATTTTGCACAGCAAAGAACACTATCAACAAAATAAAAAAGATAACCCACAGAATGGGAAAACACATTTGCCAATACATCTGATAAAGGGTAATTTCCAAATTTTATAAAGAACTTACAAAATTCAACACCAAGACACATCATGATTACAATGTCAAAGGTTAAAGATAAAGAGAGAATTTTAAAAGTAGTAAGAGAGGACTTCTGGCCAAGATGGAGGCATAGGTAGACAGACTGTGCATCCTTGCACAACCAAGATAGGGACAACAACAATATAGAAACAAAATAATAACCAGAACTGACTGAAAATTGAAGTGTATGGAAGTCGGACACCCAAGGATTTAAAAATAGACACCTTCATCCAGACCGGTAGCAAGGGCGGAGTCAGGCTGGGGGAGAGACACAGAGCAGAGAGCTGAGCAACCAGAGTGGCGCGCTAGTCCATAGCAGGCAGACCCTGGGAACACAAGTCGGTGGTCATGGGCCCCAGCCAGGGTGTGGCGTCTGGCAGATCCAGCGAGGCAGCCATTGTGAAGCAACGCACGGCACCCAGCCCAGGATCCCAGCGCTGGGAAATAGAGCTTTGGGTCACTGACTGAAAAGGAAGGTCCCGTGGGGTGCACAGGCCCACCCACACCAGAATTGGTGCCAGAGGGGCCCAGTTAGCTGGCGGAAAGCAGTGGAAGGGTCTCAGGTCCTACAGAGAGCAGAGCAAGTGCCATTGTTCCTTCTCGGACCCTGCCCCCACATACAGCATCACAACCCAGTGACTGGGGTGCCCCGCCCTGGTGAACTCCTAAGGCCCCGCCCCTCACTACAGGAGCTCGACAAGACCAAAAAAACAAAAACAAAAAACAAAAAAAACAGCAAAAAGA
>CM052539.1:113253971-113270434 GCA_028533065.1 Trachops cirrhosus | reverse complement strand
AACAGGGGAGTGGGAGGAGGAGAGAGGGGGAAAAGGTATGAAGAATAAGTAGCATAGATGGTAGCTAGAAAATAGACAGGGGGAGGGCAAGAATAGAAGGGGAAATGTAGAAGCTAAAGAACTTATGACACATGGACATGAACTAAAGAGGGGAATGTGGGTGGGAGAGGGTGTTCAGGGTGGAGCGGAATGAAAGCGGGTAATGGGACAACTGTAATAGCATAATCAATAAATATATTAAAAAAAAAACACTTTCCATATCCATGATTTTGTCTCTGTTCTTCTTATTTGTTTAGCTTGTTTTTTAGATGCAGTTGTTGATAGGTGTGTATGTATTGCCATTTTATTGCTAATAATTTTGATCTTCTTCTTTTTCTTAAAAAAGTCCCTCTATCATTTCATATAATAATGGTTTGGTGATGATTAACTCCTTCAGATCTTTCTCATCTGGGAAGCTCTTTACCTACCATTCGATTTTCAATGATATCTTTGCTGGGTAGAGTAATCTTGGCTGTACTCCCTACTTTTCATGACTTTGAATATTTCTTGCCAGTCCCTTCTAGCCTGCAAAGCTTCTTTTGAGAAATCATCTGACAGTCTTATGGGAACTCCCCTGTAGGTAACTAACTGCTTTTCTCTTGCTGCTTTTAAGATTTTTCTTTATCTTTAACCTTTGACATTTTAATTATGGTGTGTATTGGCATGTGTCTCTATGTATCTATCTTGTTTGGAACTCTCTGTTCTTCCTGGATTGCATGTCTATTTCTTCACCAAATTAGGGAGTCTTTTTTTCATTATTTTTTCCAATAGATTTCCAATTTCTTGCTCTTTCTCTTCTCCTTCTGGCACCCCTATGATGTGAATGTTGGACTTCTTGAAGTTGTCCCAGAGGCTGCTTATACAATCCTTGCTTTTTGGATAATTTTTTCTTTTTGTTTTTCTGATTAGTTTTTTTTTTTTTTTTTTTGCTTCTTTATGTTCCAAATCATAGATTTGTTTCTCAGCTTCATCCACTCTACTGCTGTTTCCCTCTAAATTGTTCTTTAGTTCAATTAGTGTTTCCTGTGTTTTGGACTGGATCATTTCTATGCCATAGAGGTCCTCACTAAGTACCTTGAGCATCCTTATAACCAGTGTTTTGTACTCTGCAAATGACATATTGATTATCTCCATTTTGTTTAGCTCTTTTTTTGGTGTTTTGATCTGTTCTTTCATTTGGGCCATGTTTCTTTGCCTCCTCATTTTGGCAGCCTCCCTGTGTTTCTTTCTATGTATTAGGTAGAGGCGTTATGACTCCCTGTCTTGGTAGCATGGCCTAATGTAGTAGATATCCTGTAGGGTCAGTGGCACAGCCTTCCCTATCACCCAAGCTGGGTACTCAAGGTGTTCCCTTTATGTGGGCTGAGTATACTCTGCTCTTACTGTAGTTGAGCTTTGATTGCTGATGGAAGATCAATGGGAGGGATTTACCCAGGCCAGTCAGCTTAAAGGACTGGCTGTGACCACTAAGCACCAACTCCCTCTCTGTGTAAAGTATCAGCTGTGTAGGGGCAGGGTGGTGATGCTCTGACATGGTATGTAGCTGTACACTGGGTGTGTTGGCCCTGCAGTTTCCCAGATGGCCCAAGCCAAGGTCAGCTCTCAACTGTGCTCTGCCTGGGGCCACCTTGCACAAGCTGTAAAGCAACCTGAGATGGCTGTTACTTGTGCTGGTCTTGAAGATTCCCAGGCACAGCCAAGCTGTGAATTTAGGCTGGTTCTTGGTAGTGCCATGCCTGGGCCCACTTAAAAAAAAGGTATGGGGGAAGGGAGCTCACTGAGGCCTGCTGTTGATTTTTTGAAATGATTTAGTAAGTTTTGAAGCAAGAGCCAAGACCAGCTATTCATATGGAAAGGTTACTATTAACAGCTATAAGTTTTGTGGGACAGAGCCTCAGGAGATATCCAGGGTGGGGCAAACAGTGTTAGCCAGGTTGACAGAGTCTCAGATAGGGCACCACCCTGCCGGCTCTGCTGCTCTGGCCACCTTTCTATCTGGGAGAAAGCTGTTCCCCAGCTCTTGCCTTGATACCAGACAGTTCAGCTCCTCCCTGTACACCACCGGTGCCTTTAAAGCTGCTACCCCAGTGCTGGAGCTCCAAGGGAGTTAGTTTGAGTAAGTTAGTGTGTGGTTTCTTTAAGAGGAACTTCTTGGGACTCCAGAAGTTTCTTCCACCAACTCAATCCCTGCTTGTTTTTGCAGCCAGAAGTTATGAGGACTTACCTTCCTGGCACTGTAACCCTGGACTGGAGGACCTGGTATAGGGTTGGGACACCTTGCTGCAGAGATATCCCTCCCAAATTTTTATTCACCACACATGAGTGTGGGACCAGCACATTCCACATCTCCACCCCTCCTACCAGTCTGGATGGGTATGGTTTTTTTAATTCCATAGTTGTCAGACTTCCATTCAACTCAATTTCTGCCAGTTCTAAGTGATGATTATTCTATAATTTAGCTGTAATTTTGATGCAGTTAGGCAAGGAGGTGAGCCATATTTACCTATTCTAGTGTCTTTAAAAAAAATGAATAACCAATGAGGAAAATGTTTCTGCTGTGTATAGCTATGGGTTTGGCTGCCCTCCTCTACTGATCAACAGAGGAAAACAATCAGTCAAGTTCTCTACAAAAGAAAACATTTTTGTTTTTAGAAAGAAAAAATATATAAAATAGTTCCTACACTGACTTCTAATTGTTACTAAAAAAAATAAGGCTTAAGGGTTAGGGCTTCTGGTAAAGATGGTGGTGTAAGGTAAACATGGTACTAGCAGCCTACCACAACCACATTAAAATTACAACTAAACTACAAAATAACCATCCTTCAGAACCACCTGAAATCTAACTGAACAGAAGTCCTATAACCTAGGATATAAAAAAGAACCATATTGAGACTGGTAGGAGGAGCAAAGATGTGGAACAGGCTGGTCCCATATTCACATGTGGTGGAAAAAAAATTGGGAGGGTTATTTTGGCTACAGAAGTGCCATCTTAGGAGCAAGGGGTACCAATCCCATACCAGGACCCCATCGTAGGGTTCCAGTGTAAGAAAGAGAAGTCCCCATTACTTCTGGCTGAAAAACCAGCAAAGATTTTGGCTGAGTGAAACAGAGGGCTTCTGGAATCCCAGGCAGTTCCCTTAAAGGGCCCAAGCACAGATTTACTCAGACTCACTCCCTCTGAGCTCCAGCACTGGGATGGTAGCTTTAAAGTCACCAGGGACACCTGGTGAGGAACTGAATTGTCTGTCATCAGGGTGAGAGATGGAGGCACAGCTTTCTGCCAGAGAGAAGTGCTTACAGAGGCCACTAGTTCCTTTTCTGAGCCCTCCCCATTCAGAGCCAGCAGGTGAGCACCATATCTGAGTCTTCATCAGCCTGGCTATCACTGTTTGCCCTCTACTTGTGATTCCCTGGTGACTGCCCCACCCAACTTGCATGCCCACCTAAGATATTTCCAGGGGCTTTTCCATACAAAGAGCCTGTCATGACTCCTGCTTCGGACTTTCCTAAAATCTCTCAAACAAGCACTATACAGCCTCAGCATGCCTGTACCTCTCACTAAGGGGCCCAGGACCAGCTCTAGTGGCAGTCAGCCTTGATTTGCAGCTCAGCCTCTCCCAGGCACCTCCAATCCCAGCACAAGCAGCAGCCATCTGAAGATCACTTTGTAGCTCATGCTGGGTGGTCCTGGGCAGAACACAGGTGGTGGCTGACCTTGGCCTGCAGCTCCCAGGAGGCCTCAGAACCAGTACACCCAGTAGACAGCAGCAGATCATGTTGAAGTACCATGCCACCACCTCCACAAGTGGCACATTCAAGGGGCGGACTGAACAGGCACCAGAGCTCCACTATAGTAAGTCCTGCTCTGTGCAGTGGGTCCCTACACAGCTGATTCTCCACAGCAGTCATAGCCAGTCCTGCAGCCAATCAGCCATAGGGTAAACCTCTCCAGCTGACATGAAAACAACAATCTAGATTCAACTACAACAGGAGGGTATACAAAGCCCACAGGGTGGAGGAGCACACCTAGAGTGCCAAGCTCAGGTGAGTGAGAAGACTGTGCTACTGGACCCTGCAGGACACCTTCTACATGAGGTCACTCTACCAAGCTGGGAAGACATAGCACCTCTACTTAGCACATAGAAACAAACAATAGAAACAAACACAGGGAGGCTGCCAAGATAAGGAGACAAAGAAACATGTCCAAAATAAAAGCACAGAACAAAACTCCAGAAAAAGGACTAAACAAAATGGAGACAAGAAATCTACTAGATGCCAAGTCCATAACACTGGCTATATGGATGCTTAAGGAACTTAGGGAAAGAGTAGATAAATTTAGTGAAAACTGCAACAAAGAGACAAAAAACATAAAAACAGAACAAGAAAACATAAAAAATAACCTGCTATAAATAAAGAATACATTAACTGAAATAAAGTACATGTTACAGGGAATCAACGGTGGAGTAGATGAAGCAGAGGATCAAATCAGAGGTTTTAAAGATAAGGAAGACAAAAACACCCAATCAGAAAAGCAAAAATAAAAAATAAATAAAAATAAATGAGGACTATACAAGAAGCTTCTGTGGCAACTTCAAGTATATCAACATTTGCATCATGGGACTGCCAGAAAAAGAGAGACAGCAAGGAATTGAAAACCTATGCAAAAAAATAATGATAAAAAACTTCCTTAACCTGGTGAAGGAAATAAACATACAAGTCCCAAAAGCACAGAGTGTCCCAAACAAGATGAATCCAAAGAGACTCACATCAAAACACATCATAATTAAAATGTCAAAGATTAAAGACAAAGAGAGAATCTTAAAAGCGGCAAAACAAAAGCAGTTAGTTATCTACAAGAGAGTTCCCATAAGATTGTCAGCTAATTTTTCAAAAGAAACTATGCAGGCCTGATGGGATTGGACAGAAACATTCAAAATGATGAAAAGCAAGGATCTATAACCAATATTACTCTACTCAGAAAAGTAATTATTTAGAATTAAAAAACATATAAAGGCATTCCAGACAAGAAAAGGCTAAAGGACTTCATCATCACCAAGCCAGTTTTACATGAAATGTTAAAAGGTTTTCTATAACAAGAAGTAGGAAAAAAAGATTAAAAATGTAAATAATAAAATAGCAATAAATACATATCAACAATTGAATCTAAAAAAAAACCCAAAAGAACAGAAATAGACTTATAGTTGCAGAGAACATTTTGATGGTTGCCAGATGGGAGGGGTTAGGAGAATGGTTGAAAAAGGTGAAAGGATTAAGAAGTAGAAATTGGTAGTTACAGAATAGTCATGGGGATATAAAGTACAGCATAGGGAATATTTAATAACTATGTATGGCATCAGATGGGTACTAGATTTATTGGGATGATCACTTAGTAAATTATGTAACGTCTCATCACTGGGTGTACACTGGATGTACTAATATAATAATGTATACCATCAGTAATTGAAAAATATCAGTAATAAAAATCAGTAATTGAAAAATAATAGATTATTTAAAGTAAAAATATATTCTTATTAAATAAAGTTATAGGATATGAATTCATAACCACAGTAATACAGTAAGTAAGTATTAACACATGTTAAGTATTAGAGTGGAGAAGCAACTCATGAACCAAATGATTTTATGGCCTTTCGCACAATAAGAAGCAGGAGGGATTATGCAGGCAGATATATTATGCAAGGTAGATGAAGCCACAAGTCAGAAGGTGAAGAGGAACAGGTGTCCAGAAACTGTTGTTTATAAAGGAACTTAGCTACACCTGAAGCAAAGAACTGTCAGAACTAGAGAGCAAGAAAGAACTATAAAGAAGCAATCAAAGAAATAATTTAAAAACTGTCCGCATCACTGCAACTTGGCTCTTCCCTGCAGAATCCCATTCCCAAGTGAGCGGTGAATGACAGACCTTGCGCTTTCAGGGAGAATAAACCAAAGAACTTGTTTCTAAAGAAATTGAATCAATTGCTTGGGAATAGCTAATGTTCCATGTGTGGGATATTGTGCCTGGATTAAAGTCATCTTTATTCTCTCTGGGGGAATCTAGTGGCAGACTGCCTGCCTACTTCTCATCTATATACTTTAAAATGAAATCTGCAAATCTCCAATAACACCACACACACACACACACACACACACTGAGTTACAGTCTGCCCTCTTAGGTAAGAAAAATATTAGTTTAATGAAGAGACAAATCTACAGAGCAGAAAAAGAAACATTTTCCAGCAATTTAAGTCAACTAACATTGTGTTTTATTAATAAAGATGAATGAAAACCCAGTTATCATGAGACAATTAGGAAAAATCATCAGCACAAAGGAAAGTATCAAGAAGAAAAAGTTAAATAACTCATCCCCAAACAACACAGGAAATTAGGAAAAATATTAATCTCTTTAGTTCCATTTGATAAGACAATATATCCATGTAACAGAAATAGAATGCCATGAAAAAGAACTATAGAATATCTAAGAATGAGTTTTAGGGATTCAAAATATTATTACTGAAATTGAGAGTTCAGTAGAAATGCTGACATTAAAAATTGAAATGACAATAAAAATTGTTTCCAGACCTTCCAAATGTCACCTGGGGAAATGAGATCATCTCCATTTCAGAATCACTGGTCTGAAGCAGTGAATTATAATTTGATACACAGGAAATCCTGAGTATTTTAAAAGATTTTAAAAGAATGATATGAGCTTGGACTGAAAAGGAAAGAAATAGGACAAAATAAAGCGAGACTGTCTTTGAACATCTAAACAGGAAGCAGCCTAAGGAAATGACTTAGTTGCAAACAAGAGTTACTTTTATAAAGGGACAATCCTCCCATCAAGAGTGGGGTTTGCGCCCTGGCTGGTGTAGCTTAATGGATTAAGCGCGGGCCTGTGAACCAAGAGATCAAGGTTCGATTCCCAGTCAGGGCACATGCCTGGGTTGCAGGCCAGTTCCCAGCAGGGAATGCACAGGAAGCAACCATACATTGATATTTCTCTCCCTCTCTCCTTCCCTTCCCCTCTGAAGATAAATAAATAAAAAATCTTTAAAAAAAAAAAAAGAGTGGGGAGTGGGGTTTGCTTCCCACTTAAACCTTGGCAGGCTCTGTGATTGTTCTAATAAAATATTGTGCAAGTTAACACCGTGTCAGGGTCCAGGTCGTGGCCTTAAGTAACAGGCGGCTTTACTTTCTGTCTCTTTAAACATATTTATGGAACTCAATTGCCATATAAGAGATGCCTAAGATGTATGGAAAGGCATGTCTTTCTAGTCAACAGTCCTAGCTGGCTACCCATTCTGCAGTAAGCACACCTAGCCGAACATGCGACCCCTCCTGGACACCCAGTCAGTTGAACCTTCTGATGACTGCGGCTCAAGCCCCTATCTGACAGGAACCATAGGAAAGATCATAAGTAAGAATCACTCGGCTGAGCTTCAGCAACACACAGAACCATAAGAGATAACAATACATTGTTATTTTAAGCCACTGCATTTTACAATGGCTTGTTATCTGGCAGTAGATAATTGGTGATGGAGGGAAAAGCTCTGGGTTAGCACACTGACCTTTTGAAGATTCAGCTTGTCATTATATCACCAGGCAATTCAGTGAGACTCGCTGAAGTGCTGGCCAAAATGGTAAAGTCTAAAGTGGCTGCCAGAGGAGAGAGAAAGACAACGAATATCCGTCACAGTTTTGGAAGCAGTGGTGCCACCAAGGACTGTTTCACCAGGTTTTCAGTAGTTACACTGTCTCTTCACTAACACTCTTGTACTAAATTTTATAAAGATTCCAGCTAGTCATCACCTTGAAGTATCAGAAACAGAGTGGGCTTAATGTGAAATATGAACAGATTTACATAGGGCAAGGAGTGGACCAGACACCTCTGGTACACCTGGTCATACTCCACCGACCCACAACTGATTTCATTCTCAGCTGCAGAGACAATTCCAACTGAGCTCAAGCTTCTCTGATGCTCACAGCATCCCACAGCCAATGTGTATCTTTTTTGTTTTTTTGCCTCAAAACCTTCTCCAACATTTTAAGAATTTGGAAATGCTTACACAACAAATGTCCGTGTTAAAGGCAGATTTAATACGCCTAGAGAGAAACAATCAACCAGGGAGGAGTGGGAGCCTATTGATCAATACCCCAGCCTCCTGTCCTCCAAGTGGAAAACCCCTGGCAGTATCGTGTACACTTTTCATAAGGCGCGGCGAGGAATCGGGTCCTACTAACCACAGCAGCTACTGTGGGAGAGTATGCTTAAATTGAATTTTATTCCTTACCAACCTCACTCTACCCATTGTCTCGCTTCTGGATCTTTGGATTGACACCAAAATAAATTACTTGAACCCCAGCCTTTGCCTTAGGCTTTGCTTTCATAAGGAACCCATATTAAGACAATGAGATTGATAACAGACTTGTTATCATCATTAGTATACACAAAGAATCTAGATTTCTATACCTGGTCTTATTATTATCAAGCATTTAAGCAAAAGGTATTTCAGACTTGCAAAGATACATAATTCCTTCCTTGCTTACACCTTTTCTTTAAAAAGAAAGTTAAGGTGTAATCTAGGAATTTGGAAATATATTCTGAGAACAAAAAAACAAACTTGAAATCCACCAAACAACAGAACTAACTCAGGAATGTAAAAGTAAAAGAAATTCCAGATGTTAATAATGCAGGACAGGTAGTGAGTATTCAGTCAAAATTAGAAATTTAGAAAGGCAGAGGACCCCAAGCATGCTTTCAAGGAAATATAAACTCTACAAAACACATCTATTACTGAATGCCTGGAAGATATTTGTAGTATGATGACAATTATACAGTTTATTCCATTATAAATGTAAAAAAGCAATAGGAAATTTTAGAAAAAATATTATAAAAGAAAGATATATTCCACATCTAAAGAATCTAATATATGGTATGATTTATTTTAATTTACCTTTTTCAACAGAGTAAAATTGGCTTTTTAAATTCACAGTCCCATGAGTATTAACGCATGTTAATACCACTACAAACAGGGTACAAAACAGTCCCCTCAACCCCAACACCTCCATCATGCTCCCTGCTTGTAGCTGCACTGTCAACACCCTACCTCTGACCTCTGGGGAAAAAACCCTGATACTTGCTTCATCACTACAGTTTTGCCGCTTCCAGGATGTCAAATAAGTACAGTTATACATAAATAGCTTTTTCAAGCAGGCTTCTTTATGATAGCATAATGCCTTCAAAATCCATCTGTGTTGATGTGTGTATCAACAGTTAACTCCTTCCCATTGCTGAGGAGAATTCCACTGTATGGGTTATACAATATTTATTTATCTATTCACCCATTGAAAGACTCTGGGTTATATCTAAATGTTGGCAATTATGGAAAGAGTTGCTATAGATATTTGTACACAGGTCTTACATGAGCCTAAGTTTTCATTCCTCTAGGGTAAATACTTAAAAGTGGGATCGCTGGGTCATACAATAAATGAATATGTCATTTATACGAAATTGCCAGACATTTTTCTGAAATAGCTGTGCCATTTCATATTCCCACTAGCAAAGTATGAAAAGTGCAGCTACTTCACATCCTCATCAGCACTTAGTATTTCGTGTTTGCTTTATTTTGTTTTGCTTCCCAACCATTTTTCAATGTATGTAGTGGTATCTCTTCTGGTTTTACTTCGCATTTTTCCAATGATGAGCAACTTTTCACATGCTCATTTCCATCTCTATATATTCGTTTATGAAGTGACTATTTATTTGCCCACTTTTAAAATTGGGCTGTTTGGTTCATTACTATTGAGCTTTGAATAATCTTCATATAATCCAGATCTAACTCCTTTGTCAGATATGCATCAGATAATTAACAACAATATAAATGGCAAAATTTAGAAGGTAATGAGAGATACATGTTAGTAGACATGAGTTAATCCTCATCAAATGAAAATGTGAATATACCATGAAGTCACAAGACATTGTCTCAACAGAAAAAAATTAGCAATGATTCTTTACTACTACCATATTTTAAATTGTTTAAACCTCTATGTGCTTATGTTAAATACAGTTTATATTAAAATACAGTTTTATGTAATGGATAGTTGAGAGTGTGGTAGAAAAAGAGGATAAAAAACAAGGGGTCTTGAGGGAGACGCACAGAGGAAAAAAATTGGAAAGTGAAAGACAGGCAGCGAGAGGGAAAAGGGTAGAGAAATAAATTAGCACTGACAGAAAGACAGTGACAGAAGGGACATCGGTGATGGAAACTGACCTTTAGGGAACAAGCCTGTTGGGATATTGCAACTAGAGAATTTTTCAAACATTTTAAAACATTGCAAAAATTTTGTAAAATGTAATGTGTCTGAAGGGTGATGATTCAACTTTCTTTCAAAGTAAGCTGTCACTCACTGTGAGTGAATATTTTCAATTAAACAAACAAGAAAGGAATACTATCTAAAAATCCAACATTTAATCATTAAATACTGACCAGTTTACCTATTCAACCAGGACATAAAAAGTATACTTGTAAATTTACTCACAGAAGGCTAATTTAATCAAATAATTAGAACGATCCTCTGAATATTCAAGACACTTGATTAGACTTTTTCTGCTTAATAATTGTTGAAATGGGAGACTTTTGAATATCTTCTTTTTCTGTAACTCCTGTCAATAAATTCCATGGTTACACTTCTAAGTTCATAAACACTACCCATGATATTTTGGACACTGCCTTTCAAGCTTCACTAATCCTCATCAAGGAGCTGTAGGGAAAAAGAGGAATCATGATAACTCTGTTTTGCCATTTGAATTAAAAAGTTGGTAACTTCTTTTGAACCTGTAATTGGAGAGTTGATTTGTTGCACTGGGGGAGGGGCGCGGACTGGAGAAAGGGACTGGTGGGGAGGAAAAGGGAAGCACTGTTCAGGAGCAGGTGACACTGATGCTATAAAACAACTGTATGGATATGTGCAAAAAAAGATAGCATCTTAGCACTGTGAAACTCAAGATCAAAATACAGGGTCTTTGGACACAGTTATTGTGTTGTCTTCAGTGAAAACTGGGCATCAAACAAATAGCCTCACTAGAGAGTTACTTTATTTATTTCTACATCCTGTACAAAAATTTCAGCAATTGTGCAAGGGTAGTTGTGTAAGTAATGTATCATGGAAAGAAATTCAAGCTTCCCAAGTCTACTGAGGGAGAAATCTGTGCAGCTGGGGGCCTTCTAAGCACCTTCACCTCCTGTTATCGCATGGCAACATGGGGACCACTGGCCTAAACACAGAGGTAAATTACCTGAACTCTGTGAAATAGAAAACAAAAAAGGAATTAATTTTTGTAAGTGGAGAATAAATTTTTTATTGCATTTTGCTCCTTGAGGAGGAAGTTGAAATAGCTATATGAATTCAATATATTTAATTTCCAGCCATTTCAAGCCTGTTTCA
Organism: Trachops cirrhosus; assembly: GCA_028533065.1. Taxonomy (NCBI): domain Eukaryota; kingdom Metazoa; phylum Chordata; class Mammalia; order Chiroptera; family Phyllostomidae; genus Trachops; species Trachops cirrhosus. The sequence continues at coordinate 113,258,953 of CM052539.1, read as the reverse complement.
ATTTGCTTTCAAATGTTCATCAATGTGGAAATGTTTTACATACTTGGTGTGGACCCATAATAAAAAAACAAAAGTTTCAGTGTTCCAGAGCTAATTGTTTGCATTTTTCCTAATATTGTTTCAGCAGATTATTGCTCCAAGCTTTTGTCAACTGTGGTAATGAATTGCTCTAAATTCTGAAACTGGGAAACTCATCATAGCATTTCAGACAGGTCACAGTAGATTTTCAGAATGTGTTTATTTTTGTTTAAAACTACTGTGTGAATTATTATGATTAAAGCCAATGAATGACTTTGTGCTAGAGAACAAGCCCACATAAAGGAAAAGATGTATTGTGGACCAACAGTTGACTTAAATTATTTTTGGCTTGCTTAAACACATACAAACATCAACAGTAAAAATCCCTCTTGTGCCTATTTCTCTCCCAACCATAAAACCAAGCAGTTAGAGCAAACACTTAAAAATTTAAGAAAATTAAAATTCAGAGTAACAGCATTAAAGGAATGTGATATATGATATTTTGCTGAAACTAAATTAACACTCAAAATATAAAAACTGAACTAACTGCTGTAGTGGAAGTTAGATTTCAACAATCTAATGGTGTAGCACCATGGTCCCCTGCCTCTACTTCTCTGTGATATCATTTGAGCTTTACTTGGTGCCAACATTGTGTTTGTATTTAAATCCACCTCTGTGTACCTCTTCTCAGTCAACTAAAAGTCATATGTTACACCACTTCGATGTTCTTTCACAATCTCAGATACCAATTTTGTATGTAGTTGAATAAAGCCAATCAATGAAATTGTTTTCAACAGAAATTTATCCCTATAAATTTGCATAACTATTAAAATCAAACATGAAAATAGTGTCAGATAATGAATGATTTTATCATTTTGATATGAGGACCCAATGTTAGATATGCTTGCAACAAAAAGTGAAACAGGAATATAGTGACAGACAGCATCATTTTAACATTAGGAAATACTAAGATATTGTAGTTATGCTCACCAACATATTAAAATCTATATGCTATCAATATGGTAACCACTTGTTTTACATAGAATCATGAGACTAATACTAAATCAACAACTAAAATAATTAGGAATACTAAATTTGAATTGTTCATTGGGTAACTCAGAACATTCTCAAGTTGATTTGAAAACTAATGTTGAAATAAAAAGACAAATGTTAATGTTTCAATAATATAGTATGTGTGGGTCATCTAATATTTCCTGACAACACATGTATGGGATATAATTTGCAGGATACAAGATTGCACACAGTTTTGGAGCCACCTGTAGAGGAAAAAAATGTTAGCTTGTGGTCAATGTATTACTTTGAGACATGAGCCAATAGTTGAAAAAAATATCCCCACAGATGTGAGGATATCACATTTTCTGACTTATTATTTCATCAGTTTATTTTCAACTATACTAACAACAGAGATAAAAAGTAATTCATTCACATGCAAATTCTGAAAAATTAATTCAAGTCAGTTAGCAATAGCAATTTTAAACATCCATGTGAATCCAACTCTTGGTTATATCCATATGGATATAAACTTATATTTAGAAATGAAAAAGACCAGAGTTTACCTAATCTTGATAATTTTACATAATACAAAACATGCAATTTATATTCTGTATGTAGTGCAGTATATCAACTTCAATTGGGGTATGAGTATAATTTAGAACTCTAATTTTAACTCTATAGTTCTACGTCTGAGCTTTCCCGCATATGCAGAGTGAACATGATGAAGTTGAGTGCAGTTATATTTAAACATAGCCTGGAAGGAAGTTGAACACTGTCTTTCACTTTGGCTTAGGAGGCAATCTCAGAGAGGAAACTTTGAAGCCACTATAAGTATAAAATAATGCAATAAGCCTGTGCAAAGTACACAGGACTTACATTTTAGAAGGTATCTACTTATAAGTTCTGTTCCTATTACTCACTTTTTATTCAATCCTGGATCAACATAGACGGTAATGAGAGTTAAATGTGTAAAATAATATGTAATATAAGCCATCCTTTTTATATTCAGTTGAAAACTTAATTTCAATTGTTGTTCTTTATGTGCTAAAAATGGTGGTATAATGTTATTCGTAAGTTTTCAGTTTAGTAAACTAGGTCATGTTTTTCAGAAAAGACATCATCCATAGTGGACACAAGAACTCACCAGTCTTTTCTGACTTCTACAATTCTCTAGGACAGAGAATAATAGTACTTTGTGCATTCTTGAAAACAAAAGATTAGTTTGCACTCATAATATTTGTCTACAGACATCAATATAATAAACATTTGTTGGACATCTTCTATGTTTTAACAACTGAGGTAAGTAATAATGATATAAATATGTCAAAAGGATCCAATTATCATGGACTTTTCAGTTTAATAAAGATAAAAATAGATGTCTACTTAACCAGAGAACATATGATAAAGAAAAGGAGTATATACAAAGTGCTATGGAAGAAAACACAGAGACTTTCCAAGCTGGGAAATATTGGTAGTATCCATGCAAGATGTGGCATTTAACTTTTACTGTGACAAAGAAACGCTTTCAGCTTGTGGGAATGAATGCATATTGGAAAATTCAAAGTAAATGAAATCACAAACCCAAAGGAACTGAGAAAAGAGATTTCATATTTAGAGAACAGTAAATCATTTTATATGGCATGATTTCAAGATTCTTTGAAAGTGTTTTGGTCTCTTCTTTGTCTCTTTCATTTCTCTTTTTAAATGAAAGCCGAGCCTACATAATTGAAAAAGAGTTTCAAATCAGATCCTGAAAAAGAGTATTATCATTATTATATTTGGAAAAAGAAAATTAATTTTAACATGGCTTTTTCAATGACAGATTAATTAAAACTAAATTGAATGATAGAGTTTAAGTTCCATAAAATTTTAAGGATTGCAGCAAGATAAAATAATTTATGCTCTCTCAAAACAGCTTTGTAATATGTAAGTACTTATTTTAAATGCTGAGTTTGTGATAAGGTCTATCTTTAAAACTGTTTAATGGTTCCCTTAAAATATTTTGATGCCTACTATAATCCTTAAATGTAGTTTCCCATAGCTGCCAAGCAAATGCTTTGAAATGTCATTTCGACATAATTTGAAATTACTCATAAAGATTTTAAGATTTATTTTTAAAAGTGTTTATAGGAGACATGGCTGAAAATAGGTTAGTGCCAAATCATGGAAAAATCTGAAAGTTAATTTAAGGAATTTATATTTCCAATAACTTATAATTTGTGTTCTTGAAGAGAGGAAGGCCATGAATAGAGAGAGAATGGAGGAATAGAAAGACCAACAAGGGACATTACAGGGTCTAAAGTGTTCCTGGGCAAGAATGGTAGCAAGAAAAGAACAGACAAAAATATAATACATAGCCAGAATCTACGGAACTCTCTGACTGATGAAATGTATAAAAAGGGGAAAATGTATTATATACTTGAGTAAGAGTTTCAAATCAGGACTGGAAAAGGAGTATTATTATTATATCTGGAAAAAGAAAGTTAATTTTAACAAGGCTTTTTCATTGACAGATTAATTAAACTAAAATGAATGATAGAGTTCAATTGCCATGAAATACAGAGGAAAAATGTATTATGTCATTTTGAAGTTTGATCTGTGGGCAACTTAGGAAATGGTGACAGTGTTCCAAGGAGGGCATAAGAAAAGGGGACAGAAATGGAAAACTGCAGTTAGAGGGAAATGATGAGTTAAGTGAGCACTGAGAAGAGGTCATTAAATCTGGCACCACTTTTACTTGCTACAATATATAAAAAACATTTACAAACCAATAAAGAAAAAAGAAGAATTCAATGTAAATTCTCAAAAGATATGAACAGGCAGCTGTCAGAAAAGGAACATCAACTAGAAAATAGTAAATATGAATAAATGTTCAGCCTCAGTAGGAAAAAGAAATGCAAATGAAAACCAACTTTAGATATTATCTCACATCTCTGAAAATCTGTTTGGACAAGAATAATAAATGATAATTTTTAAAATCCACCAATGAAGGCAACTTATCTTTAGAGCAATTAGCAGTATCTATTATTCTGAAGGTTGTATACCTACTATTCAGAAAGTGTACTTGTGGGAATATATACTGGATAAATACTCATACACATTCATAAGAAAGTATTTCAAAATATAACGCAATCGCAAAATTTATTAACAACTTAAATGTCTAAAAGACCAAGTAAATTAATCCTGATATAATCATGTATTAAAATGTTAAAAAACAGTAAAAATAAATTCATGGCAACTGAAGATTCAATATGAATCATGTACAAATATGTTGGGCAGAGCCCTACAACTCAATGATACCATTTATTCAGAGATGAAAATGTGCAAAATGAGGCTACATATAAAACTACATATATTTAGCAAAAATATAAAGAAAGTAAAAATGACAATTATTTCATTTGTTAGAAAGTGGGAACATTTACATTCTGTAAATATTATAATGTATATCACATATATTATATTCATACATATAATATATAAAAGTATTTATATGTAATAAACAGGGCAGGGAAAGAAGTAGGTTTATAGCTATGAATATGAGAAATCTAGATTTTATTCTTGTAGTATTATTTATTCTTATTTTATTATTTTCCATAGAAACAACTATAAATCTACTTTTGTCCTACCCTTATATATAAAATTATATATTTTTTAATTCTATCTGTCTGCAATATTTCATAATAACTTAAATTAATGGAATTTGGTAAGCACTATAATGTTTATAGCTTAGGGTAGAAGGACAAATCAGAATGAAAGCTATGGACTAATGCAAACAATGCATGACTTGCCTTCACACCAGTTTCAACCTCACTCCTCCCTCTGCCACTGAAACCTCAGTAACATTTTTGTTACCTGTCTCCTTTAAAACTTTAGTAACATTTCGCCTCTTCAGGTATATTTGAGAAGATGTATAAAAAGACAAGATCAAAGTATAGGCAAAGGGTTTAGTT
>CM052539.1:113194690-113253471 GCA_028533065.1 Trachops cirrhosus | reverse complement strand
GAAGTCTCTTCACTCCTCAGTGGGCAGAGAGTCCCAGGAAAGATAAATACTCTATCAGGCTATCCTAAACTGTCACTCAGAACTAAGTGCTGGGAACATTTACGCCATCAGTATTTCTTTCTCTGGTCACCCACTTCCAACCTTAACTTATTTAAGGTGCAATTACCTAAATTTTCTCCTACAAAATCTGGTGAAGATAGAGCTCAGTCTCATCACCACTGGAATGTCATTTAGATACAGCCTTTTAGGTAACAGGTACCACCTTTATAACAGGGAAAGAAGACATTGCTCTTGAACTTCCCCACTCACTTCTTACACACAGGTGAGTGATGTATAGAGCCATGGCCTAGGCCCAATCAAATCCATGTTCCCACCTTTAGACCATTCTCTATGTACCTAATACTTCATTATGTTCTCCCCAAATGGTCTACACTTCTTTCAAAATTTGACTCTGGCTATCAGCTGGGACCTTGGCTAGGGTTATCAGCCCAAACATCTCCATATGGCATCTCCATATGGTCTCTTCATCTCTTCACAGCATGTTGATTATGTTCAAAGAACAAGCTGTATTGCTTTTTATAGCTTAGCTTTGGAAGTGCAACAGTGTGGCATCTGCCTTAGTCACAGGCATGCCCAAATTCATAGAAGGGTTAACGTAATCTTTTCCCTAGCCACAGCCTTTAAATGGGGGAAATGCCTATAACATATTATAAAAAGTATACATGGAAAAGGGGAACTAGTTGCAACTGTTTTAGAAAACATAATCTGCCACCTATACTATTAAAAGAAAACCAAGATTTCTATGCTTATGCCTTCAAAATTCAAGGTATAACAGTGTTTCCTATCTTAAGAATCTATTTGATATATAAATATTTTTTCTAGCTTAAATGCTGAAGAGAGAATGTAGGTCTCCTCTACCAAATACCCTTACTTTATAAACAAATCTAATAGTGCAGAAAGGATTTAAATACTTTGTCTACATTCCGATAGATTTTTAACCAACTCAGTCTTTCAACTTCCAGTAGAGTTCTCTTCCCATTATATGTCAAGAAAAAGTCCAGCCATCATTAATATAATAGAATGGTTTGTGCAACTTCAATGTAGCTTGGCAGCCAAGGAGAATGGACTGGAGTGTGCATGTGCAAACAATGATGAATTCACTGTACTAGTCAGTAGGGGCAGTAGATGCTGTTGAGTGAGCATGTACACTCTGTGGCCGTTGCATTTAAAATGATTAAGTGAGTAGAGCAATGAATCTGTGTCCAATTTTGCATTAAGCTTGAACATTCCTCCACGGAAACTGTTCTGATGATTCTGAAGGCCACAATCATAGGCAACTGGTGACTGGCAGCTTCATCACGACAATGTGTCCACTTGTGCATCATGTCTCATGCAGAGTTTTCTGGAGAAACATCAAATCACAGTGGTGACTCAGCCCCCCAACAGTTCAGATTTGGTCACTTTTGAAAGATCACTTTTGAAAAGGAAGAGATTTCAGACAGTCAAGGAGATTCAGGAATATACGATGGGGTAGCTAATGACAATTCGAAGAACTGTGTGGGGTCCCAAGATGCCTCCTTTGAAAGGGACTGAAGCATCACTGTCCTATATACAATATTTCTTGTATCTTGTATCTTCTTCAGTAAATGTCTCTATTTTTTATATTACATGGCAGGATGCTTTCTGGACAGACCTGTAAACCCTGTTACACTAAAATGCCTAAAATGCTGTCATCTCTCATCTACTATGGTGTCTGTAACAATGCTCAAGTCATCAAAAGTATCTCCACCCTTCCTGAGAAGCTTTAAAAATACCAGTGATGGCTTCCTTCTTTTCTGTGAATTAATTTCACATAGCCCCCTGGGAGAGCTGCAGGAAGTTTCATAAGCATGCAGTTGACGCAGGACCCTCAGGTATGTTAGTGACAGCTCCACCTCTAGCAACAGGGACATGCAATGCAGAAACATAATTACTCCAAATTTGTTTTTAGACATTTATTGACCTTAAGAGTTCAGAATCTATAATGTTCCTCTCATCCAAAACTAATCATTGACATTTCATAACTTTAATGCTGACAAATTTCCACTCAGTTGCTGTCAAAGGTGGAATAATTGTATTTAAGGCACTTTCTTCTAGAATTTCTCATATATTTTGGAGAGCAGTGTTGAAGTCTAATTTTAATGGTGTTCAATTGCCAACAGAATATTTTTAAATATCTAATTTCTGGAAGTAGTGATATATGAATATTGAATGTGGATGAAACCTATTGACATGTAATACTTCCTTCGGTCTTTCGAAAGCAACATGCTACTTCTCAGAGCTGTACATTTAATGAGCCTGAGGTCAGGCCATGATCTACAAATACATATTTTTTATTTAAAAATTGACAAAAATAAATAAAAATCTAATAGTTGACTGTAACAACTGCATATATATTGCTATTTACCCATAAACACTGGGCTATTAACCTATTTTTAGAAAATGTTATGAAAAATATTTTTTTACTTTAAAATATAACAGATGCAAAATATACCAGCATATACCATTATAATAATGCAATTAATGTAATTAAACATTAACATCTAATGTACTTACCAGTCTATTCCATATCAGACTAATTTTTTGACTCTAAATCAAATTTTGAATATTTCCTTCATGGAGAAAGAACCATCTTATCTGTATCTGTAAGTCACAAAGAAAGGCTTAACATATTTAAAAATAAAGAAATTATACAGTGAGTACATTATTCTCAATGAATGTAAAAGTCAATTACAGATTTTAAAACAATATATCTACAGTAATATAGAGGTGAAAACACAACATAAAAAGTATAATATGACAAAATATTATTATTATGAAAAGCACTACTGCAAATTGATAAACATGAAAGCTTCTCAGGCCCTCCTTTCTGTTAACAAAAAAATAACAGATTGCTGAAGAAGTAAATGAAGAAATAACAAAAATAAATGAATAATAAACATTTGAACAAAATTCAGCACACTAATAATCATTTCCATGTAAATTAAATTAATGTAATCCAGTTAGCACTTAAAAAACAACAACACCCAGTTCCTACAATGGTGTGCTGAAGAAAGGCACTCTGATCCACAACTGGTAAAAGTCTGAAGTGACATTTTATGAAGAACAATCCAGCCATTAGTTGCTTGAAAAACATCCAAAACCTTTGATCAAGTAAGTCTACTTTTAAAAGTCTGTTTTATGGAATTAAATTTTAAAAAAGACAAAAACTTATGTCAGCTGCATTTATTATTGCATTGTTTATAACTAGTAAAACATTGGACTTAACATAAATATTCAACTTTAGGAAATAACTAAATACAATCCTGATATATAAACTGTAAAGGTTTTAACAAGGTTTTTAATAGTGTGAACAACTGCATATGAAATAATATTATTAAGAAGGGCACACATATATTCAGTGTATTCTCAACTATATAAAATGTACACTGAAGAAATCTGGAATATAATATTCCAAAAACTTGAGAGTAATTCTGGCTTCATAGAATTATAAGAGACTTAATTTGTTTTTTGCTTTTGCTTTTTATGTCTTCAAAACAAATCTATATGGCTTACTAGTAGAAAAAGGGGCAAGGAGAGAAAATATTTGAAACATTTAAAAAAGAAAAAATTAAAAAGAAGCATTTACTGCTGGTAAGCATTAGTATAATGGTAGGTGAGATTAATTTCAAAATTTTGGTTGAAAAATTCTACTCATTCTCTTTCATTTAAGCATTCACTAACTAATTTTCTCTTAAAAGTCTGTATAAGAATTTTTTTATTCCAAAAATCAGAGTCAGTCTTTTTAAGACACTTTCATAATTATATACCTACTTATTATCCCTTTGTCCTTGCCTACCAGGAAAGGCAAGGTCAAGTGTTATTCTAAGAAAAATAATAACTTTATTCTATTTCCTCAATACAGTTATCAACCTGCCTTGCCTATTGCTGTTACCATTTATAGCTCCATCTCTTTACACATGTTTTATGATCGATTTGTTACAGCAGATGCTGTCATGCTTTTTAAAATGCTTATAACATAGAATATGTAAGAACAATTTAAAAGAATTGGCATAATGATGAGAAAAGTTGAACAGTTAATTCAGATCAAAAGTTTGCAGATTACTGAAGGTTTAAATGTAAAACTAAACTTAATCAATGTTTTTTATCTTACATTTTGCACTCTAAATAAATCCTAGGTTTTTAGGCAGAAAGGTTATGAGAGCACCCAATAAGAGAAGCTAGGAAAATCATGATCTTTGCAAGAAAAAATGAGCAAATTGCATGTATAGAGAGTTTGTCACAGGATTATCAATTGAAGTGCTTCTGAGTATACCATCTGTCTATGCGTACTCTTCCTTGGTGGCAGCTTTCTCTTGTCAATAAAGAAATTGTATTATATTGTTCCAATCCTCAAACAACTCCTCTCTGTGGTGGAAAAATTTTCTACCAAGTAAGTGAGTGAGCCATGGAACTAGAACAGGTGGCTGTATTCACCGCCGTCCTGGTCATGCAGTGGGTCTGATGTTTTCTGCATAAAATGATGACTTATGGGTGTCAACACTCTGTTTCCACCAATTCTCTTTAGGAAATGACTCTAGAAAATTTTCTTCAGACTGTTACCATCATTGTCTGTTACCAAAATGCACCAGCCTTTTTCTAACATACTATGATCACTTCTAAATTAGAGCACATTTTGAATAATTTTGCAATACTCTGTTCTGCAAATATAGCAATATCATTTCCTTGTCTTTTAGAGTAAAGCTATGAACTCACTTTTTAAATGCATTTTAAAAATCTTCCTAAAATGGAATTAAATATTTGTATTGCTCTCAATAAATGACAATGTTTTAGTAAGTTATAGATTTACCCCCATAAATATGCCCATGCTTTGACTGAAATGCAAACTCTAGAAAATGTCTACACAGCCTGAAAGATTAACATCATTCTTGTTAAAATTAAATCCTGCAAGGAACAAAAGAAAAAAGGCCAACTAATAAATAGGACTTGAATATGCTGTTGGCCACCCACATGGAGCATAAAACTTTGGGGCTTTATTAGTGATTATTTAGCCAAATATTTACAATCATTTTTCAAAAATGAACCTTGTTCAGATTGCTCTGTTATGAACTGGCTTAAGTTACTAATATCAAGAGCTTGTAATTCAGCAAAAAATATTCATGTGAACTGCTCATTTACCTTTTACTGCTTTACACATAAGTTGATTAAAGTAATTTCAAACATCCATAACATATAATCTCTATGCAAAATTAAAACAATGTGAGATTAAAGAAAATGTTCATAATCAACTTAAACTCAAGGATCCTTCCCAGAGATACCCAGCATTGTCAATGAACTTGCATCCTTCCTTCTCCTCGTTAAGGGTTTAAAGGTGTGTAAATTTTTCCTTGTGCAAAACCACTTTAGTTCTCTCATGCAATTAAATGATCACATAAGGAATTTTAAGTTCTTAGTTATATATTTTAAGATGTATTCTTCCATTATTTTCTCACATACCATTAATCTGGTAAATTTTTAGGTGAATCTAATTTTAATTTGACCATCGTATCCTAGTAAACAATCTATTCTAGTCTCCTTCTCTGGAAGATTTTAAGGTTTTGTCTTTGTCCTTGGTGTTCGACATTTCATTTGGATGGGTGGTCCTCTGATATCTTTATCTAAATCCTGCTGTGTGGTTATGGGGGAGGGGCAGGGAAGGGTATGTGCATTATTTCTGAAGACACAACTTTTGACTATTATTTTATTTAACATTATTTATTAACTCCACCCCACACATACTCACTTCTGAATCTTCTAGTATATGAAGTTTGTAACATGGAATTACCTTACCTTTCATACTTTTATCTTCTTTTTTTTTTTTGGAGTTCCGTAAGATTCCTGAATTCAATTGTTTTTAGTGAATAAATTCACTCTTCAGCTTCCGGGACCATTCATACTCTGTATAGTTCATCAATTTTGCAGTTTTTTGATTGACCAATTTTTATCATCCACATAATGGGATTGATTACTTTTTAGATAGCAATATCCTCTTGAAACTCTCTGGGCTAAAATATACTCCAATAAGAAATCTTTTTCTGCTATTTTAACAACTCTGGTTTTTTCAGGTGTAAGTTATTCTGTTATCTCCCTATCATGGTGATGAATGTCCCTAAGCACTTGGTGAATTTTTATTGTGTGTTCTTATTTAAAGGGGACATTCTCTGTTAGGATGTTTGCTGTGGCACTTTGTTATTTTTCTTTGCTGTATTAAAATCCTGCTTTTGTTCTAGCAACAAATTTAATGCTAATTGACAGAACAGCTAATAGAAAGATAAGCTGTATTCTGTGTCCACACACTGCCACTTTTAGCTTTCTCAAGAATTGGAGTGCACTTTTGATCATAGGAAAGAAACAATCAGGTAAAAAAGAATGTTCTCTCTGCCTGAAAGACATGAATAATGTCAGAAAACTTTGGGTTAAAAAATTATAATCACCAGATTCTTAGTAAAAACGGCAAATCAAAAAATCCTACTGTAAAAGGAAAAATCATCATGCAGATGTTTCACTTCAGAATAAAGGGTTTTATTTCCTATCAATAAGATCAGTAGGAAAGATATAACCTGTGCTATTCAGAACCTTAGCTTGCAGCAGAATCCTAAGTAAAACAGACTCATACAAACAGAGATCAAACTGGCATTGGCCAAAGGGGAGAGGAAGGCGATGGGGGGGAAGGATGAAGGGGAGTATAGTCAATAATACTGTGGCAAGTTTACACAGTAACAGATGATGACTAGGCTTAATGGGGTGATCACAGTATAGGGTGTACAAATGTTGAGTCAGTACACAGTACACCTGAAACTAATAATATTGTATACCAAGTATACTTAAATAAAAAAAATACAAAAAAGAAAGGCAATTTCAACAGGAATTATTCTAAAATTACATGATATTTAACTTTGCAAGAGATACTAGAGCAAGTGACTTAACCTCTGTGCACTTTCAGTGACTTATTTAGAAACTGAGTTTTATTGTAGTAACCCACACATCACTGGGTTTGTGGGGACAAAATGAGTAAGTATTTCTGATTTTATTTTGTATAAACTATAAAACATTCTAAAAAATCATTTGCCACATGTGCAGGACCTCACTATATAACAGACTATCATGTTATTTATTAAGTTAATTCATAAGCTACCAAATGAAAATGTGCAATTAGCTTTTGCCTTTGTGTATAATCATGTCTTTCTATCCCATACCTATAATGTAGAAAGACAAATAGTTAAATAATAGTCCCTTGATTCCTTAATATTCCAATCCAAAGATTTAGTTATAAATTATGCATCATCATTGTGCTTGAACATAAGAATCTCTTGGGCTGCATGTTATATGAATAATAATTTCTAGATTCAAGAGGGATTTAGACAAATGTGTTTTTAATAAGTACCCAAAGTAAAAATCTGTCATCAGAATATTTGAAAAACAATGGCTTAAAGTAATGAGCCATAATGGATTTCTAACAAGAGTCACAAATTCATCTAGTGCTAGTGACAATAGGTAAAAAACAATAATCCAGTAATAAACTGCCTGAAGTTTGTTTAAAGTCACTGTATGCTCTCATCCCAGTGAAAAATAAGTGCTTAAAAATCATTTCTAGATCTTATAGTCTGTGTTGTATTTATATTATTCCAGGTAGATGAGACTAAATCCTATATCTTAAGACTTCCAAATAAGAAACATTTTCCTCCCATGTGATAACCCATTCTAATACTTTCTTCAAGTTCCCAAAAGCTCTTGCTTATATCTGGCTTAAATATTTAATGCATATAACTTTATCGTTAATACACTAACATTACCACTGGAATGCAAAGAATTTGATCTTAAATCTTAACTAAGCTCACACAATATCCCCCAAATGATAAGCTTTTCTACACCATTCAGAAACTTTTCTTGCTAAGAGGAGGCAAAAGTTCAAAGAAGAGAAGAGAAAAAAACCCGTAACCTGCATCCACCTAAACATGTCTTTGGAATGTGCTGTCAGTAATACAAGATGGGGAAAAGGCAGGTTTAAAGTTGTTTGTATGAAAATAAGACAATAATTAATCAATAATAATTCAAGAATAAACTGTGTTTTGCATACTCACAAACATAAACCTACTTTTGCCCCACCCTGTGCATGTGTGGAGGCCGAAAGGGTATGTTTCCCAAGAGGCAAATAATTAGCATATGTGTCATACGGATCTTTAAGAAAACAGACTAACCAGGGGAGTGTGGCAGCTGTTTCAGGGATGTTTTTATTTACAATGTCATGGGCAGTGCACTGTGCCAAAAAATGTCAGTGGAAGGTACTCATTCATCTGCATGATTGCCTTTAAGTCCTGCAGCAGTGATCACTAATGCATATGCAGAACGTTTTTAAGGCTCAACAATTCTCAATCTGGTGACAAACTGCATTTGCTCCCAAGGCCCTATTTAGAGGGATAGAGCTGCTGACATGGTGCCAGTCTCGCTGGCACAGCAGAACTGACTCGACTGTGTTCTTGCCTGCTGAAAAGCCTCAGCAGTCATATTCAGCTCCTTTCTCAACAGCAGCCTCTTCAAAGCTTGGCTTGACCAAGCAATCCTAAGAATGCCTGTTTAAATCTGAGACTCATGCAAAGAAGTAGACTGATTTGACATTAAGACTTGTAGAATGAAGAATAACAATAAAAAATGTTAACTAAATAAAAATTTTTAAAAAAGACTTGTGGAATAGTAGGTAACATTAAAATTTAAAATATTCATGCATGTGCACACATGAAGTGTCATTGTGTGATTTTTGGTGACTGTCCTTTTGATATGTAATTTAATTGGAGCTCTGTTATACAGTTAAATTAACCGTACACACACTAAAACATCTATGATGTGGCCAGTGTAGCTTATTTCTTTTTAAAACGGGCTTGTATTATGACATGTAACACACATAACGAAAAGTGCAAAACTGCAAGTATGTACAGCTCAGTGAATTACCACCAAGCCAGTTCCTCTCTACCTACCAGTAGGTCAACAAAAAACATGACCAGCTCTGCAGAAATCCCCTTCAAACCCACTCTTAACCACTGTCCTCCCCATCTCCTCAAAGGATACCACCTTGCTGCCTTTAACACTGTAGCTTACCTTTGACTATTTTGTAAAATTGTATGTCAATAAAATTGCACAGCAAATACATTTTTGTGTCTGAGACCCCCAATACTGTAACTGTGAGATGCATCCCTTTTGCTGGGTGTAAGGGTAGGTCTTTTTTTTTTTTAAAGATTTTATTTATTTATTTTTAGAGAGGGGAAGGGAGGGAGAAGGAGAGAGAGAGAAACATTAATGTGTGGTTGCCTCTCATGTGGTCCCCACTGGGGACCTGGCCTGCAACCCAGGCATGTGCCCTGACTGGGAATCGAACCTACGATGCTTTGGTTCGCAGCCCATGCTCAATCCACTGAGCTACGCCAGCCAGGGCAAGGGTAGGTCTTTCATTTCCATCCCTGTAGAGTATTTCATTGTATGACTCTAACACACTTATTTATCTATACTATTGTTTTGTGGAAATATTTTTTTCCAGTTTACAATTATTATGAAAAATGAGGCTATGAATATTCATTTACATGTCTCTTTATGCACAGATAGGCTTTTTTCTGCTGCACATACCTAGGAGTGAAATTGCTGGATTATAAAATGTGACAAATACCAGCTTTAAGAGATATTGCTGAGTATTTCTCCAAAGTAGTTGCACCAACTTAGACTCCTAGAAGCAGTATAGGAAGATTCCTCTTTGTCCACATTCTCAGCAAATGCTTTTTAAATTTTAGCTATTCTGATGAGTATATAGTGACACGTGACTTGCTTTTCCCTCATCATCCATGAGATTGCGTTCTTTTTCACATGTGTGTTTACTCATTTGAACACTCTCTTTTGTGAACTCATGTTTCAAATCTTTTGCCTATTTTTATATTAGATTGTCATTTTCTTATTGATTTGTAGGGTTTTTTATTCTAGCTATGTATTCTTTGTTAGATATGTATATATATTTAAAATACTTTATTCTACTCTGTGGCTTACCTTTTCATTCTCTTAATGTTGTCTTTTGATTACAATGTTTTTAATAGCAATATAGTCCAGTATATCAAATTTTCCTTAGTATTTTACAAGATATATTTTCCTACATCAGGGTCATGAATTATTCCCCTGTATTAATTTCTAGAAATCTCATTGATTTGCTTTTCAATTTACATATTATAATGTGAGTTGTGTTGTTTCTTTCTTTTTTAACCATAGTAAAATTCATTTGAACCAGCACCATCTATTGAAAAGATGGTTCTTTCTTCATTGCATTATGCATTGCCCCTTTCTCATAAATCAAGTGTCCTTCCAAACAAATTCTATTTTGGGACTCTCAGTTTTCTTCTGCATCTCCCTATCTTTGTGCCAATTCCACACCTTCTTATCAGCATAGCTTTATACTAATACACCTTACTTTCTGGTAGAGCAAGTCTTACTACTTGTTTTTGTCAAGAGTGCTTTGTTTATACTAGTAATCTGTATTTCCATGTAACTTATCGAATTGATCAGCTTGTCATTTTCAAGGAAACCCTGTTGTTATTTTGATCGGGATTGCATTAGATCTAAGATTTACTGGGGTAGAAAAGACAACTTTAAAATACTGAGCCTAAAAAAATATAAAAACATCATTTATTCTTCTGCTTACTTATTTCTATAATTCCTCCCAGTACTTTTGACAGTAGAGCTAATTTTCTATGCAATGGTCTTGTCCATTATTTAAGTTATTCCTATGTATTTGATATTTTTAAGATACTAATGTAAAGGGTATTTTACTGTCTTGTTTTCTACATTTTTATTATTTTTACATATTAATACTACCCTAATGTTTTTCTAATAAAGTTATATCTAGCAACTTGGCTAAAGTTGGCTGTATGCATTCTGAATATTAGCAATTTATTTTATGAATTTTATTAATAAATAATAATATAATCGGCAAATAATGAAGGCTTTATTTCTTTTCCAATATATTTCTTATTTATTTTTACATTATTTTCTCCTTATTCCACTGACAAGGACCTTCACTATAGTAACAAACATCATTGTGCTCTTATCACTGTAAAAGAAAAACTTTCAAAATTTTACCATTATGTTGATGTTCCCTCTAGGATTTTAAAAAGATGTCTCATAAATAAATGTTCTTTATCAAATGAATTTTTAGAAGTTATTGAGGTGATATTAATTTAATATTTGTTATTATAAGTTATATTGTTCCCTTTTCTACTAATGTGTTTTTAACAGCTTTAACAAGATATAGTGTGCATAAAACTCACATATTTAAAGTGTACAGTTCAATGGTCTTTAGCATATTTAAGGAATTATGCAACCATTACCATAATATAGTTTTAAAATATTTTTATCACCTCAGAGACAAATTTCATACTCACTAGCATTAATTCTCACCCTTATCTGCCCAGCCCCAGACAACCAGGAGCTACTTTCTACTTCTGTAGAGTTTCCTATTCTAGACACTTCGCAGCAGTGGAATCATGCAATACTTGGGCTGGCTTCTTTAAACGAGCATAGTACTTTCAGTGTTCACCCATGTCACAGCATGAATCAGCACTTTCATTTTTTACTAATGAATATGACTTCATTTTATGGAAATACTACACTTTGCTTAAACATTCATCAGTTGATGAGCATTTTGTTTGTCTTCACTTCTTATCTAAGAGCAACAGAAATTGATTTACAATGGAAAGCTTAGTTGTATAGGAATACTACTTAACTTCCACATGTAATTAATCCAAAAAACTAAACAATTTTCTCATTGGACTCTTAGTTTAAATATAATTGATTTTTCTTGCTTTCTGTTGGACTAACCAAGTTTTCTTGGTCTCTTCTTTCCTCTACTCATTTCCTGTATCTAATCTGGAAGTTCTACATTACATTTCTCAGCCTGTGTGAAGCGGTAATCTTAAATTTATAGACCACATACTTAAATTTTTCCAACAAATTTTAGAACATCTCTATCTTCTCCCCAACCTTGACACCACTTTCAGCATGCTTCACAGATACATCTTATTTTAGTTGAATTTAATTTACGCTCTTTCATAAAACTTGGACAAATTATAACTTTCTCTATTTCACTAACAGACTATGCCTCTTTCCTAGAGCAGTGAAGGACTTCATATATAACTTTGTTGCTTTTTACATATGGATAATATTCCTAAATTCCAAGAAGAAAAAAATATCTATCCAGCAGCTGTCACTTCCATTCATAGCTCCTTCAAGTATATATGTATGTGTGTCATAAAACCTGATGAAAAATAAATCTTCGAAGTTGAGCAGAATTTCTACCATTATCAAAATCTGAGCACATGGAGACTCAGACATGTATTTCACTGGCATTTGAAGGCATACAGTAATAATAGCTTATGTTTATGTAGGACATAATTTGGTCCAAAATTTTTTTACTGTTCTAAGAAATATGTACACATATAATCTTCATAACAACCTTATGGAATAGTATGATATTGTATTATTACTCTTATTTTCCAAATGAGAAAACTAATACAGGAAGTTAAATAAATTGCCCAAGGTCACCTAATTTGTAAGTGTCAAAGCTGGAATTTGAACCTATGCAATGTCTCCAACATCCATGTTCTTAAACTACTGTCTGGCATATTACTAAAGAATATTTCATAAAGGTCAGTACCCACTGTAACTTATATCAGTCATTAGCAGGACATGTTTGAAACAGGAATGTATAAATATTCTATTAGTAGTTTTCATAATGGCTTATAATAGCTAATTGAAACAGAAAGCAGACCTCAGTGAGCTGAGGCCAGTTTTTGAGAAGTGTTTTCATTTTTAAACACAGGTATAGAACCTTTGCTCTGCTTTTAGAAATTCCTTTGTTTAGAACTTTAAACATTATATTTCCTAATAATACAGCCTTTGTAATCAAGAAGTCATGAAAATAAATGCCCTAGACTTGTCAAGTTTAACTGTAGCAAATAGTAATGACAATGAAAATCTAGGTCCATGTCTACCTACTACTTGCTCACAGTCATGGATACACCAATGCAACCTGACTACCTGAATATTCTGTCACAGATAAAGATCTCCTCTATAGCCGTATAACCCCTATTCCCAATCAGGCTCTCATATGCACCACACTGATGAAATGGGTCTCGTATTGTAAGTTAGCCAACAAGTGCAGTGCTAAGTAGGAGATCCAAGTCTGACAACCTTACTCTTGACGTGCAATAATGTGAAATTCAACTCAGACCCAGATACCGATTTCGAGAGCACAAACTCCATGATCTCCTCCAATTCTCTCTGTTCCCTGGGGTCCATTCAGCTCTTTGGGGGTAATCAGTTTTACAGTTTCAGGTCCATGGAGGCCCAGGGAGATCAAATAGTGTCAAAGAATACAGGAATTCTGAGAAAGCACACACTGAAAGCTCCTCTGACTAAAAGAACAGTGAATGAGCAAGGGGAGAATGCTTAGCTGTACGGAGCTATCTTCATCTGAGAGTTCGTAACTCTGTCTGTATGCTGGTATATATACTTTTCTATCTTCAGCCTTCCAATTTAAAACAGCATCATTCCAAGCCAGTGTGCTTAAAGAAAAACTGGTGCAACAATTGTAAAGTGATTTGCAGAAATATGTATTGCTCTAAAATACACAATAAGATTTATCTCCTCTCTTGCAGAATAAGAAGTCTCTATATTGTACACATAATAGGTACTTCAGATACATTTTCTTGCATATTTGACACAATTTTGAATATTCATATTGCCAAAAATATTTATTAAATATTTTATAAAATCCTTTTTAATCTCCTATACAACAGCATAAATACAAGTCTTTTATACAAATTCACTCAAAGCCATGTTCAAATAATTATCTTTAAGTGCACATGCTTAAAATATGTATAAGATGCTCATGTATTAAAGCTGGTAGGTTCTGATTGCCTTTATTTTGATGGTGGGTTATGAATCCTCTGCATTCCAAAGGAAATGTATTTTCAAGCCCCAAAGCTAGAAATCTTTTTAAAACATATTGGAAAGGAAGTCTCATTTCCCTGGTCTATTGCAGTATACAGTACTTTGTAAAATAAATACTCTAAAGCGAATTGACTTCATAATAGTAATTGCTTAAAAACTGCCCCAAGGTTAGGTCTGCATTGCAGATTTTGTCTGGTGGCCAATTATCATGGTTCTGTTAATGCTCTAAAACACTGTCTGTTATGGAAATGCCAAATGCTCTGTAGTCCATATGAATGAAATATTGCAAATTAAAGCACACAGCTGATAAGCAACTTCTCCTATGAAATACAATGATTTCTGTTTGTCAATATATTTTTAAAAAACTATGCGTACAACAAGAATTAGTATGAGTGCTTATGCACTACAACTAAAAATATTGTTGAATTCTTTATAACCCAAACTTTTTCTATTTTATTTGGTGACTAGTTCATTATGAGTTATATCAGAAAGTGAGACAGTCTTCCCTAACTCAGTGATGAACCTATACACTATTATTATTTATTAGGGGATTATATACACTTACATAATCTGTGTAAAACAGTTCCTTCCACAGATTCAAGGGGGAAAAATAGGAAAAAAATTAATAGGGAATCAACGTCCTACACAATTTAAGCTCCCTCTTCTGCTATCTCTATTCTGTCTGTTCCAAGGGTGACAAGATCCAACCAAATATGTATACAGAAAGCACAAAGTCTTAAAATTCTGGGGAATCATTTATAGAATACAGAACTACATGTGCTACAAACTATCACTATAAACAGCATTAAGCTGCTTCTTTAATTCTTTCCTGGAAACATTTTCTCCATGTAGAAGAAGTGCTTGAAATCAGACCATCATTTCTTCTTATCCAAGAAGATGTCAGTCAAGGAGGAGTTAGTATCAAACATAATCTAGTCACTGTACAAGTTTAAAAATAAGAGAGTAAAATATGTGATCTTTACCAGTGGAAAATCATGTCTAGATGGCTAAAAAGGAAAATCATGTCTAGATGACTAGCAATATAGAATATTGTATTCTAGCAATATTTTCTATATATTGCTAGAATATAATTGGTCTAGTATATAAGACATACTAGAATATTTGCAAACTGTACTTGCTATGGGAACTTAGGAAGGAATAGAAGAGTTTGCTCTTTGCCATTGAAGGAAGTATAGGTATTGGATTTATTGGTGGAGAGGCAAGAAGATATTCCCTGTGGAAGGGCAAGCATTTGGAAATGGTACAAAGTTGGACTGAGCATGTAGGAGACAGAGGTTAAAGTAGACAGCTTCAGCAATAAGATGTTTATGACAATATACACTTAACAGCAGGTGTTAAATGTTACATGAAAATATATAAAGAGAAACAAACCACCAAACAAAGAAGTAGGAAAACTATAAGTCACAGGCTTTGCCTTTATTAATCACAAAGAAGGGATAAAGTTAGGATAAGTAGGATATTAACACACTAATAACTGACAACACTTTTCTAGGTTGTCTGGGATGGACTCCCAGACACTCCACTCAATAGCTATGTGACAAAGGACAAACCTCTGAAACCTCTGTGCTGAAGTTTTGTTATCTAAAATTTGACATAAAATAACTAGTTCATTGGGTATTATGAAAACTGAATGGATTAATACAGGTTAAAAGCTTGGAACTGGCACATCATGAGCACTCAATAAAATATCACCATTATTATTATATTTTTATTTACATGTCCATGTTGTATAATCACACAATTTTTACATTAATTCTCCCATATTGTAAAAAATGTTTTGAGGACAGAGGATTATGATTTTTAAAAAACTATATTCATAGCAGTTTTCAAGGTGCTAGTCACAGAATAGGAATGCAATCAATATTTCCTGAAGAAAAGATCAATTGGAAAGGAAGATATGGACTAATATTGGATATTGATTATTAATGTATTAGGGGAAAAGTTTATGAGGTGAACAAGATTGCATCAACTCTATCTCAGTCTCCTCAGAATTTAGGGAAATTTAATGAGCCAATACTCACAATTTATTCTAAGGGAATGTATGAAAAATTCCTGAAATTATGCACAAGAGCAAACTGATGGCTTAATCATGCTAGATCTCACCAAACAGACATAGAATCACACAGGATATTTATAAGGAGCCAGAAAACCTGAAGAGATGAACTGGGAAGGGGGATCTTCAAAGAGAACAATCCAGAGTCTTCCAAAACATATATAAAATCAGAGACACACAGATTTGTATGTGAGAAGATGAATAATGAGGACAGTTACCTAGAGAAGAGAGGTTTCACCTTCTCCTCCACAAAGGTTAGAGGGGGTGTGTGTGTATGATCTACATATTTTATTACAAATGTGAGTACACAGCACATAGCTATGGATGCATCAAGATTAACAAGCCACCAGTTGGTCCTACATATTTGAGAAGCAGCCCTCTAGGGTCAAAACAACAAGAACATAAGAATCAGAGAATTAGTACAGATGAGATATTCATCTCATCTTTGAGATATTCATCTCATCTTTGAGATATTCCTTACACTTAGCAATCTTATTGTTCAAATCTCCAGTTGCTGGAACAAGGTGAAAGCAATTCAAAATATAAGGAGGTTGGTAGCATGGTTGAGGTAGCACGTCAGCCTAATGTGCCATGGCTTAAATTTAGTAGATATTATTTTTGTTGATTCAACATCTTAGTATAACTTATGTTCAGAGTTCCGGTAAGATGGGGTATGTGGAAACAAAAGAACAGCAAGTGATTCCGTATAAGAAAACTCTGCAATAAATCACAAACTAAAAACAATTCCTAAGAATTTTTAATATAGGACCTCTGTGGCAGTTTGATCAGCCCAGAGATTATCCATGTATACAAAGTGATGGAATTTGTAATGGAACGATGTTGAAAAGATATGTCTGAGCTAGCAATCTAATCATCCTATAGATGCTATGAATTATGACTTCACAGGAAAGACAGGCTTCAGTGGTAAGCTAGTTGAGATGAGAATAGCTAGACATGTAATTATTTAAACACTCTGATGTCATTTCCTCAATGAGACTTTCTCAAGATTAGTGAACATTTGGTCCTGTCTAAAATGTTCACACCAAAGGTCCTTGAAATTTGATTCTATCAAAAATGTTCACGTTTGGAAAACATCCCTGGATTCAAATATCTTGTAAGATTTATTTAAAACATTTATGTGTAAACTTTTGGTTTACAAGATAACACAAAAATACTGCCATGTTTTATTGGTACAATGATTGTGGACAGGACCAAATATTAAGGGCCTTTTGGCATGGACCCAATGTCTCCGTGAGCACTTTGGACAGGACCAAATGTCCTATAGACTTTCCTAAATACTCCTACAGAAGAGGGGTGCACAACATTCACTCTATCTCAGAACCTGTCTGTGCATAAGTTTATAATTTTGTATTTGTTTATTTTCTTTCTCATCCAATGGAATTTAAGTTTCATGAGACAGAAGATAGTAACTGTTTTAGAGGCAATATACCATAAAAATTAAGAATACAGATTTGAGGACTAGAATTATAGTCTTGGGCACACTGCTTAACCTATGTCTCAGTTTCTTCACCTGTAAAATAGAGTTAATAATAAGCTAAGCACATCTTAAAATAGATACTAACAAAAATATACCTGGTACATATTAACCACTGTATAAATACTGAAACACACATATACACACTCTTCCTTCCTATAGAAATGTGAAACATTCATAACCAGGTATTGCTTTTAAGTAACTAAAACTGTTCAAAGTGCATACATGTAACATGAAGTACTATCAGGAAGCCCGGCACTGCATTTGGCACCATACAGATGCTTGCTTCAGCCAAATTTAATGCTTCCCAACCAGTGATTCTCAGAGTTACAGTAAAGTCCACAGTGTACAAAGTATAGTTAGTTGACTGAATAAATCTGTCTTGTATTTATTTGGCTACTTTTCAAATATGTAGTTGGAATTCATAAAACACAAATGCATTTAAAACTACTAAGTTCAGCCCTGGCTGGATTGGCTCAGTGGATTGAGCGCCAGCCTGTGAATTAAAGGGTCACTGGTTCCTTTCCCAATCAGGACACGTGCCTGGGTTAGAGGCCAGGTCCCCAGTAGGGGGCGCGTGACAGGCAACCACACATTGATGTTTCTCTCCCTCTCTTTCTTTCTTCCATCCCCTGTCTAAAAAAATAAATTAAAAAAATATTTTGTAAAACTACTGAGTTCAGTGAAATTATTACTGTTTTGTAGTTTATTATTTGTAGTTCCTTCATTGTTTTGTAGTTCCTCCGTAACTGATTCAAAAAACACAACTAGAATCTTTGGGAATTCTGAAAATCTTGACATTTCGAAGGGAATCTTCTACTTGGAGAGGTTGAGAATCACAGGTCTAAGTCAAGCTGAATCACTGAAATGTCATCTTGGCCTCCCTGATCTCTCATACAAGCAGCAAAGGGCACTCAAGTTGAGGACACGCAGGCTAGAGTGCTCCTGCTAAGCCTTCTCTTCTAAAGGGCTCAGGGCATCATTGCCTGAGTGGGTCTAAACTTGTGAAATCTGTTTCAGCAAAAAGGTCAGACCTTTGGTCAAATATAGCTTAAACCATTGTGACCAAAGCCTTCATGCTTTTTAATGTAAGATAAATTAAGATTAAGAGAAGGTAGTTGGCCACAAAACTGACAGTGTCAAAATCTGTGTCTTTTTAAAAATGTACCTTCATTGTGAGGCTCTTCAAGTAGGTGCTAAAATATTAGCAACTTCACCCACTAATCACCCACCATCACTTCAGCCACATTCCCACATCGGTGCAACAAGTACAGATGCTTGTACATCGCAACAGACACTGGAGGTGAACCAGTGACCGTGGGAAACATAACAAAGCCATTGTGGAACTCCTATATCAAGAGGAAAGCTCTGATGTCCTACTACATTCCAGTTCTCTGGAAATGTCTAAATAAAGAATACAGTATCAGGAAGACATAAGCTCTGTGTTGTCCTTTTTTTTTGTCTGTGAGTAAATAATAAGAGGTAACGCAGCAGCCCTTCAGTTATCCACACCCTGATCAGTGGCAGACATGCAGCACAGGCTGAACCAACACTATGGGTTCATGAAATCCCATTTCGGTTTTCTCTTTCTAAAAAATACAAGAAGTTCAGCCCTTACTGCTGTAGCTCAGTTGGTTGGGCATCATCATGCAAAGTGAAAGGTCACCAGTTGATTCCAAGTCAGGACACATGCTGGGGTTGAGGGTTTGGTCCCCAGTTGGGGTGCCTGGGAAGGCAACTGAACGATGTTTCTATCCCTCTCTTTCTCCCTCCTCCCCCCCTTTAAAAAAATACATAAGACATTTTACAAATAAATAGATAGATAGAGAGATGATGATAGATAGATGATAGATAGATAGATAGATAGATAGATAGATAGATAGATAGATAGATGATAGATAGATGATAGATAGATAGAAAGATGATAGATAGATAAATGAATCAAGAAGGCCACATTCCAAACTGCCCTCACTATTAGGTCAGGACTCCATGATTAGCCTGTCTAGTGGGGATGTGAATGGAACTGGTAAGTGTAAGTTCTGGTCAGAAGAAGAACAGATATATGTCCTCCACCCACTCTCTTCTCCTACAACCATGTAAGACTTGCTGCTAAATTCACACAAATAAGAAAGAAAACATTTCCATATTAAGGAACGGTTATTTCATGTCCTAATTTGTTATATAGCACGTCCTCACCTAACCTAACTAGTACACAGTATGTTCTAATCAAGTTACTTTTCCAAGTAAACTGGAGATTATGCATTAAACAAAAGTGCATTGGCTTTGGAATTTAATGAACTTGCTTTTAAATACCAAGTTCAGACCTTATGATTGGGATCTTTGTAAGCTGAATGACTTCTGAGTCTTACTATGCTCTCTCTATAAAATGTATAGACTACCACATGCTATGCCAGATTACTACACAAATTTCTTAGGTAACTAAATACATGAAAAAAAAAGTGTGTGTGTGTGTGTGTGTGTGTGTGTGTGTGTGTTTACACCCTGTAGGTACCTAAAACAACTCAATGTATGTTAATTTCTTCTTGTATTATTTCTAATAAATATAATTTGACTAGAAATGAGTTAGATGCTTGCAATAATGCTTTACAAAAATAAAAGGAACCTGAAAAGTACCAAATTCAGCCCCTTATTTTATGGATGGACAAACTGAGGTAGAGAAAAATAAACAGCACCGTGCCAATAGTGACATGCTCTTCTTTCCATCATACCACCTGCTGTTGAATTAGATAGAGTTTTTAAAATGTCAAAGAATATAATAAATTTCTGTGCTTTATGTTAGATGCCATAGCATCAAAATGTAAAAGATTTTATTCACCGGTAAGTTTCATACTAAAAGAGCTCCGTAGCCTTGCCCGACCATACTGAAAGCAGAGGCACAGAGGTTCCCAGCAGCATCAAGGTGACCACAAAGCAGTGCTCTTTCCTCCTTGGAAAGCCAGCTGGTTCCTGAGGAAACGGCTGTACAACGGTGACTTCATTAGTGAACACTTAAGTTACTTCGTGCACGCAGTGCAGCACAGAGTGCAAGCCTCAGTGCTCACCAGGGTAGACTCACATCTGAACTCCCGTTCAACCAACCCCCAATTCTGGGGCCCCCCAAAGTTATACCACTTGTTAGCTTTAGGATCCTGACTTTCAGTTTTTTCCTCCATGAAGTCAGGATAAGAATACTACATAAAATTTTACTGTGTATTAAAGGAATTAATGTTTGAAAATCATTTAGTACGGTGTCTGGCAACTAGTAAGCACCTACTAATCACAATTATCATGGTGTGCAGAAAACCCATGCGTCTCAGAATAATCATACGATGGATATATTTAGGTATAAATATTCATGTTCACATGCATATTATAAAATATATTACATCTGCTCAATACTTTACTTTGGTACATCTATGGAAATGCTGTTGTAATTGAGCTAATGCATCAAAGTTTTCAGTTGCAAAATATGAATGATATATGATATTATATAATTTGGATTTGGAGCTAAACTTTTATGAACTGAATTTTCAAAAATATTTATAATGTTAGTGTACCCTTTTAAAGCAACACATTAAATAGCAATTTTTCTCTGACTTAAGTACAATATAACCAAATTTCAAATTTTATCAATAACTAAAATTATCATTATAACATCAACTATATGTGCCTCAGCTGCCCTTCATATGGAACACAGAGACTAAGGACTATGGATTCAAAAATGTACTCAGACTCTTGCTTTCTATATAAAGTAATTAGTTAGCTTACTTTTTGCTCATTTTCATTTTTCTTGTGAAATTAAAGTGAGTGATGTTGAGCTGTCCATCCTTCAGAGCAATGGAACTCTGCTAACTTTTTGAAGAATAAATTAATAAATTAAAGACTGAAGCAATTAGCCCTGAACTGTTTCACTTGCCCTCCAGAACATTATCTTTTTTGCTTATGCTTCCAGGGTCTTTTGAATTGTCAGCACCATTCAAAACATGTCTTCTGACTTCACCACGGATGTCATTTCTTATTGTCTCTATTGCTTCTCACACTACCCTTTCCAGGCCTGAACAAAATGACACACTTGACTGTATAATTTGAATTAGGATCTGGAATAACTCTTAGCCCTGTAACAGGTGTGAGCTCCAAGATGCTTTTGGACCTACTGGGCTATTACTTTCTCAACCTCAACCTCCTGTATTCGTTCCAGGGAAAGCAGAAACTATCTCAAGCTCTGACTTACACTCCCATTTTCTGACTATAATTGGATTTATCTCCTCAACTTCAACAATCACAACAGGATCTAAAACAATCCCAATTCCCCTAGCAGTTGGACCCTCTGTACCTGCCGCCAACAGCTGGCTAGAATCCTGCTTCAACTCAGAGGAACACCCGCACAGGGAAACATCTGAATCTCAGGATATCAGTTCAAGCCTAAGTGGAGAACAAATTTGCTACATCGACTTGGACCCTGAATGGGATGTCTGCCACCATCCTCACAGGCAAACCCTTCAGCTGAACAGGTTTCCCTGGTCCTGGAACTGCTTGTTCCTAATGGATTTCTCTCTTCCCGCAGGCTGAATAATTTAGAACTCATCCTGCCACATGACCCACACTACCCAGTATATTACAATCAGTACTTTTGGCAACCTAATACTCTTTTCTTTCTCTGTGTCATCTTTTATTAATACAATGTCAATGAAAAGTACCCTCAGATGTCCAGTATTATTCGAGGATACTGTGGGCTCTTTTCTAATGCCTCACCAGCAAAATAATATGGGATGGGATTCTTTAAAGTTATAATGATGGGTTAAAACAATAAAATTTATACAGTGCATGTTGTACACAGTCTGTTTGTGATATACTGTATTAGTTTGCTCAAGCTGCCATAACAAAATACCACAGATTGGGTGACTTAAGAAACAGAAATGTGCAGTTGACCCTTGAACAACTCAGTGGTTAGGGGCACTGAGCCCCTGCATAGTCAAAAATCTGTGTATAAAAGGCATTTGCTTATCCTGAATTATAAATGCTTATGTTTAAAAACAATTCCAAATTTAAAGGGAAAAAGAGGAAGTGCCAAGGAATTGAGGTGGCTTTTTTTTTTTAACTATTTCAGATTTGATTTTGTCCTCATAGATCTTACAGCTAATTGTCAGGAACTTTTTTCTACTTTACATTAAGTAGTAATCCTCATGGTGAAGCATAAGTAAGCAGTGAGTCAGTGGCACATCCAATGAGAGAATACCATGAGTCTTAGACTTGGTGAAAATATTGCATGTAAGTGTTCACAAGACAGATAAAACCAGCCATCTCCAAATCAAAGAGGGTTTGCAGAAATGCTCTTGTTTTAAATATAAAACTTTCCTTTCTACTCCTCTTCCCCATGTCTGAAGTCCAAGAATAAAATTTCAATTCTTTTTTTTCTCACAATATTTCTTTTATTAACATTTTATACCAGTGGGAGATGTAGGGACAGTGGCAATCTATCCTCACTATGGTGTAAGCTTTCACCTAGTACTTGTTTCTCAAGACTTGACAGTCCACACCTCACAGGAACTACCACATCCTCATCATGCATAGCCGGGGGGCACCACTATTTACATGTATGGCAGACATATTTGTTATTGGAACAAATATAAAAGGGAGTTCCTAGCATATTACAGCAATACAAAGGTAGACAATACAACAAGATATGATACATTAATAACTTTACTTATCTGAAAAACTTTATTTACTTACTTACTTGTTTTTCAAGTACAGTTGTCTCCATTTTCCCCCTACCTCTCTCCCAACCTCCTACCCTCAATCCTACCCCCCTTTGGCTTTGTCTATGGGTCTTTTATACATGTTCCTCGACAACCTTTCCACTTCTTTCCCCCATTATCCCCCTCCCACCTCCACTCTGATTACTGTCAGTTTGTTCTTAATTTCAATGTCTCAGGTTATATTTTCTTGCTTTTTTGTTTTTTGATTAGGTTCCACTTATAGGTGAGATCATATGGTACTTGTTTTTTACTGCCTGGCTTATTTCTCTTAAAATATTGCTCTCCAGTTCCATCTATGCAGTTGCAAAGGGTAGGAGCTTCTTCTTTCTGCTCTGTAGTATTCCATTGTGAAAATGTACCATAGTTTTTTGCTCCACTCATTTACTGATGGGCACTTAAGCTATTTCCAGCACTTGACTATTGTAAATTCTGCTGCTATGAACATTGGGGTACATAGGTTTTTTGGATTGGTGTTTCAGGGTTCTTAGGGTATATTCCCAACAGTGGGATCACTAGATCAAAAGGCAGTTCCATCTTTAGTTTTTTGAGGAAATTCCATACTGTTTTCTACAGTGGCTGCACCAGTCTGCATTCCCACCATCAATGTACTAGGCTTCCCTTTTCTCCACAATCTCACCAGCACTTGTTTGTTGATTTGTTTATCTTGGTCACCTGACCGGTGTGAGGTGGTATCTCATTGTGGTTTAATTTGCATCTCTCTGATGGCTAGCGATGCTGAGCAACATTTCACATGTCTCTGGGCCTTCAGCATGTCTTCTTGGAGAAGCGTCTATTCAGGTCCCTTGCTTTTTTTAAATTGGATTGTTTGTCTTCCTGGATTAGAGTTGTTTGAGTTCTTTATATATTTTTGGGATCAAACCCTTGTCCAAGGTATCATTGGCAAATATATTTTCCCATATGGTTGATTACTTTTTCATTTTGCTGATGTTTGCTTTAGCTGTGCAGAAGCTTTTTACAAAATTTCAATTCTTGTTTCAAAACAGAAAAACAAAAGCAAATCTCCTCTTATAAGGATACCAATCAGATTGGATTAGGGTCCACCTACTGGTCTTATTATAAATCAATTGTCTCGTTAAAGTCTCTATCTCCAAATACAGTTACATCCTGGGGTGCTGAGGGTTAGGAATTCAACATACGAAAGGGGGACAGGGTTCATCCCATAATACACATGAAATATCTTCTTCACAAGGTCCCCTTAGAATACTACCTAGAAGAGTGGGTCACACATAGTAAACCTTTGTTAGGCTTTATCAAGTGGTTAAAAAACTATTTCATATTTTCAATCTCAACCTCCCTGGGAATATGTGAGATACTACTGATGGGAAAAATGAATACATTTTACATCATAGTAAATCTGATTTTCTGAAATAGGTTGGACAATAGTGTAAATAATTACTGCATCTTAATAAACCTAAAGTTTCTGAATCATCTTTGATGTTTGAAAAAGGAATATTTTGGTCTATCTATGCATTAGTATGTTTTCTTCATACTGCAATCAATTATAATTCCCTTCATTTTTTATTTTTAACTATATCTTATTGATTATACTATTACAGTTGTCCAATATTTTTCTCCCCTTTATCCCCCTCTGCCTTGCACATCCCCTCCCACCAGCATTCCCCTGCTTAAATTCATGTCCATGGGTCACACATATGTTTTATGTCCTCTCCATTTCCTATACTATTCTTAACCTGCCCCTGTATGTTTTGTACCAACCATTTATGCTTCTTATTCACTGTATCTTTTCCCCCTTTCTCCCTCGGCTGATAACCCTCCATGTGATCTCCATTTCTGTGAATCTACTCCTGTTCTAGTTGTTTGCTTAGTTCATTTTTATTTTTGTTTTAGGTTCAGTTGTTGAGAGTTGTGAGTTTGTCATTTTGCTGTTCATGTTTTTGATCATCTTCTTTTTCTTAGATAAGTCCCTTTAACATTTCATATAATAAGGGTTTGGTGATGATAAACTCCTTTAACTTGACCTTGTCTGGGAAGCACTTTATCTGCCCTTCCACTCTAAATGATAGCTTTGCAGGATAGAATAATCTTTGATGTAGGTCCTTGTCTTTCATGACTTTGAACCCTTCTTTTCAGCCCCTGATGGCCTGTAAGGTTTCTTTTGAGAACTCAGTCTTATGGGTACTCCTTCATAGGTAACTATCTCCTTTTCTCACGCTGCTTTTAAGATTCTTCCCTTATCTTTTACTTGTGTAATTTAATTATGATGAGTCTTGGTGGGTTCCTCCTTGAGTCTGATTTCTTTGGGACTCTCTGAGCTTCCTGGACTGCCTGGAAGTCTATTTCCATCACCAGGTTGGGGAACTTTTCCTTCATTATATTTTCAAATGAGTTTTCAATTTCTTATTCCTCTTCTTCTCTTTCTGGCACCCCTATGATTCAGATGTTGGAATATTCAAACTTGTCCCAAAGGTTCCTAAGCCTCTACTTATTTTTTTGACTTCTTGTGTCTTCATTCTGTTCTAGTCAAATGTTTATTTCTTCCTTCTCCACATTTTCGATATGAGTCCTGGTTTCCTTCCCTTAACTGTTGGTTCCCTGTGTATTTTTCTTTATTTCACTTTGCATAGCCTTCACTTCTTCCTTCATTTTGAAACCATACTCAATCATTTCTGTGAGCACCCTGATAACTACTGTTTTGAACTCTGCATCTGATAGGTTGGTATCTCCTCCTTGCTTAGTTTTTTCTGGAGTTTTGGTCTGTTCTTTCACTTAGGCCATATTTCTTTGTCTCGGCACACCTGTTACATTGTAAGGACAGAACCTTAGGTATTCACCGGGGCAAGGCAACCCATGTCACTGTGTTGTGGTGCTGTATGTGGGGGAGGAGTCAGAGAAAGAACAATGCCACTTGCTCAGCTCCTAGCCAGCTTTCAGTCATTTCCCCTGCTACCCACAAGCAAATTGTGCCCTTTCAGGTGCTGATTCCTGGATAGGTGGGCTTGTGTATGTTCTAGGGTCCTGTGGGTCTCTCCAATGAACTCTCCTATGAGGCTGGGCTGGGAGTTTCACCCACCACTGCAACCCCCACAGGTTTTTACATACAGAGGTTTTAAGGTTTTAGTTTCCCACACTGGAACCCTGGGTTGCACAGTCTGTCTCACTCCCTAGTTGTTCCTCCCAGCTTATCTGCATGCAAATGTGGGACTGCCTGGTCTGCCAGCCACCACATTGCCTACCCAGTCGGCACATCCTCTCTGCCCCAGCTACCTGTCTCCATCCCTCCTACCAGTCTGGATGAACATTTCTTCTTAAACTCCTTGGTTGTCAGACTTCCATACAATTTGATTTTCTGGCAGTTCTGGTTGCTTTTTGTTTTAAAATTTGTTGTTGTCCTTCTTTTGGTTGTGTGAGGAAGCAAAGCATATCTACTGCCACCTCCATCTTGGCTGGAAGTCCTCCCTTCAGTTTTTTAAATAAACATTTCAAATGGCCAGATGTTTTATGTTATGCTAGCCTAGCATATGGATAGCCCAAGATGAGTCCTAGAAGTAGTGTGTTCACTAACACCCACTACTGGTGTAAAACTTGACGAGAGCTTGAAAGCAGGGTTCACTTTTTACTCAGAAAATAAGCAGGAAATGGTCAATATTCAAAAATGAATTCTATGAAAAGCCCCATTTTTATCCTGTGGTCTTTAAGGATTGATTTTTCTCCCCACTGGCCATGCTATTTTGAAATGCTAATGGTCCTCATACTTGGATTCAATCATTTCAGTTGGGGCACTGGCTAGTCTTGGATGTGGTAGAACTTTAGAATCCACGTAGTAGGGAGGCAGTCGGCCCTGCCCAGCTGCACGTTACCACTGCTGGACAGGCCGCCGAGGTGCCTGCCTGGCACACACCCTCTGGAAGCCAAGAAGTGGGGAGTGGGATACCTCCTTGCTGCTGCTTCTCTCAGACCATATTCCTAAAGCACCCAGTTCCTGGCCCTCCTGTCCCTGCCCCTTTCCTTTCAGCTTTCTGCTGGGCTCAGCTTTGCTCTTTCTTTCCATCTTCATGGTGCAATGAATGTTTTCATAACAGAACTTTGCACTCTGATGGGATACAACTGTGGCACAAATTCGTGGAACTGTGTTTGTGGGGACAATTCAATAGTTTTTTAATGAATAAAGAAACAAAAGTGAATCACTGTGAATACCCTGTTTTCCCTTCACTGTTGAAAGACCTATTCTAAGTTATATTAAGAGCATCTGTGGCTGTGGGAAGGGTGAGATGCAGAGAGGAGTTCAGAGAAAAAGAGAAAAAAGAAATAGACAAAACAGAAAGAGAGAGAATTGGAAGCTCGTCAGGTGAACGAGAGGAACAGTTGGTAGGGAGGAAAAGATTTAAACTCTGCCCAAGCACAATGACATCCACCTCCAAAATTTAAATTGTCTGCTGATTGTAGCTGAAAACCCCAATGCTTTTTTTAAATCTTATTTTCATATCATGGTTTTCTCAGGCTGACATAATTACCTTTTGGGGTTTCATCAGCCTTCAGCAAAATTACAGCTTTTCCATTTCAAAGATGTATTTCCAGATGGGATCTAAAGCCTCTTTTTTTTTTTTTAAATACATAACAGGTGGTTAGCTGTTCACAATTAACTATTTATCTAAAGAGTGACATGATTAGCCTATGTAAGAGTCTGGTACATTCCCATTGCTGGATGTCCTATTACTGATCCTTTTTAAAAATTAGACTTTTTAAATAATAAACCAGTATGTGAAATTATTTATTCTTAATCCTAGCACATTGCCAAATCTACCCAAGGTTCCTTCTCACAGAAGAGTCGTCTGTTTTTCTCACTAGATTTTTCCCTGCAGCAGTTGACAGTTCACATGAGGATAGATACTGGAGAAAAGAAAAATATATATCAAAGTAGATATGCTGTGTCTTTCTTGAAACAAGTTTTTTGTTTGATTTCATGTTCCCATAAGGAACCAAAGACTTGAGGCTGACTGTCTTGTGGGACGTGGGACGTGTTGTCTAGGTGAGTGAAGTAGCAGGCTCCTAGATCTTGATGACAGTGGCATTGGGCACTATGGCTTCAGAGGAATGGGTGTTCCTTAGATTGTAGATTCAGCAGTTTAATTGTATCAACTCAGCTGGGGGAATCAGGCCTTCTTCACAAAGGGAGATAATGGAACCAAATTCTGAATAGGCTGCTTTATAAACCTGAAGCCAATTGGTTAAGTTACAATGAGAAATATACTTTTGAATTAGAAAAAAATTTCTCCAGAATGAAAGTAGTTTTTACAAAATAATTGTACACCAAAATGCAACCATGAGAGCATAGACTCAGAGCAAATGGGGTTCACATGATAAAAAATAACAGCACCTGCTCACAGACCTAGTCTTCAGATACTCTAGTCTGCCTTTGCAGTGTGAAGCAGCCATGGAAAAGGCCTGAGCAAACAGATGGTCAAGGCCATTTCCCAACAAGATTTCACACACAAAACAGGCAGAAAAGGCAGGATGTGGCTCAGGTCTGTACTACAATTCATGGGCACAATTATGTATGAAATTAATTACAACTCCCTGAGGCCAGTGTTACCCATTTTATGGGGGAAGAAACTGAGGCTTAGAGAAATTAATTGACTACGGAAAGTGACATAGGTAAATAATGCTAATAAATGCTTCTAACGAGCACTTCCTCTTTCAAGTTGGATTCTATTACATCAAAGTTGGATAATCATGGTAATTTGCTTGAGGCAATAGTGAAGTCTTATTAGCTTTTCTTAATCCAAAATAATCCACTCCCCAGGAAATTTGTGTCAGTTGAAATCATTACCATTTTCCTCTAAGAGAGAAACAGCAATATTTTAATTCTCAAACTCAACTATTTTTCCAAATTCTATGAGTTCATACTAATAGCAGGGTTTGAACATTTATTCATAATATGATTCAGCTGCACAAAGAAAATAATAGCTTCTTAATTCTTTAAAACTCCGTTTATCATTTTCACAACCCCTAACCATGCTGGATAGGAAGATTTTTTTTCAACTTGCCAGTTTAAATATTTCTGCCTTTTCTGGTTTCAACAATTCTTATTCAGTCTTTTCAAAGTTAAACTCCCTCTGAGGGCTTTTTAAAATGTTCCCCTTTCACATAATTTACTCTTTTAGATAAGTGCTGGGCCTTTCCGATCTTGCCCTGTACTCCTCTCAAGTGTACATGGGCATGTGAAGGGGACTGACCTTGTCCTCACAGCAGTGGGTGAGGGACAGAAGGAAGATGGAGGAGAGATTTGTGCCTCAGATCCACAAGGTGTCACCTTGATCGCCATGGTCTCTTGTGCAGAATATATGAAGTGGTCTTCTCCCCAGATCGGTGACTGCTGATGAACAACTGGCTGCAACAGGATTTGGGGGTTACATACTGGAACCACAGATAGAACCCATAGTACCACAATTTCTACTCAGTTTCTCATCTATGTGCTTACAGATGTGGCTGCTTTGTCTTGCCTCCAGACCTCTGCTACCCACTAGCAATTTCAACATCCCCTCATCACTTTTGAAGTATGTGGGGAATTCTGGGATCCCAGAATGCTCTGCGGACTATCTACCTCCTGCCTTACAGCAAGGACATGCATAAGCACCACATGGTATGTTGGAAGCATCTGAAGTCAGAGGCTTGATTCCACTGTCTTCCTAGGAAAGCAGGACCAGCCTGATGGATTCAGGCACCTCATACTCATGTGAGTATATCCAAAGTCAACCCTTCATTGTCAAATTTAAGCAGATAACAAGTGCCCTTATTCCTGATCCACTCACCCTCCTCCCTGTCCTTTCTTCTGCCTTTCTTTCCACCAGGACTGCAAGCAGCTGTCTCTCTGTCTCTCTCTCTGTCTCTCTATCTCTCTCTCTCACTCCCCCCGGCCCTCCCTTAAGGACTGACTAAATGGAAATGGAACTCTGAATCAAATTTTATAGGCATCATTCATGTTATGCTTCATAAGAAGATAAAAGAATCGAGAAAATCCTCTGTTTTAACAAAGCTTGGCTTTCAAGTCTATTATCTTCTGTAAACTTCTATTTGTAATATCAGAAGCTGAATATTGATTTCCTTTTCTCTTTGACTTCCCTTTTAGCATTTTTAATCCCTCCCTGAGGTATATATATTCCTAACACTGCCTAAGAAATTAAATGTGGATACACTACACACACACACTGTCACATGCATACATATATTTTAAAAATATAAATTCTATTACACACTCACCATTACTGTATCTATGACATATTTTTATAAAATTGACATATGTTTATAACACTAAATTCCTTTATTTCTAAAACATTTTTCATTATTTATACTTTAAGTTGTATGCTTCCCGATGACCCAAAAAAATAAATCTGTAAGACATTTTCAAATGTAAACTTGTACTACAGAGAGAGGAGTCCTTTCACAATTCATGGATTCTTTAACAGCACTAACAGAGAACTGCACATTTTCACCTCTTCAATAGTTTGTATTTGGTTCCTAGTTCTCACTCCATTTTGAAAATAAAGAGGGGAAGGGTATGTCTAGGAACTATTATGTAAGATAGCCAAGGTAGCGTAATAAGTTCATTTGGGATCCTTTCATTCCGGAAACTAGATTAGAATTCAAGCCACTGGATGGCCATATAACACTTCTCTAAAACCTAAAAAGTCAAAACTTCAAGTCTCTGAGTGATGAAAGGTCATTTTATCTCAAATCTCTAGAGTCAAAGCTAAAATAATTTTCTCATGACTTCATACACACCTTCTGTGATCCATTCTGTCATTTAACTCTTTTATAGGCAGAAAGAATATTTTGTAAATTTAATTTTTCAAAGCCCTTTTCTGGCAGCACTTTAACCTATCCTCCCAATATTTTGTTAAATGAATAAATCAGGTATAATCCCATGTATACATGAGGAATCACACATGATTTAGGATATACCCAGTACGCTACACAGAACTGAAATTAGAATTCAGTTTCCTAAGTTTTAGACCAGCTCACTATTATTTCAAAATCATTCATTTTCTTACATGTCTTCAACAATTTTTTGGTTCACCACAGAAAGCATTACTATAAAGAGTTATTTAGTCTGCTCTCATCTTTCTCCAAGTCCAATTTTAAATGCTAATTTAGGCAATAGAACTGCTACCTTATGGGCTGAGCATTTTATAATTTTACTGTGAAATTTTCTTTGGAGAGTCACATGGCTGTGTTTTATTCAAATCTGTTATGAATCATGTGGTAATAAGGGGTTTTCCCTAGCTACATTTCTAATTAAAGTTTTCTCTCTGGCTCATTTTTTCTGACCCTTTGATCATTTTCATAGCATCTGAGCCTTTCCAATATTCCCATTCACTAGATGAATTCAACAGTCTCATAATGTTTTGATTGTTACTTTGTATTTTATTCAAATATGCTGACTAATCCTTGCTTTAATTTTTCCTTTATTACTGTTTTCCTGCTTGCTTTTGACATGCCTCTGTTAGACTGTCCATTAATTTCTATACTAAATTTCATAATGAACCCTCCTCACCTTACATCATATTTACTCAAGTTTGCATCTTGCACTGCATCTTGAAAATACAACCAACTATTTTTAAATCCTAGAAACAAAAGGCATCCACATTACATTTACACTATCAACAATTAAGTTTTTTCTGGCTTAATTCAAGTTATGGTATTCAGAGAATTCATGTCACAACACACAATTGTTGAACCTTTGTATTAGAGCGTTAGATCAAATATACTGTTTTATAACAAGTGTCCCCCCAGTCGTGGGCTGAACAGAAATATGCTGTCAGTAGGTATTACTTACTGGTTGCTAGACTGCCTCATTAAAACTCCATGAAGGACAGTAATTTATTGGGAGCAAACAGTTACATAGAAAGAAATTCCACTTCCTGAAGAATCTTAAACACTTTTAGAAACCCTCCACCCACACTTCTTACAGATTTACTGAAAACATCTCGCCCACCCTCCACTCCATCCTGTATTCCTTTTCAGAGACAAGAACTTACTATGTAAGATAGGACCTGCTTTCTCCCCACATTCTTCCTAGAATTCTTTTGTACTTCGCATAGTAGTGCATTCCTTCTACCTCCTTGATCACCACAGACTAGCCAGGCAGACAAAGCTTTACTTTCTCAGTTGAACACTGAGTAAGCATTAACTGAAGTCACAGGAACATCTGTATTCACTTTTTTCTGTAAAGCAGACAAGGAGCCTTTCTCTTCCACCACTAAACTATCTCTGCCTAGCGCAGGGTCTGAAGTTGTGGTACCTACATGCATGTTTATTACATGTTTCACATAGTGATGCTATTCACATGCAAAAGAGGCACCTAGAATTTTTTAAAGATTTGTCTTTTCATGTATATATACCTATATATGTGCTACGTTTCTCTTTTAATAAAAGATGCTTTTACTCAGAACATTCTCATTTATAAAATCTCTCCTACCTTTCCTTTGGTGATACGATTTTATGAGCAGCAAAGAAAGTTTTTCTGCTTTTTCACTTCTGCTCACTGATTCAAACTCTCCCCAGTTTCTGTTCACTCATCAACAAAATGGTGACCATATAAGAAACACCCTCTTCCTCAGAGTACGGTTATGAGAATTAAATGCAGCAAAACATACAGAGTGCTGCCCCAGAGTACATTTATTTAAAAATGCCTAACAGGCATTCCCAATGCTCGATAAACATTTGTGGCCTCCTTTCTCCTATTCTTTTTGTTCCATCTACCAAAGGAAATGCCTTCTATGCTACAACTATCTCATCAAGGTAAAATGAGATTCTGTTTAAACATAGCCCTTCTCTGCCCTAAAAGTAACCAAAGTTACAGCATCATGCTAAACACAAACAGCAATTGTACAGGTGGCAAAGAGCTGAAGGCAGTTCAATAAATCATGAAAGAATACAAAGTTCAACAAAGAAGCGTTTAATTGGAATCTGTAGTACCTCCATCTGCTCCAGCATCTTTTATAGAGTCCCAATTATTCTTGCCTGAGGCAGATAAGCTTTAGACTAATCTGAATGAAGTGAGGTGTGACATTAGTTGTTACATTTCAACTCTTACCAGATTAGAATTTGTGCAGCTACACACATGCCATATAATAGCTTTCAGGTCTTGTTTTTTTTTCTTCTCCTTTTAGGATATAATTCTATCTAGGGTGTTTCGATGTGCTACTTTTTTTTTTTTTTTTTTTTTTGCACAGGATAAAATGTTTCCTGGGACTTTGTTTCATGTGGGAGAAAGAAATGCATCTCTAGCAGTCTAGTACATAGCCAGATACAATTCATGTTTACCTACCCAAGTACAGGGCAAAGCCAATCTGCAGACAATAAATTACAGGCCCAAAAATACTGTCTTTGCCATGAAGGGGAGATCTGATTTTGGAAGAACTGATCTTCAGGAACAAAAGTAAATTCAGAGGAAGAAAAAAGTGAGCCAACATTTAGAAAGAGGCACAAAACTCTAACAGTGGAAACTATTATTCATATTTAACAGATTAATCGGCTCATAGAGGTTAAGTGGAAGTCACACAGCTAGCAAGTGGATGAGCAGAGATTCATACTCAACTCTCCACGGGGTGAATTTTTGCTCTCAGACATGGGTCATTCTACTGCTCCTCCCTGTTTTATGAACAGAAACCCAGAGGACTGTTGCTAGGTCAGATTAATAAGGTAAATGAAATGTTCTTTGGGAGCTGAAGGATGGAGGCATCTAGCAGGCATGTGGACACACCTTGATCCAGTTTCTCAAAGAATAAAAGTCAATGTTATGAAAATAAAATTGGATGAAGTCTACGCACACATTAGAAACTTAAAATACCATAACATTTCTAAATTCTGTTTACGTTTAGTATACATAATCAAGAAGCAAAGTACCACATGTGTAGAGACCCCCTTCCTTCCCTCTTACCTTTTCCCCCCTCCCCTTCTCTCACATATTCCCACATACATAAAC
Organism: Trachops cirrhosus; assembly: GCA_028533065.1. Lineage (NCBI taxonomy): Eukaryota > Metazoa > Chordata > Mammalia > Chiroptera > Phyllostomidae > Trachops > Trachops cirrhosus. The sequence continues at coordinate 113,219,122 of CM052539.1, read as the reverse complement.
TTGATGAGAACAATCTTCTTTTCCGCTGGAATCGCCATCTCCCAGTAATTTGCCAAAATGACAAACACAAAGGGAAAGAGGAGAGGTACCCGCGGCCTTTTAGCAAACAGAGTTGTGCCTTTGGCCACATACATGCGAACCTACAAGAAAGGTGATATTGTGGACATCAGGGGAGCGGGCAGTGTCCAACAAGGAACGCCCCTCCAATATTCGCATGGTAGAACTGGAAGGGTCTACAGTGTCACCCAGCATGCAGTGGGCATAATTATAAACAAACAACTTAAGGACAAGATTCTTGCCAAGAGAATTATTGTAATGCATACTGAATATATTAAGCACTCTAGGTGCCAAGATAGCTTCCTGAAATGTGTGACGGAAAATGATTAGAAAAAGAAGGAGCCCGAGAGAACGGTACCTGGGTCAGCTGGAGCGCCAGCCTGCGCCCCGCTAGAGCAGCACACACTGTGAGGACCAATAGAAAAGGAGCCTGGGCGGCTGGAGCCCCTTCCCTGTGAATTCATGGCACGAGCAGTGTAAGAAAACAAAACACCTCTGTATTGTTAAAACACACAAACACACACACACACACACACACCTTAAACACAGCAAAGTCTTTAAAATAAATTTCAAAAAAAACCAGAAGTGAAGAGGAGAGTGTTTCAGGCCTTTGGGGAGGAGCGAAGCTGTCACCCGTATCTTGGGGCAGTGTACTCAGAATTCTTTCAGAATTACGATAGCATTATTACTTGATTCATAAGCCACGTAAGGGCAGAGGTGATATCTTAAGGTTCTTTGTATTCTCATCATCTAGCTCAGTAAATAATAAATGTTTACTCTTGATAGGAAATACATGTGCTCACACACACATACACATACAAATTAATAGTGAATTCCTTCTCTGTAAGAACCTATCTTAAGATAACTGAGGCAACTATAGCAAGTTTCAAAAAGCAGACTAGGAGTTCCAGGTTTTAAGAAAGGATGCTAGAAGAATTATAAATTCTATTTAAGAAGCTATGGGTAGAAAAAAATAGAAAATTGCGAGGTCAACAAAGGAAAGGGAAAAATTTATTTCAGGAATAGTGTCAAATTCTAGAGTGAGGTCAAATAACATATATAAGAAAAAGTGCCCAATATATTAATCAACAAGAAGAACATTGATAATCTTTTTAAAATGATAAATTAATTCATTATTTTAATATGGCTATGGCTTCATTTATTAAAATACTGCCTAAAATATCTAAATTACCTCATATCTGAATTATATGGAAAACCAAGTTACCATAAGCCAAGCACTCTCTAACTCTCTGCTAGGTGCTGGAGATAAAGAGTGGATAAGTATTATAGATGTTCAGCGTAACATTCATCTAAATAACCATTCTTTTCAAACTCTAATGCACATCATAACCACATTGAGTAGCCTTTGGAAAATCTACATTTCTTGGGTTTTTATCCCAAGACAGAGTGAATTTGAATCAACTATTACAGAACCAAAGTATCTATATTTTATAGGTTTTATCTATGTTCATGAATCTAGAGTCTCTTATAGACAGCATATAGTTGAACCTTGTGGTTTTTTTAATCAATTCAGCCACTTTATGTCTTTTAATTGAGGAGTTCAATTCACTCATGCTCAAAGGAATTATAGACAAATAAGGATTTGTCTGCTATTTTGTCACACTTTCTGTATTAAAGCGTTTTTAATCCTCCTTGACTCTCGTGCTACCTTCCTTTGTGTTTCATTATTTTTTTTTATAGTGACATGTTTCTACTTCTTTCTCATTTTCTTTTGTGTATCTTCTCTAGGTATTGTGTGGCTGCTATAGGTCTTGTGTAAAGCATCCTATAACAATCTATTTCAAGCTAATAACAACTTCCACAGCATACAAAAACTCTACATTTTTACTTCTCTCTCCTGCACTGTAAGTTATTCATGTCATAAGTGATGTTTTATTGTATATGAGTAACATATTTTATAGCTAGTTATTTTTTATATTTTTGTCTTCCAAAATATAATGAAAAGTAATTTACACACCATTATTATAGTATTCCAACATTCTGTTTTGTCTTTGCATTTACTTTTACCAGCAAGCCTTATATTTTCATATGCTTTTGTTTTGCTGTTTAGTTCCCTTTGTTTTGACTTAAAGTACTTCCTTTAGCATTTTTTTTGCAAGTCAGGTCTAGTGCTGGTAAACTTTCAGGTTTTGTTCATCTAGGAAAGTTTTTATTTCTCCTTCATTTTTTAAAGATATTTTCCTAGATATAGTATTCTTGGGTAGTAAGGGTTTTTGTTGTTTTTTTTTTAACACTTCGAATATGTTATCCAACAGCCTTCTGGCATAAAATGTTTCTACTGAGAAATCCAGTGATAGTATTATAGTAGTTCCCTTGTATGTGACAAATAGCATTATCACTTGCTACTTTCAAAATTCTTTGGTTCTGATTTTTGACACTTTGTTTATAAGGTGTCTCACTATGGATTTCTTTGAGTGTGTTCCAATTGGGTTCTGTTGGGCTTCTTGAATCTGTGTCCATTTTCTTCCCTGGGTTTGAGAAATGCTGTTATTTCTTTAAATAAGCTTTCCTCCCCCTACTGTCTCTCTACTCTTTCTGGGTCTCTCTTAATGCATATATTGGTCATTTTGGTGGTGTCCCATATGTCCTTTGGGCTTTCATTACTCATATTTACTCTTTTCTTTTTGTTCTTCTAACTGGATAATTTCAAATGGCCTATCATGAGTTTGCTGGTTCTTTCTTCTGCTTGATAAGTCTATTGTTGAACCTTGCTAGTGAATATTTAGGCTCAGTTGTTTGTATTCTTCAACTCCAGAATTTGTGTTTAGTGCTTTTTTCATAATTTCTATCTCTTTGTTGATATTCTCATTTTGTACATGTAATTTTTGTTTTTGCTTATTGAACATCTTTATGAAGATTATTTTGAATCCTTTGTCAGGTAATTAATTTACTTCCATCTTATTAGGACTGGTTTCTGAAGAGATATTTTGTTCTGCTGATTGGGCTTCCCTGTTTCTTCATGTATCTCATGGCTTTGTGTCAATATTCACACATTTGTAAAAAGCCCTCTCCCTGTCTTTACACACTGGCTTTGTGCAAGGAGAAACCCTTACCCATCTATTCAGCTAAGATTCTGATTTCTTCATGAGTTCATAATCTCTTTCTCCTTCTAGTATCTCTCTGTTGCACTGCAAGTTCTCTGGCTCTTCACCAGAAAGCTAAAGTCACCAGGCATGGAAATATGCTAGCCCCTTACAGGTTTCCATGTCAGTCCCTTGGGCAGCCCTCTGAGGAGCCAGAATGGCAGAAACATGCTGCACTTGTCCCCTTTCCTCCTGAGAGAGAAGCCTCAAGTTGTGAGCTTTATCCTCATTAAACCAAGTCATCAGTGAACCACAGGTATTCAAACTCTGCTGGTTCTGTAACCCCTCTAAGTGAAGTGAGATTGATACCAGGCTTTGAACAGCCCTCCCAAAAGCTGGAACATCAGTACACAGGGTCCACTCTTCTTGTCCCCACAAAGTAGAGATTATGCACCAGAGCACTCTCTCCTGGCCTTAAGCTGTTGCTGGCTTTGGGGAGGACATGGGTAAACTGAAATTGCTCTTATCTGTCTCAGTGCCGCTATTCTCAGCTTTGTGCTCACTTGGCGTACTTCAACTTCTTAATTGTGTTCTGGAAATCTCATAAAAGTATGTTGGTTTATGTTATTGTTAAATCATTGCCTCTCAGGGGAAATGACAGCATGGATGCCCTATTGTGCCACCTGATATCTGCTCATATTTTGTTCTGCCTATTCAAAAGTAAATGTAAATTTCAGACATTTAAAACATTAAAAGCCTGAGAAAATTTACCACTCAAACTCTCAAAGTAAATCACTGCCAAATAAACTGCCAAAATTTCGAGTCAATTTGAACAATCACTGACTCTAAAAAATCAAACAAAAATTATGTGATACAAAAACTAGATGAAAATAAAATAGTTGAAATAGTACTGTGCAAAATGGGAGAGATTAATAGGCATTAATGTTTCCTGAGCTGTGTGCATTGTACTGGTAAAGGATAGGAACTGATTAAATTAAACTGCCAGGTTAGGTCTGCATATACTTGTGATGATTTGAATATCTTCCTCAGGTCATAATCCCAATAAAAACCATAGCAATTCATTCTTCTTCTTCCTATCCTTAGTTCAGAAGTATAGAAAAGTAGTAAGTCACCAACTGGTATCCTTTATCTATTGTAACAGGCAGATTTACTGCCAGTAAAGATGTTTCCATGATGATTATCTCCCTCTTCCAAGAACTCTGAGCACTTCACTTAACCTTTCCAGAAGTGAAATATTTCCTACTCACTCACCTTCACATCTTCTTTTTAAGCTTCCTTCAAGATTTGATCTCTTTATTTCTAACAAAGGTAGCGGAGTATAATCAATGATGTGTATCATAATTACCTGGAGAATGCTTTGCAAAAATATATATATTGAATTCTACACTTACATTTCCAGATGTACTTATGCAATAGCACTGAGATGAGTTCCAGCCAATAATATTCTTTAAAAGCTTCTCTCCAGCCAAGTTACTCTGATGCACAGTCCATGATCATCAAATGAGAGCTATTTGCATTTTCCAGGACACCATGCAGCAAGTTATCATTTATTACAACACCCTGCAATGTACTAAATCTACCCTAAAAAGTAACTTCCTACAGTAAAATCTCAATAGGTCCTTTTTAACCTGTATGGCACACCTCTCAAATCCCTTTTTAAAAAAATTAGCAATATATACTCATTATAAGATACAGAAAAAAAGAAAAATACAGTTCTTAATTCTTTTATTTTTTTCAGTTTTTATTCTAATATTTATGTAGGTTTATGTGTGCATACTTTCTGTTAAAAATTAAATCATGCTTAAATGCCAGTTTGTTCTTGTCTCTCATCATGTAATACATTGTTGTCATTTCCCAGTATCTTTATAAAAATCTCCCACTGCTTGAATTTTTGTTTTATATTTCATCATATAGACACACTATGATCTATCTATCTAGTCCACATGTTGAACATTTAATAGTTTTCAATTTTTTACTAAGATAAATAATAATGTGAAGTTCTTCAGCAGTAGTCTTTGTACTCTCCTTAAGAGAGATTCTCAGCCTTGGGCTGCACGGCTCTTGCAGCAATTCTTGACCATGCTGCCAACAGGGCCTCCTGAGCTGACGCTGTCACTTCAACTGTTGGTCCCTTCCTCCCTCTCACTCATTTTACAACTTCTCTTACCCCTTGCTCTCTTGGTCACCATCTTGCTCTACAGTTCCACGCTGGTCGAGCCTGGGTGCCTGACACTCCCAAGAAGATGATCTCTCTCCTCCTGTTACCAACTGCACCTTCCCATCCTCATACCTGGAAAATAATATGTCATGACGTGAATGTGTGAAGAGGAATAAAAGGATGATGAAAAAGTTAATTTAAATGAGGAAGAAGAAGAAACCTTGTTTGAACACACCCACCTAATTCCTTTTACATGGGTCATGTCTCAATAAAGAACAAATGGGGGAGAGCTCACAGCTGAAAAAGAAAGAGAGATTGATTTTTGGGAATAGAATTAATGGGGTGAATATTTTAAAAACTCTTCATCCCATATATGTTGTATTATTTTTATTATTTATATAGATCTCTATTTCTTTATGAAGGTTTATACTACCTTAGAAACTCTACACTCTATTATAGATCATTATGAATTATGTGGTCTGAGGACAGAACATTTTAATCTTCATACAGTAGAATGGGATCCCCGGGAAGTGAGAGACATGAACTCTTTTCTCTTCATTACAACTTACTTTCTCTGTGGCCTATAGCAATTCAATAAACTATTTTGCTGAAAAACTGCCTCAAGGTTCTACAGAGTAAGGAAGAGGGAGAAAGATACACTTGCAGTTTCTTAAAGATTGGACTGTGTGCTATAAAATTCAAGCAGACAAAATGAGATAAAAAATGAAGAGTTGAATCACACACAAGTGCAAACAGTGACTATATTGCTTTAGGGGTAAAATTACAATGAATTACATTTGAAATATCTGTGGAAGTTTTGAAATTGAACCATCTTGTCTTTCATAAGCAATCCTTTTCCTTTCTGCTTCAATATCTACATTTTTTTCCTTAAAGCAAGTGCCCTTTAGAAAGTTCTTAACATTGCTCCATGATTATCTCTTACCTAATTTTCATTAAAGATTATACATTATTCCCTTTCTTATTCCTTTCACAAATGCTCACTTAAAATTAATAATGGAGCACTGACTGGTATGGTTCAGTGGACTGAGCACCAGACTGAGAACCAAAGCATCACCAGTTCGATTCCCAGTCAGGGCACATGCCTGGTTGGCAGGCCAGGTCCCCAGAATGGGGAGCTCAAGAGACACGTACACATTAATGTTTCTCTCCTTCTCATTCTCCCTCCCTCCTCCTCTCTAAAAATAAATAAAATCTTTAAAAAATTAATAATGGAAAGAGTTTAATTGTTTTTAAAGTACCAACAATAAGAAGTCTCCTAAAGTGATGCTGATTTGGTAGAAGCAGAGAAGAGCTTATTCGAAATGAAACATTTGTTGCAGTTTTAAATTTTGTAGAAAAATTTGGTAATTTATAAAAATCAATCATTCTCAAAACATTTCTGAGCATTTTTATGTGTCAGCAGTGTATTCAACAATAAAGATCAAAAAAGAGTAAGACAGTCCATCTCTCTTCAAAGGCGTCACAGCATAGAGAGAGAAACATGTATACAAAAAACTGCAATGCTGTGAATAAGCACCATTAGATTCGAGGAAAAATTGAGACTGGAGTAAATAATGTCAAATTGAGCCTACGATCAGGTATGGGAAAGCTTTTCAGAGGAAGTAATTTTTGAACAGATGAAAAAGAATAGGTTTTTGCGGCAGTGAAAACAAGAAATACACTAAGCATATGGAGAACAGAATGTTACGTTATCAGGGGGACCACTTTTTAAAGAATAGGATTGTCTAACCACTAAGGTGTACACCTAAAACTAATGCAGAATAATATTGAGTATAAACTGTAATTGAAAAGTAAAATTTAAAAAGAACACAAAATTACGGAACATGGACTATAAGTGGTCAGAGAAGTCTCACGATATGTAAGAATTCTCTTAATATTCATTCTCTCACTATTTACCATCAGGTACCACTTCTCCTTCTGCTACAACCAAAAAAGTTACTAGAAATGATTTTATTTAGTGCTTTTGTACAGATATTATGAACAATTCTTCAAACTAAAACAGATTTTAATTAAAGTTTAACAAAAATATGAAAACAATTCAACATTTGTGCTATAACGAGATGGGCAGTGAACCTTCAGGATTTGAGATGTTCGTTGCAAGAGATAAATAACTGATTGGAACTTCAAGAAACTGATGGTTCATAAAAGAGACAGTTTCCCCGTAACTCAGACCCACGGCTAACAGCGACATTTCCAAGAGAGCTGCATGGAGGACAGACGGGCCTAAGGTCCTTCCTACGTCTCAGTGAGTTTCTGATCGGGACTTTGATCTCCTTGGAGGGAGCAATTTTTATCTTCCTCCCCACTGAAAATCCAGTTCAATGATTTAACATGTATTATTTTTAAAATGATGTATAAAGAGACAATTTAAGCTGCATTGGGAGATCTACTATGAGAGAATGCTGGAACTCCACACTCTTTTCTCTAATATTTTTTTGAATGAAGCACTAGTCAAGAAAAGGAGAATTTTATTATCTATTTGGTGGGAGCTAAGAAACTGCCAGAGATGGAACTATACAGAGGGCGGTAGAAGGTAGGAGAGAGCACCTGCTGGGGGAAATCCACTCATACTCACCTAGAACAGCGGTCCTCCCACAGGGTAGCAGCAAGCTGCTTGGAATTCTCTGAGGAAAAGATATGATACTTAACAGGAATTAATCATATCCTATGTTATGTCTGGTATATTTATTCCTTACAACAACGTTGAAGTAGGAAATATTTTACCCATTTTCCATACAAGAAAACTGAAATCAGAGAAATTAAGTAAAATATGTCACTAGTAATTAGCAGATTCAATCTCTATAGAATACTACAATAAGCAATACTCCTTGTACAGGCCACCTCACATGGGTCTCTGCAACCTTATCAGCCTTGGTTTCTTGTCACAAACTTTTATACCCAGATGAAATTCCCTACATGTAGATTACTGGTATCTGTTCATAAAGATGTAAAATCCAATTTATAATTCTCTTATTTCCTTTGCTTCATCCACATCCTAACAACATTGTAAGTTGGATTTTTTGATTAAGGGCTTAATCCAAATTCACTCCAAAGGAAAAGACAACCCCTTTCGCAGGTTGTCAGAGGGCTGTCAGAGATGTGTCCAATGACCTGAGTATTTAAGCTTGGCTCCTGTGTGTTACTTCTGGAATCTTTATCCATGGCTTATTGTCATGAAAGTGTTCAGCAATACTGCAACCCAGTCCTTTCCCACACAGGAGGTACTGCGATGAGCCCTGTACCTTCAAGTGACTCGCCTCCCCTCTAACCAGACCAGTTGGTCTAGAAGGTAACAACATGTGGGCAGGTTATGCAGCATTTAGTTGTTTTCTTTGTTTGTGTTTAACATAAAATACCCACGAAGAATGTTGTATCAAAATATTAATACTTGTTTTTATCATCATCATCACCATCATCATCCATCATCTGACTGAGCCCTTATCTGTCAGAAATTGCTCTATTTTATAGGAATAAACTCATTTATTTTTTTTATCACAACCCTATAAGTAGGAGTTATTTGCAGCCACATTTGTTCAATGAAAAAGAAGCAAGAATGTATGGATTAATTTGTCTAAAGGCACAAAGTCAGTAGCTATCAGAGCTGAAATTTGATCCAAGAGGCTGGCTCCAAATGCGAAGCCTTTAACCCACACTCCTGCTGCCTGCACTATGTGATGTCCACACGAGGAACCAAAAAACACAACCCGGGCCTTTCCAAACTCAGTCTCACTCTTCTAAAGGCTCTTCCTGAGTACCTTTAACAGATGCTATTAGATCTGCCTTGTGCTGCTACTAGAATCATTTGAATGCAAATATTTAGAAATACAGTATTAGCTTCAAGGTATTTAAGACTATCACCCCAGAGGAAAATACAGTGTATCCAACGTAGCAAATGTTTCTACACAGTGCTGCAGCCCATGCTCTGTCGTCCAAGAAATATTTCCTCTTTAGAACCTTCATGCTTCCACAGTACCTTGCACTTAGCTCTACTATTATGCTAATCATACTGTCTTAGATTTATGGATTCATTCCCTTGCCTATCTCACCACAGTGACAGACGGAAGAACCTGTTTTTCTGCCTCCATACACTAATCTGACAGTATTGGGCACTAACAAAGTATTGGTTGAATGAATAAACAATGCCATTACCCTGCAGGGATTTACATTATACTACTAAACATAATAGCAGGCATTCTATTCCCAAATTAAATTCTTTTAAAATGTAATTTAACACACTGATGTTTCAAGTGATGTTGCAACTAAAAGATTTCTGAAACCATGTTGAAATTTCCATTCTTTGATGGCAAAAAACAATTCACATTCCACATTTTCAATTCAAATAGTTTTATTGTGACATTTAAAAAAAAGAAAAGCCAAGTATTCCTATCAGTAGTTTGAATCCAGTGAATTTGGAAAATATGTGGATATTTTTTGAACCTGTAAAATATGTTTTTAAAATTAAGACAGGTTTAATTGCTAAAGTTTCTTTTAATTTACAAAATATATTTTTACAACCAATACTCATATAATTATAAGTAATCCTACCGCATTTTTTCTAATGATATTTTAAAAGTATTTTCTTTAAAACTAGCTCGATTTTCAGTGATATCTCTCTGAGAAAATACTACTGAAGAATCAAGCAATGAGTGCTATAATCAGAGTAAACTCTTTCTGTGCCCTGGCAGCCCTTCCCTTTAATTCTGACAACCCTTCAAACATCCCAGAAATCAAGACTAAATCAGGAAGAACTGACACACGTGCTCACCACTACCACATGCCAGGAACCTGCCCTGTTGTTTAAATGGCACTTCATTCAGAAGAGCCGCCTCTTGCTTCTGATTTCTGGCATCCAATGCAGAATCTGATTATACACTATACTCCATGTCTCAAGGCTGTGTTTTGACTTCTCAGCTCCCTTAGCTTTTCAGGGAAATGGTTGAGAGGCAGGAGATAGTCAAGAAGGAGGAAACTCCAGAGGTGCCCCAGGGCTAAGATAAAGGACATCTATACAGGACAGAGACGCTGTTGTTCCTAAGACCGGTTGTTCCTGCTTTCTGGAAAAGGTCTGAATCATGGTGACTCATGAATGCACCTGTGCAGAAGATGTTACACGACCTCTGCTTCATTATAATAGCATTATAATAAGTTAACATTGTGGGACTTCCTTCTCCAGTGGCCAATCAGGGAAAATCATGGGAGACCACATGCTCAGTAGCTTTAAAGTAATACAACTGCTTGTACCTGCACAACAAAAGCCCACCAAAACTAGCCCGGAAGGATTTACCCTATAAGAACAGAATCCCTCCAGCCCCTGAGACCAAGCTCTGCTCAGAGTTGGCCCGCTCTCATGTTCTTTGAAGTGTACTATTGCTTAATAAATCTGCTCTCCCTATTTATGCTATAAACTCTGTGTGTTTGGTTCAACTCTTCGTCCTGCGGCCACAGGATACCTGTGCCCACCTGTGACAGTTGGTTTTGTCTTTTTGGAAGAGATGTAGTTTTAAGGTAATATGAAAATAATTCAAGAAGCCATGGAAACAATTTTAAAAAGTAATGGACTAAGATTCATCAGAACAGGGAGTTTCTTATCTTGGCCTGTTGGTACCTCGTTGTGTGGCCTTTGGCTAATCTCTAACATCTCCACATCGCTGCTTGCTTTGCCATAAACAGAAAAGAGTTCTCATTCATTGCAGGTATTTGATATGCACTGACCATGTGCAAGGCATTATGCTAAACTCCACAGTTGATACAATAGGCTTCAGTTTCCTAACTAATGGAAATAACTCGTTCTTTTAGGAATTTAGTTAGAAATTATTCATTGAGATAGATATTACTTTTAGAGACCCAGAAATTCCTATATCTTTTCCTGTCAATCACCCACTTTCCAAGTTATTCAGAAGAGAATTACACGTACAAGGAGTAACAATAAAAGAGCCAAAGTAGAATTTTGTTAATAAATCACTGATGATAACAATTAAAAATTGTAATCACCTACGATGTGTCAGATCTCATACTAACCAATTTACATGCATCGACTAATTTGATCTTCAAAGCAAACCTATAAAAAATCTTCCACTTTCGTCTCCATTTCTCATAAGGAAAAAGTTCAAGGGAGTCAAAACAAAATTGTGTCAAAGAGTTAAAAAGCAGCAAACCGCAAAATTTGAATCCAGGAATTGAGTTCCCTCATATCAAGCCTTAACAATATAAGGGCCCAATAATTTAATCCAGATTACATTGTAAGAGCTAAACTGTAACAACTATTTCAGCCTTTGATGTTTACCCTGTGAAACGAAACCTTGTGTCTAGGATAACACTCTTAGAACTGACTCTCCTGCACCAAGCAAACACCACTATCTTTGGGGATGCCCGAGGCACTAGGGCAGCTTTGTTGTGCCTGTTACAAAGATCAACAATGGCCTTTGCCCCCTCCAGCTTCCTTGGAAAGGTACTCTCAGGTTGTTGAAACATTTCTATTCTCTGCCATTGGCCTGGATGATATGCCGCCTGAAAATGTCATAAATAGAATCTTCGACTTTTATCTTTGTTTAGGAAATGCTTCCCTTTCTTCCACATTACATCTAGAGAGGACCAAATGCATGCCTGTGTTTTGTACATCTTTGTAAATTTGTGTTCTCTGTGAAAAGACATACTCACATGAAGAAAAATTAACTTCGCTGACCACCCCTCCACAAACTAGCTGTTCGACTCATTGGAATTGACATGGATCTACGTGCTGAATGAGAAAATGGGACCAAAAGAGTCATACGGGCTTACAGAATGTGTTCTACCTCAATTATCCCTCCCCCAGATTCACAGAGGTGGTAAAAATGAAAGAGAATAAAAGACAAGAAATAGCAAGAACTGATATAAACCCACCACTCTGCCCAGCTGTCTAGAAGACGATTGAACATAACTACCTGAGTTTTGATCTGCCTGTTTGTAAAATACGACTCACTGATTAGCCTTCTCTCACAGAGGTGGGTATAGGAAGAGATAAACAGAAACAGAAGCTTCCCAAAACATAAAGTACTCCTATCCCCACAAAAATGGAGAGAGCACTCTTTCTTTTTCAAAGAGTTTTCCTTTCTATATTTTCTTTTATCCTTATAACAGTAGTATAAGAAGATATCCTCAAATCCATATAATACAATAATGGAAAATATCTCCAAATACCTTAGATCAAGATACACATGCTTTGCTACATAAGTAAGCACACAGCCTACCCATAATTCCTGAAATCAATTCATACATGTTCTGTATTTAAGTCAATAGGGATTTGAGAACATTTTTAATTCAAATATTTCTCTTTTTGATACATTCAGAACAGTCAATGACAACAATGAATAGATCCAAATATGTTTGTCCCCTTATATGTGGAGGTTCTCTCAGAATTTCACTGTAGATTTGGAGTCTGGCTGACAATACACTGTCATTACTCTGTTCCTTTCCTTATACAGCCCTCTTGACCTGGAATTTCCTACCCTGAATTTTAATCTTCCTGATATACTCTTACTTAGACCTAATTCAAATGCCCCTTCTCTTCTGGGAAGCCTTCCCTTGTGGTCCCACATCAGACCATCCATTCTTGGCATTGCTCCCTACTTCACACATATAGATATGTTCCATCAGAACATATGACATAATATGCTAACTATTCACATGCTTGTCTTCTCTTGAGTTCTGCAAAGTCAGAAAATTCTATTTAATTTTATTCCACAAGGGCCCCAACTGCCTTGTGAAATTTAATTGAATATAAGGTACTATTACATATTTCATAATAGGTGGTGTTGACTAAAGTTAGATTCATATGAAGCTCATCCAAGTTTGCCAAAGTGTGACTTATACTCATTCTAATTAAAAATAAGTTATTCACATAAGGTTAAGAAAATGCACAAAAAATCCACTGCATTTCTATATCCTAACAATGAAATTTCAGAAAACAAAATAAAAAACTAACAATTACTTCTGCAATCATAACAAAAAGAATGAAATACCTAGGAGTAAACAGCAAAGGATGTGAAGGACCTATATACTGAAAACTACAAAACATTATTATAAGAGGTTGAAAAGACACAACAAAGTGAAAAGATATTCCATGTTCATGGACTGGAAGAATCAACATAGTTAAAATGGCCATACTACCCAAAACAATATACAGATTTAATGCAATCCCCATCAAAATCCAATGACATTTTTTAAAGAAACAGAACAAAATAATCGTAAGATTTGTATGGAACCAGAAAAGGCCCCAAATAGCCAAAGCATTCCCGAGAAAAAAATGAATGGAGCCAGAGGTATCAACCTCCCTGACTTCAGATTATACCACGAAGTGATGATAAGTAAACAGCTAGATATTGGCAGAAAAATAGATATAGAGACCAATGGAATAGAATTGAGGGTCTGGAAATAAACCCACAAGTATATGGGGAAATAATTTTTGACAAAGGAACCAAGACATACAATTAAGAAAAGAACGCCTCTTCAATAAATGGTACTGGGAAAATTGGAAAGCATCTGCAAAAGAATGAAACTAGAATACTGTTTGTCTCCATAAACAAAAAATTAACTCAAAATGGATCAAAAACCTAAATATAAGACTGAACAATAATTATGTAGAAGAAAACATAGGTACTAAACTTATGGACCTTGGTCTTAGAGGAAATTTTATGAATTTGACCCCGGAGGCAAGGGAAGCAAATGCAAAAATAAATAAATGGGACTATGTCAAAATAAAAGCTTCTGCACAACAATAGAAGCTGACAACCAAACAGAAAGGCAACCAACCAAATGGGGGATGACATCTGCAAACAACAGCTCTGACAAGGAGTTAATATTCAAAATATATAAAGAACTCATACAACTCAACACCAAGCAAACAAACAATCCAACTAAAAAATAGGGAGAGAACCTGAATAGACACTTCTCCCAGGAAGACATGGATGTGGCCTATAGATATATGAAAGATGCTCAACTTCACCAGCTATTAGAGAAATGCAAATCAAAACTATAATGCGACACCACCTCATACCTGTCAGAATGGTTGCTGTCAACTAGACAAGTAACAACAAGCATTGAAAAGGTTGTGGAGAAAAAGGAACCCTCATTCACTGCTGGTGGGAATGTAAACTGGTACAACCACTAAGGAAAACAGCATGGAGGCTCCTCAAAAAACTAGGAATAAAGTTACCATATGACCCAGCAACCCCTCTTCTGGGTATCTACCAGAAGATTTTGAAAACATTTATTTGCAAAGATATATGGGCCCCTATGTTCATAGCAGCATCATTCACAGTAGCCAAGACATGGAAACAACCAAAATATCCTTTGATAGGGGCTGGATAAAGAAGACGTGGTACATATATACTGTGGAATACTACTCAATCATAAGGAAAGATGAAATACTGCCATCTGTGACAACATGGATGGATCTCGAGAACATAATGCTAAACAAAATGTCGGACTGAAAAAGTTACGAACCACATGATTTCACCCGTATGTGGGACATAAAACTGAAAGCAACAAATGAACATATAAGAAAAACAAACAAAACTCATGGACACCATCAACAGCATGAAGGTTACCAGAGGGAAGGGAGGTGGGGGGTAGTAAAGAGTAAATGGGGCCAAATATATGGTGACAACGATATGACTTCAGGTGGTAGGCACACCATGCAACATACAGATCATGTATCATGGAATCATATGCCTGAAACCTACATAATCTTATTAGCCAATGTCACCCCAATAAACTCAGCAAAAACAATACAAATTCCTAAGTTCCTATAAAAAACAATTTTGTGAATGGAGCCATTTATTTTATTTTACAATGATTAGTCATCCTACCAGGTGTAGCTGAAGTTAGAAACCTCAAACTAGCTTAATAAATATAGTTGTTTTCAATGAAAAATTAAAGGTTAAAATTGAATGCTATTATCAAGGTAAAATAATACTGTGCATTTAAATAGCACTGAGAAAGCAAAAGGTTAATTGGAATTTAAAGCAAACTTCATTTTAGTAGATTAAATAGCCTTTAATCAAAATGTGGAATTCAGCATTGAACATTGTAATAAATGTTACCATCTGAGATCCTTGCTTATTAAAGTATGATAAATCAGGTTAATTTTATTAGAATATAAACAACTTTGCACTGTGTAGGAATACAATTAGCTAAAGCACAAAAATAATCTGGTAAAGCACAAATGATAATATGTTTTAAAATACACTAGTCATAGAGTAAAAGCATAAGCCAGATGCAATTTATCCAGAGGGATTAGTTAATAACACAATATTAGCACAATCCAGTTCAAGTATGTGAACATCTAGGAAGTCACCTCATATTTTAAAACTTCTTTCAAAATGAATTCAAGTACAACACCTTGATACAATGGACACTGAATAACTACAAATATAGAACTTTTTGAGATTTAACTTTTAAGTATGAGATTCTACTTGAAAATTTATATTCAATTATTTATTTTGTTATTGCATTAACATGAAAGTTAGTATATGATAATGTCCATAAATTTGTTCAAAATTCAGGAAAAAGAATTGCAGGCTGTCAACAGTTTTAAGAACTTAATGCCAGTCATCCTGACAGAAGCAATTCACAACCTTCTTTGGTGGACACTGAGAGAATGTGCAACATTCACATGCTAGGAAATTCTATTTTCTCTGAACTTATAGTTTAAACCAGAAAACTGGTTCATATCACCAGGATAACAAAAGCTGCAAGTCTTCTACACTGCTTTCTCACTCCAAGGCATGTGGTACAGATGGGGTCTCCACATGAGAAAGGCTTGAGGAAGGAGTACGGGGATGTTAATGTCATTCCTACACAGAGAGAAGCAAAAAGTTAACTAGTTTTTCTCTCTCAGAAGACATCAGCCTCCCAAAGAGGTACTTCAACAGACATGCATTTCCCACAAATGAAAAATCTGTATATTCTTTTAGTCCATTTAAAAGGCTAAAATTTCTCACCAAGCTGCAAATCATTAGCATTACCTGATAGTTACAAAGTTCTAGATTTGCATAATGGTGCATTGAAAATTGACAATAAAACCATCTAAAGACAGTTCTCTTCAGAATTACATTCACATAATAATTTTTTAATCATACCAGGAATCATATAAAGACAACTGCAATTACCTGAACAGTTGTTACAATCAGCAACAAGAGCAATAGTCAAGAATACACACAGTGTGACCAAACACCCAGAATTCAATATCAGCATTTTTATGCCAAAAAGTGATAAGATGCTACCTATAGTCATTTCCTTATAACTTATAAAAGAATGGGGTAATGAAAGGAGACTGAATTGAAGAATCTCAGAACATGTTAGATTAAAACTCAGAAGCACCTGGGTTCTTTTAACCTCAGGCCTACTCTGTACCAGCTGCAGCCTTCTCCTCTTTCCTCTGGCCTCAACACAACACTAACTTGGCTTCCTACTGAAGGATTATACCCCAAATCCTAGCAACCACTGTATTATCAGTACTTATTGTATAATGTGAGGCTATCACATTAGCTTTTCCAATGAAATGGCAGCTGATTCCAGAATTCTGCCTTAGGAAGTTAAAAATGCACACCCAACATAGTTCATTTCCCTTCTCCCTGTAAACAGACAGGCAACAGCCCAGATGTCCTGCCGAGGAATTTATTGTCATTAAATGCAAGTGCTGCAATCAATATCTTTGACATTTCAGAAGGAGCAGCTCAGTAGCATTCCTACCCAGGAAGGTCATTCTCACGATGCCAACAGGGAAGTTGATGGAGGCAGAGTTCATAGGCCAGTGCACTCCGCTGATGATAGACTTGCCATGTAAAGTGATAGGAGATTGAGATTTCCCACAGCTGCGTAGGATCAGTAAATTCATGAGTATGAAAAAATGGAATAGAGATTCCCTTGGCAGAAACTTTAACTTCCCACTTGTATCTCCACCTAGGAATTTCTAAACTCTAAGCAATGTTATTACTCCTTCATTACAATCTTCACTTGGACAGAAAAGAAACTTAGATATTAGATTTGAGCCCTCCTAAATGAAGATGATTTAAATTACTCTCAAACTTACTATAGTGGAGAGGAATGAGCACATATAAGTATGCCTCCAATTGCTTTATTTTTGCCACAGGAAGATCCTGTGGAAACTTCATAGCAATGAAAAGTTTTCCCAGAAAAAAGCAAATATCTACCTAACAATGTTATACTAAATTACCCAAATGATTCTTTTTTGCTAAACTGAACATTAATAGATTTGTTTCAGTTATCCTAACAAAACATATTTTTAATTGTTATATTAAAGTCTTATTAACATTTTATTGTAACACAGGTTGAACCTCATTTCTATAAATATTTCATAATAAAAACTATGGCTCATATAATTTTTCTCCTTTGCAAAACTTGGTAAATTGAGTTCAAGATCTTTAGCTATTAAACAATTATTCTGCTGCTGTACTTAGTGTAAACAATGGCAGAATAAGATGGAAAGGGCATTAGAAAGCACAGATAGCAAATAAATCTACAAGGTCTGCCCAAAAAATGTCCAGCCATTGTTAATGTAATGAAAATTGTTTGCCCCGCATAGATGTAACCTGGCAGCCAAGGAGAGTGAACTAGAATGTGCATGTGAATGATGACAACTTCACCGTACTCATCAGTGGGGGTGGTAGACATCGCTGAGTGAGCATGTGTATTGTGTGGCCATCACATCCAAAATAACTGAGCAAGGAGCTCTAGCCAAGATGGAGGTGTAGGTAGAAACTCTTTGCTTCCTTGCACAACCAAAAGGAGGATAACAACCAATCTAAAATCAATAAACAACCAGAAGTCCCAGAAAATCAAATTGCGTGGAACACCAATAACCACGAAATTAAAGAAACAGTCAAATAGAACAACCAAACCAGTAAGGCAGTGGATGGAGAGAAACCCCAGTGAGGCTGTGGACCATGTGGGTGGGGCTGGCTGCATCAAGGTGGCAGACTGCGAGGGAGGGGCTGACATAAGGGGGAACTGAGATGCAGAGGTGGCTGTGGACTATGGCAGTTGCCACGCTGGGAGAAACTCCCAGTCTCACACCAGAGCTTATTGAAAAGTGAGCTAGAGATGACCAGGTCAGCTGCACTGTTTCCTCTCTGGCCCCTCCCCCACAGGCAGTACTGCAGCGCTGCAAAAAGGGTTGCCCTGCCTGGGTGAATACCTAAGGCCCCACCCACTTACAACTTAACAGGTGCCCTGAAAAAGAAATAGGGCCAAAATGAAAGAACAGAGCAAAACCTCAGAAAGAGAGCTGAGCAATGAGATAGCCAACCTATCTGATAGAGAATTTAAAGCCCTGGTTATCAAAATGCTCACAGAACTGATTGAGCTTGAGAAATGAAAAAACAAATGAAGGATATCCAAAATGAAATAAAGCAAAATATTCAGGGAACCAACAGTGACAGGAAGGAAACCAGGACTCAAATCAACGATATGGAACAAAAGGAAGAAATAAACATTCAACCAGAACAGAATGAAGAAACAAGAATTTAAAAAAGTGAAGAGAGTCTTACAAACCTCTGAGACAACCTGAAACATTCCAATATCTGAATTATAGGGGTGCCAGAAGTAGAAGAACAACAGCAAGAACCTGAAAACTTATTTGAACAAATAATGAAGGAAAACTTCCCCAATGTGGCAAAGGAAATAGACTTCCAGTAAATCCAGGAAACCCAAAGAGTCCCAAAGAAGTTGGACCTAAAGAGGAATACACCAAGGCATATACATTATCATTAAGTTACCCAAGATTAAAGACAAAGAAAGAGTCTTAAAAGCAAGAGGAAAGGAAGAGTTACCTACAAAGGAGTGCCCATAAGGCTATCAGCTTATTTCTCAAAAGAAACCTTACAGGCAAGGAAGGGCTGGAAAGAAGTACTCAAAAGTCATGAAAGGCGAGGACCTACATCCAAGATTACTGTATCCAGCAAAGCTATCATTTACAATGGAAGGGCAGATGAAGTGCTTTCTAGAAAAGGTCATATTAAAGGAGTTCATCATCACCAAGCCTTTATTATATGAAATGTTAAAAAAAACTATCTAAGAAAAAGATCAAATCTATGAACAGTAAAATGACAACAAACTCACAACTATCAACAAATGAACCTAAAAAAATAAAATAAAGTAAAACAACAAAAACAAAAACTAAGCAAACAAGTAGAATAGGAACAGAATCAGAGAAATGGATATCACATGGAGG
The DNA here is from genome assembly GCA_028533065.1 of Trachops cirrhosus. NCBI lineage: Eukaryota > Metazoa > Chordata > Mammalia > Chiroptera > Phyllostomidae > Trachops > Trachops cirrhosus. The sequence continues at coordinate 113,199,591 of CM052539.1, read as the reverse complement.
GTTTTCAGTGAGGGGGGAGCAATAGGGGGAAAAGCTACAGGGAAGAAGAAGCATAATTAGTAGGCATCAAATAGATGGGGAGAGGTCAAAAATGGTATAGAAAACAGAAAACTCAAAAAACGTTTATGCACAACCCATGGACATGAACTAAGAGGGGGATGCTGGAGAGTTTAGGGGTTCAGGGTGGAGGGGGGATAAAGGGGAAAATTGGGAATACTGTAATAGCATAATCAATAAAATATAAAATTTTTTTAAAAAAATGACTGAGCAAGTAGAGCAACAAATCTGCATCAGATTTTGCATTAAGCTTGAATATTCCTCTGTGGAAAATATTTGGATGATTCAGAGGCCACAGCTATGGGCAACTGGTGATTGGCAGCTTCATCATGACATTGTGTGTGCTCATGCATCACGTCTCATGAAGAGCTTTTCTGTCAAAACATCAAATCACCCAGGTGACTTAGCCCCCTACAGCCCAGATGGGGTGCCTTGCAACTTCTGGCTTTTCCCAAAACTAAAATCACTTTTGAAAGAGAAAAAATTTCAGACTGTCAATGAGATTGAGGAAAATACAAAGGGGTAGCTGACGGTGATTGGGAGAACTGTGTGAGGTCCCAAGGTGCCTACTTTGAAGGGGAGTGAGGTGTCATTGTCTTATGTACAATGTTTCTTGTATCTTGTATCTTCCTCAGTAAATGTCTCCATTTTTCATAGTGCATGGCTGGATACCTTCTAGACAGATCTCATACTTCTGGAAGTGTTTAAATTAGTATTAACCTCGCAGCTCATCATTTAAAAAAATATATCCCTCCAAAGTATAATAATGGTACAAATAAAGCTCAAAAACATGTTGTTCACCAAACACCCAGAACTTAATAAGCAATCTAGTTTAATTCAAAATTCAAAAGAAGAACATCTGTAAAGTCCCTATGAGCAAGGCAATCTAGGGGCACAAAGGATGTGTGTGCTTTAATAAGTTATAGCAAATAACTGGAATACAAAGTGTCAAGGGATTTAATTGAGTGGAGAGGAAGCATTAAAAAGGTGAAAGATTTTTTTGGAATAACAAGAAAAGTGCCATAAAAGATTTGACATTAGAAATAAATCTGGCACAAAGGACTTTTCTAGAAATTCCTTTAGCTGGTCAGTTATTTCTCATAATAAATGTGAAGAGAAGGTAATATGAAGAGAATATGAAGAAATTAAACTTTTTTACAGTCCATAAATATTTTGGGCAAAGAGCAGACAAAATCATTCAATTCTTGTACCTGATCTTCCCCTTCCTGTATCTCCTATGAATGCTACATCACACGTACTGAGATATTTTTAATCTAGCTGAATGTAGTTAAATGGCTAAATATGTTTTGATATATTCATACTATAGAATATTATACACTAGTTTAAAAACAGATAGATTCATATGTATCTAGATGAGTAAAGTTCTGGAATACATGTTGAGTGGAAAGCTGCATATAACATGATATGACAAATGGCAAAAACACAGAAGGAGTCATTATAATTTATGTAATTGTGTTTATCTGAATTCTAAGCCCCTAATAATCAATTGACTTGAACTTCCAGGATGTAAATAACTTGGAAATCTTGGTATAAACCAACTGAAGGTAGATATTTTTTAGCTTTTCAGGATAGGATTCAACCGCAGGAGTGGTTAAGCTTGAGACAGTCTACAACTCGTGTCAGGTGGCAAAGACTCCAGGCCGGGAGTGGCACTAATCACCCCATCTGAGTATAGTCTCCAGCAGTGGCCTGGAAGGTAGACAGTGTTCCAGCTCCACATGGGACATTCAGCTCAGCTCCTGCTAACCATTCTACTGGCCATTGGCAATGCTCACTGAGGAACCCAGAGAGACAACAAATTTTTTGTATTGAATCCTTCTCCATCTCATTCCCACAACTTGCAAGTACACTATCCATCATGCATCCAAACTATGTTTTATTAAACAAAACCAAAAGTTACTGATATCGAGCAGCAGGAAAGGAGAACGATTAAAAATGTGCTGATAGACCAGCACTTACCAAATACACTCTACAGAATACTAGTCCTGAGGATTTTCTCCATTTAGAAAAAAGGTCCAGGTTTGGAAAGGTACAAGAAACTACATTGCTGTCTTTGAGAGTCACAATGCATATGCCTACACATTTAAACACATTAAGAGTTCTGAGGAGTCATGCAGCAACAGAATCTGCTGAGCATTGTTTAATTTCTCTCTAAGTTCCACTCCCATCTGCCTATTCAATATACCCAAAGGCACCTAAGCTTTCACATATCAAAAGCTGGACTTATGGGTTACGGCCACAAATCTGATCTTTGGATGACTTCTAAAGTGAGCGAGTTACTCATCGAGTGGAGCAAGTCAGAAAACTTGATTCCTCTCTTTCTCTTGTCTTACATCAAATCCTGTTCATTATACATACAAAAAACTTCTCACTTTTGCATGTCAAATTGCTTCTCAATTTCTGCCATTCCCATTATAGTGTGTTACAATACATACTATATTATCTCTAATCTCAACTGCTGTGTCCCCCTGCCTATAGTTCCATATCCATTCTTGCCATCTTTATTAATCTGTTTAGGCAGCCTTAACAAATTACAATGGACTGGGTGGCCCACACAACATAAATTTATTTTCTTATGGCTCTGGAGGACAGAGGTCTATGTTCAAGGTGCTGGTAAGTTTGGTTCCTAGAGAGACCTGTCTTCCTGGTTTGCAAATGGCCACCTTCTCACTTTCTTCTTCCCTGCACAGCTGAGAGAAAGAGAGGGTTCTGGTGTCCCTTCCTCTTCTCATAAAGACACCAGTCCTACAAGACTAGGGCCCCTCCCTTATCATATCACTTAACATTTATCCCCTCCTTATAGGCCCTACCTCCCCATACAGTCTCACTAGGGGTTAGGGCTTCAACATACAAATTTTGGTGGGGGTTACAATTCAGTCTATACTGCCTGTTCTACTCTAATCTCCATATTGTAACCCAAGTGATACTTTATAAATGAAAAGCTAATTTTGCCACTCTCTTTCAAAATGGTCCAAAAAATCATTGATGCTTTGCTCATTCTGGCCTCTACTTACCTCACCAGCCATTCTGTGTGTGCTTCCTCTATAAGAACCTTCTTTAAATTTCTCAACAGGCATGTTTCTGTTTATTTCACATCTTTTGTACATGCTGCTCTATTCCAGCATGGCTCACTTCCCTCTGCTCCTGGGGGCCCTTCTCTAGCCCCCAAATACTGCAAAACTATATATGACTTTCTAGGAAGCTGTATCATAATGTCCTATACACTTTATTCACTAAAGTTATCTCAGGTATTATATATTTGTGTAATTAGTTGATTATTGTCTTAGTCCATTCAGGCAGCTATAACAAAATAGACTGGGTGGCTTATAAACAATAAAAATTTGGAACTTCCAGCCAAGATGCAGCTGTAGGTAGACACACTGTGCCTCCTCACACAACCAAAATAAGGACAACAACAATTTAGAAACAAAATAACAACCAGAACTGACAGAAAATTGAACTGTATGGAAGTCAGATAACCAAGGAGTTAAAAAAGACACATTCATCCAGACTAGTAGGAGGGGTGGAGTCGGGCAGCCAGGGGGAGAAGAGTCTTGGCAAAAAAAGCGGTGGCTTGCAGACCCTGGGCACACAAGATGGCCGCGGGGAACCCTGGGAGCAGGCGGTGGCTGGCAGACCCCAGGCATGGGGTGGCAGCAGGCAGACCCAGTGAGGCACGCAAGGCAGCTAACTGGGCGGTCCCACATCTGTGCACAGATAAACCAGGCAAAATTGGAAAGCAAGACAGACCACACAACCCAGGGCTCCAGCTCAGGGAAATAAAGCCTCAAAGCACTGATTGAAAACACCCATGGGGGTTGAGGTTCTGGGAGAGACTTCCAGCCTCACAGGAGAGCTCGTTGGAGAGACCCACAGGGTCCTAGAACATACACAAGCCCACCCACCTGGGAATCAGCACCAGAAGAGCCCAGTTTGCTTGGGGGAAGTGGCGGAAGGGACTGAAATCTGACACAGAGCGGAGCAAGCGTCATAGTTCCCTCTCAGGTCCCTCCCCCACATACAGCATCACACCCCTGTGCCCTGGTGAACACTTAAAGCTCCATGCCTCATATGTAACAGGTATATCAAAACAAAAAAAAATGGCCCAAACAGAAACAGATCAAACCTCCAGAAAAAAAAAACAACTAAGCAACGAAGAGATAGCCAACCTATCAGATGCACAGTTCAAAGCACTGGTGATCAGGATGCTCACAGAATTGGTTGAATTTGGTTTCAAATTAGATGAAAAAATGAAGGCTACTCTAAGTGAAATGAAGGAAAATGTACAGGGAGCCAATAGTGATGGGCAGAAAACTGGGACTCAAATCAATGGAATGGACCAGAAGGAAGAAGAAACAACCAAACAGAAAAGAATGAAAAAACAAGAATTCAAAAAAATGAGGAGAGGCTTAGGAACCTCCAGGACACCTTTAAACATTCCAACATCTGAATTATAGGGGTACCAGAAGGGGAAGAGGAAGAGCAATAAGTGGAAAAGTTATTTGAACAAATAATAAAGGAGAACTTCCCCAAGCTGGCAAAGGAAATAGAATTCCAGGAAGTCCAGGAAGCTCAGAGAGTCCCAAAGAAGTTGGACCCAAAGAGGAACACACCAAGGCACATCATAATTACATTACCCAAGGTAAAAATAAAGGAGAGAATCCTAGAAGCAGCAAGAGATAAGGAGACAGTTACCTACAAAGGAGTTCCCATAAGGCTGTCAGCTGATTTCTCAAAAGAGACCTTGTAGTCAAGAAGGGGCTGGAAAGAAGTATTCCAAGTCATGAAAGGCAAGGACCTACATCCAAGATTGCTCTATGCAG
>CM052539.1:113182077-113194190 GCA_028533065.1 Trachops cirrhosus | reverse complement strand
TTTTGTTTTTTGCTCTGAGTCTGACTAACATGAGAAATGTGCAAAATACAGCTCAGGGTAAGTTAATGTTTAATAAAAGTGATGGGAGAAATTCTAAAGAAACACTGAGTTTCCCTTCGTCCACTAGTGCATGTCCAGAATGTATTAATAAATCTAATGGTTAATATATGTAGGCATGATTGCCATAGTTGTGGTTAATAGAAATAGTTCACCAATAGAAACAGTTTCTGAGGGAAATCCTGTTCCTCACTATTCAATTTTAATAAACAATAGTTGATTCTTAAATCACCCCTTGTAGCTTAGCATCTGAAAGTTTGTGTTCATATAGCTTCACTGGTTAGCTGATGAATAATCCTCTGTCTAAATAACCTTTGTTTAACATGGTTGATCTGTGGAATCTCTTGTATTCTTTGAAGTTATATCTTTGTTTAATATGATTGATGTATAATATGATTGATCTATAAGCATGGTAGTCATAGCAACAAAAAAGGAAATAAAAGGCCTGAGGAAAGTAGGAGCCTTGCCTGGAGCCTCACCTCTTGGCCATTCACCTTTCCTTGAGTCTGGTGTCTGATTTCGGCAGCCCCGCAGATAGTGAAAGCCCCGTGTAAGGAAACGGTAAACTGCGTGCGTGTGTGAGTGATTGGTTTGAACTCCCCGAGCCCTGGCTTACGGAGTCTGAGTGGGTCCTACCCTGCGTTCCTCGGTCTGTCATACTGCATAATGGCTGATAACCCAGACTCTGCTTGGGCAGCCTTGGCTAAGACAGACCTAAGTTCCCCGCGAGGGGACAGGCCAGGCGGACGCTGTGAATGTGTGTGAAGCGGTGACCCGTGTGGGCATTGTGGAGTTTGAGCTGCTGTGTTTGGCCGAGCGCGGCCCCCATAGAAATTAAAGGGAACAGAACCTCACTTTCCTCCCAGGCATGTTGTTGTCTGTCTTCCTTCACAGACTCCTTACCCACCTTCGGGACCCCCTGCACCCTGCTGCGGCTGGACCGCGACAGCTACGACTGTGTCTTACAGCAGTGATGAGGCTCACCAACATCAGTAACATGAAAAAAATTACCTTCCAAGAGTTCACATTAGAATGGGTAGCACACACAAAATGCACAACTCCTTTATAATGGCAGCCAGTTTTAGTGATCTCAAGTGGAATCAGCAATGCAGAGAATTTAGAAGTAAATTTATAATTGTCACGAAACATCCTCCAGTGCAGCAAAGCATGTGCCCTGAGAGAAAGAAGCAAAGCTTTGCAACTGGAGGGAAGCTGGGGCACATGAATGGATCCTTCCACAGTAGGGCGAGGAACACTGATGAAACTGTGGTCTTCGCGGGCCACAGCGGACGCATCGACACACAGTTACCCAGGCCACCAGCCATGATATTACCTTAGGAAACATGAGATCCATATCTATGTACACACATGCTTCTAAACATTGTAAATCTTTCAAGAGCCATCACCAAAGTCAGGATTGGAAAGCTATTAATATCAAGAAACATTTCCTGAGACCCCGCTAAGTATAAGACACTCAGGAATATCACTGGTAAAAATAAGAAGTCTGCATTAGCTATAAAAGCAACCATATTCGTAAGTACTTCTTTATGTCCCATTTAAATTACTTTTGAAATTATATTTTGTTGGAGAAAATGATCTCTTCACTACCACTTACACATTTTTACATGAATCCAACTATATCAGTCACAGGATAGTCCTTGTTAAGTAAGAAATAATTAGTTCCCTTGCTAAATTGGATGCAATAATTTAAAAGAATAGTAGCCATCATCTCTCAGGGGCAAAAATGAATTAGTGAAAGTAAAGCCTCTCAGTAAGAACTTCCAACATGTGGCATTAGCGATGTGGTGCCCTTCGGTGAGGAGTTAGAGTTGAAGTGGCAGGAGAAGCTGACCTGAATTTACCAGAAAGAAGAAATCAGAGCACTGGGTGTTCCCATAAGTCAGAGCAGAAATGTTATGAAGGTAATAAATTATGATAAAATGTGTAGCTCCAGTGCAAGCACATAAAAGCATAAAAAATTACTAAATGAGAATGAGTTTATGATTCATCCAAGACAATATTCAGGCTCTAAAAGTGATAGCTTGTAAAGGCACACTGTTATGCTGAAAAAGGAAGCGAGGGTCTGTGCATCGTAAATGTATTTCAAGTAAGGGAAATGGTCTTATGGAAAAGTTACCCCCCAGGGTAGGGTCAAACAAATGGGCCACAACAAACATTTTTACCTAAAAAAATTGTAAATCTGTTGGTAAACCCAAGGTATGGAAAATATACAAACCAGTAGCCATGACTTTTTTTGTAGATGTCATGTTTTAGATGTATTACCAAGGCATAGAAAGGGAAAGGAAGAGAGGAGGGGGAGGAAAGGCAGGAGGCGAGTGAGCGGAGAGAGGAGTCATTCATGAGTTCGAAGTGATCCCTGCATTTCTAAATTGAATTCAAAATAAAAGTTTCCAAAATAAAGAGATGTGGGCCAATATGATTATTAACAAAAATGAAATAGTCTCTATTATGGAGTCAGGTTACTATTTTGTTTAATTTAGCTCCATAGCTAAGAGGGTGACCACAGGGGACAGAAACTTGAAATGAAAATAATGCATTGGATGTATGAAGGTGCAGCACATGACAGCAAACGACACTGCCGAAAGGGGTCACTTTGAAGTGATAAGGAGAAATGAACAGGGGAGGAAAAGAAAAGAATTGGAAGAAATGGAGCAGGAATAACATTTTTTTCATGTAAATTAAAATTGAATATAAAAGGATGACAGCAGCCCTCATCAGGGTGAGGTATTTGGGTGGCAGACAGCACTATGAGAATTACAAGTAATTGGCAAGCCACAGGTCTGCCGGCTTGCACATTATTTCTCCTCTCTTAGGACTGTTAATCAAGTTTTCTGGGGTTTTTTTCCAAGGAGAAAAACAAATTCTGAAACAAATTCTCAATTTTGTGAACCCCTGACAAAATCAGGAGCAGTTTGGTCCCTGCCAATGACAGATAGCCACAGGCAAACCACACACAGATAAGGCAGAGCTACACTGTCTTTGATGGTGACTCCATTTAGAAACAACCTTCCTGGAGTCTGTCTTTCAAGTATAATGTGACTGCCCCCTTGTCCCTCAAGTGTAGCTACGGTTCCCTGTCCCTCCCCTGACCAGGGCATAGCCCCGAGTCTGCATTTGCCATGCCGCAGCCCTCCGCTGGGTCCACCTCAATGAAGGTCTGTACCCATCATCTCCCCTCTCACAACAGGAAACACGCGGTGTGTGCTGTGCACCAGGCACTTGTCCATATATTAATCCATTTTAAATATTTCATCCAAAACAGCCCTATAAGGCTGATATTATTAAGAACCTCACTTTACAGATGAAGAACCTGAGCACAGAGACAGTAAGGACTTGGTCAAGACTCTGAGGGAAACCAAAGTTTTACCACCACAAAATGTCCCTTTTGGGACATTGATTTTAATGGGTTATTAAAAAACAAAAGACTCACCAAAGAACCTTTAACCCTCCCGGTCTGGCCTAAAGGAATTCAGACGGAAAAACCCGCTTCAGAAAGAGAACCTTTATAATCATCTTAGCATATTCACCTTAGCACATGAGAATTAGCACATGGGTGATGGGACAGGAAGAAGTCTTACAAAGCCTGTCTCCCTCTGTGTCCCACTGCTTCTGGATGGCCTGGTAAGAACTTGCTTACCACGTTTGCTCTTTCTCTTACCTGTGAATTACCTGCTTTCCTGCCCAGCCTTCTCCTTTGTCCAGCAGGCCACAGAAGCCTCAACTGCCAGATGTGTTTCAGGTCACATTCTTAGTGACCCCTGAGTGTACATTTGTTTAATAAACTTTGAACTTTTCTCCTATTAATCTGCCTTTGCTCATTTCATTATCAGACCGGCTAGAAGAGCTTAGAATGTGGGATGAAAGTTCCTTTTTCATGCCCCATATTATACACCCAGGAAGGGATTTACACTCAGGAAAGCCTGGCCCCACCATCCTCTCTAACAATGACATTATATGAGGGGGGATCCAAAAATGGAATTAACTTATAAAAAATTGCTCTTATTCTTACATGTTTAAACTTCGGTCACCTTCAAAGTACTCTCCATTTGATGCAAAACACCTATCCAGACACTTTTTCCACTGCACAAAATGGTTTTTGAACTTGCTGATTTTGATGCTTTTGAGTGTTTTTGCTATTTTTTTCACCTCTTCCACATCAGCAAAACGTTTCCCTTTGAGGACTTTTATCATCTAGAGAAACAAACAAAAAACAAGTCATTTGGAGAAGGGTAGAAAATGGGGTTCATGCTGTTTTTGGTCAAAAACCACTGCACACTCAGTGCAGTGTGGACAGGTGCGCTGGTAAATCACCTTCATGAAATGTGCAAATGTGGTGAAAGAATCTTCAAAAAAAATTGACTGAAGCCAAACACAGGTTTTCACAACAGTGCCAGCTGGTGCGCTGATACAGATGGGTTCCTAGAACACGCACTTAGCGGGGGAAGCCTGTACTACAAGGGGCCTGCCCTCCAGAAGATAGGGGGTTCTCCCCTTGTACAGTACCTGTTTCTTTTCAAGTTTTCATTCATTCAACAGATATTTATTTTAATTGTCTGAGCATTATAATGTGTCAGTTATACTAGGTGCTAGGGACTAAGTACATCAATAAGTAAAAGAGATACAGCAGTTTTTCTTATGAGCTAAAGTTAAGTTGGAGTGAGAGACAATGAACAGGTGATCTAGTATATTATCACACTGTAAAAGTGTTCTAAGAAAAAAAACAAGGTGTGGTTAGAAGTAATAATAAAAATAATAATAAAGAGCATAATATTTGGCCCAGACCAGAGGGACAAGAAGGAGTCAGCCACACAATAGATAGCACAATTGGAGCATTCCAGAAAGAAGGAAGAGCCTGGACAAAGGCCCTGAGGCAGGAAAAAGCTCCCCTAAGCTCCCCTAAGAACTTAAAGGATGGTTGTGTAACTAGAGCAAGGAAGATGAGGAGAAAATGAAATTTGATTAGAAAAGAGTAAATCAGAATGTGCAAAATATTACAGTCAATGTAAAGTTTTCTTTTTGTGAAAAGTACAATGGAAAGCCATTAACGAGGGTTTTTTAAATAATTTTTTTTTAATTATAGTTGACATACTAGATGTACAACCCAGTGATTAGACATTACATAACTTACTAACTGACCACCCCCAAAAATCTAGTACTCATCTGATGTCACACATAGTTACTAGGATATTATTGACTATATTCTCTATGCTATACTTTACTACCCTGTAATTATTTGTAACTACTAATTTGTACTTCTTAATTCCTTCACCTTTTTTACCCAACCATCCAAACTCCCTCCCACTCAGCAACTGTCAAAATGTTCTCTGTATGTATTAGTCTGTTTCTGTTCTGTTTGTTTTAAGCTGTAGGAGGACACGGTCTGTTTTTCATTTTTATTTTTTCTACTGCTTTGTGGAAAATGGATTGGAGGAACAAAAGCAAATATGGCAAGACAAAGAAGAAAGCTATTGTAATAGACACATCTAGAAGCGATGTTTACATGGTCATGCTGGAGATGCATCTTCAGGGTGTATTTCAGAAGCTGAGCATACAAGATTTGGCATTGGAGTGAATGCAGAGAATGAATGAAAGGCAGGATTTAAAGACATTTCCCATGATGGATGGGGTGCTATTTTCTGAAATGGGAAAGACTAGAAAACAAACAGTTGAAACCAAGAGTTCATTTTTAAGTGTGTTATATGTACCTGGTCTTGAGTTTCCACCTTTGTGTAATCAATATACAATTTGACTATCCCCAGAGTGGGAGATAATAAGAGGACCCTCAGAAATATTTGGGAATCTGGGAGAATAGGAAACATATTCTCTCCCTAGTCAGGGGCTCTGAAGAGAAACTAAGTCCTAGAATTCCCAGCACCATGCAGTGCCCCCTGGTATAGCTGCAATAGAACGTTTGTGCTGCAGCAGAGAAACTCAGACAGCGGAAGGAAAGGCAGTCAGCCAGGAACAGCGTGGGAGAGAAGTCCAGTGACCTCGGACCCTGGAATGATATGGAACAGCTGAAAGGGGAACCTTGAAGTATCTTATGGTTGTGACAAGGGACACCCCTGCAGCAGAGAGCTTTGCAGCCAGCCACCAGACGGTAACACCGACACTTCTAATGATGGCAGCAGGGAGCAACGGTCAAAGGCCAAAGACCAGACAGGATGGGTGACATCCCAGTTTGTGGATGCCCATATGACAGAAAGGACAGCTTGGACTTGGTGCCTTCCTCTGATGCCAGAACAATGACACCACTTTGCAGAGAAAGCAGGGAAGGAGGAAATGTCAGAATTAACTCAGTGTGTATCCAAAACAATAAGAAATCATAAAGGTGACTGAGTTTATGTGGAAACTATTACAATGACATGTTCTGCCTTTAGGCAGTATGTGGATGCTTAGTTTTGAAAAGTAGTTATTTCTTTAAAAATCTCAGTAAACTTACTTGGAAATTTGCACTGAAAACAGTAAAAATCTCATTGGCCTTTATCCTTCAGTTGCCTCCACCATCTCTTGGGAGTTTCTGGGAGGTGTTTCACGTTGACTCATGAATGACTCTACCGTTGCTGTTGAGTTTATTCAAGGACTGCTCCTGGTTGCATTAATAGGGTTGGGTCCTCTTTGAAGGGGTCTCAGAGTAGGGCTGCTTGGACTTCAGTATCCTACACTGACTTGAGCCCTATAGCTTTTCACTCTGTACTCTTCAAACCTTTTTGCTAAACGTATCCACATCCACCACAGGACTCAGACATGTGTTTAATAGGACTTATGCTGAGAGCCAAGTATAAAAAACAGGAAAGCAGGGCAGCAGATTGATTCTGATTTCAAATCAGATACATTTTTTCTTGTCTTTGTACTTCAGGAAAAAAAAGACCTTACCCTCTATGAGTGGACACAAGAAACCATATGAAGAATTTTTCACTCACTTTAAGCCTCAGTCCCTTCTTTAGTTCTCAGTCAGAAGCATAAACAGAAAGGAAAAGCCTGATAGTGTTCATTCAACAGCTTTGAGCATAATCTAAGTATCAAAATTGAGTAGCATTATTATACTTAAATATCAATTAGAATTTATCATTTTTTCATTATAAATTATATGTAGCATATTTGCATAGTTTCTAATTCTCTCATTTGGAGGGAAAATTATTTTTTTTAAGATTTTGTTTATTTATTTTTAGAGAGATGGGAAGGAAGGGAGAAAGAGAGGGAGAGAAACATCATTGTGTGAGAGAAACAGATTGGTTGCCTCTTGCCTACCCCCAACTGGGGACCCGGCTCACAACCCTGGCATGTTCCGTAGCTGGGAATTGAACCAGTGACCTTTCAGTTCACGGGCTAGTGCTCAATCCACTGAGCACACCAGCCAGGGCTGGAGGAAAAATTCTTATTTTTCTGTATGACTTTATAAGTGTTTTACTTATAAATCTACAAACATTTCTTTTCTATGTGTTGTAATTAAAGAAAACCTCTCTGAATAGTGACCCTTAATGCTGGGTGGTGTGTGCCTATTTCAGAATCAGGTCATGAGCAGGAGTTTGGCCACACAGTGTGAACCAAAGTGACCAATCCGTTTTTGCCATTTGTGAAATTAAAATTAGAGATCTATAACACAAGGTTGAAAAGAAGGTTTAAAAAAAAGACCATATACTCCTACACTCAAACAGTGGATCTACATCACTAAATCAAAGTCAAATTCCCTTCAGAATAAATGTTCTCCCAAAGAAGACTCTCAGTCCCCCTGGAAAGAAACTTCTGGAAAGCCCACCAATTTATCATTTATATTCATTGGTCCAAATCTCACTTTGACACAAGCCAGGATGCCACCTACACAAATAAGTGACATAAGTCTTTGAAATTTTAGCTCAGGTGGGACCTGGTTAGGCCATTTGGAAAAGGATTTTGATGTACTGGGTTTTATGGTGACTGTCACATTACAGAGTTTTAGGAAAATCACTAAAGCCACTATGAAGACCACCACCTTTGCCTGCAATGGCATGTTTATGTGACCTGGTCTATTGACTCTAGAATAACCAGATGAGACCTAAACTTATTTGTTCTCCTCTTCCTCCTCCATCTTGGCCGGTTCATATTTCTATAATAAACTACCACAGAAAGCTTACAAACAACAGACATTTATTTGTCTCAGTTCTAGAGACCAGAAGTCCAAGATCCAGATGGTCGGTATGACCGAATTCTGATGAGGACCTTTCCTGGACTGCAGACAGCGGACTCCTCATTATATCCTTACGCAGTGAAACAGAGAAAGAAAGCAGGGGCTCTCGTAACTTCTATAAGGGCACTAGCCCCGTTCATGAGGGTCTACCCTCATGACCTCATCTAATCCTAATTATCTCCCAAAGGCTCCACTTCCTGATACCATTGAATGAAAAGGAGATGGAGTTCAACACAGGAATTTAGGGGAACAAAAATATTTAATCTATAACATCCTATTTTTCCCCCTCCTTCTTTTCCTCAAATTTTTTAAGGTAGAATTTATGGGGTAGCTTAAAAATCACTTCCTGATTCTTTCATTCATTGAAAAAAATTTATGGAAGTCCTACTATATGCCAAGTGCCAATTCTAGGTTGTTGATAAAATATCAGAAAAGAAGGGAATGAGGTCATTGAGTTGATATTCTAAAGGCAAGGAAGGGAGGACTGGGGCCACGTGTTGTAAGAAGGGGTGAGGGAGAGGGACTGTGTGTGTGTGATAAATAATACGAAAATGAATAACCATGTAGTATGGTTAAAATAATCCAGGTTTATCTGACAGAGAACAAGTGAGGAATTACCCTATCATAGCTCTGCCTTTAGTCTTAGCAGAATCTAACTTCAAAGTTGGAATTGTCCTTGTGCCAGGGTTAGTTAATTATTTGAGTCATTCTACAATTTGCAACCTTACGTGGTTTGATTCATGTGACATTGCAGTATTGGGAACAGTTATTTATTTTTAACTCTATTTAAACTGGCCAATGCTATGACCCCACTTAGAAAGTATGGTTATATGGGGCAGTACAGTGGGTCAGAATGGGCACAAGCTTCAAAGTCAGGGAGATGAGGGTTTCAACCCCTCACCTGCATCACGCTGCATCTCTTCCCTTCAGCAAGTCACCTGACCTCGTGAAACCTCATCTTATCATCTGCAGTGTCAGCACAGCAACATTTAACTCAAAGCCTTGCGATGCATATCAAAATAATAAAATTAAATAACATATCTTTACTTGGTTTAAGGTGTCACTGAAGTATAAATCTAGAATGATTTTATATTTTTCCCAAATAATATCTATCAACTGTCCCCTTTCAACAACCATTTCACCTAAGTACAAGCTTCTTAAAGATCTCTCAGCCCACCCTTAAAACCTTTCAATCAGTTTTGATTGAGATTATCTCATTTCTTACTCACATTTCTCCCTGTTCCACAAAAGTAGGATGCACTACTGGCTGGAAGTGTTGGGGGTTGGAAAAAAAAGGTGTGGTCTGCAGAGACAGCACCCAACATCTAGGCTTCAGTGGCAGTGAGAGGAAGCAGGGACACATCTGACCACTCGGCTGACAACAACGCCTGGTGGCAAGTCCACCATTCTTTCTTCTAGTTGTTGCTCTTTTTCTGCAGGACACTGACTGCTTGTCAATTCCACCTCTGAAAGAGCTATGGAGGGTTGGTTCTCTGCAGGATCTTAGGAGGGCACTTAGGCCCTCCTCACATGGTCCCTTGACTGGGAGCATAGGCTAAAGCCAAGTCTAATCTTTCCCACCTCAATGTCAACCATACCTGAAGATTCTTCATTCAGAAGCATACTTGCAACACTGCCTAGGTGTTAGCCACAATTAGTTGTGTTTTTCTAACACATAGGAAACTCAGGTATCTTTATTAAATGTAGGGAATAGGACTGAACCTCTGTCACTCCATTCACAGGTGTTATCTCTCTCCTGCTTCTTTATCCAAGCCCAGAACCACCAGGTAGTATGCTGGCTCAATGGTTCAGCAAGTTTCAGGAACGAGAAGGTCAGCAGTTGTAGATCTCATAGGAAGGAAGAACTCAGGCATTCACTCCTAACACTCACACGACATAACCAACTTCAAAGCCTCCCATGATAACCCATTAAGATTAATCCCAAAATCCTTACCAGAAAGGTCTTCTAATCACTGTAAAATCTGACCCAGCCCACCACTCCAGCCTATCCCACGCCCCTCCTATTCCCTCGCTGTGTCCCTGCCCACTACCTTCTTCAAGCTCATCAAGCATGCCACGCTACTCCTCACCTCAGTGAAAAGAGAGTCGAAGAGCACCCAGGACAGCGTTCTGAGGAACACCAACATTTGGTGGTGGATTAAAGAAGGAGAAGATAGGAAAAGAAACAAGGAATAATATCTGGTAAGATAAGAAAAAAAAAAAACAGAAAATCTGATGTGGCAGAAACCAAGTAAAGAGAATATTTTTAAGTAAAGTGAGTGGTCAACTGTATTAAATGTTACTTAAATGAAGCCCAAGGATTTGTCTTTGAAACTTATCAGCTGGAGGAGACAGTGACCTTGAAATAAATGCTTTAGTAGAGTAGTGAGGACAGAAGCTAGATCACAGTAGCATGAAGGTGAATAGGAAATGAGGAACTGGGTGATCTTTAAGATAGTTGTACTTAATAGGAACAGTATTTATTAACACTTAAATTATTTTAACTTAAAGTGGACTTACTTTTTGTCAGGCATTCTGCTACTCACTTTGCAAGAATTTTCTCATTAAATACTCACAGTGACACTATTAGGCAAGAAATGTACTAATTAGATTGCCAAAGACATAGCTAGTAAACTGTGGTTGACAGAATAGCAGTCCCAAAAGATATCAAAGTCATAATCCCTGCAACCTGTAACATTAACTTTCAGGGGAAAAGGGACTTTGCAGATCTAAGAGTCTTTACATGAGGGTATCAACTTGGGTTATCCGGTGAGGCCCAAATGTGATCAGAATTGTCCTAAAAGAGAAGCCAAGGGAGATTTGACATAGAAGCAAGAAGACAATGTCATAACCTCAGCAGAGAGAGATTTGAAGATGCTACACTGCTGGTTTTGAGGAGAGGCCCTTGAATCAAAGAATGTAAGGAATGCAGCTCTAAGTCCAGGGAAAAAAGCATGGACACAGATTTCCTAGGGAGCACAGCCCTGAAACCAAGACCCTTAATTTCAGCCCAGGAAATGGGTTTCAGACTTCTGACCTCCAAGGCTGTAGGAGGGTACCATATTTTGCCCTGTATAATGCACACTTTTTTGCCCAAATTTTTGAGGGAAAAGAAAGATGCACATTATACCTAGGCATAATGATTACATTCCATGGGTATAATAATCCCACGTATAATATGCATAAAATCATGGTTACACATTATACACGCCAAAATACAGGTAAGTGTATGTTGTTTACAGCCACCACACCTGCTGTAACTGGTTACAGAAGCCATAGGAAACTAATAAGGGTGTGATCGTGATTCTTTCTCTAATATAATTCTATAGACTAGAGCAAGTATAGTATTAGAGGTATCACACATGGAAAACATACAGAAAGCATGAAGGGAAAGAAAGAGAAGGGAAAACAGAAGTGAAAGAAGTGGTGTGGGGGAGAGGAAGGGGAAAAATTAGTAGAATGGACAGAAGAGGAGAGACTGAGACCTCAAATATTCTAAAAGTGACACCAAAACTATCCTTTGCAACTTCACCTCAGGGACTGTTTTCCCAACCTGAATCAGGGCTCACATTCGGCCCGTAGCTGAGAGTTCGCTCTAGAGGGTACAATTACAGTGCAGAGCAACCTATAAATCCTGTGGCATCACAGCTACAGAGAAAACAGACCTGCGAAGTCCTAGTTTGGAGGTCAAATGGCTCAGCACCTGTTTGGGGGCAGCCAACAGTTAAAGACACGATATTAAATGGTGAGAGATGACGTTTGAAAAAGAACCTGATGCATTTTTTGTACCACCAACTCAAGCATGGCCTTTGTTTCATTTTAAAGATATATTTTGTAAGGTTTTTCTCTTTTTATATCTTAAGGTTAT
>CM052539.1:113170534-113181977 GCA_028533065.1 Trachops cirrhosus | reverse complement strand
TTCTTAGGATATAGTCCCAGCAGTGGAATTGCTGGATCAAAGGGCAGGTCCATTTTTAGTTTTCTGAGGAACAATAATAATTTTTTAATAAATAAAAAGCAATTTTATAAATGTATCATTATTTGGATATCCTATTTAATTTCATGATCAAATAATTCTTTGGTATTATAGTAATCAATGACCACAGCTTTAAAAATATATCTGTATTCAATATTTAATAAAAGTAAGCCAAGCTTAGCAGAAAAACAAATAGTTTGTGTGTCTAACACCACCATTCAGCAGCCTGAAACTCATGACAACTTCTGTCCAAAAGCTGAGTCCTTAACTCTGACTGGCTGTGCCCTCATGGGGCTCTTTTCCTAGGTTAGTGTTATATCACTTTTTTTTTAAGGAAATTAGATATACTTTGAAGTCCCTAAGATTTGGAAGAAATTAGAAAAGAAACATTTGGAGTCCACATATGGATTCTGAATAGCCATAGTAGACTGATTTTCCTAATTTACTAATAAATAGTCTTTATATTATGGGGCTGAAAAGTACATTATAAAGGAGAATTAAGAATTAATAAGGATAAAGGGAAAGGTACATTAGTGGTAGAAATGTCTTTATTTCAGTCTCTCCCTTTAAAAAACAGAAAAGGAAACAGCAACCAAATAAGACAACATACGGAGTGTCTGTTTTTCAGTGAAAATGCCAGGTAAAGAGGTCTTTATATTTAAATCTGCACAGGCAGCATTATCCTCCCTCTGCACACACTCTCCAAAGGGCAGGCTGATTGCTCTCAGTTTGTCACACGAAAACATGAGTAACAGCAACATCTAGTGGCATATGGTGGTATCGGACAGTGCAACTGAAGCTCAGTGAAAAGCTGAAAGCAAAACCCTGGAAGGATGCTGCTACATTTCAAGTTTCCAGATTTATGCAGCAACAAAATTGCATGCTAACGGAATCAGTGAGTTCTGTCTCCCATCAAATAATACTGTTCTGGGTCAACATTTGGGATATGTAAATATCACTTACTGTTCACTGGTGGGGAATGGGGGGAAAGCCTGTGGTCAGATCATACCACCTGGGTCTTAAAATTGGAAATGTGGTGATATTGCTGGAGTTTTTTAAAAATATGGCAATATGAGGCTATGCATCTCAGATAAGAGAAAGGCAGCTTAATGTACCTCTACATGCCAACTTTAAAATCTATCCAATGATAGTAAAATTTCCCTCTTTTCCATTCTTTTTAGGCTATTTTCTCTTGTCAACAGGAGAGGCCAGCCACCTCAGGGCTCTCTGCAGCAACTGAAACTCTGGCACTCAGCCCTTCATGTTAGACCTACAAGCTCCACCACTCTGTCCCTGTCTCCCTCAGGTGCCAGCCACAGCATCCTTTAGTCTGGTTGCCAGGTCAATAATCTCTCTTGGCATCTGCCTTTTTCACCCCTTCCCCCACCTCCCCCTCTGTCAAGAAGTCTAATTCCAAGTTGGCAGGCAGGAGGTCAGAAATCTCTGAAAGGCACAACTCCCACCGCCCACAGTCAGGTCTTGGCTCTGTGCATACTGCCAAATGCCCACTTACTTTCCTCCCTCCTCCCTAGCATCCCGTATCTCTGTAAGCCCAGGTTGTCACCTGAATCTTGCCTTCACATCTGTTTCCTTCCAGCAGGGCTGTCTTTTATTAGTAACATCCTGCCACGTCTGTCCCAGAGGCTCAGCACATCTTGTCATCTGTCCTGGGATCAGCAGCCTCTTCAGAGTTATCGACTCTGGGACTTGGCCTTGTCAGAAGTGTCTGGGCCTGGAGCTGGCCCAGAGCATCTGGGGGAGGAGAGCTGACAGTCTCCTGAACCTCACACAATGGCGTCTTTGAAAAGTGGGCCAAGTTAAAGCAAACGACTGCAGGCTAGTGTGAAAAAAGACAAAGCACGAAGTCACACCCAACGCAAATCAGTGGCAGTTTTATTTCTTTATACATTGTGAAATGACATATTCAGGGCTGCTTTAAAATGGTGTTTTGAAAATAATTAAATGTCTCGGTTGATTTTTCTCACTATGAAAGAATTTTTAAAAACACATGTACTAGGGATTTGCTACCTCTTTTAGTTTTCAAAAAGGGACCATGTCAATGTTTAATTTTAAAACTACAAATTGCACAGAAATTATATTCTAAAAAAATAGGATTTTCATCTCACTTGTTTCTTTTTTAAAAAAGAAACAGTCCATCCTGGACTGTGATTGTGCTATTACAGTTGTCCCGATTTCCTCCTTTACCTCTCTCCACCTGGTATCCCCCTTCCCTCCAGCAATCCCCACCTTAGTTCATACCCATGGGTCATGTATATAACTTCTTTGACTTCTCCATTTCCTGTACTATTCTTAACCTCCCATTGTCTGTTTTGTGCCTAACAATTATGCCTCTTATTCCCTGTACCTTTTCCTCCATCTCCCCACTCCCCCTCCCCACTGATAACCCTCCATGTGATCTCCATTTCTGTGATTCTTTTCCTGTCCTAGTTGTTTGCTTAGTTTGTTTTTGTTTTTGTATTTTTTTAGGTTCAGTTGTTGATAGGTGTTAGTTTTTGGTCATTTTACTGTTCATAGTTTTGATCTTCTTCTTTTTATTAGGTAAGATGCTTTAACATTTCATATAAGGACTTGGTGAGGATGAACTCCTTTAGTAAAAGGCGAAAGATTTATACGATCTGAAGAGAAACCAGAGTGAACTCCTTTAGCTTTACCTTGTCTGGGAAGCACTTTATCTGCCCTTCCATTCTAAATGACAGTTTTGCTGGATAGAGTAACCTTGATTGTAGGTCTTGGCTTTTCACCACTTCGAATACTTCTTGCCAGTCTCTTCTTGCTTGCAAAGTTTCTTTTGAGAAATCAGCTGATAGTTTTATGGGATCTCCTTTGTAGGTAAGTCTCATCTTTTCTCTTGCTGCTTTAAAGATTCTCTCTTTATTGTTAGCACTTGGCATTTTAATTATGATGTGCCTTGATGTGGTCCTCTTTGCGTTCATCTTGTTTGGGACTCTCCGTGCATCCTGGACTTGTAAGGTCTATTTCCTTTGCCAAATTAGGGAAGTTTTTCTTCAGTGTTTTTTCAAATAAATTTTCAATTTCTTGCTCTTCCTCTTCTCCTTCTGACATCGCTATGGTTCAGATGTTGCCACTTTGGGAGATGTCCTAGAGCCTTCTTATTCTCACCTCATTTTCTTGAATCCTCATTGCTTCACTGTGTTCTGTTGATTACTTTTCTTCCTTATGTACCAAATCATTGATTTAAACCCCAGCATTCTTCCCTTTACTGTTGGTTCCTTGTGGATTTTTCTTTATTTCACTTAGTGTAGCCTTCATTTCTTCCCTTACGCTTTTGCTGCACTCAGTGAGTTCTTTGAGCATCCTGATCACCAGTTTTGAACTCTGTATCTGATAAGTTGGCTATCTCTGTTTCATTTAGTTCTTTTTCTGGGGTTTTGTTCTGTTCTTTCATTTGGCCATATTTCTTTGT
Organism: Trachops cirrhosus; assembly: GCA_028533065.1. Taxonomy (NCBI): domain Eukaryota; kingdom Metazoa; phylum Chordata; class Mammalia; order Chiroptera; family Phyllostomidae; genus Trachops; species Trachops cirrhosus. The sequence goes on along the minus strand of CM052539.1, from coordinate 113,178,475 downwards.
CTCCTTGATTTGACAGCCTCCCTGTGTTTGTCTCTGGGTATTAGGTGGAGCTGCTCTGACTCCCTTGTCTTAGCGCACCTGTTAAGTTGTGTAGGCAAAGCCTTTAAGTAATGGCCAGGGCGGGACAACATGGTTCACTGCTTTTTGGCTCTGTTTGTAGGGGGTGGTTCTGTATGTGGGAGGGGGCTCAGAGAGCTGACAATGCCACTGGCTGGCTCCTGGAGGCTCGATCATTTCTGGTCACTGCTGGAGGCTCACTCGTTGCCAGTCATTTCACTCCCTTCCTGTATGTGATGTACCCCTCTAGCTGCTGCCTCAGTAGTGGTTCCCAGAGTGGATGGGTTTGTGTTTGTCCTAAGACTGTGCAGGCCCTTTAAACAAACTCTCCCTGGAGACCAGCAGTTTCTTCTGCTTCCCAACCACCACTGGTTTTAACAGCCAGAAGTTATGAGGCTTTATTTTCCCAGTGCTGGAACTCTGGGCTGCATGGTCTGGCCTGGAGCTGGGATCGCTCACTCCCAAAGTATCCCTCCCAATTTTGTCCACCACACATGAATGTGGGACAACCATTCCACCAGCCACTGCTGCTGCCTCCTTGCTCCTGCGATACCATGTCCTCTCTGCCCAAGCTCCCCATCTCCACCCCTTTTACCTGTCCAGATGAATCTGGCTTCTTTAAATCCTTGGCTGTTTGGCCTCCATACAGTTTGATTTTCTAGCAATTCTGGGTGTTTTTTTTTATTTTAAGGTTAGTTGTGATCATTCTTATGGCTGTGCAAGGAGGCAAAGCGTGTCCACCTATGCCACCATCGTGCCCGGAAGTCCCCATCTCACTTGTTTCTAACCACTTACAATGACTCTGCTGTCTCTATCAACACTCCCCCAAAGAGCAAAGCCAGAGCTCCTTGAAGACGGAGAAAATGAGAGTATTAGAAAACTAAAAAGAGATTAATTGCCTATGGTAAAAATATTCATTTGAGTAGAAGCTCAAAAAGTGACTTCAAAATAATTCCTTGACCCCAAACAAAGAACTCATTGAAAGTGGTGTAGAAACCACCATAATCCAGCATACCTGTGCTGAAATCCATCATTTCCTGGTTATGTGGCCTGAAGCCGGGCACTTCACCTCACTGAACCTCAGTTTCAACCTTTAATCTGGAAATAATACATGTGCGCAGTCTCTTAGGTGATATCCTTAGAAATAAATTTCAGAATTATTTTATTATGTAGAGTAATGTAGTACATAAACTGAATTTTATATAACACCCATAATGTCCAGGACAGCAGTTAGTAAGAAAACATATTGATATTCCTTCAGAAAAATGTTTTAATAATCCATCTAATGATTATAACATTATTAATAATTTTATGGCAGTTCAATTCAGGTGTTGTCACCAAAATTACAAAAAGATTTTAAAAGAACTTTCCAATTTAGAGCTTTCTGGGTTTTGGAATTTCAGATATGGATGGGTGACCCACAAATATCGTCATCCTAGAGTAATCAGGAGGAAGAAATGACACACAGAGGATAGAAACTTATATAAGGCTGCGTAGGGTGAATTATAAATGAGAATTCCACGGATTCCAAAGAAACCAAGTACAAGCAAAGAAAATATTTACTGAACACAAACTCCCTCGCCTCAGATAAGCAACATCCTGTTGCCAAGTGCCCTGAGAGTCACACTGTGAAGGCACATGGACCCCGTTTCTTTCTCCCACTCAGTGTTCTTCGTACAGGGCCAAGATCTGCAAGCCCTGTGGGAGCCAGCTACTCTGCAGCTTGGTGCAGGGAGCCACACATCAACAGTGTTTTCTTTACGCTCTACCCACCCTCTTTTACCTCATTCCTCCCCTTGCAGGCGCCCAATGAAGAGGGAGGGGCTTTGTACATTGTTTCCACAGTTTTTGAAGCATTTGCCTCCGCTGACTTCTTTAATCATCACACCTGCCAGTGAGGGACAAGTCTTAACCTACTGTCTGCAGTTAGAATCGGGGTCTGGAGCCCATGCTTTCTGTACCCCCTCCAAATGGATGACATCATCCCAGGAACTTCTCTGCCTCATGCAGATCCTTGGTCCAGGAAGACCTGTCGCTTCTTAGTCAAAGCGCATGTTCACCTTTCCAAACAACCCAGAGTTCCCTGTTTCTAATCTGAAGAACGCTCCAGTCCTGCTCAGGGACTCATTCATAAACATCCCACACACACTTCCTCTTCTGTTCCCCTAGAGATCCACCTTTCCCAAATTCCATTACTATGGATTTTACAATAGAAACTTGCTTTACAGTTTCAGCAGTAATGGCAGCCATTCAGCTACCACAGTGAGCAAAGATTTGTTCTCTTGTGGTTCCTATGCTCCTTAACAGGAGTCATAGATACAGACGGGGACTGCGCCTGTCATTTATACACTCAAAATAACTTCATGGAGATGTAGCTTGATTTTAATCTAAATTCCAGTGTTGAAAGCCTTGGTGACACCTACTGAGATAAGGGTGTGGGAAAGAGAACAATTTCCAGGGAAAGGCAACCACCCACACAAACCTTTTAGGACTCAGACATCGTATTTCTTAAACATCTTTTTTGAAAGACTATAGTAAGCCAGGACAATAGTAATCATTTCAAATATTCCAGTAACTAATAACAGGTGGTTCCAGCTGCTACCACTCTTGTTTCAACTCAGAGTTCAACAATTGTGTGTGGACATGTGTATGTGCATTATTGCATATTTGCGCAAACATTTGATCCTAAGATGTCCTTGAAAACATTAACATATAGTCTGTCCCTGTGTTGTTGGAAGGAGTGCTTTTCCAATGCAGCAGAGTTATCAAAATACTTCCTACAAGAAAAATTACTTGATGATGATGATGATGATGATGATGATGATGACTGGCAACTTAACCACATGCTTATTATTTCATAGGCCATCATTCTGATCTGCTACCAGCCTGCACCTGTGGTACTTGTGGTGCATGTAAGTTCCTTCTCTCCCAATATATAATGCGGTACTATATGGCTGCTGGGCTTCAAAACACCTGATGGTGAACACTTGGAGAGTTTAAGATGCTGTTACCATGGGGACAAGATGCTGGTCCTTTTTGATGCAATCAACACACTTCCTCTTTCAGAAAAACTATTTCCACTGGAAAAAAATAAGCTTAAAAATTGAAGCTTTTAGTTTTAAAAGAATGATTATTTTCTCAAAGCTCTATATTTACTAGTGACAGCAGAGATGGGCAAGCAAAGAAAAATATTTAGGAAAACTGTTTTCAAAAACACACTTCTAACTTCTTCTTTCTTCACTGACTAGTACTAGGTGAAGAAACAAACTTCAAATATCTCAAGACGTACTTCTCAAATGTTTGTTCAATGTGGTAGATAGCTAGGTTGCCATAAATCACTTCTCTTCCTTTTTGTACATCTGTTTGCACTTGACCTTGCAGCTCCTGCCCTGAACAGTTAGAACAGATTTCCTCACTCCTTGAATACAGACTAACATTGTGCCTTGTTGGGCCAATAGAATGTGGCATGACTGAGAACATACCAGTTTGTTCCAGGTCTTGGGTTCAAGTACTTTGCACTCTTCGACTCTCTTGGGATACTGCCCACTGTCCATGTGAACAAGCCTGGGCTGTCCTGCCGGCAGATAAAAGACACTTGGTTCAGTCATCCCCAGTGTCACCCAGTCTGCAGCCAACCAACCCTCAGAGGCAGTGCTGCCCAGGTGACAGGAAGTTGACTGCAAAGATGTGACTGCAAAGTTGAAGCCCAGTGAGATCAGAAAACTACTGACCCGCAGAATCATGAACTAAATAAACTGCAGTGTCTAGGCCAGTAAATTTTGGAGAGGTTTATGTAAAATGGCTACTATATATTATATTCTTCTTTATTAGTTCAGTTAGACTTGAAGGACAGATTTGTAAATATGCAACTGAATTTTTAAAACCAAAGATTACGTTGGGGTACCATAAATGCCTATTTAAAACACAAAGCAGGTATGCACATGCATAAATAAATTCATTGCCTTACCCAAAGCAAATAGTTTCATTTTCTATATGAATTCAGCTTATTTCTATGCCAGATTCTGCAGAGTTAGAAAGACAAAACTTAACCCAGTTCAAAAATCTCTACCTCTTGGTTGAATATTTATTGAGTGAAATAACACATGCTCTCCCAGAATAATTGTACTGCTATGAATTCTATAGAGAACACACACACACACAGTGAAAAAGAAAATTCCATTATATGTCCATGCAAAGGAGATGATCATCCTACTTTACTTATCGGTGGTAGGTGAAATCGCACACAGTGGATAACAAAGAATTCATTTTAAAATATCTTGGATTTTAAAATATTTATTGCTAATGCAGCTTTTCCTAGAAAAAAAGTTTTAATGTTATTCTCTAAAGCTTCCTTTCCCAACTATGTGTTTGCTACCTTCCCCTCTCTTTTGCCTGGGACGCAAGGGACACAAGGAGACAGACAGCCAGAGTCACAATGTCCCTCTCACTGGGGAGAGCTGCAATGAAGAGTCACTCGGCACCCATTTGTTGTTGTATAAGAAAGAAATAAATCCTTGTGAGCTTTCAGATTTCAGGGTTGTAACCCAGCACAGAAAACCCTACTGTAATGAAACATTCGGGTACATGGGTACGCTGACAGGAATAACCCTGCAGAGAGGGAAAAGGGTGCTGATGCAGGAAAGCCAGGACATTGCAGGAGCCATTTCCTCGAGCAGGTGATGTAGAGCACAAGCAAGAAGTTGTCATGTTAAATATATGAATGATTCATCCATTTTCACAGATAGGACATCAGAGTATGTGGGCACAGAAGCAAAGAAAGCAGTTGGTAGACTTTGTGAGGGAGGATCAGGCGGTACTTTCTGGTTGCTTATTTTTTTCACCCTGAAACAAGAAACAGATCATTGAGAATGCAGAGGGGAGTGGAAGTATAAAAACCAAGAATATTGTGTAAAACAGTCTTCTCAGAGAAGAGGAGAGAGAATGACCAGAGAAATGTTAAGAATGAGATGCTGCTGCATGCACTGAATGGGTCTTGTTTTCCATTAGCCACACTTAGCTGCTGGGCCACAGGCTTCATCTAAGTACAGGGAGTTAAATCCAATCAGGGTGGACGTTTTGCCAGGGAGGCTTACAACATATAATAGGTAATGGACTGATCAGGAGCTGAAAAAACAAAAGTATGTAGAAGGCCATAATTATAGTATTGAACCACGAAATCTGATCTGAATAATCGTGTGAGAAGGCAAGGACATTAGAGGGCTGTATTAGTCCACTCGGGCTGCCATAACAGAAAAACATAGACTGGGTGGCTAAACCAACAGAGATTTATTTTCTCACAGTTCTGGAGGCTGAAAGCCTAAGATCAAGGCATCGGCAGAGTTGGTTTCTCCTGAGGTCTCTCTCTTGATTTGTACCTGGCCATCTTCTCCTTTTGCCTTCATCTGGTCTTCCCTCTATGAGGGTCCATGCCCTAATTTTCTCTTCTTATAAGAACACCAGTGATACTGAATTAGGTCCCACCTTAATGGCCTCATTTTAACTTAACCATCTCTGTAAATACTGATCTTTAAAAACCGTCACATTGTGAGGTACTAGCAATTAGGACTTCCACAGAAGAATTGGGGGGGTTACAATTGAGCCTATAACAAAGAGGCTCAATTGAAATGGAAAAATAGAAAATGATAGGAAGTAATTGAGATGCTAGAAATTGAAATTTTGGAGGCAAAGGCCTAGAATATGATCAACGTGTAAAAGGTGAGGAAAAGATACAACATTTTGGAATTAAGAGGTTAAGAGCAAGGTACAGGATGAATTATCCTTGCAGATATTGAAGTCACTAAAATTGAGGAAAGAAGCCATAAAAGAGAAAAATACAGTAAATAAAAGTTGAGAAAGTGATAAAATCTTCCACTAATTGGGGGATGGGAAAAGTAAGAGAGCAGGAAGGAAGCAACAAGAAGGATGACCATTGGCTGCAGCGAAGAAGGGTACAAGTCCAGTCAGATGGTAAATGCTTTAAAGGAATGAGATTTGTGGGGGGAGGTGAGGAAAGCAAAAGAGAACCATTTTCTGGAAGAAGAAGAACAAGGAGTAAAGCATACACTATTCTACTTTACAAGTCCAGGAGAACATGGAGTAGAGAAGAAAAAAGAGCCACTATTTAAGGGCTGCAATGTCCTTTGCAAAAAAAAAAACACACACACACATTTTTAAGAACAAGAACTTACAGAGAAATTAAAGAGAAAATATTGAAGGAAGGGTACTTTTTGAATGACAGATTGAGACTGACTTTCCTGGTGATCACCAATGTCATTCCCTGCCCCTTTCAGCCACAAGGAAGACAGGACTTCTCAACTCCGTTATAATTAGGCAGGGACATATGAGTATTTCTGGCAAAGACGTGTGAGAAATGCTGCATGTTACTTCTGCTCTGAGGTACTGGAAAACCCGTGTGCAATTCTCCCATTTCATTCCTGCTCTTCTGAGGCCACCAAGGAGGCTTTGTTTCCAGATGTCTTTGATAAAACATCATAGAGCCTCTGTCAGCTGTCAGCTTCTTTTCTGAGTGACTATGAAGAGCAGACTCCCTGCCACCCGATGCTAAACACGGACTGTGAGAAATGAGCCTTTGTTTTGCAAGGGCTGCCGATGCTTTGCAGTGGGATATGTATGATTGATTTGTTACCACAGAAAAACCTAGTCTCTCCTAATTTGTACACATACCATGAGTTCCTGGATGTACAATGGCAGAGCATGAGGGAGACAGGGACTCATCAGAGAATATGCACAGCCACACAGAGTATGTAAGAATGGGGGCCATGGGGATGGAGGATGGGTTTAGAGGCTTGGGCTTCCTGCAGAGACTGAAAAAAAAAAATGAGGATGCAGGGCTTAATGATATCTTAGGGAAAGATAGATTATTAGGGTCGATTGTATGCTCTTTCAATGGGCCTCTCAGGCACTCTGTAGTGGAGAGATGGGAAATGGTCAAGAGTGAGCTATGTGACAGGTCCTACCACTCCCAATACACTGTCATTAGCAAAAGGGAGATATTACTGGGATTATAATTTTTAAGGAGACTTTTGTGGAACTGTGCTGTTTGAAACATACAGTGAAAAATGCAGGTGTGGAAGTGTGTTGGGTTAAGCTTCTGTGTGATTTGATATCTATTAGCCACTGGAATTCCTAAATATGAGAAAACATGAAAACACCACAAGAGATTTGTTTCATGTGTTGAGAAGATCATTTTCCTGGTGGATGCTGTCACATGGCAGGACTTTTTCCATCACAAAACTAAAGTTTCCTAAGCAAAAGCCAAGCTTCCATTTTCCTTATAAATATAAGAAGCAAAGTAGGATATCAGGCAACACAAAGAAAGGAAATGCAGAGCATACAAGAAAAGGAAATGGATGATGATGAAGCAGACAAGGTTAAACTCACAAACGAAGCGGGAGAAGCCGCGGCATCGAACACATGGCAGCAAAGGATAGGGCAGACAAGCCCCCTCCGTGTATATGCTTAGGAGAGGAATTGCAGAGTACGAAGAAAGCAAATAAGGAAAGAGGCTGGAGAGTTGAAAAATGATAAAGTCATCAGGAAGCTGTGAGCCCTCCTGTCCTCAACCCATTACACACGCCACATTCAAAAGAAAGATTAGGAGATAGCGGATTAAAAGACAAATGTGGATGGGAAGAGGGAGGTGATATGACACGGCAAAAAGACTCAGGCCTTGGGGACAGGCCAGTTTTCTCTAAACCCCAGTTTTGCCACTAACTAGTCAGATCATCTGAGTTCCTCAATCTTCTTGTCTGTAAAATGGCTATGATAATTATAGTCATTGCCTAGAGTTGTGGTGAGAATTCAGTAAAACAGCAGCAAAAAGAGTCAGCACATTGTGTTGTAGATAGAAAATGTTGTACTGAA
>CM052539.1:113078462-113170434 GCA_028533065.1 Trachops cirrhosus | reverse complement strand
TCCCTGGAACAAAGGTTCCGATGTCCCCAGGCGGTAATCTCTAGCCAGTGCCCCAGGAGGTCGGCTACTTTTCCCAGGAGCCAGGATGGGCCTTATCTATAGTTTCTGAAACAAAAGCTTAACATACACATTACTTGCTAGACTTACAGCTTTTTACCTTAAGCTAAAATTTTCCAAGTCTTGAGTCCCCTATCAGAATGTTGAAGTAGCCTCAAGGGCTGGAGAATATTTGCCTGCTCTCATCTAACTGAAACTCAACCTTGTGTATTTTATGTTTTGCTTAACTCCATAGTAAATTTAGTTAAAAGTTCATTTACAGCATAAATAGTCTCTTTTGCTACAAGTCTAAGTAAAGAACACTAAAATGATATTGACAAATGAGCACTGGATACCTAAATTCCAGTGGACAAGGCCAAAAAAATTTTTTTTAATTATGCCAGCCTACTTCCCTACTTACTAGCAAATTTGAACATGTGTTTTTTAGGAAGATCTTCAAAAAAAAGTGCCCTCACTGGTACAGACAAGACTGGGTGTAAGAGAGAGGACCTCATGTTCAGATAGAGCTATCCTGAGACCTTCTGCCTTGAGCCTTTGCTTTTTCCAGGACGAACAAACCCGGCAGTGATCTCCTGGAGGGCAGGGCCGCTGTCTGCTCCTCTGAGTACAGCCAACCCATAGGACGCACTCTAAGACCTAACATCTAGATATGTGGTACCTGTTGGTTGACTGAACTTTTTTAATGGATAATAGTTTGTGGGTTGTGCATATCCCTCAAATTTGTGCTGACCCTTTTACAAAGACAAGCGAGACCCCTTTCCACTTTTTGATTTAAAAACACTTACTGAGAACTCCTTACATCCCAGGCCCACACTAAAGCCTGAGGATACAACGATGAGACGACGCTGTATTAGCCTGCAAGGGCTGCCACAACGAAGCCCTACAGAAGGTGGCTCCAACAACAAAAACTTATCTTCTTACAGCTGTGGAGGCTAGACATTCAAGGTCAAGGTGTCTTCACGTCGGTTCCTTCTAGGGCCAGGAGGGAAGGATCTTTTCCAGGCCTCTCTCCATGGCTTTTCTCTTGTCCTTGCATAATCTTTCCTCTGTGTGTATCTGTGTCCAAATTTCTTCTTCTGTTGTATTAAACACTACGTTAATAACCTGATTTTAGCCTAATTCCATCTGTAAAGACTCTACCTCCAAATATGGTCACATTTTGACATTAGGACTTTAACAGAAAAATTTTGGCAGGGCTACACTTTAGCCTATAACAAATGTATTTCCTGTTTCAGAACACTCATATTTGATTGCTCAATCGGATGCCCCCCACGAAGGACCAGGAAGGTGAAAGTCTTGTTGTTATCCAGCACCTGCCTGACAGAGTCCTACTTCTCAGCTCACCACTTTTATATTTAAACTGCATCCACAGTAAGTTTTTTGTTAAGTAAATTCTAAACTCTGCCAGAGAATTAGCCCTTCTGCAGAGAATTAGAGAGGTACTCTATATTTTCAAAATCCTTGTGGAACTAAAAAATCTTTGTGGCTACAGTTTGCCAAAAACTATGCATTCAGGCAGGAGATAAAATAGCAGTGAAGTAACTGCATAGGTTCATTCCTGAAAGAGCAAAATGGTTAGCTGTGCACTATCTTCACTTGTTTACCTGTATAATTCTCACAATATGAGTTTATTCATCACAGGACTCTGTTCTCTGTTCTTCGCTTCCAGTCTAGACTGGGTCACCACAGCCCAGATTTTGAGAACAGAAAGTGCACGTGTGTAAGCAAAATTTCTGCTTAAATAAGAAGGCTATAAACCAAAGGCACAAGTATATCAAAGCAAACCACTTTTAATCTGCTAATCCAATGACTGATATTTACACCATGTTATTAAGAACCATTTATCTATCAGTCTGCATTCCCACCAACAGTGCATGAGGGTTCCCTTTTCTCCACATCCTTGTCAGCACGTGTTGCTGTTGATTTAGTGATTGCAGCCATTCTGGCAGGTGTGAAGTGATACCTTACTGTAGTTTTAATTTGCATCTCTCTGATGGCTGGTGATGTTGAGCAACTTTTCATATGTCTATTAGCTATATATATGTCCTCTATAAAGAAGTATCTATTCAGGTCCTTTTTCCATTTTTTTAATTGGATTGTTTGTCTTCTTTGTATTGAGTTGTATAAGTTCTTTATATATTTTGGAAATTAAACCCTTACACAGATGTATCATTGGCAAATATGTTCTCCCATACAGTGGGAGAACACTGTATTCTTTTCATTTTGTTGATAGTTTATTTTCCTGTGAAGACTTTTTATTTTGATGTAGTCCCATTTGTTTATTTTATCCTTTGTCTCCCTAGCCATTGTGGAAAACAATATGGAGTTTCCTCAAAAAATTAAAAATGGAACTGCCTTTTGATCTAGCAATCCCACTTCTGGGAATATATCCTAAAAATTTTGCAATACCAATTTAAAAGAATGTATGTATCCCTATGTTCATAGCAGTGTTATTTACAATAGCCAAGATCTGGAAACAGCCCAAGTGCCCATTAGTAGATGAGTGGATAAAAAAGCTGTGGTACATTTACACAGTGGAATACTATGAGGCTATAAAAAAGAAGGAACTCTTCTTACCCTTTGTAACACCATAGGTGGACGTGGAGATATTTATGCTAAGTGAAATAAGCCAGTTGGTGAGAGGCAAGTACCATATGATCTCACCTATATGTGAAATCTAATGAATAAAATAAACTGAGAAACAAAACAGAAACAAAGGCATGGATATGTGGAAAAAATTGACAGCTGTTAGAGGGGAGGGGGAAGGGGAGACTGGACGAAGGAAGGTGAAGGGATTAGCCAAGGAACACATGTGCATGACCAACAGACACAGACAACAGTGTGGTAATGGCCAGAGGGAAGGGGAGGAGCAAGGATGAGGGAGAAAGGGGGATGGAAATATCTGTAATAGTGTAAACAATAAAAATATGGTAAAAAAATTTAGCTACCAAAAAAATTCCACTCATGTATGTAGTGTTCCCTTTCAGCCAGACTCATAAAGTTTACCTACTTGTTGAAGATCAGTTGCTCATAAAGTTTTTGGTCAATTTCTATATCTGCATGAGCAAAGTCAAAAAAGTAATGGAGGAAAACCTAGAGTCTGAGGAAGGAAGTCAGCCCACTCTTACCTTTCACTTGCATGAATGGATACATAAAAGAAAAACTTAAATTCTATTTATTTTACAATTACAAATAACAGAGTCTTTCATTTTTTTGTTCATGAAACCTAAAGTTTGAACTTCTTTCCTAGACACATGGCTAATTTAGCCAGTTGTAGGTTATATTCTACGGTCGTCTTGTTATATTCAACATGTCACATGGGAAAACCCAGATTTATCAACTTTCCTTTTAAGTCTCCTGTCTGGGTTAAAAGAATAAAGATATTCCCAATTTCCCAAAAGACCTTGGAACCATCTTTCTTCTCTCTCCTTTACTTTCCATATCTACTCAGTCTCCAAATTTTTGTGATATTCTTATCATAATCAGTCAACCAGAGCACTGGGGAGTCTCCTGCAATGGTCAAGATGGCAGCAGGGGGAGGTTCTTACACTGAGTGTGGCCAGAAACTAAAATATGAATGGCTAGAACCCAAGCACGCCAAAGCTAAAAAGATGAATGGGCAGCACCCAAGCACACTGAAAGCTAGAGAGGTAACTGTACAGGGAAAAAAGCCTCCCTATCACTGTAAGAACTGCGGGCTTGAGCAGGAAGAGGAGATGGTCTTTGAGAAAGAAGTGCACCATTCTTCCAGGTTGTGGAGCAGCTGAATAGAACCCCTTTCCTTTTGCACCAGCACCTGCCTCACATGTTTGACTTCTTTGGTATCAGGCAGCCAAACCTCTGTTTTTGTTCAGTTACAGTTTTTGGAGACCTACATGGGATAGAGTAGACTGTGGTAAGTCCCGGAGGACCTGGGCGCGGCAAGCCGGAAGCAGGATGGCTGCGGCTTCCCAGCAGGTGCCAAGAGCTTTTCTGAGGGAATCCCCCTGCACTCATTCTCATAGCATCAGCTGTCTGAAACACTTGGCTGGTGAAAGGAAATGGTTTTCTGGAGTACAGTGGGACTCCAAAACTGGGTAAGTCAAACCGGCATGCACACTGGGGGTCTTCTATCCCTGTTGCTTGGGCTTTGTCCCTCTTGGGTCCAGCTAGGACTATTTTCAGTACTGGTCAGTAGGCTACCCCTGCTGCCTAGGCTTTGTGTCACTTGGGCCTTGTACCATGTGGGTCCAGTTAAACCATTTGCAGTACTGGTTGGTAGCCTACCCCTGCCATTTGGGCTTTGTGCCTGTTGGTTAGGACCACTTGTGGTACTGGTTGGCAGGACACAAGGCACTAAGATTTGCTTGTGAGCACTTTTTTAGAATAATGAAATTACAGATCTAAGTTGTGTTTATATGTTCCCATTCTGTCTGGGGTCTTGCTATGGTTATGGTTTTGGGTGTGTACTTTTGTGCAATCAGAGGCTGTTCTGTCTGGACTCTTGAAGGGAGACCATTGGGAAAATTTTAGCAGACTGGTCCATGTACAACTATAATCCAATGACTAAAAAGGAATTGGTTTTCTATTGTAACACTGCTTAACTATGTATATTTTAGACTATGGGGGAAAGTGACCCCTAAATTGTTCCCTAAATTACTACACCATCATACAATTGGAATTGTATCTCTAACAGTCAAGGAAATATCCCTTATGTCTAGGTATTATGTCTTTTCTTTTTTATCCTCACCTAAGAAAATTTTATTCACTGCTTTTAGAGAGAGGGGAGAGAAAAAAAGGGAGAGAAAGAAATATTGATGTAAGAGAGAAGCATTGCTTGGTTGCCTCCTGCACATATCAAGACTGGGGATTATATATTCTTGGCCCAGAAATGAAACCTACAATCTAGGCATGTGCCATGACTGGGAAATGAACCCACAACCTTTTGGTTATGAAACAGTGCTCCAACCAACTGAGCCACACAAGCCAGGGCCAGGCCTTCATATCTTTACGCAGTAAGAATTCAGCAAAAAAAGTGAACAAACTAATGATTGGGAGAATGGGATTTGCTTCAAAACCCCTCCCTAATAATAACGCACAGGAATAAAAGTAAAATAAGGAAATAAGTCTCCTTAATGCCCTGAGTCCAGGGGATGCAGGATTAGCAGCAGGAAGATTTTCCCCAATACCACCCCTGCTGCTAGATACCCCTGATATAAGGCCCAGAGGGGTAACAGTCCCACCCTGTATGAAAAAGGAATGGTCTCCCCATCAAAGATCCAGCAGGGCACCCAATTTGGCCAGGGAGTATCCCTATCTGGAGCAGGACAATTCCCTTTGAGGCTGTACCCTATAGGTGGAATAAACCAGGCAGGTCACCCCACTGGCTACTCTTGGGCCCATATTTCATGTCCACTTCAGATTTATTGAACTGGAAGAATTCCAACCCCTCATATAGGGAGAATCCTCATAAAACTGCAGATCTTTTCACCTCCATTTTTGCCACTCACCATTCAAATTGGGCAGATGTACAGGATCTTCTGCTAATGGCAGAGGCAAGGCAGCTGGTTGCAAATAAAGCCAATGAAGAGGCTCATCGCCTCCATCAAGAGAATCCCAACAGGAACTCCTACCCAGGCAGGGCAATTCCTTGACGGGTCCTAACTGGGACCCAAATAGCAGGGGCCTAGCCTCCCTAGAACATTACAAAAAATGAATATTGGAAAGGCTAAAGAAAGAGGTGCCTCAACAAAAGAGCCTGAATATGATATGTGCCATTCAACAGAAACCAAATGAAGATCCTTCCGAATTTTTAGAAAGGCTCTATCAGACCTATTGAAAGCACACTGACACTAATCCACAGCCACAAGAAAATATCCGGATGGTAAACATGACTTTAATTGAGAAAAGTGCCCCAGATATCATAAGGAAGCTCCAATATTTAGGGTATTAGGAATGAATCCCTGCCAGCTGGTGAACATAGCCTTTAAAGTTTACCATGCCTGGGAAATAAGGAAATTAAAGCAGACCATGGTTTTCCTAGAAACAGTGTGGAGAGACCAAAAGGACAGGTGGGTCCCAAAAGGAAGGAGGAAAGACTCAGTAGGTGTCAATCAATGAATGTGCCTATCGCAAGGAGGAGGGCCATTGGAGAAAGGACTGCCTAAATTCAAAACGAAAAAATTAAAAGAATAGAAATCTTAACTGAAAAATATTAGAAAGGAGGGCACTGGCTGACTACAAGGCACATGGGAAAAAATGAAGCTATTTTATTAGGCAACCCAAACGTTGCCTTGCAAACCACTACTACCTTAAACCTGACCACCCAACATACACCTGGACTCAGAGGGAGGGAGGCTCAGATCTGCAGCACGATTGCTTGGAAATCATTGATCAAGTTTATTCTAGCAGAGCAGCTGTTAACAGAACCTGACTGGGAATCATATACAGGTGGGAGCAGCTTCATGGAGAATACTCAGCCACGAGCTGTGTACATGGTACTCACCATAGACAAGAAAACAGAATCCCAAGCCTTGCCATAGGAATCTCGGTACAGAAGGCTGAACTGATATCCCCCACCAGAGCCTTATAATTATCCCAGGAAAAGAATGTTAACATCTTTTGACTCTAAATATGCCTTCATGGTAATCCATAGCCATGGGACAGTATGGAAAGAAAGAGGGCTCTTAACTTTGGGGAATAAGGACATCAAACATGCAAAAAGAATTTAAATTGCTAGAGGCCATGAATCTACTAAACAAGATTGCCATAAGGCACTTCTCAGGACACCAGAAAGACAGTTCCCAAACAAGCTGGGAAACCAAAGTCCCGATAAAGTGGCAAGACAAGCTGCCCAAGGGCTGCCACTCCTTGGGGCTTTGATCCTCCACCTGGACTTGTCAGAATTTAAACTCCATTACACAAAACAAGATTAGGAACAAGCCCATGAATGGGTATTTTCTAATACTGACCCTAATTCTACATGGAAGGTCAACACTCAGGTTATGGTATTACTCCCTGAAGCTCTAGTATATCTCATCCTCAAACATCTACATGAAGGGATCCTTATGAAAGGGATGTTTTAATGGACCTCATTAGACCATATCTGAAGGGCCCTCATTTACAAAGGACCATTCAGAAGATTATCCAAGCTTGTCATATATGTGGCAAAAACAATCCTGTGACAGAACGTGCCACAACAGGAAAGGAAGTACAATCCAACGGGATATGCCCATTTGAGGACTGGAAGCTGACTTTACACAGATGCCTCAAACCATAGGAAACTTTAAATTTTTAGTAATTTTTGCAGACACTTTCTCTGGAGGGGTAGAGTACTAGAACTGAGAAGATAACTGGGGCAGCAAAACTTATACTTAAAGAAATAATCCCTAGGTTTGGACAATGGACTGCTGTTCACTTCCGAAATCTCCCAGAAGATAAGACAGGAACTACCAATTCAAGGGAAACTACAGGCATCTTAGAGACCTCAATCTAGGGAAGACAGAAAATGAATCACACAGTAAAGAAGACCCTGGCAAAAAAATAAGCCAGAAAACACATTTGGAATGGGACCAGGCACTACATTTTGCCTTGATCTGAATTAGGGTAGCATCCTGAATCGGGCTTAAATTAAGTCCTTCTGAAACAGTTTATGGGAGACAATTCAAGTTTCTGCTTCAGGAACACCCCCTTTAGATTTAGAAAATGAATCAAAAATCAAACAATATGTACAACATCAAGGTCAAACACTAACAATTTTGCACATGTTTTCTCATTACATGTATATCCACCTATCTTACAAGCCCTTACACCTGTTCCAGCCATGAGATCAAGTCTTACTACAGATCTGGAAGACCCAATGTCCTGAACAGCAGTTAGCCAAGCAATACACCAGTTCTTATGATGTCCTGCTAATAACACACTCTTCCCTAAAGCTCTCAGGAGCCAACCTTGGATCCACCAAACATAGATAAAGCAAGTAACACCTGAGGAAGGCTCAGGTCTTGCTGCTTCTATTGATACTGTAAGGGATACTGCATTCCTGAAGGGAATTTAAAATTCCTCTTTCACAAAAGGACAGTGCCTCCCAAAGTAAGGTTACAATTTTACATTTTATTTTATTCTGCATTTCCCAAACAGTGGCTTCCTCAGCAAATTTATACTGCTATTGGGTCTTCCATTACTCAAGGTTAGATCATGGGGATCCTTTAGTCCCTCCAGTTTCTGATTTCACAAGGATTCCCCCTGAACCACTAGGCACACCCTCCACGAAATACTTGATTGCTTATCTGCACAGTAGGTCTCACTTCGGAAGCCATCTGCAACTCTGCCTCTTGAAACATGAAGCTATATACCAGCTTCACTTGTTCAGCAGTGCCATCCTCGAGATAAAGAATTGGCCTCCTCACAATAGAAGAGTGCATGGTCCCACATTCATGTGTGGATAAACCAGTAGGAACAACTGGGGAGCGAGACAGACACCACAAACCAGGGTTTCAGTGTGGGGAAATAAAGTATCAAAACCTCTGACTGAAAAACCCTGTGGGAGTTAAGGTGGCATGAGAAACTCCCAGCCTCACAGGACAGTATGTTGGAGAGAACCACAGGACTCTAGAATGTACACAAACCCATTCACCTGGGAATCAGCATCAGAAGGGCCCAATTTGCGTGTGGGTAGCAGAAGAAGTGACTGAAAGCCAGGCATGAGCTGAGCAAGCAGCATTGTTCCCTCTTGCACCCCTCCCCCACACATAGTGCCACAACTCAACAACACGGGTTGTTCCTCTCCCTGGCAAACACCTAAAGCTCCACCCCCTTACATTGTAATGGGCACGCCAAGACAAAAAATATATAGCCCAAATGAAAAAACAGATCAAAGTTCCAGAAAAAAATACAACTAAGTGATGAAGAGGTAGCCAACAAATCAGATGCAGAGTTCAAAACACTAGTAATCAACATGCTTATAGAAATGGTTGAGTACAGTCACAAAATAGAGGAAGAAGTGAAGGCTATGCAAAGTGAAATAAAGAAAAATGTACAGGGAACCAACAGTGACGGGAAGGAAACCAGGGCTCATATCAATGGTGAGACCAGAAGGAAGAAATAAACATTTAACCAGAACAGAATGAAGAAACAATAATTTTAAAAAAGGAGGAGAGGTTCCTTATCAAAGGGAAAACTTGAAATGTTCCAACATCCCAATCATAGGGATGCCAGAAGGAGAAGAGGAAAAATAAGAAATTGAAAACTTATTTGAAAACATAATGAAGGAGAACTTCCCTAATCTAGTAAAGGAAATAGACTCCCAGGAAGTCCAGGAAGCTCAGAGTCCCAAAGAAGGTAGACCCAAGGAAACATACATCAAGGCACATCATAATCACATTACCCAAGATTAAAGATAAGGAATCTTAAAAGCAGCAAGAGGAAAGGAGACAGTTACCTACAAAGGAGTTCCCATAAGACTATCAGCTGATTTCTCAAAAGAAATCTTGCAGGCTAGCAGGGCCTGAAAAAAAGTACTGTATTTTTCTAACTATAAGACACACTCCCCCACAACAAATTTGGGAGGAATAATGGTTGTTAATGCTGTTGTTGAGTTCTGTTTACATTTACATTGGTGAAATATTATGTTATTTATGTTACTAAAAATATTTTACCACATTTTTTGCTTCAAAATTTTTTTTCCTATTTTCCTCCTCTAAAACCTAGGTGCGTCTTATGGTCCAAAAATATTCAAAGTCATGAAAGGCAAGGACCTACATCCAAGATTATGCTACCCAGCAAAGCTATCATTATTTAGAATGGAAGGGCAGACAAAGTGCTTCTCAGATAAGGTAAATTTAAAAGAGTTCATCATCACCAAGCCCTTATTTTATGAAATGTTAAAGGGACTTAACTAAGAAAAAGAAGATCAAAACTATGAACAGTAAAATGACAACAAACCCACAACTATCAACAACCAAACATTAAAAAAAATGAACTAAGCAAATAACTATAACAGGAACAGAATCACAGAACTGGAGATCATATAGAGGGTTATTACCAGGGAGGGGGTGGGGGGAGAATGGGGGCAAGGTACAGGGAATAAGAAGCATAAATGGTAGATACAAAATAGACATGGGGAGGTTAAGAACAGTATGGGAAATGGAAAAGCCTAAGAACTTATAGGTGTGACACATGGACATGAACTAAGGTGGGGGAATAATGGTGGGAAGGGGGGGTAAGGGTGGAGGGGAATACAGGGGAGAAAAAAATGGGACAACTATAATAGCATAATCAATAAAATATATTTTTAAAAAATTCTATCAGAAACGAAGGATACACTAACTGAAATAAAGAAAAATTTACAGGGAAACAACAGTACAGTGGATGAAGCCAAGAATAAAATCAATAATTTGGAACATAAGGAAGTAAAAAACAACCAATCAGAACAACAAGAAGAAAAAAGAATCCAAAAGAATGAAGAGTGTAAGCAGCCTCTGGAACAACTTCAAGTATTCCAACATGTGCATCATAAGCATTCCAGAAAAAGAAGAGAAAGAGCAAGAAAGTGGAAATCTATTTGAAAAAATAATGAAGGAAATCTTCCCTAATTTGGTGAAAGAAATAGACATGCAAGTCTAGGAAACACCAGAGAGTCCCAAACAAGATGGATGCAAAGAGGCCCACTCCAAGACACATCATAATTATAATGTCAAAGTTTAAAGATAAAGAATCTTAGAAGCAGCAAAAGAAAAGAAGTAAGTTACCAGATGGTTGACAGATGGGAGCAGGGAGGGAGATAATGGGTGAAGAGGTGAAGGGATTAAGAAGTACAAATAGGTAGTTACAGAATAGCCACGGGGATATAAAGTACAGTATAGGAAATGGAGTAGCCAAAGAACTTATCCAAATGACCCATGGACATGAACAATGGTGGGGGGATTGCCTGAGGGACTGGCAGTGCTGGGTGGAGGTGGGAAAAGGGGGAAAATCAGGACAACTGTAATAGTATACTCAATAAAATAGAGTTTATAAAAAGGGAAGCAATAGAACTTATTAGGTAAATGTGTAAGAGAAAGAGAAAAAAATTTTCTTAAATTGTTGTCTCCATGCTTCCCAACATCAGCTATAAATAAGAGTGAAATAGGGTAGGGAGGCAGCTGAGCGAGTCTCTAGGGTGCATGAGAGGGGAAACCCTGGCATACGTCCTTTCTTGTGATTTAACAAGGGCATGGGCTGCCATGTTTTGTCTGTGTTTGTCCAACAGTCTTAGCATTCATTGTCTCTATCACATAATGATGTTCTTGGACCCAGAAAAAACCATAATCATGATGATGATGATGATGATGATGATGATAATTCATTAACATTTTGTAAAGGTGAGTAGTTTCCAAGTGGTTAAAAACCAGCTGTGAAATGCATCACCTATGTGTTGGGTTCACTCGTTGTAAAATTGGTACTTAAATTGTGTGCATGCTTTAAAACACAAGCACGAAGGAAATAGCTTCAGTTCATCAGACCTGATGACATGGGTCAAATGTTTTCCTGCAACGTGAAATGACCCAGTTAAAAGTGTATCCAGTACTCATGAGCTAGCTAGATATTTGTTTCATGAGACCAATGGGATATTTCTTAAATTACATTTTTCCTGGAGCATTTATTTTGCATATGTATGATCATGGATGGTATTTGGCTAGTTTTCTCTTTTTGCCTCCTTAAATCTGTCTGCATGCCATGAAAGCCCCATTTCATTTGTTGTAAGAACTTTCCTTGCCTCTGGTTGTTCAGAGGTCCCATGTACTATCTAACTTTCCCACAGAGTTTACGGATTCTATGACCTTTTTATTAGATGAAATTGCAAGATTCTAAAGAGAGTCTATTCACTTAAAAACAATTAAAAAACACTGTCATGCTGTCAATTTCCAGTTGACAATTTACAGACTGGAAGAATATATTTGCAAATCCCATATGTGACGAAGGAATTATCTCCAAAATATATAAAGAACTCTGTAAAACTCACCTATTACCAAAGAAACAGCCTGAATGAAATGTGGGGAAAAGATTCTACCAAAGAGGATATACGCATGGCAAATAAGCATAGGAGAAATATGGTCAACCACCAATGGCTTGGTTTTAACTTACTTATTTTTACCTAAGTCATTGTAAAGCTGGTATATTTCTTCTGGGATGCTCATCTGATTAAATTCATGTTAATGGTGGGAGAACCCATTGGATGAGTTCATGTCAACAAAACATTTGGACATTTGCTTAATGGAGGGATCATTTTAGTCTTCATTTCCCCTTATTCCCATAAAAATTGTTTTCTAAGAGGTGGTAAGATGTCTCTTTGTCAGCAGTGACTACCACATTACCAAAACACAAATGCAGCCTGGCAGTGTGGCTCAGTTGGTTGGAGCACTATGCCATAGACCCAAAGGTCACGGGTTCAATTCCCAATCGGAACACATACGAGATGGCAGCCAAATGATGTCTCTCTCTTATACTGATACATGTATCTCTCTCTGTCTGCCCCCTTCCTCTCTCCTTAAAAGCAATGAAATACGTCCTCGGGAGGTAGGCCACGCTGCTGTGCCTCTGTCTTGATGTCAGTGTGCTCCACAGAGGGGTCCACATGGGCAAGCTTCAATGATGTGGGCAATAAACACTCTTTTGGGCAACTGAGCCATGCCAAATAGATAAATACCTTTTCAGAAGTATTCATTGCCATTAAGTTGAGCTATATGACTTGAAAAAGCTGCCAATGAAGTGTCTTCCTCTTTTCCACATGGGTATAGCCACGTGCTGTGAAAACTGTCCACATCAGAAAAGGCCAAGGCAGCCGTTTACTGGCCTCCATCTTGCTCCTTGGGGAGAGAGTCACAGTAATTTCCATGTGATTGGCTTTAAATTTAGACAAAACTTTTATCTGTGATTCTCTCCCCTCCAATAGTATTGTGATCATTTTAATGATATATGTATAAAATGTGAATAATAGAATCTGTGTGATCCCGCCTTTTGATGTCTTTTGAGGACTTTCTTACACATAACAATATTCCCCTATCAGCAAAACACCTGTAATCATAACTGTCCTGTCCATTCCCCTGTTTTTCTCATCAATGTCTGGTCAGCAAGGACCCCAAGATTCCAGCGAGTCAATATCCATAACTTGGTATATAGTTATATTATTGCATATAAAAACAGCCTGATGCTAATGTTTTGCCCTTGGCATTGTTAGGTGGTGGCTGATTCTAACACTCTGTCATAGCTCAGCTGTGGAATGCTCTGTAGAGTGAGATTTCAGTCGGGGCTATGGCCTGTGGCTTTTACCCTGCAATTCACTATGGAAAATGTGTACACATTTCATGCTCCACACTTACCAGATCATCCTGCTTGACTTTAACAAAATAAATAGTTTCTTTGAGTTCAAAAAGAAAGTGAAATAGTGTAAAAATGTGTTTTAAAAAATCAGAACATGAATGCATAAAACTGGATGTGCACTGGCTATTCCAATCAGGAAATTATACTGGTTCCTAAAATGGTAATAGAGAAACCATGTTGAACAACACTGATTCCCTAGTATAATTGCTAAGATTGAAACAGTGGTATAAAACAGATCTCAGTTTGGTTAAAAAAAAAAACAGATTTTGATCAAAATTTTAAAGGTTTTATTTATTTATTTTTAGAAAGAGGGGAAGAAGAAAGACACTGAAAGAAACATCAATGGGCAAGAGACACATCGATCAGCTGCCTCTTGTACACCCCCAAGTGGGGACTTGGCCCCCAACCCAGGCATGTGGGAATCGAACCAGTGATCTTTCCAGTGACCTTTCAGATCATAGGCCAGCACTCAGCCCACTGAGCCACATGAGCCAGAACATCTTAGTCTAAAATTTTAGCAGTGTAAACTTAAGCCAGTTACAGAACCTCACCACACCTCAGTTTATTCATCAAGCAAATAAAATTAATAATCACATTAACCTCTTAGGATGACTGTGAGGAATAAATGGACTAACACATATTCTTAGTGTAGCACCAGACACACAGTAAATAACCAGTGAAGAGCAGCTGTCTTTATACCAGTGTGGGATTGTTTGCTTCTACAATAAACCTGCAGGAGAGGAGAGTCCTGCACTGAATCATCTGGGTCTATTTTTTATTAGTTACTTAACTTTACATAAATTACTTAATATGTCTGACTTTTTATTTCCTCTAATCAATAGAGACAAACATTCTTGTGCTATTTATGTAATAGGGCCTTTTTTGATATGAGATACCATATGCAAAAGTAACTTGAAGAGTCTAAAGTGATGAATACATACACAAAGTTATAATCTTACCTTAGGACAGTTTACTTTGGGCAGCTCTGGCCACAGAGATAATGATGAGCTGCAATGCAGAAACTGCTGGGAGAGCGGTGGACTCAGATGAGGGGCCCGGACCCTAGCGCTGGATTTCCACTGGTCTGGGACTCAGCCAGTCTGTTATCTGCTTGGAGCCTCCACTTCCTCATCAACAATCAGAGGGGGTATACTCCACACCCCTAAACCACCTTACTGCAACTCCCACAGTCTGACTGCCTTCTCCACTAAGACAACTTCACATGTTCGGTATTCCACATTTTCTTCTAGGCCAACACACTGCACCGAAATGAAGCAAAGATAGGATTTACTATGGGTCAAGAATCTTTTAACCCAGAGTCAATGCAATCTCACATGATTTAATTTTTTACATGCTTTAATCTGTGATGACATTCAGAAATGAGCAGATTAAATACAATTAGCCCACCAGAACACAGTTATCAGGTTTCCATCTCAAATGCATTTACAAAGCACCTTTGGACTGAAAGACGGTACCTGTGGGAAAAGTCTGAACAAAACCAGAGAAAAAGTAGCTGGTAATAAAACTCAGTGAAGGAAAACTACCATGGGACTTCCTATGTATTTTGTAGTATTTTTCCAAATAAGTATAAAATAGTTATTTGCTATTATTCCCTGCCATTCAAGTTTCATCTCCCTGCAATATAATTGTTTCTTTCCATAAGCAATATAATCAGACAGGTTAAAAAATGAAAGGCTAAGTAAGGGTAAATAATGGTATGAGAAAATCATTTTTCTGGATGAATCAGTAGACACCAGACTTTCCCATTATGTTCTAAGGCTCACAAGCCTGAACTTTAAACCCAGTGGAAAACTGCATAGGATTTTATTGCTATTGATATTGAGGTTTATTTTGAGTTGTTTCTCTGAATGAAAATCATTGTCCCCAAAAGACCAAATGGCAAAACAGTTCATTTAAAACAGAATTTCTCAACCTTAGCACTATTGTACTTTGAACAAAATAATTCTTTCTTGTGAGGGGCTGTTCTGTGTCATGTAGGGTATTTGGCAGCAACCCAAGCCTCCACCGAGGAGATGGCCAGGAGTACTCACCCTCACCCACCCTCAGCCACAACAATCACTGTTTACAGACACTGCCAACTATCCCCTGGGGAGACAAACCGCTTCCTTTTGTAAAGCTGGCTTAAAGAAAGCCCGTATGCACTTGCTCAGGTCCAAATCTGTGTCTCCCCACCTGTCATCATCACACTGAGGATGTCCTTTATCCATGATAATATGGAACAGGACAGTGATCAACAAGGAAAGAAATTTTGTTTAAGATGACTCCTTCTCAGGAGGAAAGGTCAAATCAAATGACAACTCACCAGGGGAATAGCCAAGACCCCACTCATTCCACGAATTCTCATTCATAAAATATTGGCTGGGAGTCTGGGCACTCCATAGAGGCTATGGAAAGAAGGAGATTTGGGGTACAAAAGTATGTGTGTGGGTATTAATCTCTATTTCCTATTTTCATATAAGGAATTTACAGGGCTCTTTGTTAAAATGATCTGTTGTTATGTGTTTTCCCTATAAGTCTCTTTAATATTCTCCCTCCCCCCAAAAAAAACCAATCTTTGAAGCTAAAATTTGTGACAAAAAAAATCTGGAAATAAACACAGGATACTGTTAGAACACTTGCCTCTAGAAAGGGTAGGCTAGGTAGTAAGTAGCTGGGATGGGGGGGTGGTTAGTAGATTGATTGTATTGTATTCTTCTCCATGCTGTCTGAACATTTGAGTATACAGGATAAAGTGGTTTTAAATTAGAAGGCAATTGCCAACACTGATTCCCTCTACAGACAATACAGCAATTAT
The DNA here is from genome assembly GCA_028533065.1 of Trachops cirrhosus. Lineage (NCBI taxonomy): Eukaryota > Metazoa > Chordata > Mammalia > Chiroptera > Phyllostomidae > Trachops > Trachops cirrhosus. The sequence continues at coordinate 113,154,224 of CM052539.1, read as the reverse complement.
TTGGATCTGTGGTTTGAAAGTCTTTAATATTCTCCTAAATGACAGCATGCTTGTAGAATAAATGATACAGAGGAATATCAGGTGAACGTGAGACTGTTGCATGAAGTAGAATCTCTGGTCAATAACTGTCGGGGTATTCTGAATAGCCCACTGAGTAGCCCATTACTATACATATATCAGGACCAACAAGGCTCTGCAAAGCCTGGCTGTAAAAAGAGTCTGTTTGGTTTCATTTAAACTATTAGTAGCCCATAGAGTTAAGGAGCAACATATTTAGGAAGCAATGATATAGAAATATAAAACCAATTAAGATTTGTCAATAGATACCAAGAACTTGATTTTTAAAAATGGAGCAATGCTAAGTAGATAATATAGATACAAAGAGAGATAAGAGATAGATACACCTGTCTATGGCTAGATAGATAGATTGATCGATCTACAGTAATGATACTTGAAACTGTTTAAAGCAGGTTCATCAGCCTGCACACAACAGCCTAATTCAACTAACATGTTAAAGTCTCACCCAGCAACTGATTTTATAATTCTGATAACTGAGAGGCATTTCTATGATCACGAAGATGTTCTTCTTATGTAATCATTTTCAGACTAGTGTATAGTAACACAATAATATTTACCTTGGCTTAATGAATGGCCATGACATGTTTCAATGAAGCAAATATATTTTATATATTGTTAGATCTTACTTGCTAATAGTTTATCAAGGACTTTCATGTCTAGGTTCATATAGGATATTCATCTGTATTTTTATTATCCTGAAAGGTCCTTTTCAGGTTTTGGTATCAGGGATACACTCAAAATTCAAGTTAGGAAGTATTCTCTTCTCCCTATACTTTGAAAAAGTTTGTGTGCAATTAGTTGAAATTCTCTTCGTTAGATATTTCATAGAATTCATCAATGAAGATATATGGTCAAGAAGTTTTCTTGTGATTGATTTCAAATTCAGATTTTTCCATTGACATAAGGTCATTCAGAGATTGTTTATTCTTATATCAGTTTTGGTAACATGTGTCTATCAAGGAATTTATTCATTTTATTTAAATGGGCAAATTTACTGGCATAAAGTTGCTTCTAACATTCCCTATTATCCTTCTAAAGATGTCCCATTTTTCTTCCTGGTATGGTAATTTATGGGAGGCAGGGAATTTTTCCCCTTATTTCTTTTGAGCTTTATTGCTAGGGTTTTATAATTTTCTTAATCTTTTCCAAGAACTAGGTTTTGTTTTTTGTTCCTTTGTCAATGTTCTTTATTATTGGTTCATTGTATAATTCATTGATTTTTGCTCTTGTCTTTTTTTATCCTCACGCAAAGACATTCTCACCAACATTTATAGATAGAGGAAGGGAGGATGGAAGAGGGAGAGAGAAAGAGAGAAACATCAGTGTGAGAGAAAAACATTGATCAGTTGCCTCCCATATGTACCCTGACTGGAATCAAACCCACAACCTAGGTACATGCCCTGACCAGAAATCCAACCCGCAACCTTCTGGTGTACAGGATGATGCTCCAACCAACCAAGCCACCAGGCAGGGCTGCTCTTGTCTTTATTAATCACATTTTTCTTCTTACTTTGGATTTAATTTGCTCATTTTTCTACTTTCTTAAGTGGGAAACTTAGATCCTTAATTTTATATTTTTGTCTTTTCTAGTATAAGCAATTAAGATTACAAATTTTCCTCTAAGTATGGCGTTAGCTGCACTCTAAAAATTTTGACATGTTGTATTTTTATTACCATTACATTTAAAATATTTTCTCATTTCTTCTTCTTAAAATCATGGCTTATTTATAAATGTATTGTTTAGCATCATAACTAGTCTACAAATACAGGTCCCAACAATTCCTCTCCTCCTAGTACATGCATGTTACATGTGAAGATGGAGATTATTTATGTGGCCCTAGATCCTGCACTGGCCTTGTTAACTGACTCTGACCAACAGCATGAAGCAGAAAGTGGTTCTGTGCCAGTTTCAGGCTGAGTCAATCCAACCTGTAGTTGAGCTGGGTCTGGATTCATTGCAGTTTTTTTGAAATTCTAGTCAACAATTGCAACAGATATTTCAAAGGCGGGATCAGGAATTTTCATCTGAACAGCAGCAGTGCTTCACAGGGCTCTCTTCGCTTTGCAGCGTATTCAGCTTCTAAGTCCTCTGTGGAGTCCCTTTGCTCTTCTGTCCCAAACCCTGAAGACCTTTCTCCAGCCTGTGTTTCTGCTGGCCTTCAGTGTGCTGCTACCTTGTGATCCGTAAATTTCTCAGTGCCAGAGGGATTTCTCTCAGTTCTCCTGCCTTGCCTCATGCCTTCTGTGCACTGCAGGTGGGATATATTTGCCCTTAACTCTGTGAAGATACTCATGGGAGTTTTCTTAAACTCTTACGATGCCCCCAGCTTTCAGCATGCTGTCTTCACATTCTCAGCGACAAGAATTGGAAGGCAGATGTGGCTTTGCTCTCTGAATAGGGCTCCCTTGGGGCCTAATTCAACAAACCAACCCATATGCATTGTTAAATGTTCAATTAAAGTTCATCTGGTTTCCTCTTACGCAGTCTGAAGTGGGTTGGTGCCTCCTTCTGCCGTTCCATCAAGGAATGTGTTTGTCATGTGTTTGTCCTCTGCTGGAAGGGCTGATCCCTTTCTAGAATTTAATTCACTTGTGATCCTTTATCTCTTTGCTATTTGAGTTTATTGGATTTTTCTCATTCTTATAGTGGGAACGACACTCTTTTGCAACTTTCTACCTCAAAACAGAAAGCAAAAGTCTCTGTATTTCAGTATACTTAAGGTCCATATCTTTTTTACTCAACAGATTAATCAGTCATAAATGATCTCTCAATACCACTCAAACTTCTTTCCCACTTGCTAGTCAGTACAATGATAGAGGTTGATGCCCTCATCCTGGTCCAGTTGATAAGTCAATCCTCATCAGAGCAATAGATAAATCAGCAACCTCAGCGCCTTGCCTACCAGCCTTTGGTTGTATGTGCAGGACCAAAGTAGAATCTTTCGTGTTACAGTTTGTTTATGGGATTAGCCAGGTTGACCATACATTAGTATACCAAAAGTTCTCCATACCACAAGCACCTTCCCTGATACCTACCATACTGTTTCCATTTATGTGACTAATCTTAATTGTTTTCCATATGACATCTCAATGGCATAGTGAAATTACTTCCATGCCCTGAGCTCCACCCTACATAGCCAAAATAGTGATGCTGCCAAAATTTTGCCAACCACCTAGTCTTCTACCTACCTACTTACCCCATGTCTACCAACAACCAGTCAGCACCAAGCTATTATAAAAAAACAATCTCCTGCAAATATAATACTGTACTCATCTGCCCACATTTTGCTCCAATATTTAATACAGAACTTGTGAGTTTTTTAATTGTTGTATGTCCAGCATAGTGGGTAGCCAAAGTATACATTCAATAAGTGTTCATTATTATTTAATTATAGATATTACTGGTTAAAATTCCTATCTACTCTGAAGGTAGGGTAGACATGGCAGACAGATGAAGGAAAGCAGTTCATTAGTGCCTTACACACCATGATTACAGTTGACCTCATCAATAAAATAATAATGAAGAGTATATTCCCCTCTCTGTATACTACTCCAAGGTGTGGCTTAATGGTTAGACTTCTGGTTTGAATTCTGTTGTTTAGAATTCATATGTGAATGGGGTGAAGTGAGATGATTCTACACAAAATATCAAATGTCAAGAGCTGAGCTGAGCTACCGTGTGTCGGAGTGGTCAGGTAAGATAACAAGCCAAAATGAAAGAGTCGAGCTTTAATCATTTATTACAATGGTATAAGCAAAAGGTCAAATAGAAATGCCAAATCCCTCACTGTCCCATTTTTCCCCACGGATCAGCACTGGGTCAGGTGGGCCAGCCCAGGTGTGGGGAATCATCTCACTGTGAAGTGTCTCAAACAAAAAGCTCTTGCAGTTTTATGGATAGGGGTTGGGGTAGGAGCAGAACAAGATGAAAAGGGAAGGACTGAGAATAGAAAACTACTAAGTACTGAGTCAGAATAGAGAAAAAGTGTCTTTAAGGCTTCCCCTCCCGTAGATAAGGAGGTCTCAGCAGAGGCACCTGAGAAAGGCATCTTCCAAAGTCCCTCAATAAAGAGGCCTCTGAATGGAGATGCCTGGACAAGGAATGTGTGAGAGCTTGGCCGGCCAGAGGGCTGGACTTCACTGCAATTCCCTCCAATGCACTGCAATGCATTGGCTGTTCACCAAGTCTGGTGTAGAGAGGGACTCTTCCCCTGTGAGTCTTTGTCATTTCCTGTGGTCAGGTTTAAAAAAAAAATCACACATAGGCTTTTGACCAGGAGCTGGACTCATCAACTACCAATAATAAACAGGATCTAAGGCAGGTAGAAAACTGGAGATTCCACAGTTACTCAGCCCTGAGAGCCTAGTCTCCTGGAAGGACCTGGGGGAAACTCAGCCCTTTGAGAAACTCTTTTGTAGGTAGGTTCCTGCCAACTTCAGTTCTGTCTAGAGAAACTGAGACTAGTGGCCCACTGCAAACATATTCAGGAACTGATCTGGAGCCAAGAGAGAAGTTCTGAGACAGCTTATGAAATTACCTACAAGTCAGTGGGATTTTCAAGAGTAAAAGCACTGGCATTGTCCTGGCTGGTGTAGCTGAGTGGATTGAACAAGGGCCTGTGAACCAAAGGGTAGCCAATTGGATTCCTAGTCAGGGCACATGCCTGGCTTACTGGCCATGTCCCCACTAGGGGGCGCACGAAAGGCAACCACACATTGATGTTTCTCTCCCTCTCTCCATTCCCCTCTCTCTAAAAATAAAATCTTTATTTTAAAAAAAAACACTGGCATTGTTACAATTCTCACAATTAATCAGAATTAAATGAAGCAAAGTCTTCTTCATTATATTTATTATCACTTATATATCCATGGATATTAAATAGTATAAACTTAAACAGCACCTTCAAACAATGTGTCTCCTGTCCTGAGACAACTTACATTCTATAGACATGCTTAGACGTGGGGGCAAGGCCTGAGATAATGTACCTGTGCTGGTTAATGCCAATAATAATAAAATAAATGAATAGCATGAACCCCCACTAAAGGCAGTTTAACGTAAAAGTTTAGTTTCTTTTAAAGACTTAAGAGGCACTCTTTTACAATGATATATACACAAATTTTGGAGAGTAGAGCCTAAGTTTTGTTTAATAGATCAAAAAAAGAAAGGTATGGAGTGGTTTATAACATCAGCCTGAACGGTGATTCTGGATAATGTATGGTGTACTTGAGAAAATAAATCACACTTTAATGAGATTTGTAATGAAAAATGCCATGGAAGGATAATAGTCTAAGGGTCTCTGTCACACTATATAACGAACGGTAGTAATTGTGGTGATTATTTCCAGAGTCAATGCCCTATAAAAGCATGACAGGCAGAAAGAAGGGTGCAATCCTGATATTATCCTTGGTATTAAGTTGATATATCCAACACGTATGCTTGACAGAGGGAAGAGCAAGTGTGTGAATATTTAGATAGGAAAGAGAAAAAGAAAATTATTCCAGTTTCTAAGTCATCCTTTCCTGTATCTCTTTTCAGAAATCAATATTTATGTTCTATTGCCTGTCCGCGTACTGAGTTGCTGTCTGTGGTGGAGAGGGGAGAGCACGGTGCCTTGAAAATGAGCATCACATGAGTCATACAAGTTGGGCTTAGCTAGAAAAATGGGGGGCTTTTTTTGTTTGGTTTTCTTTCTGTTTTTAACCAAAGGAAACTTTATCTTTCTGACAGTTTTATGGGCACTGTTTTCTGGAAATATCATCTCTAGCTAACCCTGGCTTACATTTTACATTCACTGCAAACCATTTCCACTTCATTTCACAATCATCAATAAATGAGTGATGTCTTTAGGATCCACTGTGCAGCAATGCTGCTGTATCTAAGGATTCCCACAGAAGTGATGGGCTCTCAATCAGTCTCTAGCAGTAGCTCATTAGGGCAGTGAAGCTATTAAACAGATGAGATTTAGATGGAACCAAAAAGCCATGGCATTACAAATCCCACTCAGAGAAAAATCTCCAGGAGGGATCAGTGACCCTCACTCCTGGAGAGTAGGTGGCGGTGCTGTCATAACTGATACCGGGGCAAACACTAGAGTGTTCAAAACGAAGCAAAACATTTCAAGACAAAGTAAAAGGCTTTTGTCAATATTATATACAAAATTATTTGTTAAATAATCCAAGTGAATTCTTACTTTTCTCCTCATACTATGTAATAAGACTCGGTATATAGGGTGGGCCAGCCCTAGCAGTCATCTTGCCAGTGCATATATAAGCTGTAAACAACAGATTTCTCATAAAGCTTAAATATTCAGCTTGGTGATTTTAGTAATTGCATTGTTCACCCAAAGGAAAATTTCTATTAATTTGTTCTCCTGCACATGTTTGCTCTCCCTCTGTGCTATAGTTCTGCAATGAGAACATTTAGAAACAACACAATGCAGAGCACTCCAATTAAAAATTAAATTTTGCTTAAAAATGAAAATAAATAAATAATAAAAAGCACATATGGAAAAAATAATTTACTTTTGCTCACTTTTTCTCTTTTTGTTATTTCTCAGTGTATTCCAGATATTTATTTTAATGTTTCTTCACCAGAATCCTCTGAGGGCAAAGGGCAACCTCTAATTTCCCAGCATTTAGTGATACAGTTTGATAAGTGTTAAATTACATTCCTTATTCTAAATAAGCATTTGTGGTGCCTTACATATAATTAAATAGAAAACTCCCATTTTATCTTAATATGAAACTGACATTTTCAACAATTGTGTAAAGATTTTAAAAGACCTATCAATCCCTGCTGCAGCCATAGACTTTAAAATCACAGTCTCATAGAGCAAGTGGGACATGGATAGAGTTTACTGGAGTACAAAGCCAGCAAGAGTTTCCAGGGAAGTGCAAAGCACCTCTTTGTTCTCAGGTAGGAAAGCTCCAAACTGGCCAGGGGCTCAGGATAAGCTCACTGAGAACACTGAATTTGAGATTTGATTTCAATGCAATTGCAAATGGATTCAACATAAATACAATACCCTCTATGTGCTTCATTTTTCTTACTTTATATTGTAAAAATTTCAAACATCTCATGGAAATATACAAAACAAGAAAGGAGTGTTCACAGGTTTTATTTGGCCCTATGTAGCACTCAATAAAATGGGTACAGCTGATTCTGCTTTTCACATAATAGCACAAGGCAAAGAGATAATGTTCATAATTATTGGGAAATAGGTACTACAGAAGGAAAGGTATTACTTTTACCTAAAAATGCATTTTATTGGTGACTTGTTGGTTTTCAAGGAATATCCTACTAATCTTTTATCGATTCCATTATTCCCAGAAAGAGAAATTTCCGACTGAAGGTACACCTTACTGAAATGAGCCTGAAAAAGAAAGATTTTCATGGATGGCCTCAGAGAAACACAGGCTAGCTGTGGGCCTGTGGAATCTATCACAGCAGCACTGCCCCCTTCCTTTCCGCTTTCTGAACTCACACAACTCCAAAGTACTGAAAACAGCATTTATTTCAGCAAATTTAACATGCCCTTTAAACTCCCACAAGTTAGATGTATGGTACAAGATATAAACAAAATACACACTAAAAGTATATTATCTCATCCAAGAATGTCATACTCATTTTAAATACAGTACCTCTCGGTTCCTAAGAAGACAAAATCAGAAATCAGAGTATGGTACATCATGCCTTACCTTCCCCACGTTTTCATTGAGTAATCTCGACCTAGTCATTCAGCACAAAAATACATTCAGCACAAAAATGTATTGAGCACCAGGTATTGTTCCTGGCTCTGAAGATACAGCATGAGCCAAAAAACCAGAAAACTCCCTCTTTGGGTTTCCATCCCAGTGGGGGAAGCAGACAGTAATCACGTGCATAAGGGAATGTGCACATTGTGCATGAACACGCAGTGCAGCAAGTGGTAGAAAGTGCTGCAGAAAGAGGTCCACATGGGCCAGGTGACCAGAGACGCATGTCCTCTGTGGATGGTGCTCAGACAAGGTCTCACGAACAGCTTCCCTGGGTTCCCGGACTGAAGAGAAGGGTGACTGGGCCGGTATGACTGTGGGGGGGAGGAGTGCTGCGGCCACACTGACACATTTTGGTGTATCCCCAGAGCAGCAAGGAGGCGGGGGTGACGGGAACTAGGTGAGGAGGTAGGGTGAGAGGTGGTAGAAAATAGGGTCAAATAGGAAGACAGTAAAAGTCACAGCCCATTTACATTTTTATTTTGTTATTTTTCATGCACAGACTCACTAGTGCTACAGTCTTTCAGCCTCTTTTTTACATTTCATTGTTCTTCTTCCTGAGTACAAAGCTTAATTAATCTATAGTGAATATGAAAGGGTTTGAACTTTGCCAGTGTAAGGGAAGAATTGGTAATGAGATGAGATGTGAGGAAACCAGTGCTCATTCTGTGTCTGCTGAAGCTTTGGGCTCTCAGCTGCTCTCCTCTCAGGAGCTGCTTTCACATCCCTGCCTCCAAGGTCCTCCCAAGGCCTCACCTGCTTCGCCTCTTGGTTTTGCAATCCAAAAATGATGTGTTCTCTAATACATGTAGTCCTAAATCAATGGAAGGTTAAGAATAGTATGGAAAATGGAGAAGCCAAAGAAGTTACATGTATGACCCATGGATATTAACTAAGGTGGGTAAATGTTCATGAGGGGGGGCAGTGCAGGGAAGAGGGGAATAAAAAGGAGAAAAAAATGAGACAACTATAATAATCAATAAAATATGATTTTAAAAAGGTTTTGATCATATCACTTCAAACTTGTTTATACAAATTTGTTTATATTTGACCCAAATACACTTGGCCCAAGAATAGGGAAAATACCCCTGTATAAAAATATTTACAAAAAAACTGATTACAGATCATTAAAAATCCAAAGGCCAAAAAGTGAAGCATGATAAAAATACCTAAAGAGGAATAAAAATATTAAGATATTATACTTTTATATTTAATATGTTAGCAGGAAAACAGCACCAGGTATTAGTGGAGTGAGACTGGATCTCAGTTCAGCAATCTCAGTACTTGAGTCCTGGCTAAGAAAGAATTCAGAGCCAAGACTCAACCTATAAGAGAAAGTTTATTTAGAAAGTCACAGGGCTAGAAGTGAGCCGTAGAAGAAAGGGGCCCGGGAAACAAGTTACAGAGGCAGAAGAAGTGTCCTTGGAGCTCTGGAGAAAGCAGCAGGCCAGGAAAACGTGTCTGGGGCATGGAAGGCTTTCCCAAATAAAATTTAAATGTTTAACTATATAAAAATATAAATTTATGACCAAAAGCTGGTATTAACAAAGTTAGAAAACAAATAACAAGTTAGGAGAAAATATTTGCAATATATGTAGCAGTAGAAGGATTAGGAGTCAGAATGCAGTATGAAGAACTGCTACATATCAAACCAGCTATGAAAATGGTAGGGCGTGGGAAATATGAATGGACCACAAAAATAGGAATAAAGTGCAGAGATGCTCAATAAGAGTAATTGGGGAAATACAAGATACAAATTTTTAGTGACACATATATACTAACCAGGAAAAATTACAAGGTTTGATACTATTAAGTGTTGGCAAGATGGTGGAGAAATGAACAATCACAGAAATGTAAATTGTACATTTTTTTAGGATTTTATGTATTTCTAGAAAGAGAAGAAAGGAGAAAGAAAGAGAGGGAGAGAAACATCAATGTGTGGGTGCCTTTCATGCACCCCTCACTGGGGACCTGGCCCACAACCCAGGCATGTGCCCTAACTGGGAATTGAACTAGAGACCCTTTGGTTCACAGGCCATTGCACAGTCCACTGAGCTACACAAGCCAGGGCTGCATTTTTTTTTTGAGGGATAACTTAATAGCATCTATCAAAATACAAAAATGTGCCTCTTCCCTCAACTAGCAATTAAATATCCACATAAATTCATCTAAAGCAGAGATTTTCAAGCAGCATGCTAGGAAAATTTTTAGAACTTGCAGTACCTGACTTAGTCAAGGACACTGACCTATTTTCCCTACAGTGTCACATTAAAAATTGACAACAGCCAACACAACAATAGCCATCTGGTGTGAATGAATCAAAATTAGACTTATTCTTTTGTCAGATCAACCAAAAATATGTTTTCAGTGTAGCACAGGATTTTAGTAGTTTGTGTGTGTGACAAGATGAAAAAGACTGAAAATCAGTGACCTAAAGTGCTGTCAGTACAGGTAACGAAGAGCCAGTGTAAGGCTGGTCAGTGCTGTGTTGCCCTTAATGGTAACAAAGTGGAAATACCCTAAATAAACGTCTATCAATAGGAGAAGAGGTGAGTAAACTGTGGTGTAACCCATACTCTGGATACTGTGTAGCAGCTTTTAAAAATTATGAAAATCTCTTTATATTATACCAGTGTTTTTCAACTGGAGCCATACTGCTCACCAGGGGACATTGGGCAATGAATGTCTAGGGACATTTTTGGTTGAAATGACTGGTGTGGGGTGGGGGAGGGTACTACCAGCATCTAGTCAGTAGAGGCCAGAGATGCTGCTAAATGCACAGGACCTCTCCACACAAACTAGGAATTATCAGGCCCCAAATGTCTAGAGTGACAAGGTTGAACACCTTGTCCTCACACAGAAAGAACTCCACATCATCATGTTAAGTGAAAAAAGCAAGCCAGACAACAATACATACAGTATTATTCCACTTTAGAAAAACAAAATCAAGATTTAAAAATGTGTACATACTTGTGTATATTGTTTATTTATCTGGAAGAACAAATATTAAAATATCAACAGTGTGTAGCTTCTGGAAAAACAGAATCAATATAAAGAAGACAACAACTCTGCTTTTCTGTACAGTTTGAAATTTTCCCACCAATCTTGTATTAAGGTATTTGCATAATTAAAACAACAAAATTAAAAAATGCAGGAGCACATATCCCATTTATTCCAAGAGGATTGAATTAAATTCTCGCTTTCTCTCCTGAGCTTTGGAACCTCTGATGAGCCATTCCCTATTTTTGTATTTTATAGCCTGAAAAGTAATAACAGGGCTAACATTTGCTTCAATAATGGTTATGATTCAAAAGTACTTTGAATTTCCTAGAATATAGTTGCTCTTATGGGCTGAATTTTGTCCCCCACCCCCAAAATTTGTATGCTGAAGTCCCAACTCCCAGTGCCTCAGACTATAAGCATATATGCAGATAAGATCTTCTAAAAGGTGATTAACTTAAAATGAGACTTCAAGGTAGGGCCCTAATCCCATGTGGCTAAGGTCCTTATAAGAAGAGAAAGAGACCCGGGAATGTATACTCACAGAGGGAAGACCATGTGAGGACACAGGGGATGGTGGCCATCTGCAAGCCAAAGACACAAGTATAGTTTAGAAGAAACTACACGTAGACACCTTCATCTCGAACTTCCAACCTCCAAAACAGTGAGAAAATAAATTTCTGTTGTTTAAGCCTCCCAGGGTGAGGTCTTTTGTTATTGTGGATCTCAAAAATTCATAAAATTGCTACATAAGAATATCATAAAAATAAAATCCCCTATTGCGTCCTACTCCACTCTAAGATGACTTAAAGGCAAGAAGCAAACAGAAGTCACTCAGCTAGTTTCATTTCTCAACCAAGGAGATGATGAATCAAGTGAGTGAAAGCAAATCCACACTTCTAGATGACAGCTGTGCTGCTTTCCTGATTGCGGCCACGAGAAAGTTACTTACAGAGATTTTTGGACAGACCCTCCTTGCATGCCCTGTGCTGCTTCTCTTCTCCCTACCAATGACCTGCCAACACACTGCCTGGCGCACATCTGACATCTGACTCTGCAGGTGTCAAAGCGTTTGACATCACAGCACAGAGCAAGCCCTGGAGAGCTAGTGTTAAGACACTATTTTGACTCAAGAATACAGGGAATTGATTAGCTATTGTTTCCTTTATATTTACCACATATGAATGGCTTTTTCGTCAAAGGAAAAATTAAGAGAAAAGGAGCAGTGGGAAGGAGAGGTTGCAAAACCCAACAGATCTGAATCTGGCATTTGCTCAGACGGGGCCATAGATAACCTCCAGATTAGTTAAAGTGCTGAGGGGAATTCTGGAAGGAAACCCCTCAAATCAGCCTTTCCAATCAGCCTTTATTCTTGCCAATTAGAATAAAATGGCTAATGGTATACTTAGACCGAGGGCCTGTCACAGTACCTGACAGGCTCCAGTGCCTAGGTGTAACATAAGTACACCAGAGGCTTCCTTGTCCCAGAGGGAATAGCTGGTGTTACTGGCTGGTGAGTTCCCCTGTAGGAAGAGCACTTTGTGAGAAGTGACCCCACAGAAGGGAGCAGAAGGGCCAGCTGTCAAGTTGGAGTTAAATGGGAGTCACAGTCAAACTCAGGTATCCAGGGCATCAGAAAAGCACAGGTGGGGAAGGAAGAAATGGCCAAGGGCAGCCCAACAAGTCAGAGCCCACCGCACTGTTGGTGCTGTGTACACAGCAGCAATGTGTCAGGGATGGAGGCAGTGAGACGGAGGTCCCTGCCCACATGCAAGCAGGACGAGACAGCTTGGCGGAGATGACTGGCTGGATTGGAGCCTCCTCCTGCCCCCATCTTTTAATTCTCCCCCTCCATTGTGAGAACACCATCTTCTCCTGCACCAACCTGCCTTCCTGGGAAGAAAAAGAGGAGGGAGGCCCCACTTGAAAGAAGAGAAACAGCCCAGATAGTGAGTTTGAACTTTGAACAGAAGGAATGAATACTTATCTAAAAGAGGCTGATTTAGCCAGAAGAGGCTTAATTATCTGTAATTGTCAAGTTTTTTTCTTACCCCATTAGCACAAAAGGGGTCACAGCACAAGATAAAATCAGTTACAGAACAATTTCAAAGCTCCTTTTATTCCTCACATGAGTTGTCCCATATCCTCTACCCCTCCTTCTTACATTTTAGACTTTTAAAAATAAAGTACAAATGCAAAAGACCCTCTGGCAGCCTACTGAAAAGACTGTATAAAAGGATGCATGCAGCTTGCTGCAGCAGCGCCTGGGTGAAAATGACTGGGGTGTGTGTGTGTAAAGAAAATGCAGGCCACAGTCAGGCCCTGCAGCCTGAGCTGCGAGGGCTTTGGGCAGAGAACACGCAGAGAAAGGGAGACTTGGGCACCCAAATACCAAGAGAAGCCCCTGAATCTTGGCTTCAAGATCATCACTAACAAATTGTTTTCTGGGATGTTACTGAGAGAAGTGTGGAGAATGTAAAAAGAGGACACAAGAAAGATTTTGACCTTCCTTATTAAAATAACCATATATTTTTTAATGCATCCTTCAATATTTCAAGGGCAACTGGGCATCTTACTGGATTTGCATGTTCCTAGTTTCTTTTTGAGTATGTCATTTTTGCTGTAAGTAGATGCAGATGCTTGTTTATTGTTAATGCCTTATGGCATTTTTAGGAAAAGTGCACAAAGCTTTTAAAATTTACTTTATGTTACACCTTCAAATGAGGGAAGACATAAATGTGCTAGTGAGTTTAGATCTTGCTTTTATTACCAACTGACTTACTAAAATGAGCAAGACACACTCCTGAAAAGTTATTTAGGTGCTAACAATTCCTCATTAGTTGGATAAAGAATTACACCTCAACAAAATTGATAAGAAGTTTCTAAACTATCTTATTAATCTGCAAATAATGATAACTTCTAGGCATATTATGTCTAGTTCATGTCAATAGAAATTCAAATTTCTCTGGAATCATTCCACAAAAAACATCTATTTAACTACTTACCTTCTTGGCACAGAATCATGACTGCAATTACCAGCAAAAATTCCCTCAATTCAGGTAATTATGTGTAACAACATCTGGGAGAGGTTAAACAGGTATTTCACAAAGATAAACAAAGATGGAAAAATGATTAAATGCACACTATAGATTACAGAAGAATAATTGCCAACAGTTTAAAATCAATATATTCACTTGTAACCCAAATGAGACGGGCCCTCACTAGGCTTCCTTTCTGTTCTCTCAAACATGCTTTTAAAGCAGGGTGGATGTTTCATGTCTCACACACAAACATAACTCCAAACTTCAGCTTTCAATGAAGTGTCTATGTGCAATGGGGAGCAGAGCAGGGGTCCCTAAAAATAGGAAGAAAACCCACACAAGCCTAGGTTGGGGGAAGAGGGAAGTGGACAGTACAGCTTTTAATATACTTTGTGTAACCATGACTAGTTGATAGCTGTGCCACTGCCCGGGGAAAGGTGTACGTGACTTTCAAAGCATGCAGGGACTTGTGACAAAGCCAGGGGAGCTTAGACGGCAACTGTGTGAGAGGCAGAACCCGAAGCCCCTGCATCGATGAAAACTCTTGCTCTGACGAAAGATGGCAGCTGAAAGAAGCTAAAAGATACTGGGGAAGTGGCAAAAGTAGCACATCAGAGGAGGGGCTGGATACAAGGTCACACAGGAAGTTCCAAGCTAGGCATCTAAAATGAGGGTGGCTGCCCAGGCTGGTGTGGCTCAGGGGACTGAGTGCCAGCCTGCAAACCAAAGGGTCTTTGGTTCAATTCCCAGTCAGAACACATTCCTGGGTTGCAGGCCAGGTCCCCAGTAGGGGGCATGTGAGAGACAACCACACATTGATGTTTCTCTCCTTCTTTCCCTCCCTTCCCCTCTCTCTAAAAATAACTATGTAAAATATTTTTTAAAAATAAATAATAAAATAAAATAAGGGTGGGCTGAAAGAGAAGGAGGTTATTCCACCATGTGGCCGGGGGTAGTAAAGAGGGATTCCACCATGTGGCACTGGATACTAAGGAAGGGGGTCATCCAGTCTGGTGTGGAGGGTTCCGCCATGAGGTCTGAGAGGGTGTAAGGAGAGAGCTGATGGAGCTGTGTGGGACCTGCCTAACCAAGCAGGGATTCGTGAGAGATGCTTGGAGCTGAACTGAGCTGGGACCAAGAAGGCTGAGCTACAGACTTCTGCTTCTCTGAAGGACATATGGAGAAACCACTCTGTTGGGACTGAGTCTCCCTGGACTCCACCATGACCCAGTGTAACATGGCACATGTTTCCCTGAACCACGGCATGGGGCCTGAGGGCAGCACACCCCAGATCCTGAAGGAGAGAGCTGCTGGGAGAGGACGGTGACTCTGAAACCCACAAGAGCACCTTCCAGACAGGATGGAGGCCTGTTTGTGCAGCCGACTTAAGAACAGATAAGGAACTGGGGAACTACTCAGTTTTGGATCTTCACCTCTTGGGGAGCAAGGGAAATGCTGGGTCTCATGGGAGAACAAGGCTCTGAGCAGGAGTGCTATCTCCTCCCCCAAGTTGGAGTCCTATAAATAAAACCTGTTCCTTCAACACCAATTGCAGGGCCATGCACCAAGGCACCACGTGGCCAAGCCCCAGTGTGCTCGGTTACACATGTGGAAATGAAAATGAGGGTTCCACTGTGTTCTGCCCAGAAAAACATCAAAATGCTCATCTTTAACATGCCTTTCTTTCACTCCAAACCTTCTGTCCAACTTCAGGTCCATGGAACTCTTCTCCACATCTGTAGTCTCCTGTCTGCTCCCAGAACTACCTTCCCCAAAGTCTCAATCCACTTTCTTTAAATTGAGTAATTTGATTCATCCTTAACTCCCCCCGTTTGTATCCTGACCCACTGTCCACCTCAGCAAAACAAAGGTTCCCCCAAAAGGGTCTACCCTCATTAGAATTCAGGAACAGTATTAAAGATAAACAAAGCCCTCTTAAACTAAGCTTGAAGAGTTTATTTGAGCATTTATCATTTGGAATAAGGCAATACCAAACTGGAAGTGGCTCAGGACACTCCCCCAACAGGAGCCTGGGGAAAGACATACAAAGTATTTCTGTGCAAGCAGAGAAAGGAAATCATTTAATTGGTTATAGTTTAAAGCCTAGTTGGTCATTTCTAACTGGCTGTCCTCAGCATTGTGACTTTGGAACCTTGAGACATTTACGGACTTAAATTTTGGTTTACTTAGGTTAGCCACTTCAGCCTTAAAGCAACCTCAGCTTAATGGCCTCTTTGTTTGATTAATTTAACCAGAGATTTTAAAAATTAACAAATGCTTTGTTACTGATAGGGAAGATAAGCTTCACTAACCACACCAAAACACCCACCGTCCCACTCACTCACCTCTCCAGCATGCAGGCTGGTCCTGGGCAAAGCATTCTGGGCAATCCAGGGAGCTGAAGGAAATGACTCAGTGCTGTGCTAATTTAGTTCCGGACCCCTGCTAGTCATGTAATTCTTTTCATCTGTCCACACTTGACACTAATTATACCTTCCCACAAATATCTATTGAAATAGTTACTTTTTATCAGTGTTTTCAATACAGTTCAAAAGCAACTTTGGGTCTCTTTATCACAAATCATTTCAGTGTGGTCTTCCCTAACTGCACTCCTTTATGGTGTTTTCTTCCGTCACACCTGGCAACATCCTGATTGTGGGCATTTATTATCAGAAAAATTTCTCTCCGCCCCTCACCGTCTTCACTATGAGCCTCTATTTTTCTTTTCTGCTGTATTACGCCCCTGCTCCACCATTAGTCATTCTAGTGAACAGATTTTTTATCTCACTCTTGCTTTGGTAGAATTTTCAGGCTGCATTTATACAGAAATAAAGTTACACCTCTTGATCGGTTAAGATATCTATGAAATATTCTATGTATTAGCATTAAATAACCCCCACATGTAACCCCTAGTGGTTTTCTCTTCAGCTCTTTCCTTCACTTCTTTCTGGGACACTGAGGCCTTGGGAGTAAGCAATATTTCTGAGAAGGAAATATTCTCAGAGGCCAGAGGGGCCTCCACCTAGCAGTCCAAGTCAACCTCCCCAGTAGCCAAGGTTGCCTCCATTTGGTACAAAGCAAATACACAGATGGACTGAAACAGTAAAACACTGACATTGATCACCCCACATATAAAACCACTGAGAGGGCTGCTAGGCTAATTACCTTCTAACTATTGCCTAAAACTAATGGGCATTGGTTAGAGATACTCGAAGCTGAGCGTTTTGCTATTCCTCCAGAACCACTAATAGTTTCAAAAGAATTCTTGTTATTTTGAAAGTTTGTTATTGGCTTATGCAGAGGTCACAGCAGCTGTGGACCCTCAAGCTCCTTGGAGCCCTCGCTCTTAGGCACCCTATAAAGTTAAAACCCTACACTGTAGGATGCAAACAAAAACAGGCTACCCTTTAAAAGTCTATTCAAATTTGCCATTATTTAAGCCCTGCCCTGGAGATAAGGTAAATTAATTATGTCTTTGAGTGCCACTTTATTTGTCCAAATCTCAATTCTTTTTCACTGTTTGGTCTTCTGTTAACTATCTTCAATCATTCAATATTTAGGCTTTTTTATAAACCATTTGAAGTTTTAAATAACTCTCAGAATTAAACAACTTTTATATACTACTTCACTTACAAACATGGCTCAAGAAAAGTTTCTACAGATACAAAGGAATTTCAGTAGTTCCTGTCTCCAGGGCTTTTAGCTCTTAAATAATAAAGCCACAAAGTTTTCTCTTTAAAAAACTTGCCTGTCGAGTCCTGCCAAGATGGAGGCATAGGTAGAAACCCTTCATGTCCTCGCACAACCAAAAGGGGGATAACAACCAATCTAAAATCAATAAACAACCAAAAGCACCAGAAAATCAAACTGCATGGAACTCTGACAACCAAGGAATTAAGGAAAAATTCAACCAGAACAACCAGACCAGTAAGGCAGCAGACCGTAAGGCCAACTCAGAAAAACCGTGGCACCTCGGCCACCTTGGGCTTCGAGGGAAGGGCTGACTTAAGGGGAAAACGGAGACTCAGAGCTGCATGTGGGCTACGGCTGCGGTTGCCACGGTGGGATATACCTCCAGTCTGACACAAGAGTCTGTTGGAAAGTGCTCTAGAGACAAGCACGCAAGCTGCGTAATTCCCTCTCTGGCCCCTCCCACACAGAGAGCCGTGCGGTGCAGCCAGGAGGGCTGCCCCACCTGGGTGAATACATAAGGCCCCACCCACTTACAGCTTAACACATGGTGTGCTGAGACAAAGAAATATGGCCCAAATGAAAGAACAGAACAAAGCCTCAGAACTAAGCGATGAGGAGATAGCCAACCTATCTGATGGAGAATTTAAAGCTCTGGTTATCAAAATGCTCACATATCTTCTTAGCTGGGTCGAAAAATGGAAAAACAAATGAAGGATACCCAAAGTGAAATAAAGCAAAATATTCAGGGAACCAAAAGTGACAGGAAGGAAACCAGGACTCAAAGCAACAATTTGGAACAAAAGAAAGAAATAAACATCCATCCAGAAGAAAAGGAAGAAACAAGAATCCAAAAAAATGAAAAGAGACTTAGGAACCTCTGGGACAACTTGAAACGGTCCAATATCCGAATTATATAGGGGTGCCAGAAGGAGAAGAACAACAGCAAGAAATTGAAAACTTATTTGAACAAATAATGAAGGAAAACTTCCCCAATCTGGCAAAGGAAATAGACTTCCAGGAAGTCCAGGAAGCTCAGAGAGTCCCAAAGAAATTGGACCCAAGGAGGTACCCACCAAGGCACATCATCATTAAGTTACCGAAGATTAAAGACAAAGAGAGAATCCTAAAAGAAGCAAGGGGAAAGGAGACAGTTACCTACAAAGGGGTGCCCATTAGACTATCAGCTGATTTCTTGAAAGAAACCCTGCAGGCAAGAAGGTGTTGGAAAGAAGTATTTGAAGTCATGAAAGGCTAGGACTTACATCCAAGATTACTGTATCCAGCAAAGTTTTCATTTAGAATGGAAGGGCAGATAAAGTGCTTCGCAGATAAGGTCAAGTTAAAGGAGTTCATCATCACCAAGCCTTTATTCTATGAAATGTTAAAGGGACTTATCTAAGAAAAAGAAGATCAAAAATATGAAGAGTAAAATGATGACAAACTCACAACCTTCAACAAATGAACCTAAAAGAAAAAAACAACAAAAAGAAAAACAAAGCAAACAACCAGAACAGGAACAGAATCAGAGAAATGGACATCACATGGAGGGATTTCAGTGGGGAAGGGGAAGGGAAGAATAGGGCGGGAAAGGTACAGGGAAGAAGAAGCATAATTAGTAGGCTTAAAATAGATGGGGAGAGATAAAAATGGTAGAGGAAACAGAGGACTCAAAGAACTTATATGTACAACCCATGGACATGAACTAAGGGAGGGAATGCTCGAGGGTTAGTAGGACAGGTTTAAGGGGGGATAAAGGGGGAAAATTGGAAAAACTGTAATAGCATAATCAATAAAAAATACTTTAATAAAAAACTTCCCTGTCAAAATAGTGTGATCCTAATTCTCCCCTCCCCTGCCCAGGATAAAGTCCTGAAGTATTAAAGAAGCACTCAATTTATATACACACCATTACGTGGTGAAACAGAATACAGTGCATGAAATACAGGACTTGCAGTGAAGCCTAAGGCTGACTGGCAGGTGAATAGAGTTATTTGTCCCAAATACTTTTTGTTTGTGTCCTCATCAGTTTTGACAGTAACAGGATCATAACGTACACTGCATCAGCTAGTCTTGATGAGCAGACAGGTCAGAACGGAGTAACTTATTGAACTCAGCTGCCCAGCAACAAATTTCCTCAAACATCTAAAAGAGCAGCTTCATGTATTGCAAGACTTTTGTTTCTTTCCTGGTGGCAAGGACACCTAGCCTAAAGAGGACTAAGGAGCATACCAGGCCAATGTGTATATATTCAAGTTTCTACAACTAAACAGAATCCTGTTGGAACTTAAAGAAATCAAGTAGTGAATATTAAAAAAAATCTTCTGAATTGATTTTATTCTGTCTTTATTAAGAATTTGCACTTGAATGAGTTTAGTTAATAATATATGCTATTTTTTGCACAGTTCGTCCACATGAGCACTCATGGAACTGTGAGACAAGCAGATACTTTCAGGTGTGGAACACATCGTCTCCACCCACCTGCAGGTCACTTCAGCATAAAACGGAAGATGCAACCACAGCAAACAGTCCAGGATGGAAAAGAGAAACAGAGGCGTGTTTCTCATTAATAGAAAAAAAATTCTTTTTTCTCACTTCTTCAGATTACATAAAAATGTTCTATCTCTATTTTCATAATATTTATTACTTAGTTACCAAAGTAAAATCATCTGAATTTCCTCAAGATGGTGGTATAGGAGCCCCAAACTCACCTCCTCCCACAGATCCACAGAACATGCACCTGCCTATGGAGCAAGTCCTCCTGGGGAAGAACTGAGGGACAATGAAACAGCTTCTATATAGAAGCAATAGAGGGTCCACACAGAGAGGGGTAGGAAGTACTGAGACACAGTAATGACAGAAACCCAACCCCAGATCAGCGACCTGCAATAGGAAGGAATATCACTGAGGGGGTTGCACAGAGTCGCCTGCCATTGGACACAGCAGAAAAACAGCAAAGGACATCAAGACTATACAGAAAGGAAAACCATTCACTAACCCTAGAACGCCTGCTAAATGAGCAGCGAACTCCTGCAAGTCTCTCTGGGATTGAAGGTGCCAACAAGTGCCCTTTTTATGTTCTCCTTTCATGGGCAGGAGCACAGTTAAGGTGCTCTAGCCAGCCTTCCTAGGCTGTCCCAGCATGCCCTGGGCCCCTGGCTCATAGCAGCTCCAGTCATCTTTTAAAGGTGACCCTGAGCAGCCCAGAACACCCCCAGCCTGTGCCCAATCCAGCCATACCACCAAGTTGGCTCCAGCACAGCACATCCCAGGACTCCCACAGCAATTCATGCTCCAGTTTCAGCCATCCTGCCAAAGCAGCCCTTGCATGCTGTACCCTGACACCCCAAGCCTGCACAGGCTCCAGCTCCAACCATTCCCCCACACAGCCTTGGAACAGCACACCCCAGTACCCCAGAGCCTACATCCACAACAGCTCTAGCTATCCTGCCAAGGAAGCTGTGGAACATATTCCAGACCCCTGTGCCCTAAAATTGATCCAGCCATCTGGCCAAGGTGGCACTCGCATGGCATGCCCTAGGATGTCCCAGCCCATGCCTGCTTAGCCCCAGCCTTGGTCCAAGACAGCTCTGTTATGATGCACTCCAGGACCCTCCTGGTCAGCACCTAAGCTAACCGACCTGTCAAGGCAGTGCAGGGATCCCCCAGCCCACACTCACTCCAGCTCCACTGGTCCTTCTACAGTAGCCCTAGCATGACATGCCCTGGGAACATCCCCCCACACACAGTTGATACTGGCTGTAGCAGTCCTGGGCTCAGCACAGTGCCACCCTAGGACCCTCACCCAGCCTGCACTGACTCTAGCTCCAGCCTGCCTGCTAAAGCTACCCCCCACACACAGTCTGCATAGTGGTTGCTCCTACAAAAGCCCACTCCTTCAAGATCAGAAGAGGGAGCTGTTTTACCTAATTCATAGAAGCAAACACACAAAGTCAAAAAAATAAGGACACAGAAAAAATACGTGCCAAATTAAAAAACAAAGTAAAAATGCAGGAAAAAAGTAACACATTAAACAGAGATAAGTAATTTCCCTGATAAAGAGTTCAAAATGGTCATAAAGATTCTCACTGAACTCAGAACAAAAATGAAGGAACACAGTAAAAATTTCAACAAACAGAAAATACGAGAATCAATCTGAACTGAAGAACATAACTGAAATGAAAAATACACTAGAGGGAATCAACATCATATTAGATGAGAGAGTGATCTGGAAGGCAGAATAGTAGAAATTACCCAATCAGAACAGCAATAAGAAGAATGTTTAAAATAAATTAACAGACCTCTGGACAACATCAATGTATTAACATTCTCATTTTAGGTGTCCCAGAAGGAGAAGAAAAAGAGAATGAAGCAGAAATCTTATTTGAAAAAATAATATCTGAAAACTTCCATATCATGGGTAAGGAAATGGACACACAGGTCCAGGAATCACAGAGTCTCAAACAGAATGAACCCAAAGAGATCTACCCCATACACATTATAATTAAAAATGGCAAAAGTTAAAATTATAGAATCCTAAAGAACCAAGAGAAAAATAAGCAGTCACATGCAAGGAAAACCCCTAAGACTATAAGCTGATTTTCAGCAGAAACTTTCCAGGTCAAAAGAGAATGTGAAGATATATTTAAAGTGCTGGAACAAAAATCCTGACAACCAATAATATTCTATCCAGGGAAGTAATCATTCAGAACTAAGGGAAGACAGTTTCCCAGACAAGCAAAAACTAAAGAAATCCGTCACCACTAAACCAGCCTTACAAGAAATATTAAAGGTTCTTCCTTAAGCATTAAAAAAGGCCATAACTAGATAAGACATATATGAAAGAAAAAATCTCACTGGTAAATGTAAATAGATAGTAAAGACAGTGGATCATCTAATTAAAACACTACTATGAAGGTTAAAAGACAAAAGTAGTAAAATCAACTATAAGTACAATAAATAAGTGGTTAAGGGGTACACAAAATAAAAAGATGTAAAATATGACATCAAAACCATAAAACCTGAAGGGGGTAAAAAAGGTAGTGCATTTAGAATACATTCAAACTTCAGTAACTATCAGCTTAAAATAAACCATTACACATGGAGATCAATATATAGGAACTTCATGGTAACCACAAACAAAAAAACTACAGAGGATACACAAAAATAAAGAGAAAAAAATCCAAACATAACACTAAAGAAAACCATCAAACCACAAAGCAAGAGATCAAAAGAAAAATAAAAGAACAGAGAAATACAAAAACAAGCAAAAAGCAATTAACAGAAGGGCAATAAGTTCATACCGATCAATAATTACTTTAAATGTAAATAAACTGGATAATCCAATAAAAAGACTTAGAGTGGCTAAACAGATTTTAAAAAGCAGCAATATGCAGCCCACAAGAGACTTATGTCAGATCTAAAGATACACACACACTGAGAGTGAACAGATAGATATATTCCATGAAAATGGAAACAAATAGAAAGCCAAGGTACCCATACTCATATGAGACAAAGCAGACTTTAAAACAAAGACTGACTATAACAAAAACCAAAAAGAGCATTACATAATGGTAATGGGATCAATACAAGAAGATATTACATCTGTAAATATTCATGCACCCAACATAAAAGCACCCAAATATATAAAGCAAATGTTAATGGACATGAAGGTGGAAACTGACAATAAAACAATAATAGCAGAGGACTTTAATATTTCACTTTCATCAGTGGATAGGTCATCCAGACAGAAAATCAAGAAGGAAACAGTAACCTTGCATGACAGATTAGATCAGAAGGACTTAATAATTATATGCAGAACATTTCATCCAAGACTTGAGAGAAAAACATTCTTTTTAAGTTCACATGGAACATTCTCTAGGATATATAACATGTTAGGTCACAAAACAAGTCTCAATAAGTTCAAGATTAAAATCACATCAAGCATCTTGTATGACCACAAAAATATGAAACTAGAAATCCATTACAAGAACATAAAAAATACATGGAAACTAAACAACATGCTAGTAAACAACCAATAGTTCCACCAAGAATTCAAAGAAGAAATAAAAAATATCTTGATACAAATGAAAATGGAAATACAACTTTCCAAATTCTATGGGGATGCAGCAAAAGCAGTTCAAGAGGAAGTTAATAGTGATACAGGCCCACCTCAGGAAACAAGAAAAATTCAAAATAAACAATCTAACTTAACACCTTAAGAAACTAGAAAAAGAAGAACAAACAAAGCCCAAAGTTAATAGAAGGAAAGAAATAAAGGTCATGGTAGAAATAAATGAAATAGAGAGTAAAAAGCCAATGAAAAGATCAATGACTCAAAAAGCTGGTTCATCAAAAAGATAAACAAACTTGATAAACCTTTAGTCAGTTTCATCAAGACAATCAAAGAGAGGGGGCTTAAATAAATAAAATCAGATATGAAAGAAGAGACGTTACAACTGACACCACAGAAATACAAAGGATCACAAGAGACTACTACAAACAATTAAACACCAACAAATTGTAAAACTTAGAAGAAATGGGTAAATTCCTAGAAATGTACAACCTTCCAAGACTGAATCATGAAGGAATAGAAAATAGATTGATTACAAGTAATGAAATTGAATCAGCAATTTTAAAGCTTCCAAAAAAAGTAAAAGTCCAGGACCAGATGGCTTCACAGATGAATGCTACCAAATTCATTTTGTGAAGCCAGCATTACCCTCATACCAAAGCCAGACAAAGACACTACAAAAAGAAAATTACAGGCCAATTCCCCAGATGAACATAGATGCAAATATCTTCAACAAAATATCAGCAAGCTGAATTCAATAACACATTAGAATGATCATACACCATGATCAAGTAGGATTTACTCCAAGGCTGCAAAGGCAGTTCAACATCCACAAACCAATCAATGTGACACAAATATTAAGAAAGCAGAAGATAAAACTCATATAATCATCTCAATAAATTCAGAAAAAGCTTTGACAAAATTCCATATCCATTTATGATTAAAACCCTCAACAAAGTGTGTATGGAAGGAATGTAACTCAACATAATAAAGACCATTTATGGCAAACCCACAGCCAACATCATACTCAATGATGGAAAGCTGAAATCTTCTCCTCTAAGATCAGGAATGAGACAAGGATGTCCACTCTTGCCACTTTTATTCAACATATTAATTGGAAGTCCTAGACATTAGACAAGAGAAAGATATACAAGGCATCCAAATTAGAAAGGAGTACTCATCATACAACTTTTAGAAAGTAAAGAGAAAATATTTTTTATTGTCAAGTATCATTCTTGAGGAATCAAAGCCTGATTCTTCTCTCTATTAAAACTGGATGGCCTGCACTGGCATGCATTGGCACGAAGCTCGATATAATGGTTCTCAGGAGAAAAATGGACATCCTAGCACAAACATTTTAATGTTGCCACTTACTCTGGTCCCCAGGTGAAGGCTGTTAGCACAACAAGCAACACGACTCTTTAACCCTGAAGATGCCAGTGCAGATGACGGGAGGGCAGCAGCAGGTGGAGAAGAATGGCAAAGGTGGATCCTGGAAACCTGGGCCTGCAGACATTTTGAGTCTTTTAGTTCTGCTTTGAGAGAAAATGACCTCCTCTTTGGAGTCCCTTGGGGAAAAACCACTACGACTAGAACTCAAGCTCTATCAAAGGGACTGTTCCATTTCATGGGGCAAAGCAGTTCAATTTAGGATAGCCTTAGGTGTTAAGGAACAGCAAGAAGCTCTAACTGTGGCTATAGAGGGAACAATCCTTGTGAGGTATTTTCATGCCGACACCTACTTGGCCGGTTTGTACTTGAAGAACCAGTCTCACCAACAGCAGTTACTGCATTTCCTCCAAAGAAAAGAAACTCTTGAAACCAATTGCAAATGCATTGCATTTACATATTTAATTTCTTACACAATACAATTTACATTCCTTCAGATTGTTGGCCTATGATTTTCAACTTCTAAAATGATCTTCTAAAGCTGTTTATCTAGGTAATCAGTCCCTGAGACTGGAATTTTCTGAGTTGCTAAGAAAAATCTCATTGTGCTCCTGTGAGGACTCAGTGTGGTAGGACCCTCTAAGTGCTTAGCACTTTGCTTTGTGCCCACTCAGCTGTGGTCTTGTACACACAGTTGATCCTCTGAGTGCTGTTGTTGTGTTTTCTTACACTAGGAAAAATGTCCTGTGCTTTTAAAACTTCTTTAAAATTATTTTTAAGGTCTACCTAATAATCCATTAATGAAAAGTCACAGTTTTTCCTAACAATATATTTATTGTTTAAGACTTTGGCAGTTCCAGATTATTCCTATAAATAATACTACAATGAACATTTATTTAAATTTATTGTTATGTACAAATTTATTGCTCTACCTCTAGTTATTTTCTTTCAATTTCTACTTTAGTACATTTAACTTGCAAGGTTTCCTAAAGACTGCACAATGCCAGAGAAAACCAAATACCAAAGCATGTAACATATTCTGGAAGGCTGCATAATTTGTTTTCTGTGAACTCAGTAAACTTCCAACTGGAAAAAAATAACTATCTGAAAATTTGATTTCATTTCATGGAATAAAAATATGCTCAATTTCATAAGATTTTTGTTCAAGCAAGACAATAACTTTATATGACACTAATTTAAACCAGAATATACTTGATGCAGCAACACATTGCCACCGATATTTTCCTCTCAAATCACAGGGAATGAGGACTCCCGCCAGGTTATTCAGAGAAAGGATCAGGTGCATGTGGCCTTCCTCGTAAGGCTAAATGTTTATTTTCTTGTTCCACTTATGATAATTTGCTAGTAGGCAGCAGATTAAAAACTAAACTTAAAAAGTTCACAGCCACAAGCCTGTATCAGCACGCAGGCTCAAGAACCATCCATAACTCTGCTCCTGTTGATCTAGATGCAGATACAACAGAAACTTATGATCTCATTTCCATCTGACATTTCAGTAGCAGCCCCAGCCTAATAAGGGAAGGAAAGGACTAATCTGTAGGCCTCACTCGGAAGGAAATGTTTCAAAAGCTTGTCAGAATTAAATTTATGTATTTTTGAATAATATCAAAGTCCATAATGCATCCATGAAAATAATCATCAAGCACTTATCCAGAGAGAATATAATATATGTAACCTAAAGAATACTAATCTAACGTAAATGCCCATGAATAGTTTTGAGAAAGAAGTCTGTTAAGAAGAAAGAAAAATTGAAACCAAGAAGAGAAAGATAATAATGCTGATGTCTTGTTCGTCAGGCTGTGCGAAACACAATCATAATAATGGACTACTGTGAATCTCAGAAAATATAGCCTTTATGTTAAAATGGCTCATTGTCTTCCAAGCTATGTGAAGGCAAAGATACCTCCACTAACTTCAAAGAGGTTTTAAATCTGGTCATAAATAAGCACTTGACAGAATCTTCTACTCAATTACATCATACTTAGCAATGTGATAAAATGGAATAGCTTACTCAAAAATTATGTATTAAAATATGTTAATTTTCCATAAAATATTTGTTGACAACTTAGTATGCGTGCCTAACAATATGATTGACATTAAGGTCCCAGAGAGTTTAAAATATACTGTGAAAATAAGTTATTTAACTACTATTCTAATCATAAATTTGAGCATTTTAGCTTGGAAAGATATATATGTCTAATTAGATCAGTTTTAGATTAAAGTTATCCAGAAGACTTTAAAATACACATTTCTCAATAACTTACCTGAAAATCTATTTAGATCATGGCCTTGATGACAGAAGCCATATGGGACATCTAATCTCATAATACCATTGTCCACCAGAGAGAAAACTTCCAACCATTTTTTCTGCCATGATTAGAGTCAAGGAAATCTTGAAGAAGACAAATATAAATGAAAACAAAAGAAAAAATGCCTTTGGTTCAATTAAAAAATATATCTGAAGTAATCTGTAATTTGGGAGGGAACAGGCTGAGTTTATACAAAGCCAATTAAGCAAATGAGGATTTTTGAGTGCCTGGTTTGTGGTTCAACATCACCAGAGTTCAATGCCGTAGATAGAAGATAATAAAAATGTGGCCCTTACTCTTAAATTTTCTATCTATTAAGATAGATGACATTGTAGAAGTTTAGAAAAGGTGCAAAATATTGGGGAAAGTATCTAAGAAAAACTTTATTCAACCCTAAAGGGTGGGCAATATTTGAGAAGGTGAGGTTGACCAGGTAAGAGAAATGGCATGAGAAGTACTTCAGGGCAATGATGAACAAGGCAAGTTCGCTTGGGAGGAGGAAAGGGAGGCAAGGGGAGGATCAGTCTCACTTGAAGGAGGTATAAGAGATGGAGGCGAACAAGACAAAATCAACTTCCATAAATAGAGGTGCAGACATACTCACAAGAAGAGGAAGGAAGAACAGAAGAGGGAGAATGAGGATTTATAAGATATCTGAATGCATACGTGGGAGGTGGATGGATATACCTGTAAACTGAAACTTGAGGGTCCAACTTCACAGATTGGCATGTGAAGAGTAAGACCCACCAATGGTGTTTTCTAGCACAATCCTCAAGATTCTATTCCCATTCAATATTTTTACACAAATATTCATTGAGCCACCTGAGTATTTATTAAATACCTATAGGGACATGTTAATAAACAAATAAACCCACTATCTTTCCTCAAGGCCACCCATCTAATACCAGCATCCTGACATTTCCACAGATTTTCTAAAACATTTGCTAGCATCGAAGATCAATAGTTTATACTTCTTATCTCGAGGCAAAGTTCAGTGCGACTCAGGGCTGGATGTTGCCACAACCCCTGTTAGAAACTTGTACCTGTCTGAGGACCTGCCCACTAGCCCTACTGCCGAAATGTAAGGCTTCAGTTCACAGCTGAAATCTAGACTTTACAATAATACCCTTTTTTCCATCACTGTGCCCCTCACCTGTGTCAATAAAACTTCCACATACAGCCCCATCCCAGGACTATAAGCAGACAAGCCTGTCCAGATTGGATCGGAATTCTGAGAGTCACTGGAACAGTCACTTGGCTTCAAGCCTGACAGTCACTTGGCAGGACTGAGACAGGTTTTACTGACGGTCAGTTCACAAACTTCAATACTGGACAAGGCACAGAGGCAGTCCCTTCCTGTAATCCAGGGTTTGCCCACAATCGTCCATGTCTAACCCCAGCAGTACTGATAACGTTTAAGCTCAGAGATGTTTGACACCTGCTTTCCACTTCTTCATAACCACCAGAGGAACCTGTGCTCCTCAGGTAAATTCACCAACCCTTTCTGAATGCCCTTCAATTGCCACATTTCAATAGTTCCATGAAAAAATTTTAAATTCCACTCACCAGATGGTTTTCATAGTTAGGAAGAGATAAATACTTCAACTGGTAGCTAGAGAACAAGAGAGCAAGAGACACAGAGACTATTAAAGGCTTAGGTAGTTACTACATTGATTATGTTTCATCATATTAACTGTGCTTCAACAAGTATGACTTAAGGCTAAATGCAACTATTTAGTGACTATAAAAAGAGTCTACAGTTGATTGGAGCAATACCATGTTGGATAAAACATATTTATTGTAGCTTCATAAAAATAAAAATTTTTTAAAACTAGCATCTCAAGTGTTCCCAAATAGATGTTTGAATGGATCTGACATATTTCAGGTAATTTATCCCTGGGGCTTATGATGTGAATATTTTCAATTATGATAAAGCATTACAAAATGGTAAGTACTTGGTTTGCTAACCTTCCAGTCCAATTTGGACACCCCTGTGTGTGCGCCGCCCTGGGGCAAGCTGCATGTTGCAGTTTTACTGACAGTGACAAATCATGAAATATGATGCAAATAGTTTTCCAGATTGGAATAAAAAAAATGTAATTCAAAGAAAAATTGGCACATCTTAATGTTTTAAACACAACCATAATACTTTCTCCCCAAAACCCAAAATAATTATAAAAATGGAAATTTAAAATGGTACAGTCAACTGTCAGTAACGGTGAGTGTAATAGTCTACAAGTCACCGAGACCTCTTCTAAGCAGCTAAACTTAATATTAAAATAGTAAGTTATTTGATATTAAAAAAGGGACAGGACCATTTAAGCTACTCAGTCCCTCCAGTACAAATTGAACACAGCTGTGAAAGGATTTCAGCTGTTCCCAGTTTCTGAGAACCTATTAGACCACTTAATATAACCTCCTAGTGTATTGTTTGCTTTCTGGTACCAAACAAGGAAGACCGATTGATTGAGTCACTCACAGGTAATCATTCCTTCAACAAATATTTATTGAAAGATTACCCTGTCAGACACAGGGACAGGGGATGTTTCGACATCACTTAATTGAAATTCAAACAAGTATTCTCATGTTATAATGAGGATTAAACAAGTTAATATTTGTACAGTGTTTAAAACAGTGCAGGGCACACACTAAGTGCTATGGAAATGTCTTAAATAAATTAGGTTGAAGAGTCTGTTGTAATGTGATTGTTGTACAAGACATTGCTTGATCCATTTGTTCTCCCTTAAATGTTATTACTGGCATAGGAGATAGTGGTAGAGTCCTGAAATACCAGCCAGGAAATGGAGCGCAGAAATCAAGTCAGTCAGTAGGTGCCTCTACAAAAATTGCCTGATGAATTTCTCTGAAGAAAGTATAATTGCATAGGACTGGCATGATAGGTTTTAGATTGCCTTTAAACATTTATTTAACAAGTACCTCTAAAACGCTGAGTGTCATGTTTTGTTCTAACTGCTTTACATATAATAACTCATTTAATGCTCACAATAACCCTATGATACTTTGGGGCATAAAGAAACTTTCCTCTGTTCTTTAATATTCTTAAAGCTGGTCTAATAATTAAATCTACATGAGACAGACTAACAAAAGAAAATAACTAAATTTAATTACATACATATGTCAGGGACCAACCCCACATTCAGTAGAGATTTGGGAACAGAAATTTAAAATGAGTTATACGAGGTCTGTCCAGAAAAAGTCCAGCCATTATTAACATAACAAGAACAGTTTGCACCACATTGATGTAACCTGGCAGCCAAGGAGAGTGGACTGGAAGGCACCTGTGTGAACAATGATGACTTCACTGTACTAGTCAGTGGGGGTGGTAGACGCCATTGAGTGAGCATGTGTCCTTTGTGGCCGTCACATTCAAAATGGCTGAGCAAGTAGAGCAACAAATCTACATCAAATTTTGCATTAAGCTTGAACATCCCTCCATGGACATTATTCAGGTGATTCAGAAGGCCACAGCCATGGGCAGCTGGTGATGGGCAGCTTCATCACGACAACATGCCTGCTCATGCATCACGTCTTGTGCAGAGTTTTTCTGTGAAACATCAAATCACCCAGGTGATTCAGCCTCGCTACAGGCCAGATTTGCCGCCCTGTGACTTCTGGCTTTTCCCAAAACTAAAATCACCTTTGAAAGAGAAGAGATTTCAGACCATCGATGAGAGTCAGGGAAACATGATTGGGCAGCCGATGGCAATTGGGAGAACTGTGTGAGGTTCCATGGTGCCCACTTTCAAGGGGACTGAGGCGTCATTGTCCTGTGTACAATGTGTCTTCTATCTTCTTCAGTAAATGTCTCTATTTTTCATAGTAGTACATGACTGGATACTTTCTGGACAGACATCGTATATGACAGTCTAAGCTAAGGATGAGGTAAAACATCTTAAGGCTTCAAAAGGGAAAAATATCATTCTCAGAACAGCTGCTTTTCAGTGATTAGAAGTTTGCCCTGCCCTATAGATAAATTATTAAGTTCTTTTTGGTCATTTGTTTTGTTTCTTAGATTCCACATGTAAGTAAAATCATGTGGTATTTGTCTTTCTCTGCTTGACTTATTTCACTTAGCATAACACCCTCTAGGTCCATCCATGTTGTTGCAAATGACAAGATTTCATTATTTCTTGTGGCAGAGTAATATTTCAGTGTGTATATGCACCACAGCTTTCTTATCTATTCATCTATTGGTGGATGTTTAGGTTGCTTCAATACCTGGCTATTGTAAATAATGGTGCAATGATCATAGGTGTGCATATATCTTTTCAAATTAGTGTTTTATATTTCTTCAGATAAATATGAAGAATGCATGTGTTGGTTTTTATGATAGTTCTATTTTTAATTTTTTGAGGACCCTCCATACTGTTTTTCATTGTGGCTATACCAACTTATAATCCCACCAACAGTGCACATGGTTTTCCTTTCCTCCACAAACCAAACAGAAACAAACTCATAGATTCAAAGAAAAAATTGATGGTTGCCAGGTGGGATGGGGGATAGGTGAAGAAGGTGAAGAGATCAAGAAGTACAAATTGCCAGTTCTAAAATCAGTCACAGGGATGTAAAGTACAGCATAGGGAACACAGGTAAGAATATTGTAATAACTCCATATGGTGTCAGGTGGGTACCAGACTTATCAGGGTGATCACTTTGTAAGTTATGTAAATGTCTAATCACTATTTCAGGTTACACACCTGAAACTAGAATAAGATTGTATGCCAACTTTAACTGAAAATTGGTTTAAATTTTAAGTTATTCCTGATGATAACTCTTATAATGGACAAGGGCCCTAATTTAAATTCTATTAAAGAGAGATAAAAGTTACTCAATTGCCTGCAGGGACCCAATTGCCTTCAGTTTAAAATAATTTACATGCCAATGTGGCACATCTTGGGGAGACCTATTCTGAGCCCCTCCAATACTATCATTACCCCACTTTACAGATAAGGAAGCCGAGGCACAGAGAGACTGAGCACTTCGCCAAGGTCATACAGGCAATAAGAGGCAGAGCCTAGATTCTTTCTGCGGCTGTCTGGTTCCAGAACCCCAGCTCTCAAACACTAAGTGAAAATGGGGGCACAAACAGGGCCAGCACTTATAAGGATCCCCACAGGCTCTGTCTTGCTGAGTTAGAACTGTTCTTGTGTGCATCCGTTTACTTGCCATATACCCCATAATAGGTAAGAAAATAAGCACAGATTTTACCTTACAAAA
This sequence comes from Trachops cirrhosus, assembly GCA_028533065.1. NCBI lineage: Eukaryota > Metazoa > Chordata > Mammalia > Chiroptera > Phyllostomidae > Trachops > Trachops cirrhosus. The sequence goes on along the minus strand of CM052539.1, from coordinate 113,121,630 downwards.
AGAGATAGCAAAAGGACACTTTGAAATACTCCTAAACCACAGTAAAAGTTGAAAAGGAGAACTGAGATGACCAATGAGAGGCTGGGGCTAAAATGAATTTCAAATTCACATCATCATAACTAATCACTTTTGGTATTAAAATGTATTTTGCAAAAAGAGTTGGAAACCATCAAGTATTGGCAGAGAAAGCATATCCATAGCCTCCTCACTGAACAGAAGAAATCCCAACCTCTTTGTCCTTGTCCTAGCCCTCTGCCCGCAGTTAGTCCACTGCAAAGAAGACATGTAAGCAAAGTACAGATCATAAAGGGTACTAACTACCAACAACATGAGACATGACTTTCAATACCAGATAAACTGCAGCAATTGTGGTAAAATACTCTTGAAAGTCGCCTTCAGATTAGAAATCCTGCCTTAGAAAACACAGCAAAGGATGCAGACTTTCCTCAAATAGCCAAAGATAAAGATGAATGTTAAAATGTGATAAATGTATCCCTTTTTTCCTGGAGACCGAAGAGACATTTCAGCAATTAAAGCTGGAAACCTGCCAACAATTTCTCTGCCTCAGAGAGAAAGATCAAGCAAGGCCCATCCCAGTACCTTCCGGGGACATGGGAAAGTCTGTCTCTCAGTTCTTCCCACAGCGTAGCTGGGATTGCTGAAGTATGAAGAGTTTAACAGAGTGCAGAGGCTTCCTAAGTGTTAGCAACCACAGATCCTGCCAACTGCTGTTTCCCCTGTAGCTGAGCACATTGTAGGCCACTGAAGCTGGGGTGGCAGCTCTTCGTTGGACACTCGTTTAGTAAACACAGAGACTTCAATATGCTTTCTGCCCAAAATGTTCAAAACAGACACAGAGGCTTCCCAGGCCTGATGCCCAAGCCTCCCACAGCCGCTCAGCCAAACCACTCTATCAATCATGATTATTTGGTGCCCCCCTCTGGCCTCACTGCAGCAGTTTAATTTAGCTCCTTGAAGAAACAGAAATGGGTTCCTAAGCAAAAGTCCAGAATGAAATCACAAAAACTGCCTGTGAGAGAAACCTCATTTTGTCTGCACCTATAATTATTCCAGTTCTCCAAAGCAAAGGCAAATTTGGTGGGACTGACTGCATGCTTTTAAAGTCATAATGTACTTAAAGTGATATAATTTTGCTTTATGTATTTTTAAATATCCCCCAAGGAGACAGAGAACTCTATCAGTTCTTCATAGTTAAAATCACGAGCTGCCTGGGCTCTGCTCAGAGGAGTAAGGCAATTTACTCAGGAGAAATCTTTTTGTAAAAAAACCCGGACAGCCTTGGAACACTGTGCAGTAGAAATCTGCATCAAAAACTCAGGTTAAATGATTTTACTTTTTAAGGTCATACAACTCCTATTATTACAAGTTACTCACTAGCCCTCACCCAAGTTCCTTGGGGCCATAACTAAACAGACACACAGCGTCAAGTCGCAGAAAGCTTCCAGTATCCCAAACTGAGTTTCTTCTTTACACTCAAGGCCTCCCGCATGGTAGCCACTCCCTTTCAGATAATCACATTCTTCCTGTTAGGTCTACACGGTCTGATCTCCTTGGGGTCGGCACACACATCGGTGTCCAATTTATATCATTAAGGAGCTGGGCAAGAAGACAGGGCACTCATGCCCACAGCTACCAAGAGAGAGCTGAGCCGGGGCATGCGCAGGAGGTGAGAGTAAGAGATAAGGCCCCTAGGGGATTCCAGAGCTGCATTGTGGGTCAGATCCCAACACGGAAGGGCCACAGAGGGGAGTTAATCTGTAAAGGCTTGAAGATGAGGAACCCAGGAGGCTCCTTGCGGTTGACAGAAAAGTGACTAAAGAGCGAGTCTTGTACGGGGCTTTGGTTGTTAGTCACTTCCTGACGTGGCAGGCATGAAGAGGACAGACATATGGCACCCAGGGAAGACAACAGGACATCCCTAACTCTTCCCTTCTCACCGTTCATTCAGAGTTCTGAAATGAAGTTCAGGGGCTTCCTGGATTGGAACACACAACTGGTCCTTTTTTCTAAGGGGTAAAAAATAAAATTGAAAAAGTCTCTGAGGAAAAAAATAATAAAATTCAGCCTTGAGATAAGGAGCAAATCGAGGCCATGGCCATAAGACATTTTCTGAAAGCCTCTGAAGCAATTCAGTTTGTACTCAGTAAATATTCTCATTTGGAAAAAAATGACCAAGGAAGAGATTAATAAAATTAATCACAGTGAGGTACTGCATTAATACTAGACACTACAGAAACCAATTATTTAGCCCCACAACAAAAGACAAGATGGGCAGGAGGCTACATATGCAGCCTGCACTAAATATTATGAGTATCAGAGTTTATAAGCCAAAGATGGTTCTACTAAAAACAGTTTTATTTTCCCTCAATATATCTGTGAAGCAATGCAGGCATACCATTTTATTGAGCTTTGCAGATACAGCATTTTTTATAATTGAAGGCAACACTCTCTACCAGCAAACATTATGACTTACTAAAGGTTCCAATGATGTTTAGCAATTTTTTTATAGCAACACAGTATTTTTTAATTAGGGTATGCACATTTTTATACATAATGCTATTACACACTTAATAAACTACAGTACAGTGTAAACATAACTTTTATACGCACTGAGAAAACAAAAAATTCATGTGACTCGCTTCATCGCAATACTCACTTTACTGTGATGGTCTGGAACCAAAGCCACAATATGTGCAAGGTGAGCCTGTGTCTGGTGAAATTATCTAAATAAATAACAGCTTGATAAATAGTAATTCCCAGTGGTGAACAGAGGGGACATTTCCTCACTACAAAAATATTTTTTTGGCAAATGAGATTAACTGACCCAGAAATTTACCAACAGTGAAATCACATAACCAAATTCCCTATCGCAGCACTTATCACATTATGTTAGAGTTGTTTGTTAAATCTTACTTATTTTTCTAGATGGCATACTATTTTCCTTTTACTCCCCAATGCCTTTTACAGGGATCAACATATAATAGGCCCTCAAATAATGCCTTGTCCCTTTTAAAGCCATGTTGCTCACTGATTTAATAAGGGAGTAGTAGACAGCAAGTACCAGTTCTGTTCTTTCAGACTAAGTAATTTTTTTAATGAATGAGGGTCTGATCTGGAAAGTATTATAATATAATGGCATCTCAGAAAAAGGCAGAAGTTCTGGGCCAAGTGGACAGTTATAAGTGTCCTAGCAATGGTCCTATTTTAGAGCTGCCAAAGAGGACCAAAATAAATTATTTTATATTTTTAAATAAAAAATAAAAATACAAAGCTATAAATTGAGCATACTCACATACAGAATAAAAATACTGTAAGTCTCAATCTTAAGTTTTAGTAAGGAACAGTTTCCCAATACTTGTAATTCTCCTCTGGAAAAAAATAAATGTGTGAAAATTAACACAGAAACACCATTTATTTGGGCCATAGTTCAAACACTTGTCCACTTAATCAGGCAACTGGTTAGTGTTTATCTGGCTTCTGCCTGCACAGTCCAGCACAGCAGGGCACACAAGCCCCTGACAGGCAGCGCACAAAGAATGCTTTAGTTCTATCTGATTCACTGATCCACTCTTTTGACATTAGGTCAATACTGAAGCAGATGATGAGTCAGCTGGTTTCTGGTAACCCGTTTCCTGCCCTCCTTTTTGCCCAGCAAGTAACATAACTCACCTGCCCACTGTGCAAAAAGGAGGCTCACGGCCCTGAATCCTGAGCAGGTCTGGGAGCAGACTCAGCGATGCCTCTTGGAGCAGGCCTGTCACACCCAATAGGCACATTCTTTCCAAATGACCAACAGCCCACCAGTGCACAGACCAGGAATCCCAGCAGCATTCCCCTCAGGCATTTACCTACAAAAGTGCAGCTATTCTTAGGAATGATAATAAGTATAAAATCATGTTTGATTCTATTTATTGGCTTCCTGCTTTATGAGGCTTGCACCAAATACCATTGTGTTTTGTAGGGGAAGAGGACGTCTGCACGATGGATGACTTTCTTATCTCACTGCCTGCCCTACGCTGAAATTAATAAGAAAAGAAACTTTAAGTCATTAAAATTCTTCACGCAAACACAGCCTCTCACTGCTCTCCACTTCACACACTTTACCGCCTGCAAACAATTGTGGACTTACAAATTTCCAGTCTAACTGCCTCAGGAGAGCCAATGAGACTGCCTGTGGCGTGGAAACTTCCCTCTCTCTTCAGACATTTTACACAGTTCCGAGGATGCAACAAATCGCATTTGGGAACGGCGCACCATCACCCACGTTTTAACTTGTTGCCCTGAGTAATAAAGTTCACAAACTCCATTTCGGTTTTTTTTACTATTTTGCCTGATAATATAAAAAGGTGTCATATTCCTTTGATTTTTAGCTTGTGTGTTTGCGAAATAGCCTGTCTGCAAACAACATGAGGAAGTCAAGGAAGGTGGGTGGCCATTTTTTTAAGTCCAGGTCTATCCCCCAGTAAATATTCATGTGCATAAACATAAAAATGTTCAACGTGGTATAGATCTTGGTAATGACACAAACAGAGAAGAGTCAAAGCACGATTGTTCTGAACGTGGGGTAGGAACTTCGAGACTCGCTGCCTGTGTTAAAGCAGTGACCCCAAGCAACATAGGCAGTATGGCATTTGCAGACTTTTGAATTACTGACCAAGATATCAAAAAATGCCACATTAGTTTTATATAATTGAAAAGTGGCTATCTACTCTTCCACAGCTTTCCTTAATTTAGGTGTCCTTGTGATATGCAAAATACATTTATACCTGATCCATTTGAACAGCCTGTTTTCTGATGAGTATATTTGTGGTTCACTTTGACAGGGACTTCCCTAAAAGTCATTCTTTTGCCTCCATTGTACGGAGGCAAAGGAATAGCAATCAATCACAGATGCCATTTGGATTTCTAGTAATCACAGTTCCGGATAAATAGAGGAGACTTTTTATGGGGATGTGTGTTGAGATCATCAGCTATTCTCATCATCACTCATCATTTTAAATCTCTGTGGGTGGTTCTCAATATTTGGAGGTAACACTGCATTTTTCAAGGATATGAGAAAATACCAATGTTTCTCCCATGAAATGAAATAAAGTAATCACTAACAAAATATTTTGTCTATAATTCAAGGGACTTAGACTTCAAGTTAAGAATTCCTGGTCTTGACTTTGTTTTAAGTCATCATCGTGGTAGCAGATGGGCTGGGATAAGCCAAAAAAAGATGCAGCAAAGGAGTGGAAGATGTTTGCAGTTTTCACTGGAACCAGTGAGCAGGGAAGGTCGTTTAACCAGGGTGCAGGCAACAGTGAGAAAACTAGGAAACAAAATCAACATATCCTGGGGGTTGAAAGCAGTTTTTTTTTTTAAATCTCTGTGGGTAAAAAAGGGGAAAATATATCACTCCTTAGTAATTTTTGATACTAAAAAGGTGGGGTGGGGTGGCTGCAGAGCACCATGTTTGCAGTGCCACCAGGGTGCTGGGCTGCAGACCACGGGGCCACAGTGGGCAGGTGGCCATGGAGGATCGTATTCAACATGGGCTGTCTTCACCAGCCACCTCTGGAGCCAGGGAATCTAAGGCAGAGAGAATACTTGACTTGCAGTCTCCCTGGAGAGAGGAAAGCCGGAAAATTGCCCCAGGAAGCCCTCATGAAGTATGCCAAAAAGCAGATGATGCTAACACAGAAAGCTAAATCAAGATGTACAGAATTGGAGAAAGAAAGTGAAAACCTCAAATAAAAATCTGTTGCTGGAGGAATTAATGACATCATTAAGATTTCAGTGACAGAATTCAGCAGGAAAGGTGGGAGACCTCCTTTTTGGCAGTTGGTCTCCCATAGTTCCTCCATCATTCCAAGCATTTGCAAACACATACTGGAAGAAGAGAACCAAGACCCATTAGAACTGAAAACTGACTGCCAGGAACCTGCAACGTATCTCACTTCACTCCTGGAAAAAACCCTTCAAGACACTTGATCAACTTCCTTAAAACTAGGAAGCTTATCATGACTGTATGATTATCTCATAGATGTTACTGCTCAATTCAGGTGATGGAAGAAAGAAAATTTTCTAAAAAATAATAAACATGGAGAGGTTTTAAACTGAGTGAAAGAAGTAAACCTGAAAAGGCATAATAATTCTATTTATCTGACATTTTAGAAAAGACAAACTACAGGGATGGAGAACAGATCAACAGTTGCCAGAGGTACCAGGTGAGGGGCGGGAGCTTTTTTGGAGAGATGGGATATTTGTGAATCCTAATTGTGGTGATGGCTGCATGAAAAAAATGAGTTAAAATTCATAGAACTGCACTGCCCCCATCCAAGACATCAGTTTTACTATATGATCATTTCAAAATAAAAAAAATACTTTTTTAAATGATGGAAGGCTAACTCACTTCCCAGCCTCTCCAAGTAAGGTTTCATCTCTCCTGAGCAGCAAGCCAGCCCCTAGGAGGGTACAGAACAGCAGGGAAGAACACGAGCTCTGCAGCCAGACTACCTGGACTCAAAACCCGCTCCACCATTTATTTCCTGGCTGGGTGGCCTTGTACACATCACTTAACCTATTAGTGCCCTTCTTTCCTCATCTGAAAATCAGATATGGTGAGAATGTTAAGTGAATCTATCCAGGTAAAGTGGTTACCAGGGCCTGGTGCCTAGCGAGATCTTTAAAAAGGTAAAACTATAATAATATTCCATGAGGTCAGAGATTGTATCTGTCATAATCGTACCTGCCTTCCCAGTGCCTAGAACAGAGCCCAGCACATGGTGGGCGCTGAATGTTGAATGGATGCGAAGAAAGAGCTACATACAGTCTCATAGGAAGTAGACGGCATCGTGAGTAATCATGACTGTGGATTATGTGCAGCACTATAACCGTCTCCATTATTCTGACTAATAAAAATGTGACTGTCTTGAGCAAACAGAAACCTATGCCTTTTCTCTCAGCAATGGGTTTTGTAGTTGGTAAAGTTTTGCGCTTCTATTTCAACTTCAAAATGTGAAGAAAAAAGTCTTTAATACAATCAGTTTGGTGACAAAACTTTATTTTTAGTTATAAAAAGCATTTGCAATGAGGTTTATAAAAACACTTTATAAGGTTAATTTTATTGTAAATTGAGAGATCAATTTCTATTAGAATTTTGGTAGTTTTTGTAAAACAAGAATTTTTGTCATACAAAAGAAGAAAAAGGACCATCAGGTGGAAAGCTGGTCCTTTAAAAATGTTAATGCTTGTATTGCTGTATCTTTATTTTACTTGAAAATAACCCTTTGAGGACTAGTAAAGAGATTTATTACACAAAATTTTTTTTAGTGACGAGACATTATTGCAGAGTGATTTTTCTAGAATTCCTGAAGAAGGCTGGTTTCCAGGTCATCCACAGGTCAAACTGTAGAGGTGGTGGTGCCTTCTGTTCCAACAACACGCCCTATTGCCTCTGTCGTGGCTGGAAAGGACGGATTAAAAGAAAAGTCTATATGTAAAGAGGTGAGATCCGTAGGCCTTTCACAGTTTAGTGGTTAGCCTTGCATTTACCACACCCTACCACCAGCACCTCCCTGAAAGATGAGAGGTTTATTCTCTGGAGAAATCAAACCTGAAGGCTCTAGATTTAAGACACCAGATATAACTGGGAGGGTGAAGTTGGAGCTGACAAAAAAACTGAACAAGTGAAGTTTCACAGTAAGAGGTAGTTCCCAGACCCCATTCTCCTCCCTGCTTCTAGAATGCCACAAGCTGGGCTTAAATCTCCACCTCAGAACAGTGTATGAGAGGATTTCTCCCTAGAAAAACATCAAATAGTCCCAAAGAAGAGACACCATAAATTTGAGAGCTCCTAATAAAAAGGTTGACTCCCCTCAGATTACCCTTTAGTGAGTCATCAGCAAATAATTCCCTCAAGCCAAGGCTTCCAATCAACTTTCTGTCACTCTTAATGTGAGCAAACAGCAGAGTATCTATCACCGGGATTTCAGAGAATCCTCTAACAAGACAAAGCAACAGAATACAAATGAAATACAGAAGAAATGAACACAATACAGGGTACAATAAAGCATTTTAAAAACTATTATTAAAATTCTCTAAAAAATGAGTTTACATCTGTAACAAAGAAACAATGGTAGACAAGAAGCTCTTTAAAATTAAAAATAGGGTAGCTAAAATTTAAAACAAACCAACAAAAGGAAAAAGGAAAGATTGTTTTGTGTTTCAAATATGCTTTTTGTTTGGGTTTGGCAACAAGTTAAACACCTATAGGATATTAGAAAATATACACACAGATGCTCCTTAATCATTGTAAACTGAAGTTACCACAAGTCAAAAATGGATTTAATACGTTTAACCTACAGAACAACATAGCTTAGGTTAGCCTACCTTAAACATGCTCAGAACACTTACATTATTAGCCTGTAGCCAGGCAAAATCATCTAACACAGAGCCTATTTTATAATAAAGCATTGAATATCTCATAAATTATTATGCCTATTGTTTTCACACCATCCCAAAGTTGAAAAACCTTGAATTGAACCATTGTCAGTCGGGGACTGTCTGTATTGGTCTCTGACCCCAGGGCCTGGCACAGAGCTCCCAAAAATCTTGTGATTTCCTAAATGATAAGAGACCACTAGGAGCATCTTGTTTTTTTGACCCTGCTTCCTGACACAAGGCTCCCGCAAACCTTGGAATTTCCTGGGTGATAGAAGCATCTTTTGTTCTAATGAGGAGACTCTGGCTCAAGCCATGACTAGAAGCTTGGAATTTTCAGCCCCGCCCCTCATTCTCTAATAAGAGACCTGGGCTGGAAATGGAGTTAATAACTGATCTTCCCTATGTGAGAAAGTCCCCTTAATAGCCCTGGAAGTGTGAGGTTTGAAGCACTTCCAGGTCAGTGAACACATCCATGTGCTGAGAGGGTGACGCATGCCAATTCCCAGGGGACAGAAGTGCCTGAGGCCAGTAATCTCCCAGACTTTGCACCAAGTATCTCTTCACATCCTTTCATTAGGCAGTAAATGTAAGTAACCGGTTTCCCAAGTTCTGTGAGCTGCTCTAGCAAATGAATCAAACCCAAAAAGGAGGTCATAGAAACCTCTGATTTATAGATTATGGGTCTGAAGCACAGGGACAACCTAGACTTGCAATTGGCATCAGAAATGGGGTGGGAACTGAACCCTTAATCTGTGGGATCTGATGTTATCTCCAGTGACAGTGACAGAATTGAGTTAAATTGCAGGACACCCAGCTGCTATCCCAAATGGTTGCTTGGTGAAGGAAAAACCCACATATTTTGTGATGAAAAATTCTTGAGTAGGATAGTAAAGGAGAAACATAGCAGGTAGACTGAAGATTTTTTTCCTAAGCAATACTCCATTCCACCTATCTCTATCAACTGCACATTTGTACCTTACTGAAAGAGATTCTCAGGTAGATTGTATATTCATAATTTTGATCCCTAGTCATCAGGCCCATATGCCAAATGAAATCCTTAAGAAAATATCCTTTAGTTAATTCTACATTCTTGCCTTACCACCTGGAGTGTAATCTTCTGGAGAGCAGAAGTCAACCCTCCTGATTTACACCTAGTATTTCACACACTCAGTGTATCTTGGGGCATAACTGAATGCTGTAAGAAATCCTTTTTGAAAATATTCTTAAGTATTCCAGACATCTCTAAATCTTTTAGGACAGAAGAAATGGGAAGGTTACAGTCAAATGAGTTTTAAACATATGATGGAAAATATACTAAAAGAACAAGGAAAATAATCACTATCTTTGATATAAATAATGGAAGTAGATTAAATGAGGAAAAAAGTATTTTATTTCAAGATGAAAACATTTGGAAATACTATACTAATTTAATCAGCAAAGGATTTATTAAACTTGCTGAATAGAATATTAAGAGAGATGCCCTGGGTTTTTCTAATACTGTACAACTGATATATATCTCTGGCCTACCACGTGCTAAACACTGCTCCAGATGTGCATGAGATAAAGAAATGCAGAGGTGTACAAAATAGAGCATCTCGCTTCAAAGAGAGAAAACTGTAGCAAGATTAGATTAAAGTAAAATATGGTAATCCCTTTCTTTGAGGGATATACAGACACATTTCAGCCTGGAGGAAAAAATGGATTGGAATAAGATTTTAGAAGAAGTCAATTTAAGCGGACTCTTGAAGAACAAAGCAGGAAGACAAAAGGGAAAGATATTCTGAGCTAGAGTGATAAGCCATCCCTATGTGCTTGAGAATGAGGTGTGGCCTGAGATGGCGGAGACTTGCAGAGACTAAACCAAGTAAGTTTTGGGGACACATCAGATATCCTAGTCTAAGTAGAAGGAATAACCTATTTGAAAGGTAGAAGAAAATATGTATGTTGTGAAACCCAAAGAATTCCAGAGTTCTGGAGTGTACATAAAGGACACGAACAATAAGTTAAAAGGTAGGGAGCTAATCATTAAGTAGCTGCATATACCATATGTAGCATCTAAGTAGCATCATATACCATACAAAAGAGTTTGGAGTATAGTTTTAAATCAATGGAGAATCACTGGTGAGATTTGCTCAAAGAAGTGAAATGTTCTAATTTGTCTTTGGAAAGATCATTCTGGCTGTCCTGTGGAAAACAAATTAGAAAGTTAAGACAAGAGAAAAGTAAACTGGTTAAGGAGCTGCTATATTAATTCATCTTTAAAAAAAGACAAAGAGAAATATGGTAGCTTTAACAAGAATATATAGTAGATGATAAATTCAAGAGATATTCAAAGTTCAAAATAATAAAATTTAAATACTTATATTCAAGGTGGGACAAAAATAAGTTTATAGTTGCGAATACACAAAACAGAGTTTATTCTTATATTATTATTTATTAATAATTGTATTATTTTCCATATGAACAATAGTAAACCTATTTTTGCCCCAACCTGTATGAAAGATCAGTAATGGCCACCATGTTTATGGTTTAGTAGCTGACCAGATGGCAGTTTCCTTCATCAAGAATGGCAATATTAAAGACAGAATAGGCTTTGAGGTGGCAACACCCGGGTGAGGGAACATCATGAATTCTGTCTGATTTGTTGAGTGTGGGACCCCCCCCCATAGATGATGCTACTCAAAGCAACAGGGAATATTTTCAATACAGTTCTTGTGCCCAGGACTGAGCTTTAAGGTAGAGACAAATGGAACCTGTAGAGTGGTATCAAGGAACAAAGGCAGAGAAGAATGTCAAGAAGGAAGTGATTGGTCAGTTTCGAAAGCTGCAGAGACATTAAAAAAATAAGCCTAAAATGTGTCCAAAGATCTTGGTGATTTTAGAGTAGAGACCTTTGCCAGAGCAGGCACAGTGTGGAGATGATGACGAAAGCTTTACGATGGTAAGTAAAAATGTCAGAAAGCAGAGAAAGAAATTATGATCTCAAACAATACATTTGGCTCCAGGCTCAAGAAAGTGACATTCTGTTGAAAATTAAGAGTCACCTAAATTCTGCCAACAATCATCACTTTTTAGACACATGCCCATCAACACTCACTATAATACCTTTGGCTGTACAACTCTGCAACCAGCAGAATGTGTTTAATGAGAGGACCCTCTCCCCAAAAAGCTATCCATTTTTGATTGTATAAATAAGTCAAGGTTATGGTTAATTGAGTGTTCAACTTTGCTAAGAAAAAGCTAGCATTGCTTATTTGTATCCAAGGCAGTGAGAACTGTTTTCTACTATTGAAAACAGTCCATGAACAGCTCAAGAAGCAAAAATGAATTTTCCAAGTGATTATTCATCTTAAGTTTATCAAAATTTCACAGTGCAACAAACTCTTTGAGTTCTAGTTAAAAAACAAACTGGAATCTATACAAGTGGAAGCCACTGCACTTCATTTCTAGAGACAGCACCTCCAGGTATCAAATGGGATTTGTTTTCTCCAACCTGAGTCACCAGAATTACACTTTTGTAAACTGTCTCCAAGTCTGCCCTTATCCTTAGAATTCAGACGTCTGAATAGCCTAAGGTATGCTGTAATAACAAACAACCCCAATTTTTCAATTACTTAAACAGGAAAGATCCGTTTCTTACTCATGTTATATGTCTATAATACAGCAACAGGGGGTTCTGCTCATTTAGTCACTCAGAAACCCAAACTCATAGAACACCCATTTCAAACATCACAAAGCAAAAGGGGGATCTAATGAGCCTTGCACTCAGCCACCGCAGAAAATGTCGCCTTTGATCATAGATATTCACCTAGAACTAGTCCCATAGTCCAAATCCAGACATAAAAGGACTATGGGATTATAGAATTCAATCTCATCTTGAGCCCAAAAGGTGAATAGACAGACATGTTGGGAGAACTTTGTTAATGATTACCACACAAATTATACTGATTACACATGCATCTTTCCACAAGGTAGGTGTGTATGTATGTGTGTGTATGCATGTGTGTGCATGTATATATAGCAATGAGAATTGTATGATACATTTTTCAGTTTTATAAGACTACTGGGTATGGACCACCTTTGAATAATTGTTTCCATTTCAGCACGTTAACATCCTACTTTATTTATCTACTTAGATGCCCTAATCAAACCAGAAACCCTCAAGAAATCCAAGGCAGATTTTTAAATAAATATTCCTCTAAATGGGGTTATTTGCATACAACACACACCCACAATCATACCCAAAGAGACACCATCTCTTTTTAAATTATGTAACAGAAAAATAAAATTTCTTTCTATAAGAGTAATTGGATACTTGATGTTCGGGAGATACAACTTCCATATTTCACTGGCAAATGAGTACCCCTCTTTGACAAAGGAATAATCAAGGTTGAATTTTCACTTGGGCAGAGAGATAGGGAAAGGGAATGTTCTCATGGATTTCTACTGCCACAAACCTTCTCCCTGAACACTTCCCTCCGGCTGTATTTTTAATTGGTTGGCTCCTTGCCAGACATCTCAGATTATTTAGTGAAGCAGTGGAAGAAATGCAATGTTTTGACCTTGACCTTATGGTAAGAATTCCTTTACATTTTTCTTCTCCTACGCGTTTTTTCCCCAAAGCCAGACAAGCTTTCTTTTGCTGCAGATATTTCCTCAATAAATTCAGAATCCTTGGCTGACTACAAACTAATTGTAAAATGAAATTATTAATGGCACATTTGGAAATTTTATTCGTATGCTCAGACCAATATTTGTTTGTATACAACAGTTTTTCTTTGTAAATCCTTCCAGTCTCTCTTGTTCACACATATTTGCTCTCTTATCCCATTCACATTTTTCAAACAACTAAGTCCGATTGATAGTTCCATGGAAACATTGGTTTTCTCTTTATTAATTTATTCAGAGCCAATAAGTATGAAGCAACCCTCTTCCAGTAAAACCTGCCTTTTAAACAAAGCTTTCTTTCTGCATTTTTCCCATCTAAATCAGGACACTGCTCTGAGCATCTCAAGGGAACACGTTGCTAGAGTCAGTTTTCCCTCTTCTTTTGAATTTGTAAACTGAATCAGCTCTCACCTGAGCTGCCCATTTGGTTCTAAATTCATTTGGTACTTGGATTCTTGTGGATGCAGGCATAGTCTAAATTTGTAGAAATCTCTCAAGCTAACATTAAATAAATGATTTTAATTAACCAGGTAACTCTTCTGAAGGGTGGACTTATTTTCAAATTAAAGGAAAATGGCCAAAGTTAACCCCTGACCCAACATTCAACGTTAAATAGGTTTGTCCTCCGTGCTCATTCGTTAGCAGGGTGATGCTAATGAGCCCAGCCTTCAGGGCCCTCACATGCCTCAGGCCCAGAGAAAATCCCCAGCACTGCTGTCCTAATAACTTGTATTCTTTTTCTTAAAGAGGGTCCCAGGATGTATAAGCTTCAGGTCCCATAAAACCTGGACCTACCCCTTTATATGCTATTAAAATAGATGCAATTCCTTCTTGGCATATGGTAACGCATATAAAAAGAAATAGTCAAAAAGAGAGAGAGGCCCTTCTGGATTTTAAAAGAATATTATCTAAAATTACCAAAATTATGGATATGCCAATACCTGAAAATAAGATGATCAAATGAACAACCCTAAATGCTAAAAGAGTTGAATATTTTAAAGAACTAATACAATATTTTAAAGAACCAGGCATGGAAATTCGTACAACAAAAATTATTAGATATACAGATATACTGAATTTCCTTATATTGCTTTCAATGTGAGTGTGCTTTTTAAGAGGCGCATTTCCTCTTCTTTTCCCCTCCTTTGAAGTTGACTGTAAGGATTGCAAAAGTTTCTGAAACAATCCATTGGACATCGAGGCCTCATCAGCACCAGCACTAGCAAAGCAGCAGGAGCAGTTTAGTGAAATCAAAGACAGAATTTTCACAAGGAACTCAACGTTTGTGCTGGGGTGATCTCTAACACAGTGGTTTCTAATGCTGAGGGGGTCAGAGTTTCTCTTTGAGACTCTAATGCACACTATGAATGTTCCATCCAGTAAAAATGTGTAATCATATTTTTGCATATGAATTCAGGGGGTTCTCGGACCTTAGTTCATGGAAACTTAGCTAACAAACCTCTTATTCATCATCTAGAGATTATATATCATATCATTCCCTGGTTCCACTGGAAGTGGTATCTAACAGCTACATCAAAATTTTGGTTATTATATATGAAAAATATACTTTCCCTCTAAATAACCTTCATATAACCTACTGCAAACAATCTGACATGTAGCTATGACCCAGACATTCAATTTAATGTTTGTTTACTTATGTAATAACAAAAATCTCTTTTATTTTGATTTTAAGAAATTAGTTCTGTAACATAAGCAAGCCTAAAAGAAAGGGAAGAGAGCAGGGAAGGCACAGGACACAATAGGATTCACACCGCTCAGAGATGGAAGGAAAGACAAGGGCACCAAGACCAGGCAGCCTTATCAAACCTCTTTGATGTTTGTTTTGGGATCTCTGTGGAAAATGAAACTTTGAAGTTTTCATGAATACTGGAGGTAAAAAAAGATAATAAAGAGCTCAATTAACTAAATAATTTAATTCTTTGTCAGAACTTCATCTCCCCTCTTACTGGGCCTTCATTCATCTTCTCAGACTCATCAGTGAGTCCTAAGGCCCCACGCCCTGGAATTAGTCCATACTCTGTCGAGAAGCATCTACGGAGACTTCTTCCCATAGCTGACACACACATCTACTCCCCAGGGGTTTGCTTGCTTTCTGTCCTGATGGAGTCCAAGTGCTTCTGCTGCTGGATATAAGCTGACATTATTCTCTCACCTTGCCCTCTAGTTCTCATGATTTTTTAATATTTTTTTCCTTGACTTATGGTACAATAATTATGTTCTCTCAGCTCCTGCCAAGTTAGCTATTCCTTGCTTTAGATTCCAGCTTCACATTGTCCCCTATTCCCTAAACACCTATCTGCTTGCAGCGCAGCTCCTTGTCTGCCTCCCAGTGGTACCAACGTGTGGTCAGACACACTAGGTCCCATTCACACACACCAGGGGCACACATTCACTCACCCTCACAACCAGCCACACCCAGGCCACTGCTTTCACACAATAAATCCCCACATCTAGTCCCGACCATCTGCAATCACTAGCCCCACTCATGTTTGGTCATACCGTCGTCATTCATGGTGGTCCCACTCACTCACAGTCCTCCTCTATCTCACAGAATCCCACAGTCACCCCAGGGACTTTCATCAAGTCCTGTTCAGTCTCATTCAGCCCCACCCTGCACACACACTCATAGTCATAGTACACACACATTCAGTCACCCCCCCCATAAACTCACAATCCCTCCCTCTCAGGCACAGAGCCACATTCATACTCAGTGCCACTCACACTCCTCCTGTTCACACACCCAGTCAATAACTGGCCACACAAAATTCCAGGCTCATTCCTAGTCACACTCAGTCACATTCACACCTAGTCATAATTGGCCCCACTCACACCTGGTCACACCTGTCCTAGTAACTCTCAGCCATTTGCTATCACACTCACCCACCTCACTGATGGAGTCATGCCCCTCTGCATTCGCTCGCAGTGGCTCCATCACAGCACTCACATAGACTCCCCGTCTCATGTACAAGTTGACTGAGTGTGTCTGGCTCCATAAACAAAATACCACAAATACCGAACACTGACTTCTCACAGTTCTGGAAGCTGGAAGTCCAAGATCAAGAGCCCCCTTCCTGATTCATAAAAGGTGCCTTTTGTTGTGTCCTCACATGGTACAAGGGGCCAGGGAGGTCTCCAAGCCCTACTAATCCAACTCACAAGGGATTAATCACCTAAAAGTTCCACCTCCTGATACCATCACAATGAACACTGAAGGTTAGATTTCAACACATGAATTTCGTTTTCTATGTGATGCAAAAATCTCATATAGGATCTTGAAAAGTGATCACCTGCCCTTTTTATTTATAAAACTCAATGTGTTTTAATTAATAAAGTTTAAAAAACACATAAGAACCTACTGTGTGCCACTGTGTGCCTGTGTAGATTGGTGAATGTGAAGTAAAAAGTCCTCTTCTCATGCAGATTCCATTCTAGTAAGGGCAGGAAAAGAGAAAGAAAATGAAGCAGAGAAAAGAAAGTAATTTCAGATCATGATAACTGCTCAGAATGGAAGTCAGGAGATGATCTTGGAGAAACTGACATAGAATGAAAACTGAGAAGTCATATGAAACGTCCTGGAAGGAAGACCCAAGGCAGAAGTGGTAGCCCTGAGAAGAGAATGAGGTTGGCATGTCAAAGCGAAGGGCGCCAGAAAGCCACCAAGCAAGTCTCCACTGGGGTGTTAAAAATGGGGGGTGCACTTTGATTGTCCATGATACCTTGGGGTGTTGCTACTATTTCATAAATAGAAACCAAGGATGCTAAATATCTAGCACTATTTGAAACTGTCCTGCTCTGGAAAGAATTTTCCTATTCAAAATACCACTGACAGAGAATAGTGAGTAAAAGGGAAATTGATAAAGGGAAAGTCAGAGAGCTAGACAGAGGGCACATTAGATATGGCTTTGGGGCCACAACTAAGAGTGAAGAAGTGCAACAGAAGTCATTCAGTACCCTATAAGCAGGAATATTTTCAAAAGTCCTAGAGATAGAAAGCATAATGCCTTCATACAACATTCTGTTCCACCATAGGATACTGATTTAGAGAATCCTTTTTATGTACTTGACTCTAACTCTTTGTAATTGCACTTAAATTCCTACTACCACAAAAGGAAGCCTCAGAAAATGTTCCCTCTGAATCTCCACCTCCAGGTCCCTGTATACCATGATGTGGGACCACTTCTATTCTCAGAGGGAATTCCACAATTCATGGATCCACATCACACATGAAAATGAAATATGTTTCTCCCTTGTTGTTCCCACTTTATCCTTATTTCTAGTTCTTCTAGTAACTTGCTGCTAGGACTCAATCCTCATGTTCTATTCCAGATGATTACTTCTACCTGGATAGAGCGCCTGCAATTGATAACTGCCAGGAACACTCATTCTTCCAAGACTGGACACTACTTGGTTTTTGCCCATACTTTCAGCACTTGAATCCTGCCCATGAACCCTGGGCTCACAGCAGATGTTCTATTGCTTCCAACCAGACTTTCCTAATGCCCACCATATGGCTACCTGGCTGTGTATCCGTGCATGGTCTTGTTACCAGACATGTCTGTGTTCATACTGTGCCCATCTGCTGAGACATCCACAAGGCAAGCAGGCCGCTACAGCAAGAGCAGTTACTTGGGAGTCAAATCACTGCTGGGTATAAACCCTGATACCATAGTTGTACTAACTATGGAATTCTTTTTAATCTCTTAGAGCCTCAGTTTCCTAAAGCAGTGATGTTGGGGGTGCTAATAATGGCAATTAATAAGAAAAAGTATAATAAGTAAATGAACATGACAGTGGTATTCAAATGCAGCTATTGTTATCATCTTTATTTAGAATTATTGCTAGACTTTCCTAATAAAGACTGAAGTTCACACCTATCACCAGGCACAATGGATCTGCACCCTCACTGTCCTGTTTCCTCCCTAAACCTCTGCTCTGAGCTCTGGAGTGTGCAGGTTTACAGGTTTTAGTCCCTTGTTATTGAAGAACTGAGCTAGAGGCATGACCCCAAATCAGTCTAGCTTTTGAGTTAAGTCACAAAAGACTATTGAGCAGGAAGGTGTGGGTGTACACAGGAAGAAGTATATGCGTGGAGGTATTCTTGGAATGCTAAAAAGGTAGGGCAACGCTGAGGCTAACGCTAAGGGAGCATTGAGACAGGAGAAAATAGCTGGGAGTGGGAAGGGAGAACAAAGGAGCTCTTATCCTCAATTACCCTGACAGTTCTGGGCTTGGCCCACATTAGCAGGATCTTTGTTTAGAATCTCATTTCACTCTGGCTGCAGAGGCCTCTTCTGGTGGGACTGTCAGGAATTTTATAACCCATCATCCCACTCCCCTCCCTCCTGTGGTTTTAACTGATGGGGAGGAAGGGAACTACTCAGTAAATTAGGCCCCTTCCATACAACACAGCTGCTTTTCTTCATAGAGGTTTCCTTTTGACAAGTAATACATGTTGCTTTCAATTAGTACTGGCTGTTGTCGGGGAGCGGGGGAGAAAAGAATTGGAGACGAGATTGCTTGGGAGTGATCTAATGCTGTTGTTGAAACAGGTGGCCTGAAGAACTGCTGACTTGAAGCTGGGCCACAGCTGCTTTCAGCTGGCTTGTCTGATGCAGAAACCTCACTGAACCTGGACCAGGCGGAACGCAGGTGCACCAAGTGAACAGCTGTCTCTATTTTAATTAGGGGAAGGACGTTTTCACAGATTTGAAAAATAATATTATGAGAACCAGAGTGCAAAGGGATGGTTTGATTCCATTCCATTTTACTATTTACTATAAACAGTTAATAAAAGCACACTGGTGTATTACCATGATTCTTTAGATTTTCGCCTATGTTGCTAACCAGTGCTTCTGAGATTTTAATATGCACAAAAATCATTGGGGGACATTATTAAATGTCAGATTCAGATTCAGTAGGCTTGGGGCGTGCCTGAGATTCTGCATTTCTAACAAGCTCCAGGTGATGCCACGTCTGCTGATGCACAGATGATACTCTGAGTAGCAAGACTGCCAACTTCACAGCACTGCAGAATACAAGATTGGTTGAAACATGCCATCAAATGTTAGAAATGGTCTCTCGTTAGGAAATGAAGCTAAACTACATATTGATGAAATTTTAAAAGAAACTGAATAACTAAAGAAGTCATTAATATTAATGAGTTAAAATTCCTCTTTTGACCTCTTAGGCTTTTAATCATATACTGTGGGCTTAAAGCACCCATTACAATTATATCAGAAATGGTTTAGTGTATGAATATTTCAATTTCTGAGAAATTTACAGCTTTTTATTATTACTTTGACCATACAATCAAGTTACCAAGGGATCCTTAAATTATTGAATTCAGCAATTCAACAATACACAAAGTTTTAGAAAGGCTTTTCCTCCACTTTGGCAAAATGTGCAATTCTGAGGCATTATATAAGTCAGTAGAAATTGAAGCAAATATCAGTGCGAATGCCTCACATAGAGAAAATGGAGTGCTAAGAAAGAATGCAAAGATAATTCACTGAATGTGCCATAAATGATAGAAAAATATAATTGGAAATATTAAATCAATGTGCTTTCGATCTTCTCCCTGTCACCCAATAGCAATTGCACCATCATTGCTCTGAAAAAGAGAAGATGCAAGCAGGAAGTGCCCATGGGTCAGGAGGAGGAGGAGACTTACAGTACAGGGAACGACTGTCCTGGGGAGTCTGTGAGAGGAAGAAAGGAACAGAGCAGATGTGTGCCCTGCCCTCCCTTTCAGCCCATGTTGGAGCCATGGTAAAAAGATAGAAGATCAAGGCAAAAGTCAGAGTGTTTGGCCCAATTTCCATCCGAGACAGTGAGGCGATGGTTTAACCAGCCATGCTCAGATCAGCATGGGGGTGGCCATTCTGGGGAAGAGGTGGTGGTATCATTGTCTGTCACAGATAGAAGGCCTGCACCTGTCTGGAGGCTTCCTTGGTTCCTGAGAAGTTGAGGTTTCCACATGCACTGCAGAGTGATGCAGAA
Organism: Trachops cirrhosus; assembly: GCA_028533065.1. NCBI lineage: Eukaryota > Metazoa > Chordata > Mammalia > Chiroptera > Phyllostomidae > Trachops > Trachops cirrhosus. The sequence goes on along the minus strand of CM052539.1, from coordinate 113,101,494 downwards.
GGGAGCTGACCATGATGGCTGACCATGATGAGAGAGGGATCTGCTACCCCAGTCGAATGGCCCAGAGACTGGTAGCAGCAGGAAAAAACAAAGTAGGGAGTCATATCAGTAGTAAGATTTCACGGAGGCCCATAGAAGCATCAAAGGCAAGGGGACTGATTCTGGATCCTCAGGAAATCCTCAGGAACATAACTGAACCAGATCAAAGAGACCTCAACTTGATCCGAGCTGACTTTAGTGACAGGTGAGGAAAATTTCAGGACCAGGACCCAGCTGTGGCTCCTGGGGCCCCCACCATTCTTCCTTGACATCATCAGGCCATCTCTAGCTCCATACACACCAATACAATTCTGGAAAAAAATCGTGAGGGGGACATGAAAACCTTAAAGACAAAGACTTGATCTAAAAGACAGAGTTAACTGAAGATCTGGTGTAAATTCCTGGATTAAAATGACTAAATTTAGGTGTTTTATTTCCATCTTCTCACTACTTAGATAGAAGGGAGGTCTTTTTTTAAATTTTTATTTATTTATTTTTAGAGAGAGGGAAAGGGAGGGAGACAAACAACAATGTGAGACAGAAACATAAACCGGGGACAGACCTGGAATCCCGGCATGTGCCCTGACCTAGAATCGAACCTGCAACCTTTCGCTTTATGGGACGATGCCCAACAAACTGAGCCACACCAGCTCAGAAGAAAGTTCTTAAGGAAGATCAAATCTACAGAACATAGAGCTATTATTCTTTTGAAACAGCTCAGTGCGGTTGAGTTTAATGCACAGCCCTGCTTCACCCATAATGAATTACTGAGTTTGGTCAGCCTGCTATCTCATTTGGGGGTGGAAACATCAAGTTTTGCTATTGCTCCTCTCCCAGCTCTGCTTATTTGCAGGACAGGCTCCAACCAAGCCCTCTGATGCTAATTGTTAGGAACCCTACTGCCATATTCTGACACCTGGGGGTGGGCCCCACAGCCTGTGCCCATCCCATCTGAGGCCAATCCAGGATCCTGGCTTTGAAAGTCTGTGTGCCTTAACTTCCTGAGTGTTCAGGGAACAGAATCAAAAAGCAGAGCTTTGGAAAGACTCTGTTGGATTCTGCTCTGAGCCTTTATCACCCATCTGGCAGTGGGCAAGCTACTTTCATTCATGAGCCTTCTTCTGTAAAATGCAGTTACTAATACCTACTTTTAGGGCTATCATAAAGATTAACAACAAATCAATAAATGAAGGTCATATTATCCCAGGTCCTTTCACTGTGCCCAGTGCCCTGTAACAGTCTGTGTTCAACTGGACCATGGAGCTCTATTCCAGGTGTTATCAGGTTCCTGCACATTGTCCTTCCTCCAGAATAGCTGGCATGGATGCTGTGCTGCCACCTCAACTCCCTTCAGGACTGGAGAATATTCCTCCCCATGGATGGCAGACACTATCAGCCTTTTATAGGATTTTCCTCAGCCAACGTCATATCCTCTTCCCAGAGGAGCAGCCTCGTATCCAAAGACTGGTGGGTGCAGGGATATAAAGGGCAGCCCACTGGCCCAAGCCAGGGAACCTAAAAGGGCATCCCGGCCTCAGAGCAGGGCTGGCACAGGGGGGCTCTGTGGTCACTGCACCACGGCCCAACTTTCCCCTCAGCCCAGATCGCCTTCCTTACTGTTTCCCTATAAAGACCGATCCCAAGAGCCCTCCCTCATAAACATCCTGCACACCAAACACTGGCTCAGAGTTGGCCTCCTAGGGAACCCATCTGGTGACACTAAGTTACCACATTCCCTGCTCAAAACCACTCACCGCTATTACCGTTGACACTATTCATTTGTCCTAACGTAAAATAAACACTCATAACCCTCTTGGCCACTGTTTTTGGACCACTGCTGCATGTCTTAGCCAGTGTAATTAATTGGTCCCCATCCTTCCTTCCTAAGGGTCTTTCTTGCCTGTCAGCCAAGCACATCCCAGAGAGGCCACTACGTGAACAGGCTTTAGCGCAGTTGCCACACGAGGGTGGTGGCTAACACAGACATAGCCTGTAGCCTTCATTTGATCCTGAACAAAATTTACAAATACTCCAAAAAGGTTTTTACATCATTGTCTTTATGTGAATGAACAATGTGTAGCTGTAGGAAATTGTCAGTTCCTCCACAGACTCAGCACCTGCTCACAGTATTGCCTTGCTGTATACAAACAGACCATTTTAGGAAATGAATAGAACAAATATGCTCTAGAAACTGCAGCATAAGCAGTGCCCAATTTGCAGATAGGTTGTATTCCCTGAGTTGATTTGAAAATTGGTTACTTGAAACTAAGACTGCATTATCCCAGAAGCAGTGTCATAAATTATGGCCAGCTTCACGGTGTCACCCACAGAGCCCTAGTAAACTAGCAACATAATTAAAATGACACTGCCCTTAATAATAGATTGTTCTTTATGAGGAATATACCCTTCACAGGGCATAAGGAGGAAACCATGTGGCACCAGGAATATGTATCTCTCTCACTCAGTTATACCCCTCTCTGCCGCGTATTTGCTGTTATCGCCCATTTTCAAGATGGCAACCAGGTCGGGCAATAAATCAGGCCCTTCTCCTCCCTCCCCTCTAGAACTTGAAGTTAAATACAATGTGGACTTGATGATCTCTGGCTTCTAGTGGATTTATAAGCAAAATACAGAGGCTTCAGGAATGTTTATTGATTCCTGGGCCACACAGAGAATCTTCTCTGGCACAGCATTATAGATTTGTGGTTTGAGAGTCCCATTATATTGGCAGAAGAATAAATCCCAAAGGAATGTCATTATTTGCTATGAATAAGTCTAACAAAAAATGGTTGAGGCCAGGAGGTCTAACCTCTGGTTTTCATTCATCTCCCAACAATTTTATTTTATTACATAGATTAAAAAATCCTTCTAAAATGATATTTTTATAAGACTCTCTGAAGAAAAATAAGTATATCTGTAGCTTAATGCATCATTTTTTCAAAAATTAATCCTTTGATCAACAGCATCCACATCACATGCAAACTTGTTGGACATGCTGATTCTGGATATCACCCCAGGCCTATTAATGAAAAACTCTGAGACTGGGGCAAGCCCTCCAGGTTATTCCATGTACACCGAATTTTGAGAACAACTTGACCTAATCATTTTGAAAAAAACTGATGCCAGAAAACCAAGATTAATTTCTTTTAAAAATGAAATGATTAGAAACACTGTCAAAGTAATTGTTCTACATACAATACTACTTATGAGATGCCCAACAATTCAACCTCCCAAAAAATGTTTATTCTGTGTCTCAAGTGTGCAGGCTATCTTGTCTGCTAAGATTAAAATGTAAGTGGGCTCAACAGTCAGTGAAGCACAAACCACAAAATTTGCAACCTTATGAGGTTGAAGGGAGGAAGGTAATAAGGATTAACTAATACCAGAGAGGTTATTTGTAAATTTATAGAAAATGTATAAACAAAATGCTATAGGGGAACGAAGAAAATAATTTTAGGGGAAGAAATCAGAACATGTTTTGAGGCAACATCAGAGTTAGGTCTTAAAACACAGGTCTATACGTTTGTAAAGGAAATAATGTTGTGGGGAGGGAAAGGTGGGCGCCATGGAATAGGTGAGGGGCAAAGTTTCCCAGGAAAGGAAACAACATGAGCAAAAGCCAAAGTACACAAACGCATTGTGCAGAGCTTCCTCCAAGTTTTGTCATAAGCAGGGTATAGCTATGATCATATGAATTCTCCTCAGCTCTTACAGCAGCTGGGTGAAGACGGGAGCAGCTAGAGGCCCCGGGCCGATGCCCCGTGTCAGAAGTAGCTGTGCAACTTACTAATGCATTCCTCTGTGTACCAAGTTACCACACAGCTTGTCAAGCAATCAAGGTGAATGCATAGACTTTAGCGCAGGCACTGTGTAGATGAGGTGAAAAGACAGGGGGTTTTGGGTGCCATAATCAGTAGACTGGATCGTACTCAGAACACAATATTGTGGTTCAGGGAGAAAAAAGACAGCATTTGCCTTGGGTTGTATAATTATTAGATTGGTTTAGACTGAAAACAGATGGAGTCAGGCAAACAGGTTAGGATGTTATCAAATTAGGAGAGACAGAAAGTATTAAGAGTCCAAACTATGGAACAGAAAAGGAAGGGAGAGAGGTACAGTGTAATTAACTCAATTCACTAATATCTGATTCTCTGTGCTATACAAGATACATATTGACACTTTAGAGAAAAGAAAAAATGAAGACTCCCCTATATATTAAAATCTGTTATGAAGAGCTATAAATAAATTATAAGTGATAAAATAATTAATTAAGAAGCAGTAGCCCCAGCTGGTGTGGCTCAGTGGATTAAGTGCCAGCCTGTGAATCAAAGGGTCGCCAGTTCTATTCCCACTCAGAGCTCCTGCCTAGGTTGTGGGCCAGGTCCCCAGTAGAGGGTGTGTGAGAGGCAATCACACATTCATGTTTCTCTCCCTTTCTTTCTCCCTCTCTTCCCCTCTCTCTAAAAATAAATAAATAAGATATGTTTTAAAAAAAAGAAGTAGAAGAAGCATAAAGTGTTATAGATAGTTAAGTGATTGCAAGTTAAGTTTTATGTGGAAAAATCAGGAGTTATTTCATGGAAAAAGTATTGATGTAGCCATGAGCCTTCAATGACGAAGTGTTGGCATAGGAGGTTTAGATAAGAGCATTCTAGGCATAGGAAACAAAATGTTTTTTTTTTTAAAAAAAACACAAGCTTCTACACAGTTAATAATGCAATATATTTGAAAAAGGAGGAAAATGAGCTTATAGTCATTACGCAAATGCAAATCAAAACCACAACGAGATACTACTTCACTCATAAAGATGGCTATGATTTTTTAAAATTACAAGTTTGGCAAGAATGTAGAAAAACATCAGAACCCTTATACACTGCCAGCGGTGAAAAGAGTGCAGCCTCTCCAGAAAACAGTTTGACAATTCCTCGAAAAGCTAAACACAGAACTACCATACGATCCAGTAATTCTACCAGGTATGTAATTGAGAGGCTTAAAACATGTTCACACAAAAACCTGTACAATGTTCAGAGCAGCAAAAAGCCAAAAAGTAGAAACCACACAAATATCCATGAACTGATAAATAACTAAATAAAGTACAGAATACCCACTCCATAGAATGGGATATTGTAAAACTACAAGAAGGAATGAAGTATGATGCATGTTATATACTATATGTAATATATAATACGGATGAACCTTGAAAACATTATGCTAAGTGAAAGAAGTCAGATACAAAAGGCCATATATTTTGTGAAATGTCCAGAGTAGGCAAGTCCATAGAGACAGGAAGTAGATTAGTGGCTGCTGGGGGCTGGTGGGAGGGGGAACAGAGAGTTAATGCTAATGGGTATGGGATTTCTTTCTGGGGTAATAAAAATCTTCTGGAATTCAATAATGGTTAGGGTTGCAGAGCCTTGTGAATATACTAAAAATCCTTAACTGTACACTTCAAAATGGTGAATTTTAGGGTATGTGAATTACATATCAATTTTTAAAAATAAGCAAGGAGGGGAGAAAGAAATAGAGAGAGGGAGGGAAAACACCACTGGATGATGCCTATGGTGTGGGCCCCAGGTCAGATAAAACTCAACTATAAGGAGATCAGTTTTAACTGTTGTCAATCTAAAAAATAAACCATCATCTTTTCAATGCATTCTGAGGTTAAGGACCATAATTAACTTGCACAAGGTCACAAAGCTAAGCTGCATAGTTGTGAAGTTAGGATGCATTCTAATTACAAACATAGTTATTAGACAAGGTTGTTATTGTCCATATAAATGGAAGGAGATAGAGAAGAATACTAAAAATAGTGAAGATATGCTTGATCATATGAAAAATAAGGATGAGAAATACCCTTGGGCTATAGGGTGTATCTAAAAATAAGAGTGATCAACAAAATAAGTTTTATCTAAGGTAGTCATAGGTAATGAATATCTCTTTTGTGACCCTGTATTCTTAAAAGTGAATAGGTAAGAAAGTATTGAGTATAGGACTCAGAAACTGAAATAATACTCTATACATGGAAAAAAAGGGGCAGGGAGGGAAGACTTCCTAACCCTATGGTATAGCCCACCCAGTTGAAAGAATTCTGCATACTATGATTCAGTAGCTAGCTATCTCAGTCCAGACATGGCTTTGAGGTTATCTGGGTTCAAATCTCATAGGACTAGTAGACCAATTCTAATTTTACCCCTACACCTGACAGCTGCATTAAAAACACATTCTTGATTATGAAGGAACAAAAAGACAAAGGCGTATAAATGAATAAAAACAAAATTCATCAACACACACAGAGCTATCCAAAGGGACTCCATTCTGATGGAAAAATCAATCATTTTTATTATTATATATGATGGAAAACACATAATACAAAGATAATCTATATGCAATAGTGTTACTTTGACATTTCAAAGAAACAACTGTATTTCTTAAATAAAGACAATAATCAATTTTTCTATTTGGGAGAACTAGCAATATTATGTGACCCAGCAAGAAAAAAAACTTTGGAGTAAAAATGATAGAGAACATAATAAAGAACAAAATGTATATTCAGAGTAAATGAAGGTATAAGGATGAATAGACCCATTTTTGGAGAAAATGGTACAATGTTAACAAATCACAAAGACCTATTCAATTCCTATTTTTCTTCCATTTTCACCAATGAAATGAATGACACTACTGGAACTTCTGCAAAACATTGTCAAAAGAAAGAATAGTCTGGGATTGTTAAATGAAAATGGATATGTACATCATGAAATAAGAGCACATCTGAATGATGCAAGTCCCCAGGTTAACATTATACGTTAAAGCATAAGATACAGAATTCATAAAGTTTTTTTTCTGATTCTTTTTTCACCAAGATTAGTTTTGCCTACAACAGAACTTCAAATAAATGGAAACACACAGTATGTCTTCTTTATGTAAGGCTTTCCCTCAGCTTAATGTTTTTGAGATTCAGCCATATTTTTCTCTATCTGTAGTTCATTCTTCTTTATTGCTGAGCCCTTTGGCATTATATGAATATATCACCCATTGATGGACCAAGCCCTGAGCTATTTACAGATCTGGGCTGTCATATAGTTTTTAAATATCTCAAATGATGGAATATAAGCAAATTTCTTAAATGGATATAATGGTTCCAGAAATTATGAGGTTTGACTTTAACTTGGAAAAAACCTCAAAAATGACTCAGACTGTTGAGGTAAACAATAAAAAAAAGATAATTAATAGAAACAACACGAAACACAGTCCTCCTAAAATAAATGTATGATGTTAATTTTTTACTGGACTATAAGTCAATATAATAATAATATCTTCTTTTAGAATTTACAGAACATTTTGACAGCCATAACACCAATTAGGGAGGGGTAACATCTAATATGGCAGGCAGCCCCAGGAAGGCAATTATTCCTGTGTATTAGGGTAATTCCCAGAACTGAAATGTACAGTGCATAGTAGACAAGATGGCATAGACTCATTTCTCTTTGTTTGTGCCAAGAACAAACATATGCCCTTTAAATAATGTAAGAGGCAACTAAAAGAAAACCCTGAGATGTGGAAATAAGAGAGACTGACTATGGAAAGCAGGACTGGAGGAATATAGCACTCTGGTTTCTTGCAAAGTCTAACTCAACCGGAGAAGACAACATGGGCCTGGAGTTTTCTGACATCCAACCTGTTGACAGAAGGTAACCCACATTGTCTCATTTTCCCCAGATCTATAGATGCTCCAACACTACCACCAGGTAAGCCCAGCAATAATGCCAGAGGAGGTTGGTTGGAAACCTCACTAACAATAAAAGGTCAGAGAAAGCACTCTTCCTCTGTTGGACCTGGGACTACCCTGATTGGACAGTGCTAGGAAGGGGGAATCCCACCACATCAAGTGGCCAGCTCAGGAAGCTTCTTAGTCCCCACAGGCTAGAGAATCCCTTCCTCTAGGTGGCACCAACGGGGGTAACAACAACTGCCTGGCCTAGAAAGTGCTTGTCTTCTTCAAGGGCCAGAGACTCCTTCCTCCCAGCTAGAGGCACCAAGAAGTCTGGACAGGGGACATTCCTCGAAGCTTCAGGCAGCACCATCAGGAACCCACGGAAGCCTGGGCAGCCCCAGACATTAAATAAATAAAAACAGCACCACCAAAACTCTGAAATGAAACTTCCACCAGAAGTTTGTCATAACCCAAAATAGTAGGCCAGGACCTGCAGTTTAAAACTGAACAGGATGACTGCTTTCTAAAATAAAGATTTAAATAGGGCCCAGAATCTCCTAACATGATAATCAACATGTCCAGAATACAGTAAAAATAAAATTAAAAATTTCTCATTCACAACTTGAATAAGAAAAAAAATCAACTGACACAAAATGAATTAAATGTTGGAAGAAGCTGACATCGGTTTTAAAGCAGCCAACATAAAAATACTTCAACAAACTATAGTTCTTTAAAAAGAGAGAGGAGTAAGGAGAAACTGAGTATAAAGAACATAAAAATGCCCCAAAAATAGTGACTTGAAAACACACTTCAACAAGAAATTACAAATTCCCTTGAAGAAAATGATAAATTAGAAATTAAATGGCACACTTCTAAATAATCCATAAGTCAAAGAAGACATCTCAAAGGAAATTGAAAAATACAAGTATTAAATGAAAATGAGAATACAACAATTACCATACATAGGATATAGCTAAATATTGCTAAGAGGAAAATTTATAATACTAAATGTTTATATTAGGAAAGACAAAGGTCTCAAATTAAGAATGGAAGTTGTCTCCTCAAGAAACTAGAAAAAGAAGGCCAAAATAAGCTCCCAAAGAGCAAAAAGGAGATAAAGAGCAGAAATACATAAAATTGAGAACAGAAAAACAATAGAGAAAATCAATGAGGAAAGAAAGCTACTGGCTAAAAAAATGTTTTAAGATTTTATTTATTTATTTTTAGAGACAGGGGATGGAGGAAGAAAGAGAAGTAGAGAAACATCGACGTGAGAAAGAAACATCGATCAGCCGCCTCTCACAGAGCTCCCCGACCTGGGACCTCACAGGAAACCCAGGGATGTGCACTGACTGGGATCAAATCAGCGACCTGTCTCTCTGCAGGGCAACACCCAACCGAGCCACACCAGTCAGGACAGTTCAAAAACGGCTTTTAATAAAACCTGTAAACCCCTAGCAAGACTGACAAATATAAAAAAAAGATAATACACAAATCCAAAAATCCAACATAAAGAATGAAACAGAGGATATCACAACAGATCCTGAAGCCCTTTAAAAAATGAAAGGGGAATACTGCAAACTTTATACTCATATATTCAATAATTAAGATAAACTGTACCATGGCCATTTAGAAATATAAAGGAGCACTGCAAACAACTTTATGTTCATATATTCAACAATTAAAATAAAATATACCAATTCCATAAATACCACAAACTACCAAATCAATATGAAGGTGAAGTAGATAATCAGATGGCCATATAATCAATCCAGTAACTGAGCTCTCTTTCCAGCCAGTGACGAGACACGGCATCTCTCGGGACAACTGGCACAAGCACGGCCAGACAGGGCAAAAGAGGAAGCCCCGCGCTGCTGCCAACACTGAGACTGGCCCTGCCACAGAAATACAGTCCACATGCAGGGAGGCAGGAAGACATGCTGTGCCTTTAAGCTGGACATGGGCAACTTCTCCTGGGGCTTGGAGTTTTGTACGTGCAAAACAAGGATTATTAATGTTGTCTAAAATGCATTCAACCACAAACTGGTCCACACCAAGACTTGAGTAAAGAACAGCACTGTGCTCACTGACAACACACCGCACCAACAGTGGTTTCAGTCCCACTAGGCACTGCCCCTGAGCAGAAAGAAGAGGGCCAAGCTGATTCCTGAGGAGGAAGAGATTTTAACAAATGATCAAAGAAATTTCAGAAAAAAACATGATGAAAGGAAAAAGAATGCCAATATCAGCCATCTTGCAGAAGAGCAGTTCCAGCAGGTGAGCTTCTTACATGCACTGGTCCAAGGCCAGGCCAGTGTGACCAAGCAGACGGCTGTGTGCTGGAGGGCAAGGAGCTGGAGCTCTAGCTGAGGGAGTTCTAACGGGGGACAGAAGGAGAAGGGTCAAGTCAAGGAGCATGTATAAAGGACCCAAGGACAAGGACAACAGGAGGTGAGGGGAGAGTTGAGTATAGGAAGTGGAGGTGGGTAGGGCAGGGAAAAATAATGGTGGAAAATGGGGACAACAGTAATTAAATAAAAAAAAGAAAATGGGCAAAGATGTGCACAGACATTTCAATAAAAAGGTTATACAGATGGCAATTACCATATGAAAAGATGTTCAAGTCATTAGCCACTAAAGAAATGTAAATTAAAAGCTATAGTAAGGTATCATTACATACCTATCAAATGATTAAAACTTTTAAGAATAATCACACCGAAGGATATGCAGAAACTGGAAAGGATATGGAGAAATTAGATCACACATATATTACTGGTGTGAAATTCTGAAAGACAGTTTGGCGGTTTCTTCAAAACCTAAATATGCAATTACCACATGTCCCAGAAATTGCATTCTTGGGCATTTACCTCAGAGAAATAAAAACATATGTTCACACACAAAAAAAACTGTGCACAGTTGTTCATGTTCATGTTAGCTCAAAACAACCAAAATGTCCTTCAATGGATTAATAGTGAAACAAAGTATGATACATTCATGCCATACAACACTTCTCCACAATAAAAAGAATGAACAATTAATGCACATGATTTGAGAGTTCATCCAGAAAATTTTATTTAGTGAAAAAAACCAGTCCCCAAAAGTTTACATAGTGTGTGATTCCACTTATGTAACATCCATAAAATGGTAAAATTACAGAAATGGACAATAGATTAGTGGTTGGCAGGAGTCCAGGATGGGGTCAGAAAGGGAAGGCAGGAAGACGGCGATATTTCTATATAAGGGAGGGATCCGTCTGGTGATGAAAACGTTCAGTATCTTGACTGTGGTGGTAGACAAACATACACTTTTGATGAAATTGCAGAGAACTCAATACACAAACAAAAGGAGTGCAAAAAAACTGAGGAAGCCTGAATAAGATAGAAAAATTGCACCAATGTCAACATCATGGTTATGATAATATACTACAGTTTTGCAAATTATCACCATGGGGGAAAACTAAGTAAAGGGAGCAGTGGCTCTGTCTGCATCATTTCTTACAACTGCATGTGGTAAAATCTATTATCTTAAAATGTTTAATTTAAAAAATGTAAATACATAATGCATATAAACAGCATATGGTCCTACTTTATGGAAAGAAAAATGTTAGCTGTTACTGTTTTTGCCCAACCATCACCATGTTTAATTCTGGTAACAACAATTTAAGACAACTATGGATACCAGGAGAAGACATTGATGAGGGTGATCCATGACATCTCTGGGCACTGCGTCAATATTTTGGGATTGGAGAACATGAAAATATATAGCACGGAGCATGGAAGCCTAAAGAAAACATGTCAGTCATTAGAAGTGCCAAAATAGTAGAAGCTGCATACTCTATTCATTCTTAGGGCCATGTTAAGGCCACTGCAAGAGAAGTTTTACCTTGGTATGCACATAAAACTATAGCCATTCAAGCTGTCCCTTAACAGGAAAGTTGATCTCAACAAACTCTGCAATAACCCCACCAGATTCATCTGGTAGAGACTGGAATCAGTGCTTTCTCATTGCAAACTCCAGAGTACTTATTTGTGATCCTGGCCCAATGCCCATTCTTCAGGGATGCCAAGAAGAGAATTCACACTTGGAATCAGAACCCTAAACTTTAAAAGGTCACTTCCAATCACAGTTCTGTGATGACAAAAATCAGAAGACCTTGGCAAAGCTACAGAGTTAAACCTAATATTAAAAAGTAAAGAAAGAGTGCATAGGGTTAGTAATAAAACTTTTGATGAATATAACTATAGCCATGAGTTTCTAACTATTATAGTTGAACTCACTATCATACATTCAAGCCATGGAGTTACTGCAGCCAAAAGAGATAGATTAAAATGTTAATCTCTTGAAAAATGACTAGATACTGGAGGAACAATAAATAAATACCAGCAACATAGCCCATAAAGGGAGTGTGGTGATAAGTTAGCAAGTGACCACATAGCCTTTCATGCTCTTGTGATAAAAGCAGCTGTACAGGCATAAATCACCATTATGATCAGGCCTTGAAGCCCACAGCATCTCATCAGACTATCTAATGGGCATATTTATTAGCTGCCTAAAGGAACTGATAGGATTCTTTAATGTTTTAGTCATGTTTCAGCACCCAGGCCTACATAATCATATCCTAACAACTCACCACAATTAAGCAAGTAGAAATTCACACACTTTAAAAGATATCCTACCAGTAGCTCTTAATATATATTACACAAATATAGGTATTACTGGATCCTAAAACTAATAAAGATGGTTTTAATGTTTTCAACTAACATTTTCAATATTCGATAAGGTAATCAATTTGTCCAATTTTAAGCAGCCTGGCTTCATAAATGAGATATTTGGCATGGAACCTGATTTAAAATGCATTCTTTTCTCAAGTGATTGAATGATTGTGATGAAAATTTATAATTTGTAGTATATTACAGATGGAAGTGAATTGAATGCCTCTATCAAAATTATGCATGGTAAAATCTTTTGCACTCTAACACAAAACCCAACAGACAAATGCAATTATATTAGATGTGCTGTCATCCAGAACATCTGAATGAAGAACGCCATTTATTCAATCTTGTCAATTTAACTTTACTCCACTACATAGCTGAACACAAATACCAGGCCATGACCATCACGTTAATGCCATGAGGTTATCCCAAATGCCATTTCTAGAAATTAGTGGAGAGAATTTTCCTGGGTCCGGGCTATTTCACCTACCAGCAATTGTCAGAATTAATTTGGGTCTAACTTAGATCTCCAACTTAATTTGTAACTTGATTTATACCTACAATGCTTGCAAATTAGACAACTGATTAAGGTGCATTGATTCATTCTCCATAAAAAATGAAACTCAAATAAATCACTTATTACTTTTCATAAAAATTAGCACACAGTATTTCCAAAACATATAAATTATTCAGTAGAAGTAATAAAGGAGAACACTCTTTTTATAAAAAGCAATTTCAATGATGATATTGCTTATGACAATTTTGTGATATTTTGAAAATCTTCAACCTAACAGAATATGCAGGTTGTAAATTTATACTAAAAAATTTTACTATTTTATGTAGGGTTCAGTTTATATACAGATATACTTTATGAAATGCTAGCTGAGCTTTGAAATTGTCTCTAATGTAAGTGCAGTTAAATTGTTTTTTAAAAGACAAATATATGGCTCATTTCCCCTTCCAAAACTGTTTGTGGATAGTCATTGCAAACTTGAATATTATAATGTGAACTTCTTTGGATTAAATAAAATTCTTCACGTATTCTGCCTCAGAATATGAGTATACAGGGGTGGGCAAATGTAGGTTTATATTTGTGAGTACACAAAACAGAGTTTATTCCTGTATTATTGTTTATTAATTATCATACTATTTATTATGATTATGATTAACCTACTTTTTCCTACCCCTATAGAAACAAACCTCTGGTCTCAATTCAAAACCTGAGACCCCTAGCCTGGGAACAGAAAGAATTTAAAAATCTGAAAGACCTCAGACCATGGGTTTCTTATCAACTTCCATTTACCATTGCATTTTTGAAAAGGAACATAAATTTTTTAATTAGTTACAAATTTACTTTACTTGCTTTTGTCACCCAAAAGATATTACTAGATGTGACTCAATGTGTAAAATTATAGTAAAAGCAGCATTCTACCTTAGGCTAAAATAATAAAGAAAAAATAGCTACATGTTTTTAAAAATACTATTTTGAAGTCTCCCAATTTGGCCAGGTGATCTCTGTCCTCTGTCAACCATAAATATTCACAGTAGCAAACTACAGAATGGGGACAGGCATCCTTCCGGCCCTGTGCCTGTTAAGTGTCTGCTTTACACTCACATCATACATCATCTGTGACATTTATCCCATCCCCTTGTTTAACAACTCCGGTTGGGGACCACCAACCGGAACCCAGAATGCTCCATCTCACCCTCCCCTGCCATCACTCTCATTGCCGCGGCTCCTTTTATCAGTCCAACCATCTAGAGCTCCTGGAATAGATCACTTTGTCTCCGTGCACCCTCAGCACTGTTGCTACATGACTCCAGTTAATTTCCCACAGCAGCTATTGCAAATGTCTCTTCCAGAGCCCACCTCACTGAACCCACCCTGCTCTCAACAGAAACCTTGCCTCCTACTGCAAAGACAGCGAGGCTAGCAAGCACGCTCTCTCAGCTTTCCAGCCCATTTCACTTCCTTTCCACCAATCCTGGTGAGAAAGTTGGTCTTTCTCTGTTCAAGGTTAATGACACTGCACCTGCTTTTGAGCTGACACCTTCCCATCTGTTCAGTGCTTTACTACACAGGCTATACTATCCCGTATGCTCCTTCCCTCCTTGTGCTGCCTCTACAATGCAGTTAAGTGAAAAAGCCTTGTTTCAACCGCCTTCTACCTACCCTGCCTCACTCCCTCTCTCTAGACAATAGGATTTCTTGAAAGCACAGTTACTTTCAGTCACCATTCGCTACACCCATATCTTCACCTCCAATTATTTTCAACTCACTAAAACCATTTTTGCCCCTACTTCCACCGAATGTACTTTGGCAAAGGTGAGAAATGATTAATGTCACCATCAAATAGCATGAATTCTTTTGACCGCGCATCTTACTTGCCCTCTCTATGAGGGTTAACATTGCAGAAGACTCCTTTCCACTTAGAACTCTTCTTTGGACATGCAAACACCGCCTTCTCTTAATTCTCCTCCCTCTTTGGCAACTCCTTCTCCATATCTTCTCTGGGCTGCTTTCACATCCCTCAGCTCCCAAGTGTCAGTGTGCCCCAACAATCTATCCCTGGATTGCTTCTCCTTTTCCTCGGATAATAATTAATTTCCATGCCTTCATTTACCACATATATGGCTCCTAGAACTACTATCTCATTTACTCACCAAATATTTATTTAGCACCTTCTACATAACAGGCTGTCAGCCGGGTGCTGGGGTGAGGTCATATGCTAACAGCGGGGGCTTTCAACAGCATCTAAAATCCAACATCTCCAAACAAGTATTTTGTCCTAAAATATGTTTACTTTTAGAGTTCTTTTCTTGGGTATTAATACCACCCAGTCATCCTTGCTAAAGACAGAATTATCCTAGTTCCTTCTTTCTCATGTATGATGGTGAATGACCAGTCCATTTAATCCCCTTTCCATTTGTTACCTCTTCTCTTCTTCACTCCTGCAAATACCTGGTTATCTCTCATATTGTTCCTGAGACTTGCTCTGTCCTTCTACGTTTACAACCTTCCCGTCCATCCTCCACAGTACCATTCTGAAAAGCTTCAAGCTAGTGTGTTGCATACTGATCATATTGTTTATGAAGACTTCAGAAAAAAACATCTAAACCTCTTCACATAGTGTAGAAGACCTTCCACTGCTGGTCCTAGGAAATGAGAGTTATGCTATCAATGCTTATTATGTGCCAGACATTATGCTAATCACTAAACACACATTATGTTGATTATTGCTAATCATCTGGGGGGAAGGAGATAGAATTGCCATGATGGCTAATTTTATGTCACTTGACTGGGCCAGATGATTCCTAAATTCTGATTAACATTGTTTTGGGGTGTATCCGTGAGGGTGTTTCCAGAAAAGAATGACATTTGAATTGGTACACTGAGTAAAATAGACCCCCTGCCCCACCACAAAGAGGTCAGCACCATCCAATCTGTTGAGGGCCTGCACAGAATGAAGAAAGAAGAGAAATTCCCCCTCCCTGCCCAACTGAAGGAGCTGGGTCACTGGTCTCCTTTTGCCCTCACACTGGGACTTTCTCCATCAGCACTTTCAAGCTTCTGGACCGGAGCTGGAACCTCACCACCACTCTCTGTGGTCCCCAGCTTACACATGTCAGAGAGTGAGACTTCTCAGCCTTCACAACCATATGAGCCAATTCCACATGATCATTAAATCAATCATTAAATCTATCTCCTATTTCTTCTGTCTCTCTGGAGAATCCTGACTAACACAATTATCATTCCCATTTTAAAGATGATGAAACTTGAAACAGATAATCAGAGAACTCAAATAATTGCTTAAAGTCACTCAGCTGCTAAGGGACAGAGACAGGGCTTACCCATTCTCTCATCTCCTAGGGCCAT
Source organism: Trachops cirrhosus (assembly GCA_028533065.1). Classification (NCBI taxonomy): domain Eukaryota; kingdom Metazoa; phylum Chordata; class Mammalia; order Chiroptera; family Phyllostomidae; genus Trachops; species Trachops cirrhosus. The sequence continues at coordinate 113,085,155 of CM052539.1, read as the reverse complement.
CTTTTAACTACTATGCTGCCCTCCCTCCTTGCTCAGGGTGCACTCCTCTCTAGTACTCAACAGTCCAGCCATGCCAGTTCTTTTAGAAGATCCCAACACACCTGTCCAGACCTTCACCTGAAATGTCATTTCTTACTTACATCCTTTGAGAAAATGCTGACTTATCTTGAATGCTCAGCACAAATATCACACCTTTTGTGGTTCAGAAATCAGCTCTGAGAGCAAGTCCCACAGAGAGATTGCTAAAACGCCACTAACGGGGACGTGCTTTGGTATGATGTCATAGCCTCCTGATGAACATGATATCAGGAGACAGCTCTTATTTGGCACAAATAGGAAAAGCACATTTTTAAAATGAGTCTCATTAATTTATATGTAACTCTTATAAAGTAGGTAATAATTTTGGCCAGCAGCATTGGTAGATAACAAGACAGGTAAACAGCCTTCCAAAACCAACACGTGTACATTATGCGCTTACCAAGGTAAGCGCGAACTATCCTTGGGGGCAGTCCATTCAAGTGAAAGAACATTGTCAGACCCACCAGGATTTGACATTATTTCTACCATGTATCATATAGGTACCCTAGAATATGCTACTTAAACCTCAGAGCCTTGGTTTTTCCATTTTAAAAACAGGAATAAAATAACTAGATCATAGGAGTTTGGGCAGGATTAACTGAGAAAAGATCCAGGTGAGGCTGCTGGGAGAGATAAATGTTAGTCGCCTGCCACTCCCCCTCTCTCCCCTTTCCTTCAGTGCTGTTGCTCAAAGTCAGAATCAACTGTACTACAGACTCTTCAATGAGACCTCATTGGACCAACTGAAGTATTTGTCATACCAATTATTCTACCTTATCCTGAGAAGTCCAAACTGCTACGTTAGGGACTGTACACAGCAGAAAATTGAAGAAATCATTTAAATAAACATGGTAGATCCCTTATGAAAACCTGACAGAGTTAAATATCACAACTTATCTATTCATGGTCAATTTATTGATCATGCATTGCTTCTGAGGAAAGACCTCCTGTTTAATAAAAGCTTTTAAGTTAACCCAGACACCCTTTTAACAAGAACCAGCAAAGGGGACGAAAAAACATTGATGAGTGACATTTCAGCTGTTCACAAAGTGTTCCTCTGCACAGAGCCCCCGGGATGGGGGAGGGGCACCATAAAAACAAAGAGAACTGAGAGTGTGTAATTAAGAGAGCATGTACTCAAGCACTAGAGAGATCATAGTGAGGTAGACAAGTAGGTAGGAAGAGACAGATAGACAGACAGACAGGGAGAGAGAGACAGACACAGACAGAGAGAAGCAGGCTCCCAGCTTTGCCTCTGGATTTTAAAGTAATCCAGGCAGTAACAACTGGGAGGACTTCTGGAAGAAGTGGTGCAGCCTTCGGCAATTCAGAAACACCAAATTGAAACTAGGATGACTGTGGCAGCTGCAAGCCCCACACAATTAGAATGTTGGCAAGTCGAGTGGAAAACTGAGCCAGGAATAATACTGAGTAGCAGCAGAGCCTCTAAAGCTGACCATTCCTCCACATGTTTTAAACATATGTTTAGCCCAGCAGGGGTCACGGTGACAGCTGAAAAGCCCCTTCAGAAACTGTCAGAGATGGCATTTGTGAATGCCTCTTGGTGCCTTAATGTGCCAATAAGGGTGTTTTCCTCTCATGTTAGCATGAAATGTGCTGAGAGAATGCAGCACACAGGCCCAGCGGGTGAGAGCCAAGACCAAGAAGCCAGAATGTGTCTCTCGAGCCAGGCCACCCGTCTGACACCCACGGCCTCTGCAAACCGTCACCTTATCACTACGCTGCCCCACTTCCCCTTGGGCCACTTAGGAAACACCCAGCTATCACCGGAACATCTCAGCTTTCGGCTAGCCAAACCAAACACCACACCACTTGTCTCACACAGTGTATCTCAATAAAGAGTATTTAGAATGGGTCCTTCGGTATTTCTAGCAGTATGATCAAAAACATGAACTCCTATTATTGCCAGAGAGAGCAGGAAAGCCCTGGGAGTGACTGCCCTGGGTGTACTATTACCCCATGTCTCCACTAGCTCACTGATGGACTCGCTTCCTTCCCTATCCGGTCCCTTCTTTGGCTAAGATATTTCACAAAATAATAATACCCCATAATTCTGACTCTGCAGATGTGATGTATGTTTAATCCTAAGTTTCTTTTTTTAAGTTTGTGGAATTTTATTTAATGAGTTAGCTCTCTTTCTTTTTATTGTTGTTCAAGTATGATTGTCTCCATTTTCTCCCCACCCCAGCCATCCCCACCTCCCGCCCCTGATCCCACCCCTACCTTGGTTTTGTCCATGTTTCCTTTATACACGTTCCTGAAAACCTTTCTTCCTGTTCCCCCCATTATCTCCTCCCACCTCCCCTCTGGTTACTGTCAGATTGTTCTTAATTTCAATGTCTCCGGTTATGTTTTGCTTGCTTGTTTGTTTTGTTGATTAAGTTCCACTTAAACACTTGGTCAAAGAAAAATACATTGAAATAGCTTTAAAAAATCGAACTTAAAAAAATAGAAGTAGTCATTCCATTTAACCATTTGAAATAAAATGAATGTCTCAGAAAAATTCACAGTTACAAATAACACCACATCACAACACACATTTCTGAATGAAAAATCAAGGGCCACATTTCAACAAACTGGAACAGAATACTTTTGCAGAGACAGATTCAAGGATCTAAAGATCTATCTTATTAATTTCAAAATGAAAAGTTTCTTTGTAGAGTACTTCGTAAGCTACAGTAAATTCGGCTGTTACACAAACAGCTGAAACCTGAGCCTCCTGCCCCTGTCAGCCACCCTCCACTGCTCCATTCACGGCCCTGTTTGCCGCCCACAACTCAGTCTCTAAAGACCTGACGAAGTGGGAGCGCGATCCTGAAACACTGGGAGAAACGCCCTGTGGAGACACAGACATGAGAACAAAGTCAGAGCATCAGAAGTCCCTCCAGCCCAGGACTATGGGCTTGTTGAACGCACCACAATGATCAGAGGCAACAGCTTAACTGTTACCCCGAAACGCACCTAAGTATTTGAGCGTGTATGCCCTAAGAACAAGGACACTCAAATGTATCTATTTCTCCAGAGTTTTTTAAAGGCTGAAGGCCGTCAGTATAAATCATTTCTTGGGTTACTAAATTGCATAAATTGATCACGCACACTTTCAATGATTGTGCTAAATGTACTTTCATATTTCACAAAGTCCTCTTAGTCCTCACATTCTAAAATTTAATAACCAAATATCATCTTTTCCAGGCATTTGATGATAAATTGGTTGATTTGATTTCTCTCATTTTAACATTTCTTCTCTAAGTCTTTCAAAACTAAAAAGACAGGATATCCCACCCCAGTGCTTACAGCTTCAGTATCTGGTTCCCAGTCCCACCCCGACACTGATTAAGCAGAGTTCTTGAGCTGATGACTTGCCCTCTCCACCTTTAATCCCTTCAATGTTAAAATAAGGTGGCAATAACAAAAGCTCATGGTGTTCAGAGGACGTTAAACAGATTTAAAAAATGCATTCACAACAGATTAGCCATTATTATTATAAATGCTGCTCTGGTCTTAAATAGGTGTTATTTTCTGTAGACTCAATCCCTTCTATTTATTCATTTTTACCTATTATTACCATAATTTTAACTGGCTAGATCTAAAAAGAAATGTAGATCCAACCAACTATTGGAGGCCAAATAAAACAGAGACATGAGTCGGATGAGCAGAGCCTGCTGTAAGGCAGAGGGGAGAAGCTGTGGAGGAGGTGGCTGGCTGGTTACAAAGAGCCGTAGAAGTCTGAACAGGACTATTAGTGGGCAAAAAGCCCTCATTTTCTGATATTCTTCCAAATAAACAATGAAAGAATTTTATCTTTTTAAAGATTCAAAAATGGCTTCAAAAATGTCATATTTTGTCATATTAGAGTGTTGGTTGCTAAGCAAAATAGTTTCTAATAACTGATCAGATAACACTAGAAGTGATGATGCAAGCTCTTTCCTCAGAGCTACACAGTTTTACTGTCTTTTCACTAACTTGTGATTCACAAATGTTTCCATTAGAGCAAACTTTTTTACCCTTGTATTTAATATCCTGTAAAGGAGAACAACGTTTTCCCCATGTTTCTTCAGGATGGTGGGAACAGCAGCCACTAGAAATTCTTTCTTTCTCTCTCTTTTCTTTCTTCTTTCTTTCTTTCTTTCTTTTTTAATTTTTAGAGAGAGGGAAGGAAGGGAGAAGGGAGGAAGAGAAACACAGATGTACATTGATCATTTGACTCTTGCAACCCTCCAGCCGGGACCAGCCCGCAACCCAGGCATGTGCCCTGACCGGGAATTGAACCTGCAACCTTTTGGTTTGTGGGAAAACGCCTAACCCACTAAGCCACACCAGTCAGAGTAGCCCCTAGAAATTCTGCCCACGAAGATTTATAAACATAACACCTTTCATTTACACTCCCTTCCCAGTTGTCAAAGCACTTTCACTCATACCATCTCATGCAATCTTCACAACATCCAAACAGAAGAGAAAGTTTATTTCTCCAATAAATAAAGTAACTGAAGCCCAGACTGATGGTTTCTCTGGTTTCTGACGTAATGGTTTCTTTCACCACTGGCCCTGGGCCTTACTCCCCGGCTGCGCCCATGACCGCCCCGCACCCCCCCACCCCACCGCAGTGCTGCTAATGTGGCCCGGGTGTGCTCTGTCCCCTCATCAGATCCTCGTGGCAACACTTTCTGGTCTAGGGCTCAGTAAATACTAACCCAGTGCCAGGGTTCCTAGATCAAGTGGTCAGGAGTTATTTAACCTCAGCCTTTCTAACAGCTTGTGGTTAGTTCTGTGTATATTATCTGCCCCAAGTAATTAGATTGGGGACCAAAGTAAAAAATAATAACAACAGCAGCAGCAGCAACTCCAAGGCAGCACTATGACGGATGTTTTACTTACAATATGTTTTATCCTCACAACAACCCTGAGTACATTTATTTTGCAGATGAGGTCACTCAGTCTCAGGGAGGCTAAGAACTCCCACAGGGCCACAGAGAGCTAGTGGTAAGGATGTTGGATTTGACATCAAACTTCAGCTGGCTTCCAAATCCATCTACTTTTCATGACGACACACGAAATTTTCATGAAATTTTTAATTTTTGAATTTCTAACATCCAGCATGATGCCTACCCATACGGTTGTTGTTCATTGAGAGTATATTAATAGTTAAAGATATACAGTGTACTTTCTTCTAATCTTATTGGAAATCTCCATTTTCCTGTATGATGCCCGTTCCCAGCCTTCTCTCCAACAGGTGTCCCTCTCTTCCACTCCCCTGAATTCAGTGGGCCGGAGGGGTCAGCATATACTCTCCGTGGCTGCTTCCAAACAATTGCCCATCAGCAGCTCTCAGCACACTTTTCAAGGCACACCTGAGCATTTATGTACCTTCCCACACTTTTAGCACCATCATCTGCTGTCCTCTAGGACACACATTCCCAAGTTCTTTAGCAACATTAGTGCCCAAGACTAAATCTTCTACAGCCCAACATCTGCCATCACATTTTTCTTGAACTTCTCCATGGCAGACAACAACCACTGTGATCCACTGCAGCCACTCTGCATTCTAGCATCTCTTAGAAATCCCAGTCTTCGAGGTTATGATCTTCGCACTTCCCTTCTCTGACTACCTTACTCTTACTCCCACTGCCAGTGTCTCCATTATTGAACCTGATCTTTTTCCTTCCATCCTTTTGTCAACAATCTGCAGCCTCATAAACAATCTCCTGCCTCTCTCATACCTTTACTCTTCCCTGCTCCCTCCTCTCTCGTCCCTGTACTACAGGTACACTCATTCTTCCACAACTGCAAAGGCTTTCTCACAAGTCTATATAAATTCCAATTTTTCCTCTATGCCTGCATTTACTACTGGTGAATTTGCTGGAAACTTACAGATTGAGTAAATCCACAACTAGGAATTAGCTCCCAGGAGCAACAGAAGCTATACAAGAAGACTTATGCTTAAGAATGCAATTACAGGTATGAGTTCTGCATATTTCTGTGATAATGCTTCAAGTATCAGGAATAAAATAATGACATAGCGAAGTATATCTTTGCTTTAGCAATTGGTTTCCCAAATACAAAGCAATCACCTTTAAATTCACGTTGGTTACTCTTTCTAGATACAATCTTTTTTCTGTTTTCTCAAGTATCATGAAGAAAATCTGCTTTGATGTTTTCTAAGGACCAATTCCATGTTTTTATCATTTCTCTTTCTCAGATATAACTAACCTTAAAAATAAAATATGTACATTTATGCCAATAAAGATATCTGAATAACTAGTTTTTTTATATTCACATTTAGGCAAGAATTCTTTTCCAAAGAAGACAACCTAAATGTCATTTTGATATATTAAGTTTTAGGGTAAAATATGAAGTTCCGTTATGTGATTTATGTTATCTTTAAATAAGAAACACAAAGATTTTGATAAGATACAAAATTTTAAAATCTCATTTGAATATTCTATATTCATGTGAAATTATTTTTATTTTCTTGTATTATGAGATGAACACACAGCCAAGAATGCTATGAAAAAAGAATGCTTTATTCATCAAGTTATTAGGGAAAATACCAGTGCCTTCAGGAAAATATTGAATTCAGAAGAAAATCTCACTTGC